>OZ008364.1:3341150-3989178 GCA_963931975.1 Cataclysta lemnata
GTCACAGCCCTTCAGCATTTGGCAATAGGGTCGGTTTTGGGACTGCCAGCGCGACGCCAGACCGGTCGTCTACTGTACAAGCCGTGGAAATTCCAGTCAAAGCTGTAATGTGAAGCAACTCGATTTAAAGACAAAATTTTAACTTGTAAGATGTTTTTACTGAAGACTTAATTTTGTTCTGGCAGTTCAAAGGGAAATTTCGGATACAAAAAACAAACGTAAATAGAACTTGATGAACGATCAACAGCGTCATCTTACTACCAACGCAGGTTTTGGGAAGTCGGCGCAGTATGCTTCCCCTACCATCCATACGTCATCGAGCCACCCACTCCACTTTAATTCACATCATACATCACACCATGAAGACGATAACTCTAAGGCTAGTATTGTACGGCACGTTTTTTTGCAGGATGAATCTTAGCGAATTAAGTAGTGGCTCATGAATTGAGTATAGTACCGTTCACACGTGTGTGTTGTCGTTTTTGTGCAGTACAGTTCTACACTCAATGTATGAGCCTCTATTCGTTCGGTAAAATTCATCCTGCAAAAAAACCGTTCGTGCCGTTCAACGCCGTGTGAACCTAGCCTTAGCATTCCATGGATTCATCGTGCCGGTGCCGGGTCCATAGTGTGTCAGAGGGGGAAGTCAGTAGCAGGTAATGAAGGTCTAAAATACCCTCGTCAACTTTGTCTAAGGATATTTTATTCACTTTATGTTGTATCGGCGATCATTCTAAAAATACTGACGATTTCTATGCAATTTATTCAATGCTATGACGGATGACCATAATTAAGTAAGTCATTGAAAAACTGCAAAGAATATGTCAGTATTATAAGAATGGAGGCTGGTAGAACATGAAGTAGGTGTACATAAAATATGCTTAGACATTGTTGATGAGTGTTCGACTATAAGCCGTGTGGTGACGGCAGAGTAGAACACAATTGTCACCACCCCAAATCTCTCCCGTGAGTGTCGTACAAGGCGACTAAGGATAAATAAGTGATAAGGAATGGGCAGCAGCGTTCCTCTTATACCACCTAGCAATGTACTGCGTCTTTTGTGCCCGATAAATGGCAATAGGCTCGCCACCTATTACATGGGATCTGACATAATTGGCGAAACGAGGGTGCAAGTTCACCTCTGCCTACCCCTTCGAGGATATAGGCGTGATTTGTGTATGTATGTATGTATGTTCGACTAATGAACAGGAAGCGTAATTCACTATTGTTATGTCGACGTCGTGGCCAAATCGTAGAATTGATCACTTCATGATGTGGCCGACCATTTCATGAAATGGTGACATTTCATGAAATGGCCAGCTAAAACTGAACATATAGTTGAAACGTCAACGTTTGATGATATGTCCATCCACGTTTGGCCATATCATTAATGTAGTTAATGTATAGTATTTTTAAGTTGCGCTCGTTTTTTGAGTGACTTAAAATGTAAAATTCTAATAATTTGGTGTTTTAACGACCTTTCACTTCACTTTTATCTTCCATTACAACATTACTAATAGTTTGTTTATTAGGATAATTGTCTGCAGCCATGATGCATCACAAAAAAAATCGAAACAAGCGCCTCTAACTATTTTGTTACTATTTTGCGATATGATTAATAATGTTTGGCCATATCATGAAATAGCTATGCGTTTAGCTGTTCATATCGAAAGACGTTGTTTATCTGGCCAGACCATTATCATGATATGGTCAGTTAGAATTGGCCATTTCATGAAATGCCACCATTTCATGAAATGGTCGGCCACATGCCAGATCACATTCTACGATTTGGCCACGACATAGACAGATTTTCACAAGGTGGTGGTAGCTAGCCAGGCGGATTTGCAAAAAGTCCTGCCACCAATCGAAACAAAGTATTATTTTTTATGCTATACAGGGAAGCTCTTGCTCTTCATCTCACCTGGTGGTAAGTGACGATAAGGGAAAAAGATGGAATCGAGTTTCATCTGGAACCCTCCACCACAGAGGGGCTGGCTATCTTATCACAAATTATCGAAACACTGAAGTGTTCAACAAAATATGCTGCTGACTGTACCGGCCCAACCCGTAAATTGATTGCTGCGACTAGCCTGCGGGTTTTATGTGTCTTCGGATTAACATTATTGGCGATATAGCAATAACGGGTAAGGATCCGTAATCAACACGTACATATTACTTGTGTATGACGCAAGTGAACTCCCAATGAACTAGGTTACATCTATACTGTTTAATATTATAATTCTGAAGAGTTGGTTTGGTTTGGCGCGCTCAGGAACTACTGAATCAAATTAAAAAAATATTTTTGTGTTGGATAGTCCATTTATCGAGGAAGGCTATAGGCTATTTAGTAACCGACATTAACACGAGCGAAGCCGCGGGCGACCACTAGTGCAAAATAAAGTTTTCACGCCTTTTATATTGCCATCAGAGGTGGGAGCGAAGTTTAAACCAGCTAAATCCCTATACAGGTTTACAGGTGAAGGCGGCCTAGATCCTTTAAGACATTGATTTTAGACGGCCGCCTTGGTAGAATGCTCAGATCGCTGGGTACTGGCCAAGAGGTCCCGGGTTCGAATCCTGGGGCAAACTTTGTGATGACCACAAATGTTTGTTCCCGAGTCATGGTTGTGTATATGTTTATGTTATATATTTTCAACATTTTTTATACATAATTATATTAAATTGGCCGCGTGGTGACGGCAGAGTAGAATACAATTGTCACCACCCCAAATCTCTCCCGTGGGTGTCGTACAAGGCGACTAAGGATAAATCAGTGATGAGGAATGGGCAGCAGCGTTCCTCTTATACCTACCACCTAGCAAAGTACTGCGACTTTTGTGCCCGATAAATGGCAATAGGCTCGCCACCTATTACATGGGACCTAACATAATTGGCGAAACGCGGGTGCTTGTTCACCTCTGCCTACCCCTTCGGGGATATAGGCGTGATTTATGTTTTATGTTATGTTTTTTATTATATTAAAAATATTCTAAAATAAAATAGGTGTTAATTCACCTCTGCCTACCCCTTCGGGACTATAGGCGTTATTTATGTATGTATGTATTAAAAATATGTCCGTCATCTAGTATCCATAACACAAGTGCTTAGGCTACTTACTTTGGGCTAGATGATAGTTGTGAGTGTAAAAATATTATTTTTTTATTTATCATTGATTCCCAAAGTGGTCCAGAGCCTAGCCAAGTGTGTCTTTGCACAGTACACCGCCCTGTCACGGCAGTGCTATTACATGGGACCAAACATAATTTATTTGGACAACAGAACAGATAAAATGACATAAAAATATACATGTACTTTTTTGTACTAAAATGAAATTCTACTTATTCCACACATTTATCTATTCGGACGCATTGAAAACTGAATTATGAAACTGACGTAGGTAGGTATTGTTTTCTTTGTAATATACACGTCAGTTTCATACATTTTGTATGCTATGCGTTAATGGTTAAATATCTGACTGATTTTGTTGATGTGTCCCACAGACCTGTGTAATAGAAAATTATCTGCGGGATCTTTCGGCCGGAGAAAAACTACACATGCACCGAACCGTATTATTTATTTCTTCATACTAATCACAGATCACTAAGAGAGACTAAGGGCCTGTTTCACAATCCACAAGTAAGTTCGAAGTAGCTTACTTTGCAGTTCAATTGACATATGTTTCATATTACAACTGTCAAATGATCTGCGAAGTAAGCTAATTAGAACTTACTTGTGGATTGTGAAACAGGCCCTAATACTAATGTAAAAACACAAACGTAACATTCAAATCTGACATCTCTCATAAAAAACAATAAAAATAATAGAGGTGTTTGGCGCGTTTCGTGGTGTCAGTCAGATTTATTTTCAATAATTCAAAAATTGTTACAGAGTGGATTTTGTGCAGGGAAAGTGGTGTTATTTTGATGCACAAGCATCCGTGTTGATGTGCAATTATGCAGAATCATCGAAAATAAGTCTCATGATGTGTTTGATGTTGTGGGGAAGATCACAATAAAAAGTGGTTTTATCCATTTCATCAAGCACCATCATTAACTCTGTTACCATTCAATTCGCGCCAAGCACTTCCTAGATGCGTTAAAATATGTGGCACCCATATTTTAACGTAAAATTCATTTCATTCATACATTTCACCCACTCATTATTTCATAAGACTACAGATAAAATATACACTAAAGACTTGGCTGTATGGGCTAGACCCTTTGCCTTCCCTAAAATATAGGGAGAATTAAAAAATAACAAAAGTATGAAACTGGCGTATTGGTTTCTCTGTAGTCCAGGCCCTCTGTAGGCCTATTCCCTAACTTTTTTTGACAGTTGAAAGTGATGATCACCGAACTATTTACTAATACGTTGCTGTTATCACAGGACAAGTGTCACAATAGCATTATAGTAAAGTAGTAATGGATAAGTAAATAGTTCGGTGATCATCACTTTCAACTGTCAAAAAAAGTTAGGGAATAGGCCTACAGATCGCTGAGTATTGGCCAAGAGATCCCGGGTTCGAATCCTGGTACTTTTGTGATGAACACAAATATTTGTCTTCGAGTCATTTGTATATGTTTATGTAGTATTTTCATACATAATTATTATGATATAAAAAATATCCGATAACTAATATTCATAACTTACTTTGGGCTAGCTGGTTGGTGGTGGTTTTTTTAATAGTATAGTCACCACACGGGTTAGCAACCTTTGACTACGAGGCTGTCGAGAAAATATCTATTTTCAAATTTATTTTAGAAATCAGAGTGTCAGTTTTGTACAGATACCTGGCTCGGGGCCCTAACGAGTATATTATTAACGGAGGAGTAGCGACCTAATTTATTTTGCCACTAGTTTAGCAAAGGTGGAGAAATTGTTTCGAGACTGTTTGGACACATAGTAAAGGGTCAGCTTTAATCTGGAACGCTCCCGGGATTCCTATAGCGGGTCCACTCAGCTAGTTTTTTCATTAAACAGTCCCTGGGCTTAAGCGTAAATAGGGCACGTATTTAAGTTATTTCAAGGGCGATCCCGGTACATAGGAAAGCTTTTTGGCGCAGGTTTAAGCCGAAACTTAAGTTGTCTAGCCAATTTGGGCGTTAGAATTAACTCGCGTTAATTGTATCATTCAGAGTTAGGGATTTAGGAATGTTATTGTGTATGATTGGATTATTTTATTATATAACTACTTAGATAAATGTTAGAAACAAAATTGCAAAATGAATAAATTCAGGAATATTTAGGCCTGAATGTCCGAAATTTTAACGTTAAGTAGTTAATCTCGGCAGCGTAGGTGATGACGGACGTCGTTGGCAGAAAGGTTAGTCGTCTCGCTGTATTGCGGGTTTGATTCCCTCATCAGGACCTTCAGGACAATAATTTTTAGAAATTGTCCTGATTTTATTTTCTTCCGTATAATATAAATTATGTTTGACGTAACTTATATAAAAGACGAAATTATTGTGACGAAAATAGTGTAGTGTTGAATATTAATGATGAGAGATGGACATGAGGACCGAATAAGAGATGGGTGAGAAATTACATGAATGTAAACTGGGGGGATGAGAAGATGACAGCTAACAGGAGTGAATGAAAGAAACTAACTGCGCTGACTTTAAAATGAAATGGGATAAGGGCTAGATGGTGGTGATGGTAATGATAATTATTACTGCGAGAATGGCCCTTACCCCCGAATACAGAAACGCTACTCAAATTTAGGGGACTGCTTAAAAAGTTAAGTGGACATTACCTGTCAGAATTTGTATGGAAAAACGTCAATTTTGACAACATTCAAATGTTAAGCAAGACTCAAACTTTGATTAGCGTTTCTGTATTCGGGGGTTAACCTACTACGCTGGCCCAGTGCGGATTGGTGCGTGGATAGTAACAACTGCAGATGCCCAAGGACAAACGGCATAGCGTGCCTTCCGGAGCACGTAGAAATTCGAGATGGTTTAATTTTGTTTGCCGTGTGGTGTCGGCAGAGTTGAATACAATTGTCACCTCCCCAAATCTCTCCCGTGGGTGTCGTACAAGGCGACTAAGGATAAATCAGTGATGAGGAATGGGCAGCAGCGTTTCTCTTATAACACCTAGGCTAGCATATACTGTGACTTTTGTGCCCGATAATTGGCAATAGGCTCGCCACCTATTACATTGGACTTGACATAGTTGACGAAACGTGGTTGCAAGTCCTCTGCCTACCCCTTCGGGCGGGGTTAGAGGCGTGATTTATGTATGTATGTATAATTTGGTCCAATAACCGGACTAAGCGAACATTGCTTAGCTTCGTTGGCTACTCCTTCGGGGATCGATCCCGTGGCGTGATTTATGAATGTATTACGAGTGCAGTATTATTTCATTAAAAGTTGAAGGGCGTCTCCGTCTCGCATGTCCTAGTTTTAATTTATCAAGCAATGACCTCGTTCTGATCCACAGATAATAATTTAACATACGAAAAGATAAAAGCAGAAGGTTATCTCTACACTACGCTTGCACTGCACTGGTACAATGCCCTAGAATCTAGGACCTAGATGCATGGAAGCGAAGAAACGCCACAGCACGTGCATAATGGAATTCAATTTTTTTATTGCATGTCACATTCCAAATGTTTCCCTATTGGCTGCCTATGACGCGATCAGCAGCAATACCCAAAGAGTATATAATACACTACGTTAATACCTATAATACGCAGTGATCCTTGCCGAGTGCTTGGCGGGCTTTCAATGGCGTCAGTCAAATTTTTATTTCAATCATTCAAAAATTGTTTCAGAGTGGACTTTGTGTAGTAAAAGTGGTGTTATTTTGATGCATAAGGATCCGTGTTGATGTTCAATTATGAGGAATCATTGAAATAAAAGTGTTGTGCCGTGTTTGACGTTGAGAATTTTATAGTGGTTTTCACCACCTCATCGGTCACCGTCATGAACTGTTACCATTTGACTCGCGCCAAGCACTCCTTAGATGCCTTAAAATGTGTTTCACCCATATTTTAATGTAAAATTCATTTCATGCATTAAGATCATTCATTCATGTCATACATTATTTTCATTCATTCAAAATTAAGAAAAGTAAACGAAAGTATACAAAGACAGTTCCTAAAGGACTTGTATCCAGGAACGTTAAACCAATTTTTAAAAAAGGCAGTGATCCTTCATCTCAGAATAATAATTATTGTTCTGAGTCCTTCATTGACGCCGTTTTGACTCGCGGTCTTCTATTGTTTTTAGTTCTGTCTAATTTTAAGTCGCATAAAATAACTCGTATTTTTATCCGCATTATAATTTTACATACATACAGACATAAATCACGCCTATATCCCCGAAGGGGTAGGCAGAGGTGAACTAGCACCCGTGTTTCGCCAACTATGTCAAGTCCCATGTAATAATGTGGCGAGCCTATTGCCATATATCGGGCACAAAAGTGTCGCAGTACATTGCTAGGTGGTATAAGAGGAACGCTGCTGCCCATTCCTCATCACTGATTTATCCTTAGTCGCCTTGTACGACACCCACGGGAGAGATTTGGGGTGGTGACAATTGTATTCTACTCTGCCGTCACCACACGGCATCTCTACACTACGCTTGCACTGATACAATGCCCGGATGCGTGGAAGCGAAGAAACGCCACGTACAGCACGTGCTTATGGAATTCAAATTATTTATCGCGTGTCACATTACAAATGATTCCCTATTGGCTGCCTATCACGCCATAACACGCGGTGATCCTTTATTGACGCCGTTTCGCCGCGCGGTCTTCTATGGTTTTTCGCATAAAATTACTCCTATTTCTAACTGCATTATAATTTTATTTTCAATAAATTACAATAAAATTATGTAAAAGACGGTATTAGGTATTTGTCTAGACGTTTTCGGATGCAGGAGCGTTGTAGATCAACGGGCAAGGCTTCTCCAATCTCTTATATCCCGGAACCCTTCAGCAGTATGAAAAGGCTGCTAACTTTTTGGATGATATAGGTTGGTTGGATGATGAAAGGAGACACGCACAATTGCCCAATCAGGCGTGCGGAAAGGACCCAGCTAAACTAAAGTCCGGCGCACATTGGCGGCACGGCACGGTAAGGGATCAATGCAAAGGTAACAATGCCGTGGTATCCTTAAGCGTGCCTAGGCGTCCTTAGGCATGCCGAGGTTTTCTTAGGTCTTGTCTTGTCGCGGTACCTATCTCACGGTATCCCGAAGACTGCCAAAGCATACCGAGGCATTCCTAAGGCTCCCGACACGGCATGCCTTAGCATCCCACGAGCATTTCAACATTGAACTTTATTTTGCTTATTTTAGTTATATTTTTATTCGTCGCCTAAAAATACGCTGCCATGCCGTGCCGCCAATCTGCGCAGGCCCTAACTATGCGGCTGTTACTACAGCTCGGCCAGTAAGAACAGAGACAACCTTCTGTGTCTACATATTGAGTAGGTACGCTATAGTGACGTGTACCTACATCTCAACTGTAAGCGAATTTCGTGAACGCGACTAACGGCGCCGTGGCTTAGTTGGTTAAAGCGCCTGTCTAGTAAACAGGAGATCGCGAGTTCGAATCTCGCCGGGGCCTATATGGTTGCTATCTTTTTACTGAGTGATTAGATTTCTACAGGGTGAATTTTAAATAGGTCGACAAAATTTTATCCTCTATATAAAATTTTATCCTATCTCCTGCCCGGATAGCAGCGAACGCGGGTTCGATTCCCGCCTCAAGATCATAATTTTTCGAAATTCTTTTTCTAACCACCAAAATCTTTGTAATTTTGAAATAATAATTTTCGTAAATTAATTTAATTCATCTACCACCACCTACTTGAATTAAAATTTTAATATCTTTTATGTCTTAAAA
The DNA here is from genome assembly GCA_963931975.1 of Cataclysta lemnata. NCBI lineage: Eukaryota > Metazoa > Arthropoda > Insecta > Lepidoptera > Crambidae > Cataclysta > Cataclysta lemnata. The sequence continues at coordinate 3,350,004 of OZ008364.1, forward strand.
ACACATTGGGCAAATAAATTTAAGTAAATATTTTAAAAAACAAATTCTATCTCATAATTTCTTATTGTTTGGCTGCATGGCTCATTTTCTTTGCCTTAATATAGACACATTTATGAGTAGATACGTTAATGCTCTAGAGCACAAAATTCGATTTTGTGCAGCCTATATCCTGCACAAATAAGCACTTTCAGAGCATGATAAGTGAAAGTACGTTTTACTAATTAAGTATTATTTTACTACGACGGCCGGCTTGGTCGAATGGTCAGATCAAATGGTTACCCTCATGGTAACCGGGTTCGAATCCTGGTAGGGGCAACTTGCTACGACGATCCTTGAATGTGCAAATCAAATGGCTACCATGAGGTCCCGGGTTCGAATCCTGGTAGGGACAAATGTTTGTGAAGAACACAGGCATTTGTGAATTGTTTGTTGAAGGTAATTTAAATTTAGCCAGCCGTGTGGTGACGGCAGAGTAGAATACAATTGTCACCACCCCAAATCTCTCCCGTGGGTGTCGTACAAGGCGACTAAGGATAAATCAATGATGAAGAATGGGCAGCAGCGTTCCTCTTGTACCACTTAGCAATAGCAATGTACTGCGACTTTTGTGCCCGATAAATGGCAATAGGCTCGCCACCTATTACATGGGACCTAACATAATTGGCGAAACGTGGGTGCTAGTTCACCTCTGCCTACCCCTTCGGGGATATAGGCGTGATTTATGTATGTATGTATGTAATTTAAATTTAATTGCAGCGATAAACCTTTAGGGGCATATTCTTTAAGGCCGATTGCGCCACAGAACAGAGAAAGTTGTTGTTCTGTGGAGTGCGCTAAGCCACTGTGCCCTCGAACTCCTTATATTCTCCTAATCGAACCCCTGAATACAGAAACGCTCCTTAAAGTTTGAGTCCTGCTTACCATTTAAGTATTGTCAAAATTTACGTTTCTCCATACACTTAACTTTATAAGCTGTGCTCAAAATTTGAGTGGCGTTCCTGTATTCGGGGTTAAGCCACCAGTACATAGGCACTGCTAAAAGTTAAGCAATTATTTTTAGATCTGTCAATCTTCATTCTCGGTTCAACTCCTGGGTGGATCTGAAATACTTCAGTTTATCTACATGAATTATAATTGACTTTTCTCATAGACTGACTAATACAGAGCACTATAAACCCTAAGACTAACCATTGGGCAGTAAGTATGGATTAAGTGCATTGAGTGTCCTTTTTTCTAACATTTAATAAACAAAGGGATTTATAGGAAATAATTAAAAAAATTATAGCATGGGATCAAAAATTTCTAAAACTTAAGTAAAATATATTATGAATTGAAAGACTGGAGCACTCAATTCAGACATGTGAGTAAAATTGCCACAATGAAACAAATAAAAAAATGCTAAATTATATTTAATACTATGTCAATGTCTCCTCTGATCTTATATACTCTCCAATGTCAGCCTGATGAAAAGCAATTGTTGCTAAAGGGTCTGCGTTTCGACATTCAGTAGTTGTACGTGCTGTTACTCCGAAACCAATCGGAATATCAGACATTGTGTAAATTACCACTCCCTGGTGTTTCGGTGTGTTTTCTGTTATACGACCCAAACCTGTAAAATAAAGGAAGCCAATTTAATTTTTATCATTAACAATAATCTGTATAAATATATATAAAATGAGTCAATTACTACACAATCTTTAAATTGTAAATGATAATAAGAAACAAGATTACTAGCCAATAATCTTATTACAGACATAGATCAATCGCCTATTTATCCCTGAAGGGGTTGGTAGATATAGTAGATATAGATAGTGAATTAATAATCCCGCCTAGAGCTCCCGCTCTAAGGGCAGGAAGAAGAAGAAGATAGTGAATTAACATACATATTTTAACACCAATTATGTCGGATCCCATGGTGGCAAGCCATTTACCATTAAAATTTATTGTACAGATAAATCGCAGAATATTGCTGTGGTGTAAGAAAAATGCTGGCACCCCTTTACTGGTTGCTGTCTTAACCCTTAGTTGCCTATACATACAAACATAATAAAAATATGTGACACTTTTATCCCAAATACATGATCCATTCCATACATACTTCTTACATACATCATTAGATTTTTTCTTTCCAATTGCTAATTATGTAGGTATATTTGTCAGTGCTCAGTTTGAGCTTGATGATGATGCTTAGCATAAGCTCTTGTGTTATAGATGTAAATGTAATAAATAAATATTAAAACAATTAAACTGACATTATTTTATCCTAATTGCATGTAGTCAAATACACACAGGGAGGACATTACAGTATTTCTGTCTATTTCTACAGTGCCCTCAAAATTAATATAGCCCAAATTATTAACTTACCACTTTTGATAACATGATGTCCATATAAAAACTGTTGTTCGTTTGAAGGTTTGACCCAAATCTTGTGTGAAGCGTACGGCGCAATGTACGTTAGCGCTGTTATGTGTAACTTGAATTTGTTGGTCTTTGTGAACTTGCCAAAACATGTGCCGGCCGATATAAGGTGTTCGGGTTTCACTGTTTGAGCTAGCTGCAGTAACCTTTCCGAAATGTAATATATGCGGTCCTTCTTCTCTCTGAAGCAATATGTTCCATCTGGCCTGTCAATAAGCAGCTTCACATTCACGCCGATACTGTAATCAGCAGAAAACACCACAATTGACGAGTAATTCTTATCATAAACAACATCATGGCAATAGTATGTTTCACTGTACATAAAACTGATTGAAGCGCTGAATAAATACTCACTATTTAGTCAATTTTTCGAACAGGATTCTCGTCCTTTCTTCTGAGAGCACTTTCATTGTTATTTCCTTTAATTAGAATCCTAATCTATCTATTAAAATTAAAACACGTGTGGACATGTAATTGTAAAAGGCATGGAAGTGACACAACACACACAATTGACAGTTCTCTCTGACAGTGACAGTTTTGATGGCCAGTGTAGTGGCTAGTGTCGTAGTCTGTGATATCAAGTGATATCAAAAAGTATTTTTATTAATTATATGTTACCTTTTCAATGTAATTAAGAGATAGATGATTAGATAAAGATTATGTAAAGTGCACTTAATATATTTTGTATAGTGAATCATTAATGATTCGTGTCTTATAGATAGCCAATCAGGAGTAATCATTTATAGTATTCACAAAAGAATAAGTTATTTATTTGCAAGCACAGGTAACTTAGCGCGCTCGGCCTGCGATAGCGTTAACTAAGCAATGTTTGCTAAGGCCGGTTATTGGATGTATGCCCAAAAATATTTCAAATCGAGTTCCTTTGTTCATCTGAAAGCATATTGGTAACGGCTTCATTTGCAGTCGTTGATTCCTACCAGGGTAGATATTGACCACTCCAGTGTGACAGTATATGGACCACCCACCCATCACCCGGTGTTAAGAGGATTATAAAATATACATACATAAATCACGCCTATTTATCCCGGAATGAGTCGGCAGAGGTTTTTATCATCCACGTTTCGCCAACTATGTTATGTCCCATAATTACCCTATATCGTGAGCTTATCACTATTTATTGGGCACCCAGAAATGCTGCTGCCCGTTGTTCATCACTGCTAAGTCTGATAACCCTTTGTCGCCTTCTACGGCTACGAGACATAGAGATGGTGACAATTGCATTTTGCTATACCAGGTCACTAATTTATCATTGCAAAAATTTTTGTAATTCGTTCAGACCATGAAACGAATTTGTTCAGTTTGATGGTCTGAACGAATTCCAAAAAATTTTGTAGTGTTAAAAAGTGACCTAGTATTATGACAAAATAGGAAACCTTAAAACTTATAGAACTATCTAAGCAACCATTACAGGTTCTTTATGAAAACAACCTATAGATATTTATTCGTGAAGAATGAATTGTATATAAAAATTATTAGTAAAATCATCATCACTCTTGCCTTAATATATCATCCTATTTGGGGTCTGCGCAATATGTCCTCTTTCTCCACGCTCTTCTGTCACTTATCATCTCCTCATCCACACCCATCACCTTCCTAGCATACCTCACACAATCCATCCATATTTTCAGTGGTGGTCTTCCTCTACTTCGACACCCATCGACTTTCATGTCCGAAAAATAAAAATACTACGATTACGATAATTTTTTTCTCTAATAATAATAATAATGTTAGAAGCATATTTAATATAATTGAATTAGCAAAATATAATTGAATTGGCAATCATGTGATACTTTATACTTTTCCCTCCACACTAAAGGAACAGTAGTAGATCATGTCGATTCGTTCAGAAACCAAAAAAAAATACACTTGGTAATTTATTATTATTGTAATGTTATTAACTTTCCTCCTTTTCCTCTCCTTTTCAATACACTAACTGAGTAAGAAAACATCACGCAAATTTTTAATTTCCTTACATTTCACGAAATGCTGTAAATCAGCATTTTGTGAAAGTTAGCTACCAAAATATTTATAACAGATGATGAACATGGTTTCGCTCAGTTCAGTGATTCAGCTCATTCATTCTTACATGAATGAGTTACATAAAAACTTCTTTCAATCATCTCAGTCGCTTGCTAGAGTGAGACAGACAGTTTGTACTTGGTAAGTTTTTGTTTACTCCATTCACACTTGTTTATTCTAATTTTAGGATAGGGAGGGACCTTTTTGTTACCGTACCGCGGCACGACAGTGGAAATGTTTACTTGTTTTTTTCCATAGGTATTCCTTGCTTTTGCGAAATGCATAGGTGCAATATAGGTTTTATTAGACTTCTGTCAATGTGCAAATAAATAAACATGTGGTTTGTTGTTGCGACGACCCTGAAACATCGGCAAATTAATTTGTCACGTGACAATCAACAGTTGAATGACTGCGGTATGCGCGGTATGGTTGAATGCTATGCAATCATACCCAAAAGGACCAAAAATATTCTTGTGGTTCATGGCCATACCGGCGTCAAGTAGTACCTAATAAAATACAAAACAATTTTAATGTAGTTAAAATACATAGAATTAATAGCATCGCATATGTAATAAAACCACCACAATTACTTCTAGAAACAATGTAATTCCACTTCACACTCTCTCCGAACAACTCTCAGTAACAAAAGTATAGCACTGCTTTTCCCAGTAAACACAATAATCCAAACTTCTTAGTAATTAAAATAACCTTCCCTTATTAACTTATTTCTCATTCGTCCATAATAATGACTCGAATGACTCCATGTTGCAACCAACTACGCAACTTTCAAATATTTAATAAATTCAACCGACTTCCGGTTTTAATTTTCGATAATCTGGAAAATGGACGAATGACAAATAATTATTACAAAAATCAACGAAAGGAATATAAAATTATCCTGGTACTTTTTTAACTCTAATGCAATTATAGGACGTCGTTATCATATAAAATATTGCAGTAACACACTTCCGTTTATTTTCGTCAGTCAAACATTCGTAGCGGAAGTCAAGCTCATTACAAGTTATCAACCTGAGCGCGGTAAACATAGAAGTAGGCACATATTAATAAAATTTACGTGGTACAGAACACTAGATTAATATTCAATTTACTATTTTTATAACGAATCACAACACATATCTTCAGCGATATTTTAGGTAATGAGTAAAAAAAAATATTTATTTATTAACTTATTAAATAAATTTAAAAATAATAGATAAATCTTCGTATTTAGGCATAATAAATCCGTCATTACTTACAAAAATAACAAATAAATACCTATACACAGTTCATGGTACAATAAAGTAAAAATTGCATGTCTTTTAAATTTTTAGGTTTGTACCCATTAGCCACTAATTACACTAGGGCTCGGGAGTGGATGTTTTTCATAAATTGCAATACTTTTATACTTGCTATTTTTAATAAATCTCGTTCACAGTACTTATTTGTTAACGAAGTCCTCCGAAACGGGTGGACCGATTATGAATACGAAAGATTTTAAAAGTCCTTCTACTACTGTAATAATTTACAATAGTCTTGTCAGGTCTGTCCTTGAAAACTGTAGTGTCATATGGTCTCCTCAATGTGCTGTTCACGTTAAGCGCCTCGAGGGAGTAAAAAAGAGGTTTCTCTGGCATCTATCTTTTCGAAACTTCCTTGCGAAGACTCTAAAATCTTATGAGAGCCGTCATAAATATTTTAAGGTTGAAGGTCTCAGGGATAGAAGACTTGTTTTTGATAGCATGTAACTATACAAACTGTTGAATGGTGGCCTGAATTGCTCTTATTTGCTCAAACAAATTTAATTCAAAACACCCAAAAAATTATCTCGTGTCAGTTTAAAAGGTTTCACATTTTTGCACCCACGTTGGTTAAAAGTAATTTGGGTTCCCATTTCGCATTAAATAGAATTCTTAAAGCGTTGTACTGTTTCTCGTCATAATGATTTTGGAGATTTGGACATATTTCACCTTAGTGCACGCACGAAAGCTGCTGTCAAACTCATTAGCAGTAACGTGGACCCCTTTTTTGTTCATTTTCACAATATTATATTAGCTATATAATTTTCACAATTTGTAAAGTCAGATTAATTTATTAATTCTCGTCTGTAAAATATTAGTTTAGTTTAATTATTTCCACAATGCATGCCGTGGCTGTCTTTAATTAAAAACTGTAGTTAAATTAAGGTTTCGTAGCAAATTTCTGTAAATTTTGTTAGTACATGTTTTTGTTGACTGTCCTATTTATTTAAATAAATTAAGATTTTTTTGTGTATATTTGGTCTAGGCAGTCTTTGTTCTTTAGAAGGTCTGAGAAGACTAATTTTTATACATCCAGGATAAAAAGAAAAAACACGTTGGCTAGTAGTATTATAAAATAAAAATTAATTTAATTGATATTAAAAAAAAACCTAGCTAGAGGCTACCTTCACAACCCAAAAAGAGATATCTTAAAAAAAATATTTCTTTTGTGGTTGTGGAAAGAGGTTGATAGCGCAGTGGCTTGGCGCGCTCGGCCTGCGATTGCGTAAAATAAGCAATATTAGTTAAGGCTGGCCATTGGATGGGTGACCAAAAATGTATTATCTCGAGTTCCTTCGGGATTCAGAAGGCACGTTAAGCCTGTCCCGGTTGCATCTGCAGTCGTTAATACCCACCAACCCGTACTGAGCCAGCGTGGTGGGTTATGGCCTATTGTTCCTATATTCTTCCATCCATAGGGCAGGGATGTGTCCCAGCAGTAGGGACATTAAAAAGGATGATGATGATGGATAGTTTAATCGATCGCATGAACTAGGTATGTTACTCCATAGCTATATCTCTTGTAAAAAGTATAGAAAATCCATTCATATGGATATGGTATAAGTCGCTGAGTTAACCACCTGAAATAACTCAGCGACATATACCATACCATATTTTTGAATTAGTTACCTACTTATGTGTCAATTTAGAAGCCTTGAAATTGATATGAATACATGTTTGAATTCATCTTACTTGCCCACCCACACCCATATACTCGGAAGTTACTAATTATCTCTTGATAACGCTTTATAACCTAAGAAGGCAGTTTACAAAAAAAAAATATCACTCCCTTACACCGCCACGCCCACAGTCGTACATGTACTTAACTCCCATTACTCAGAAAAGGTGTTCCACAAACAACTGTAAACTCTCTCACTAATTAAACGCACTGAGGTCAACTTTACGATGACAACATCGAAGGAGTGCCCAAGGCTCGACTCAACCGCAATGGGAGTAAATGGTTCAGAGAAAATTATCAAATAATGTAACAGTTCGCGGAATAGGTACTTTCCACCATTGAACTACTATTACGTTTATAACTCAATGCTTTCCACACTTAAAATAGAATCACTCTCTCCATTCATCGGTCTCTCGACATTATCCGTTGTCTCTTTTCTATAGGTACATTCATTCATCACTAGCACTTAACGGTGTGATGGATGATATGAATCAAAAGGGAGTGGATGGCTTGATGACGTCTGACCGATATGAATGGAAGAGAAAACACACCTGCGCCGATCCCAGATAAAAAGTACAATGAAAAATGTGGTTAGAAAAAGTTCGAAAAATTATAGTCTTGAATCAGGAATCGAACAAAGTAAGCGTCCTCTGCAATCCGGGTGTCTATACCGTATAAAGTATTTTTCTTTTTATCATTCTTTTGAGCCTTTTTCCATAGAAGACTAGCCCCAAATATTGAATGTATAGGTATCGTACAATGGTATAATTTTTCGAACGTTTTCTATCCACAATTTTCTTAGTCTGGCGGCATAATAGGTACCTTCTGCACAGTTTGAAAATGTAAATTACAACAAAGGCTATTACTTACTATATTTCCCGTGTTCGCCCATGCTTGCTTTTTTAATACTAACCAAAGTAAACCGAAATATTATTTTGATTTTTATTTGAACATTTATCACAAAGTTAGAAAAAGTCTTGATGTGGGAATCGAACCCGCGTCGTCAAGACGTCTTGGTTGGCGGGGTGGTACCTATAGGCATCTGCCCGGAATGCAGAGCAACATTTTCTAACCAGAAATTTCTTTGTAAACTGCAATATATTCATCATATCATGTACTCATTTATGTTGATTGATCCCGTTTGTATCGGATATAAAAACGTCTAGCCGGACAAGGTCAAAGTACCCAACTCCTTTTACAGACTCAATGACTCAAGCGAAATGAACGAAAACTCGCCGCGAAAGTGAATCAACGTATTCCACTGAATATATACGTAATCAAATCTGTTTCAGATAAACAAACATTTAGTTCCCGCACGCCGCCCCGTGCGCACGCTTACTCCGGTGTTCTGTGCCTTTAAAGATTTCCACGATGAACTTAAATTACTATCCGAAGAATTTTCACGCCAACGGCTGGGGGTGGCATAGGGGCGCCAAAGCCAGCACCGCGGTCCGCGGCTTCTTAAACCACGAACGCGGAAAAGGAAGTATTGATGATGGCCCACAGATGGGCAATGGCAGTTTGTATCCCCAATTGCCCAGTGAAGACGATACGACGTTCAGCGCTGGATCCAAGCTGTATCCGGCTTTACCGGTTGAGGACTATGAGACTGGTGCCTTTGAGGTTGTGCAGGAGGAGGTGTGCGCTGCTGTCAACGTCAGTGCTGTGGTAAGTCAACAGATGGTCAACAGTCACTATTATTAACCCGGCTACATCAAAATAATCATGAGATCAAAAGTCTTAAATCAAAATAAATACATACTGTAATAATGTTTTAGTGTGTCATTACAATTCAGTTAATTCTGCATTCTAAATGCACTAAGCAGAAACAGTTCAAAAGCGTCTGTAGCCTTTATCAAAAAATGCTCAAGTCTGTCTAGCTGTGATATATTTATATGCATTTGGAGATATTTATATGCTCTATCAGATAGTATATTTATTACAATGACAAAGAGATAAGCTGTTCATTCAGTACACAATGCTCGTTCACACGTAAATCGAAAAGAGTAGTGTTAACGTGAAAACTTTTTAAAAACGTGTACAAAATCTTACTGATTGACTGGTAATTTAGTGAAAATTTTAACGTTTCGCCGTTTTGCTTTAGTTAGACAACGCTTCCGTCTAAACTATTACGTAATAGGTGTATTCCCAAAAATAAATGTAGATTTTTTCCTCGTTCATGGCATTCACAAGTTGCTCAACGAGTGAACGTTTAAAAAAGACAAACAAAAGGCACTAACTGTACCTATAACTCTTATTGTTGATAGACAAGACCGATAACATAGTATCTATTCTCGATGTCAAGAACTATTACACGCTGACATTGAAATTGTTGTTTAGTCTAACATGTGGGATTGGGATTGTTAGTGTGACGAAATAAAATTATTACAATAAATTTATGGTCTTATGGGATTTTACACGAGTAATATTTACTACGGTCGCCCTCGTGGGCGTAAAAGCAAGCCGACTCCGTTTTTTCCCGCTCGCCACGTTCATTATGGTTAAATATAAAATGTAACATGGTCAAGTGGCTGTGTCGTAACTCGTATCATGGCCCTGGCAACAACATAAACCATTTCAGAAAGGGCATTTTATGAAATAATGCAGAACTATTTGACATTTAAACCTACATGTTATGAACACAAAGAAAAACTGTTCCCAGAGACTGGTACCTACTTGAACCTAGGATACCTTGGTACCCAGATTTTCTAAACAATGGATCTTGTTCGTGGTGTGACTCTAATCTGAACCTTATCATGATTCTATTGTATTAAATTATTCGAATAAAATAAACATGTAGTTAATTTCGTTTGCTTCATCTATCACACAAGATAGTTAGTGGGGATTAAAGAACTACTTAAAAAACAATTAGAATTACTCTAAGACGTAAAAATATTGTATCTTGAGATTCTTGAGTTCCTCCATGACCAGAGAAGTACGTAGCTAGTATTAGTACTAGTGGTAATAAAATTAACATGAACTAGAACGAATTCATGTTCACCAAAATGTATAAAGCTTAATACATTTAAGGGGCATTATGTTATAGCCTCTAATAATGGGTCTTAATTAGAACTATTTGGCGCTGACTTTGATGTATGGATCTAATGTAATAAATTCCTATCTTTATTGTCTATCTAAATTACGTTTACAGATCTCATAACAGACATTTTCATTAGTCTCCTTTGATAATTACTTCAATTAATGTTTGAAAAATAGGCTTATTATAATATTAGGCGTTAAAGTATGAAATTGCCGTTTTTTACTGAAAATCTAAATTGTTTATTTTTTAGTTTATAACAAATTTATTTAATCAAAATAGTTACCATTATTATCTATACATTGCTGCCATCTAATAGGAAGGTCATTTATGCCTTTGCTATAGAACTCTGAGGATTTAGATTGCACAAACTATGTGAACTTCTTGTCACGTAGATAATTGTCCAAATCACGAAAAAAATGGTAGGCCGTTGGAGCAAGGTCTGGCGAATACGGAGGATGACGAATGGTTTCTAACTGCAGTTCCTGAAGGGTCAACACGGTTTCTCGTCCTGTATGAGGTCTCGCGTTGTCATGGAGCAAAAATGGTGAAGATCGATCCATTAGTCGGGGCTGTTTTAGGTACTGCTAAATATGCCAACATTGTTCGGACGGAGTTCGGCACAATAGACATCTGCCATTATTGCTTGACCAGATCGGAGAAAACTATAGTGAATAACACCATGCTGAGACCACCAAACAGTTACCATTACCGTTTAATTGGTAAGTTTTGCTTTAGGACACTGTTGTGGCGTTTGACCTGGGGTCAGCCATTGCATTTTTCATTTACGGTTATCATAAAGAATCTACTTTTCATCACATGACACAATTCGATCCAATATTCCTTCATTTCCGTACCGATTCATCAAGGCACACAAGTTTCAGCACGCGTTTCTTTCTGCAGATCAGTCAAATCATGAGGCACCCATTTTTCGTATTTTTTTAATTTATTGATTTGACGCAAATGATTCAATATTGTGGGTAAGGTAACGTTTAACCATGCCGCTAATTCCTGAGTAGTTTCACTAGGATCGGCTTCCACCATCTCTCTTAACTCATCGTTATTCACCTGTGTGGGTCTTCCTCGTGGCTCGATCTTCAAGTCGAAGTTTCTATCACAAAAACGTTTAAACCAAAATCGCACGGTGCGTCCATAAGCAGACCCCTCACCAAACGCAACATTGATATTGCGGGCTGTTTCTGCCGTGTAACTTCCGTGCCGGAACTGGTATTCAACGATCACTCGGATTTTCGCAGTATCCATCTTTCTTGTCTAAGTTAAATAACAAAAACAATTGAAACTCGATATTCAAATGTTTCACATTTTTTAAAAAAAGAACATCATAGTGCAAAAAGTTTCATTCGAAAACCTCAAACCATGAAGATTCTATGTCAATTCAAAAAACCTATTACAATAAAACGGCAATTGCATACTTTAACCCCTATTACTAATATACTCAAAGATGTTATAATTACTATAAACACGATGCAAAGAAAAAATAGAACATGTATCCATTGGCTTACAACAGATGTTGATGTTGAATGGTAAGACAAATTCGTCAAATTAACTAGCTCCCCTGGTTTAAGTAGCCCCTTGGTTTGCGGGTGCGGAATACGCGGGTTCGTCTCTATCATCTTTCTTTTTACATATTTAGGCCTAATAATAAGTATTACTCCGGCCACTCACATGAAGGGCTCACACTTTACATGAAGGGCCGACATATATTAATTCGCTAACTTAGTGGATACTACGCAAAGGACATATATTCGCGTGCTTTGATGTTTGGTAAAAACCGACACAGCTTGGAAAATCGCAGCAAAAACTATGTTTAATCATTTGCAAATGTCGTCCTACACATGCGGGTTTGCGTATTCGTTCGAATGTGATTGACCGGCATTACAAATTAAATTCATGGCTTAGATCAGCAGGCTGATTATGTAACTCTGTTGGCAACAATTCTTCATTGAAATGAACGAAATTCTTTCTTTTGTCGATTGCGGTTTTACAGTCTCAGTTGCTAAAAGAGCGCGATGTCACAGGCTGTCAAAATTGTAAATACATAATTGCGAAAGCTATAATTTATTTTTTCAATCGAGAATTGTATAAAACAGAGTGTCTTATGCCAGAAATCTCTTCAGACAAACCCTTGCTCAGGGAATTTTTCGACTTTTTGTATATAAATCTGAGAGTAGCGTAATATAAGCCTGCAGAGGACCTTACTACAGATGATCGCTTTTTAATGCATATCATAATTGGCCTCGGCATACACAAGACATCGTAACCTCGTAAGGCTTGCCCAAATATGGTATAAATTATAAAGTAGACAATCCGGTTTGAAGGTTACCTTATCGCTTGCCAATTTTTTCTGAAACCGGTACTGACAGAGTATTGTAAATTTTCAACGCTCTCCGTTACAGTTCTCTAGTCAAATCCTTCACCTCCATAGCCAGGATACTGTTGAATGTGTCTTAAAGAATTTTAAACGTAGGTATACTTTAATTTTTTTATCTTGTGTAATTTGTAAGAGATGCTAGATTTTTTTTATTGCTTAATATCTTGTTTAACTTGTAAGAGCTAGATCCAAAGTGGACCCTAAGGTTTACCTTTTACCACTAGTATCTTTCAGAAGACAAAATAAATGTGGAACTGACGACTGAAACAGGTTCCAACAATTATTGTAGACTCAGTACGTGCACTAAAAGGCAAGGTTACCAGACAGAAGTGCATCCGGTTCTCCAAAACGATCTTGGCACTATAACGCAGTAAATTGTCCACACATACAAACCCAAGCTTTAATATCTTCTCTAGTAAAGATGAGGATCCATCTCTCCATCAGATTAGGTTTCATGTAATAGAGGTCAAGCCTATTGCCATCTAACGGGCACGTAAATCCCAGTAGTTGCATTATTATCACAATAAACATGTGAACCCACCAAGTGATAAAAACATTGAAATTTTAAAAAGAATAGTGCAAGATCCATTGTATGGATTTTTTAAAAAGCATAATGTTGTTTTCCTTTAATTAATTCAAGATCCAAAGTTACAGTTATACACGAACAAAGAGCAACCCAAACACCATATTTAGAATGAGTAAAATGAGTAAAGGCTCATTAAATCTTATAGTGACTAATAATAAAACATTAAGATCTTCGACCCAAAATGAAACTCTTACTTGATTCACAATGACGTGGCAATCTTATTTAGTCATGTGGGAATTTGAAGTCAAGTTGGTCTTTATTCTAATTCCAGTAATGTTTACGGTGTGTGTGGGTGGGTGGAACAGATTTCCTATTCGCATTTCAACATCACTCTTTCCTGTTTGTGAGAAGCTTTATTTTGCTACGAAGGGGTAGCCTAAAGGCTTGCTGTATTCCAAGCAATAGGGAGTGAGCCTGTGGCCATATACCTACCGCGCACGTTATTGCAGGGCACGAATATTTCTCACACTCACACCTATCATCTAGCTAGCCCAAAGTAGGGAATAAAGCACTTCTGTTATGAATACTAGTTGACGGACAACTTTAAAAATAAAGGTGTGTTTTAGTGTAGAATAATAACGTAAGATTTTTTTTAGAAATTATCTTGTATTATTTGAGGGTTATGATTATGGGTGAAGTAATATCACCAACATTATTTGCCCGCCTTGGCGTTGAATGTAACGGTAGTACCTTCATAATTACATAAAGTGAACACATATTCGCAGAGCTAGTTGTGTACAAACAGATGTTTAATAATAACACCATTTCTGCTAACTGTGTCTAGACAGGGCGCGGTGGTTAGCAGACTCAGACAGACACTAACAACAAAGTTAGACTGCAAATATCTAGAATATTTACACCATACGAAGAATTAAATTTTTTTGAATTGACTTTAATTTTTTTTTATTTTAAGCACCGTGTACTTAAAATAATTGTTTAATTAATTATTTCCATAAAATGTGATATATTAGGTAATAATTCCGCTTTTTGTAATATAAAATACATAGGTACTTAGACATACCTTTTGATCTGACCTTAATCATTAAATATTTTCTTTGAGTTACCAGCCACTATTAATTAGTATTAATTAACTTATGTTATGGCATAACTAACTTATTACGTGTTATCGAAAAATCATTAACAATAATCGATCAATATTGTCATCTACCTGTCATGTTAATCACTGTAGGTAGTTTCTTGTCTGACTGACTGTATGACTACTAAGAATTTTACTTTTTAAAGCGTCGGTATACTTGTAGAAAAATATGTTAACAGTTTAAGGGCCGATTTCATCGCAGAATTAAACGCGATCAGTTGAAGTTGAACTCGGTTTATGCTCCGCTACCAATTTGCATTAATCAAAACCAAGTTTTATCAAACTCAGTTTCTATGAGAGACAGTGAACTTGGCCCTAAACGTTAGTCGGGACAACACTACGCTTGGGAGGCGCTGGAGTGGGGTCCACGCATAGCCGCCGCCCCGCGCGCCCACACACTTCATTCAAATTCTCTCGGCCGCCCCACACGTAACAGATTGTCGGGCTAAATATTGTTATAATATTTATTTCATTATACCAGTTTCCTATAAAAATACAGTCCACTCATACCATCACCCAAGACCCTACTTTACATACATACATACATAAATCACGCCTATATCCCCGCAGGGGTAGGCAGAGGTGAACTAGCACCCACATTTCGCCAATTATGTTAGGTCCCATGTAATAGGTGGCGAGCCTATTGCCATTTATCGGGCACAAAAGTCGCAGTACATTGCTATTGCTAGATGGTGTAAGAGGAACGCTGCTGCCCATTCCTCATCGCTGATTTATCCTTAGTCGCCTTGTACGACACCCACGGGAGAGATTTGGGGTGGTGACAATTGTATTCTACTCTGCCGTCACCACACGGCACTACTTAAGGCGTCAATATATGGTCCTTCTAATGTCTTTTTGGAAATTGTAATAAAAAAAATTTAACCTAAGAAAACTAATAAATATTCCAAAAAGCAATGAAAATAGAAATTAATTTACATACACTAATAGCATAATAATACTTGACTTGTTAATTAAATCCTTGATTACATAACTTACACGGGGCAAAGTAAAAATTAATTCAATAAGTATTTGTCTGTGAGTGATTTCTCTTGCTGCTAATCAACTTTATTTATTGATATTATGCAAAATTAAGAATGAGTAGGACATATGAAAGTGGCACTGTGGGAATACACTGCTAACTGCAAAATCGACATTACCGCCCCTGACGGACTGAAACAACAACTCATTTCTCGGTGGATTGGAATCATTCCGTAACTCCGTAAGTTACTAAAAAATAGATAAACTCCAATTTTAAACAAAAATTATGTTATCGTAAACACATAAATCAATCATCGCCCACACGAGCACAGACTTGAGACTATTATCCACGTTCGTATTTCCGCGATAGATCTTCAACCTTAAGTTGTAACAAATGAAGTTAAAAATGAGTTGAAAATATTAGGCAGTTTCTAGGAACTTCATCGTCTATTATTGGCTGTTCAAGACCCCTGATCAACCTAAACACATTTGAACTTTAGCGCTTTATGATAAGAGTCATGTTGCTCTAGCTACTGCCTATTTTAAACTGAGGTGAACACCATTACCCACAAATGCATGGAAAAAAAATTACCTACTTATATTTTAAAATTATCCAATGTATGTACCTAAGGAGGGTGTTTTTATGATAGTTTAAAAAAGGAAATCTAAAACAAAAGAAGTCTAGAACACTAGTGGGTTATGGTGTTTTATGGAAAACTGTAAAATGCATTAGATACCTTATTAATTAAATACTGTAATTGATTGCTAATCGTTAACAACTTTACGATGCGACTCCCGGTTACAAAGATAAAATAATAAATAAATAAAAATAAAAAAATCCACACTGGGGCACATTGTGGGCTATGGCCCATTCTCCCTTTAATATTCCATTCATAGGGAAGGCTACCTCGGCCTATACCTACCTCAGCAGTGGGGACATTAGAGGGATGATCACAGAACGGATATGATGATTAATTATAGAAAAATTGGCGGACATGAAAATTTTCTCTTTTTGAGATTCACGGAATTCCATGTAGTTAAAGATGCATAAGTATCACAATACGTTAATTAATGTCTACTCCATCCATCATTTAATTAACGGCAAGTTTGGTCGAATGGTCGGATCGTTGGTTAATCGGCCGTGAGGTCTCGGGTTCGAATCCTCTGAGGCGGGTGTTGTGTGTGAACACAGACATATAATTCTTGTATGATTTTTATTTTTTTTCAAAATATGTAATTAATTAAAATATTAATTATGGTCTCGGAGTAAATAGAACTCTGAGATTATGGTTAACCTACTAATGATAAAATTTGGCAGTTAAATTAGTCCAACAGTTTTGCTTAGAGCACAAAGTCGATTGAGAAAATATTGATAATTTAATACTTTGTTATTTTCTCTGCCTAAAAACTTTTCTTAGAAGCTTACGTCATTTTTCCAGTCCGTATGTTATGCGACCCAATTGAGTAGGTCACTCTAATACCGTAACATTAGACAGCATGTACCGCTTGAATCCCGCCGGTTGTTCATCTGTCAGTTTCCACAAGACTATTACGAGTGTTAGTATTGCTCTTCGGAAATCTTTAAATTAAAATTTGATTTCGTAGAAAAAATATAATCAAAGTTATTAGAAATAAAGACTAGGAGTTTGTGGTGCTGTGTAATAAGAAATTAGCACAATATTCTCGTGTTCTATCTAAATATGAAATGAATTCTCTAGGGTGTTGGTGGAATTCTGTATAAATTAAATTTTAGACCGTGATCTCACCTTAGTTTGGTCATGAAATAGTGGTTCCGGCCTAATGTAACTATGACTTGTTTAGAATACATATTTGTTCAAGGGTCCTTAGAGTAATTGATGTCTCAAAATACTATTTGGTGTACGTTACTTACACTGATCTACTGACCTATATTACTAAAAGAAACTGTATAATTTATCTTATTTTCTAGAATCTAGTCTTATTAACAGTATTATAGGTACTATTTACGATAGAAAGACTAATTAAGTTATATATCTAAACATGTAAACAAAGTTTCTAACCTTGAGTATTTATCAATAATAAATAAATACATTGATAATGCACAGTTCACTGTTAAGCTTACCCCTGTTAAATTCTTAATTCAAAAGCTATCAATACAGCTAGGAATTGGTAAAAAAGCTCTGTATGTAAATATGTCACATGATCAGTAGGTAATTGTATTTTGGAATATCTAAATTTTAATACGGAACTATTTTTACTTATTGTTGAGACTAAAATCTCTACAAGACAGTATAAAGTGATGACTGGACCCATGGTCTAAAGGCGTGTGATTAGCACCATAGTATGTACTTTAAATTATGATGTCATTTAATAGGTAGGTAGGTAGCTACTGCCGAATGGTGACCTCCAAACGGATTCCACTATTACACATTAGTATTGAGTTCACATTCAAAAAGCATAGTAATATAGTACTTACTGAATTAATCATAATAAAATAAGAAAAAATTATTAGAATTGCACTAGCAATTTGTAATATAAAAAAAAAATATGAATTCATAAATAACTAAATGAATTGTAATTTGAATAATACCTCTAATACCCAGAATTCTAGTAGTGATATACCAGTCTCAAGTGGCTACTTGGGGTTTTGGTGGTGAAATAATAATATAAATATTATTATAATTTATTAGTAAACAAAGCTACTTATCGGCACCACAAACTCTGAAATATTTCATTTACAAGTCAAACAATGGTTAATTTTTTTCTAACAGATCAACGCAAAATGTCTTAGCGAACATTAAAACTGAATAGTAGTGAATAGTGAGTGAGCCACCACCATGGGGCAAAATGGTGGCGCCAATTTTGGTGCACTTTTGCAAGGTGCAGGCAGGCAGCTATTTAACCAGGGTGGACAAGCGTTGCTCCAGTATGGCGCTCAGGCCATCGGAAACATCATTAATGAAGTTTTCCAAAAGAAAGAGGTGGAACAGAAGAGATTCCTGCCATGCATTAAAAATTACAAAGTGGTAAGCTTCCTTTCTATATTATTATTCGTTTCCTTGCAAATACAATTTCTATTTTAGTATCTTATCATACTAAGGACTTAATTTATGAACATTATGTCATAAATACTTAGTCTTTCTTAAAAATCTGTATTAAAATAGCTTGTTCTTAAAAAAGAATGTTAACGAAATGGCTATCTGCAAAAGGATTTTTATAGTATGAGGAATATTTACATTGGATTGTTTATAATATAGTATTAGGTAGTTTTAATAGTATAAAAACAAAGATAAAATCTGTACCTAAATTCAGCCAATGCACTAGTCAATGTTACTGTAATTCAATGTGATCTGGATTATTAAATGCCCCTCACTAGGAATACTAATACAAAACTCTATATTGGTCCATTATTCTGACCATCTTGTTCAGAATGGAACATCTTTGAACAGAATTTTAACTAAATAGTTCTCAACAAAAGGATTTATTTAGATTGGAAAGCTTAGGTAAGTTTAATAGTATTTTATACATAAGTCTGAGGCTCTGTTTGGTTAAATGAACCGATTTACATGTCATTTGATTTTTTTTAAATATATTTCTTTTATTATTTTAATATTATACAAACAACTGTAATATTGGAATTATCAACTTCTAAAGAATCTTTATAAAACTATTGTGTGGGTTGAAAGATAATGATTCAAGAGCCAACTACCGCCTACACAGTTCAATGCTATTAAGATTTTGATGTAATTATTTTAAGTCATGGGATATAATGTTTGAACACAATCGTATCTAAAGAACCAGTTCAGTTTTGGTTCAAGGTCTATCTGTTACTATCAAAGCTTGAAAGTAGTAAACACATTATTATCAAACTCTTGGGTTCTTTTACAAAAATAATCCCATTGAGACGAAAAGAGAGACGAAAACTCTTTTAGACACACGCTCCAGTGTAGAACTCACGAAAGTTTGTGATTCTCAGTATAATATAATGCTAGGTGGTATAAGAGTAACGCTGCTGCCCATTACTCATCATTGTCTTAACCCTTAAGCTATTTGCCCACTACACCATGGCCGTAACCGTACCGGCAGCACATGCATAAAATATTCTTTCATACAATTTATATAAACCAACGCTCACTAGACCGACACTGAATTCGAGTTGAATATTTTCGGTGACGGAACGGTCTAGTGGGCAGACACCTTTAGTCGCGTTGTACGATCCCCGCGGGAGAGTTGGGGGTGGTGACAGTTGTATTCTGCTCTACCATCACCAGACGGCAACGATTGGTTGTACTTTTGTAAAATTCATGCTAGGCGTAGACAGGACAGAAAAAGAGGTGGTATGCTCAAAATAGACCTAAATTTAGTCCGAGTTTTTTCAGCTCTCTCTATTTAACCGCCTCCGTGGTCGTTCGCCCACCGGAATTGATATCCCGAGGTCCCGGGTTCTACCCCCGGGGAGCATAAATTTGTAACTCAGTTTGATTGGTGGTAGGACTTTTACAAATCCGCCTGGCTAGCTACCATCTTTTCAACATCTGTCGCCATAATAATGTTAACAGCATTATTGTGTTCCGACAATTGTGATAAGATAGCCAGCTCCTCTGTGGTTGAGGGTTCCAGACCATTCCATCTTCGACCCTTATCGCCACTTATCGTCAGTTGATATGAAGTGCAAGAGCTTCCCTGTCCAGCATAAAATATGTATATGATAAGAAACATTTGCATGTTTCTTCTTCTTGCGATGACTGTTATTCGATTGCTCATTCTCTAATCGGTGCTGAGTCAACCTGATGATGTTACACTGCATACATTACACGGTACTAAAGCTCCTAATGATTGCACCGTGCAATAAATTAATTAACCATTTCGAAGGACCATTCTTCCTTATTACGTAACAGTACTGATATACCAGGTTTACTGTTTTATTGGCGGTATTGGATTAGCACAAAAGAGATACTCTAGATTGCATACAGCCACCCTGTGATGATAGTAGAGCAGAATACAATAATCACGACACAACTACATCTCTCACAACTACAGACAACATATAGAAAAAAAGTTACTTAAAATTAATGGTAACCTACATAGGTTCGCAATGACTAAAGTGCACAGCACTTGACAAAAACTAGGTTAGGTATTAAAAATAAAAAAATAACTAAGCTAATACTAAATCTATGCACTTGGGTCAAAAAATTGAAAGTATTTTTTTAAAGAAATTCTACCGTGGTTTATTGGTTTCACTCAATGCATTTGCACGTTTTTGACATCCTCTACATTCGTTATGTCATGGTAGCTCGTATACTAAAGCACCTTTAGTAGAAATCGAATGCACAGTTTTTCCTATTCAGCGTCCTTAGTGCGGAATGCCATCATTTCCTGGTTGTGTCGTAGTGTGTCAACTAATTATATCGTTGCGGTATAAACCTACCTTTGTTTATATACGAAGCTTATATTTGCACATTTAACTATGCAAGTTACGTGTCAAACTATGTTCAATACTTCGCATAGGTACAATTGCTTGGATAAATAAGCCAATAGTAATGGTTTATTTATCCGCCGGGCCCTCGTGACTACCGGAATGCCGCTGCCTTGGAGCCTAATGGCTTAGCACGGGATGATGGTAAGAGGCCTGACGGTATGACCCTCGTTCCCTGGAAGAAGGGAAAATGTGTGGTATGGGACGCCACTTGCGCCTTAGCCCTAAGCCACCTTAGCAATGTCCGGATCGGCTGCAGCTTCCGCTGAATCCCTCAAGCGGCGCAAATACGCCGGTCTCCCAGGAGACTACCTATTTGAGCCGTTTGGGGTAGAGACTCTGGGACCATGGGGTACAGGAGCTCACCGACTTTTTCGGGACATTACAAAGCGGCTACCTGAGACAGTAGGTGACAATAAGGCTGGTCTGTATTTCGCGCAAAAATATAGTCTCGCCATTCAACGAGGTAATGCAGCCAGCGTTATTGGTACACTTCCTGTCTCAGAAGACCTAGGCGAGGTATTTTACCTGTAATTTAGTTTTTTAGCCCCTGATAAATTGATTGCATTTTTCTGAATGTTATGGCTTGTCTTGTATATCTCTATAACATACAGCGCCTTCGGACTACATGTCTGATTCATCATCGTCATCATCATTACCACCAGCCCTTTAATGTCCCCACTGCTGGGGCACGGGCCTTCCCTATGGATGGAAGAATATAGGGAGAATGGGCCATAACCCATCTCGCTGGCCCAGTGCGGGTTGGTGGGTATTAACGACTGCAGATGCAGTCGGGACCAACGGCTCAACGTGCCTTCCGAAGCACGGAGGAAGTCGAGATAATAAATTTTTGGTCACCCATCCAATGACCGGCCTTAGCGAACATTGCTTAGTTGACGCAATCGCAGGCCAAACGCGCTATGCCACAGCGCTAGTGAGCTCCTCATGTCTGATTACGTTCTCTTAATTGTCAATTCCTCCTTTTCTTCTTTCCCTGTTCCCAGTCTATCTGGAGTCGGTGCAATATCTTTTAGTTGTAGGCTAATAAAAAATGAAACAAATTACACTATAAAGTAGCACCCACTAGCACCTTTACGGTGTGACGGATAATATGAATCAAAAGGGAGTGGATGGCTTGACGACGTCTGACCGATATGAATGGAAGAGAAAACATATTCTGCCGACCTCGGATAGACTGGGAACAGGGCAGGGAGAAGAAGACATTATAAACCCAGTGTGGATTGGCTAAAAACCATCACTTGTGTCTTATTCCTAGCAGTAAAACTGCCCACTAACACTGCGACCTTGGCTCGTTTAGAACCAATTTCAGCAATTGACGAAGCGACTAGGGTGCGTCATTGACTCACTGCACTATAATGACGGGCTTAGCGTTTTATCTTTACAACCTTGTCTCATCCAATTTGTATCGTAGCATGACACCATTAAACTAGGACAAGATTATGGTCGAATGTTTTCCCAGGATCATAGCTAAGAACTTGTCTGTCTGTCTGTCTCAAAATACGCAATGTTTACAATCCTGTCCATTCAAAGGTTGTCTGGAAGAGATCGCTCTTAGCGATAAGACCGCCAATTGTATCACTTTTATCGTAGTAGTAATAATTTTTCTTGTTTTGTTTTAATTTGGTGTGCAATAAAGATTATATCTATCTATCTATCTGTATATCCAGAGAAAAGAGAAAGGTTGTTTCTATCTAGCTACATCCTTGTAATAATACATTATATACCAAGGGCGATAAACCAATGAATGTCTCAGATCGCAAGTGTTTGATCGAAAAATATGCGATCTGAGGCTTTCTTTTTACCGTCCGTGGTAAAATCATACTTTACTATAATTTTCATAGTTTTACATACATACATAATTCACGCCTATATCCCCGAAGGGGCAGGCAGAGGTGAACTAGCACCCACGCTTCGCCAATCATGCTAGGTCCCATGTAATAGGTGGCGAGCCTATTGCCATTTATCGGGCACAAAAGTCGCAGTAGAATGCTTTTGCTAGGTGGTGTTAGAGGAACGCTGCTGCTCATTCCTCATTATCGATTTATCCTTAGTCGCCTCGTACGACACCCACGGGAGAGATTTGGGGTGGTGACAATTGTATTCTGCTCTGCCGTCACCACACGGCCGCATAATATTCATAGTTTTAATATAATATATTACCTCACCACAGGGGGTGACATAAAGTAACATAAAATTATTTAAGTCGTAAGAAAAGAAGTGACATACAGAACCACAATGTAAGAAAAAGTTAGAATAATTGTAGTCTTGATATGGGAATTTCATTTTTGCATAGTAAAAATTCACTACAGACAGAGTAGGGTTTGTTCCGGTCGTTATTACTTTTAATTAATTAAGTAAAGGAATAAGTTACAAAAACTTATTTTCAAAATTCTTAGTTACACTTTGAAATATGATAGACAATACTTTCTACTACAAAGATTTTGGTGGTTAGAAAAAGAATTTTGAAAAATTATGATCTTGAGGCGGGAATCGAACCCGCGTCCGCCGTTATCCGGGCAGGTGCCTGACCGCTCGGCCACCCAAGACACTAATTAACTTGCTGAAACTCTTCTGACCTTTAGACTTCACATTGTAAGCCAACGGGTACCCTCGCAATGTAGAAATACATTTTAAACATTCCAAAGCAAATATTTTTTCAGAACTTCAGAAGCAGATATACTTTCTACTTTCATTTATGGCCAGTTGTTATCAGAACTTGGCAATTGTTTTGCTAAAACTGTGTATTTTAAAGATTCTGATAAGCTTTTGTTTTTATATTGATTTTTAGAGTGCAATTCTATTTCGAATGAAGGAGTGAAGAATTACTTTACGCAGTCAGAATTGTATTAGCAAATTGTATTAGAGTAACCTTTTTAATTTTATATTTTAAACTATTCTATTAATAAGGTAGTCGGGAAGAAATTGCTTATCCCAATAAGGCCGCCTATTGTCGGACTATTGCATGTCCATTTTTCTTTGTGTTATTACTATTTTTGTTTCGAGTAAAGAATATATTTGTATTGTATTGTATTTTGTCCCATTATTGGAGAGCGCCAGAACATTGTAATGTGTTCTATGCGGTAGAGAAGACAAGACTATGGCTCAACATGCGAGCCTTTGATCTGACTACTAATTGTCTCGTCCATGGGTGATTGAACTGGCCAGCGTTAAACGCACTCCTGAGCCATTAGAACGAAACGCGAAAATAGTTTAGTGTTGACAAACTGCCAGCGACATAGGAATTCTTTGATAACGATCGGAACTGGCATTTGCTTATAAGATTATGTTTCGGTGCACGCCTTAACTTGGTCTTACGATTGCTTATATGCTAAACTTGTGAAGCTTCGCACTACATTGTGCAGGCAAGGAATAGTAGGATAAAAAATACATAAATCAGGCCTTATTTTAGGTATACTGTATAATCAAAATAGGGCCTGATTTATCGCCTCTTTACTTCAATAACGTGTTATCTTTTATAACACAATTGTTGGACTTGTCACGTTATTGTAGTAAAGAAGGGTTATGTTTATTTTTTCTATGTATACCGTATATTTTTTTTTTTTGACGGAGTGGAATGCATTTACAAACCATACCAACCATACCAGCAGCATACCCAGCCGCTAGCTAGGCGGCTGACGTCTGTGGGACTTGCCCGACTATCTACATTCGGGAATACGCCACTAAACCACTCCGGTGTTCCCTAGCCCTTTGAGTGGAGAGAGTCTGGGGTCCGCCGCGAGTCAATTCACCAGTCTCCCCGCAGGGCCTCCCGGCTTACCCCGGGGTCAGCGCCAAGGTGTCCGGAACACTGGAAATCGCCCCTAGACGGGGTGACCTGTGCAATGCACACACGGGGGGCTAGCCTATGTCTGCAGGCCAAGCTTGTCGGACCTAAGGAGGACGAACGTGAGCTCGCCTCCTTAGGTCCTCCCGTCCGCCTGCGCCGGAGGGGAGCGACAAGAGGATCATCTCCCCGCTCCCTCTCCGCTGCCTCCATCTGCGAATGTATACCGTATACATAGTATAGATAGGTAGGTCCTCCATGCTGGTCTGGGAGCGAAAAAATAACGTAGAATGTGCCAGTCCCAACTCACCTAGGGGATGTCGTAAAAGTCGACTAAGGAGAATTGCCTGGTCTAGACCAATACGTGCAATCCACCAACAACAGCATACCCCGAAGAGTGTTGGTGTCCAGGCAGGCGGGCGCCTGTAAAACCTGTGCCAAAATCTTGAGCAGTATTGGATTGGCATGTTATCATTCCTATCACTCTCTCCGTTCATTGCATCGGTCTCTCGACATGGGCCTTTCCGTCTCTTTTCTATACGTTTAGTCATGACTAGTACCTTTTCGGCGTGATGGATGATATGAATCAAAAGTTAGTGGAAGGGTTGATGATGTCTGAACGATGAATGGAAAAGGAAACATACCGCACTGACTCCAGATAAACTGGGAACAAGGCAGGGACAAGTGTTGTTTTGAACAACTTCAACAATCACCTTCAAATACCACCAGTGAATTAGAATTACCCTTTCAACGTCACAATCTGGAATAAGTCCGTTTATTTTGGCAACGTGACTATAGTGTTTTTGAGATATTTTAGTGCAGTATAAAATGAATCTGTTTTCATATTGCAGCATTCTGTACTGTAGTAACTTTAATGAATTTCGTATTGAAGGATTTTGCTTTTTGGCCGTTGTCCAAGAATCGTATCAAGATTATCATCTACGTCAATGAAACGAGAATTGTTTATTACTCTGAAAGGAAAGGCTTAATGGAAGAAGCATTTCCTTTCTGATCGTAGTGAGTATTTCTTAACATCGAGTTAAAATCTCTTTTCGAAATAAATCTCACCTTTCATATCTTCTTGCTCTTCGTCTTCCTCCCCTGTTCCCTGTTTATAGTACAGCTCGGTACTCTTATACAGTACGGCATTGTACTGCGCTTTTTTATAAGGATTGGTATCAGTGGCGATTGAGTATACAACCCAGAGATCGATGAACGGAGAGAGTGATTGGGATGACAAGACAACATTCCAATCCATACTGCTTCTCCATTAATCGAGTTTTACAACACCCGTGGAGTGAGTTACATTCTACGTTATTTTTTCTCTTTCAGTCAACCTTCACATCCTTTTTCCAACTATACCTTCAACAGTTTAATTAACTAGAAACGTCAGATATATTTAGTAAGTTAGCAAAAAATGCCAGCCAACAAAACTTCAATGAGCCTAAATAGAATATTGAAATCGTAAATGATAACTCGATTTGAACGTATGACCCATGAATAGGAAGAATGGTTTTTAATGAAACATTTACAAAACAATCAGGACCAATAATGGCTACGGGTACGCTTCAATAACCGCTAATTTGGTCGGACATGACATCATTACAAAGCTTACAATTCTAGTTGTGATTTGTTCTTAGTTCTTATCTATTTGTAGAAAAATGAACAAAGTTCACTTTAATTGGGACTTTGTCGTTCTCGTAGGTAGCTTTGAACCCAATTACAAGTTCCCGCATATATGTTATTGGAAGCGCTTCGAAATTTAGTATCCATCTGGCAATCTCCATTTGTCGACTTTTACGACATCCCTGTAGGAGCTAGCACGGGACGTGGACAATATCTCTGTCCACCCCTTGGCAGTGTTTTGTCTCAGGATTTAGTGGGAGTTAGAGCGAGTGGATAATATTTTCTTTTCCCGGGGAAAAATCCCGGCTTTCGACACTTAAAAATATAAACAACCTGTAGGTACAATTCAGATGCTGCTATAAATCCAGCCTCCACTCAGTTAGGGTGACTTCTGTCTAGACACCGTCTGACCCCGCAGGATGTAAACATATCGATCCTCTTTGTTTCGAACCCGTCTAGTCTCTGCAAGATGTTATAAATAATCGCTTATTGAATACAAAAAGAGTCACAAATCAAAAGCGCTTTTCTCGCAAAAATAAGTCTTAATGTAATTTGGATACACAGTCTTTTGAAGGGTATTTTGAGTTGTTTTGTTTTTTAAATTAAATCAGCAATGTATGCCATGCCCATTTGTGTTTCAGGTAGTTACAGTAATATAGTTCATCATTATTCGTTTTTATGTCGCCAAAGGGCTGATGATGATGATCCACAGGGAAGGCTAGTGCTTCAGCCTATGGATCATCATTATTAGTCCTTTAAATTTAAAGTGCCCACTGCTGGGGCACAAGTCTTCACCATGGATGGAAGAATAGACTGGTCCAGTCAAAATTTCGTTAGAAATATAAATACGAAAATTTAAAAGAACGACTATCTTATCATAATTATGTAAACTGGACAGCTAAAAACGCCTCTATTTGCAGTTGTGATAAGCATTTGCAGTTATGCCCGATACACACTTCATGTTTTGCTGTTGATTTAATAAGTAATTATAAGTTACAAGATAGAAAAATAAGATAGAGGTACTGTAATAAACTGCATTTCGTTATTTCAATTTTGATTCTGTAATCCTATTGTCATTCAGCAGTTAATTTAATGTCATCATCATCGCCCTGCCCTTATCCCATCCTATTTGGGCTCGGCGCAGTATGTCCTCTTTTTCCATTCTCTTCTGTCACTCGTCTTCTCATTCACATCCATCACCTTCATATCACACCTCACACAATCCATCCATCTTTTCAGTGGTCTTCCTCTACTTCGACATCCATCAACATTCATGCCCATAACTTTCTCACTCACATTCATGGCATCACGTCTCATAACATGTCCATACCAAGCTAAATGGCTCCCTTTCAATGTATTTCTAGATATTGCTTATGTAACGCTATTGTCTCGAACGTTATCCCAAAAGAGATGCTGACGGTTAAATAATAAATTTATTTTTTACTCTCACGCCTATCATCTGCCTAAAGTGTTATGGATGACGGACAAATAAACATAATATTTTAAATATACTAGATAAACATCAATAACTATAACTCGAGAACCGTTCAAGTCCGCGTTCACACAGAAAGTCCATCCCTACCAGGGTTCGAATCCAACTTCTCTATCAGATCAGTCAAAATTTCGACTAGTAAAACTAGTCCTTAAAATATTTTCACATGAAGAATTTTAAGGATATTTTGTACTTAACAAATACTCACTGTTAATACGCATATAACTTACTCAATATGTAATATCTTGAGAGAGAACATTATGTTTTCACGGATAAACTTTTGAAAAGACTTTTAGCAAAGCACACCACCGCTTAATACCACTTACTATTAGCTAATAAGTAAAAAACTATTAGAACATGACTATGACTCTAATTATCTTTTGACATCATCGATTTGGCGGTTAATAAAGCAAGTGGCTCGCAGGTGCGCCACACCTAAACTGATGAAGGTGTTCCACAAGGAGTCTCCTGGGTCACCTATGTCACCTTTTCAAAATTAATAATGATAATGACTGTGGACTCATATATTAACTAGATAAATTATGCTTTTCATCGCATTTATTTAGCTAAGTCTGCCAAATGAAAAATGGAACAGAGTCTGTTTCATAAACGGTACAAAGAGTTATAAATTATAATAGTCTATATTACGTAGGTATCGCACAAAGAGTCTATATTACATAGGTATCGTATCGCGAAAACAAATTTAATAGAAAACATTCAACATTTTACGGAAAATATCCTTATACTTTGATCTTTACCTACAGATACAAATTTTACATTTTATATCCTTTTAAATAACTGTGTGGTGGCAGAGCGAGCGTCACCACCCTATCTCTCCCGCGAGTGTCCTACAAGGCGGCTAAGGGTTAAGACAGCAATGAGCAGCGTTTCATCTGCCAATTAAACACCTGGGGTATAGGCGTGATTTATGTATGTTAGGGTGTACTGCACAAGCGATAAAGGCTGTAGAAAAATATAGCTTTAAACTTGAACTACAACACACGCTCAATCGCACCACCGTATCCTCTGTGGGTTTCCCACAAGTTACACATATACATGTAACTATAGCATGTCCACTACATTTAATGGGGAATGTTATCAGTCGTTATTCAGTCAATATTTTCAGTTATAGACGAGTGGACAACTCCGCTCGCTTTTAAAACATGCTATTTATACTTTCTTTGAGTGATCCGTTTTAACTTTCTGTACGAATTAGTGTCTTTTTAGTTAGTAATTTGGAACAAGAGCAATGATGTGAAGTTTTATATTTTTATAAATTTGTTACTTTACTTTTAATGTCAAATCATTTTTATTAATTTTTTCTAAATCAAAAACTGCTAGTAGTAAGATACATGTATCGGTAAACGTTAACGGTAAAAGTAAGAGTACCTACCTAGTAAGTTACTGATGTTAGTTTAATAAAAATAAGGTAAGTTTAAAAAATTACAGTTGAAGTAAAAAACTTCGAAAATAATGATAAACCAATAAGTGGTTCTGAAGAGGACTTTAAATAACGGAATAATTTTAGAGTCACGAAATTCGATGTATTTTTTTTATTGAGACACCACGTGTTTGTGTTACCTCTATCATAACACGTTATAATCGATAAAACAGACGGTGGGTCAAGGTCACAGCTTTTGATAATCATTGCAAACATTAAGTTAGAATTTATTTAAATCAGAGCAAACAAAGCTAAAAAAGCAAACAAAGCAATTATACTACTGTCTGCTTACTAAAAGAAGACCTTAAGAAATCCTTATTACTAAGGTCTTCGGACAGTACTAATTTCAAAGATTTTTCATTTATGATGTTCTATAATAGTTTTTAAAGTTTTTTTAAAGACTTAATAATAAATTTACACCACCATCAAAATAATTTGCGTTGAATGAGTAGCCACTATAATTAAACACAATATAATTATGTTTGCATATTGTAACTGCTTATCAGTTATTTAACACGGCTCTATATTTAAACCTAACGATTACCGCGTTAATAATCCATAATTATAACTATAGAGTGAATACTATTTCTAGACAATCTTATATAATTACATTACCAATCTTTAGTACTCTATTTGTGAATCACTAATTTGAGCGAAGTTTTTGAACTAAAAAATCTTGCCCTTGTTCCAAATTTTGTACTTAAACTCATTAGTTGAACGTTACTAGTTGTTCAACAAAGTGCCAGTGCAGTTGGAAGCGTGGTGGCTTGAAGACAAGATGCCAAAGGAGGTGCAGGAAGAGACGTTCCTGAAATGGAACAGGGAAGAAGTGAAGTACTTGAAGGCGTTCTACGCCGCGTCGACGGTCACGACTGTAGTGGAGAAGTGGAAAAGGAAATCTGTGTCGATCATATCACCGAAGTCGGGACGGATATTGCGTCAGAGGGACCGGATCCGCACTGAGAACGCGCCGAAACAAAACTTGAAAGACTCTGGCTTCTTCTCCAGAATCTTCGATGACTTCAAAGGGTCCAAGGTGTCCGATTTTGAATACCAGCAGTCCAGAATACGAGAGCACACGTCGTACAAGCCGTTCTGGGCTACGAGAGTAGTTGGTGCTAAAGAGAAGGCTGAAGAGGTTTTTGGTGACGATACGAGAATCAAAACCGTTAGCTATGGCGTAAATAACAATGCAGTTACTAATAATAAGGTGTTTTACACAGAGGCGTCTTCTCCTAAAGTGGTTCTGACAAGACGGACTATGAATAGCTATGGGAAAACGCCAGAGCCGAGACTGTCAACGGTGGACCACCACGATGAGTATAGATTGAAGATGCCCCCGAACTATAGCGGCAGCAATATGTTTATGCCCACCGGTGAAAGATTGTTCTGGGTTAGTGAATGTGTTAATCAGAATTGTTTGAGACCTACGTCTTTTGAACTACTCGGAAACAAACGCGCCTTTAGTATGAATACGGAAAGGAAATACGCGGATTCTAGTCCCGTATCGTAGTTTTAAGAAAAAAACTGATACCTTTTTCTTTGTGATACTTCTACACTCATACTCAATCACGTCCTTAGGTTATTCACCTCGTATTTTACCTGAAGGTATCAACAAAATATGGCTGAATTAACACCCACATCACATATGCATTAGGGATACGTATATTTAATTACACATAGGATACAATTTTATTATAATGACGACGAAATAATATTTGCTTATCGATAGATCGATTAAACGTGCATGTGCAATATTTAATTTTAATGATAACATCCAAAAGTGTACCATGTTTTATGCAAATAAAGATTTATTATTTTATTATTATTAGGTAATAGTAAGTTACATTTACCCACCATACCTAATTAAACCTAATAAAGAATGCAGCAATTAGCGGCAACGACAATTGAATCTTTAGTTTCGAGGCAATGGTCGTCGTGTCTAATTATTGTGTTATTAATAAAAATAAATCAATCTTTAGCGGACATTCTATCTATATAAAGCCAAATAGATTAAAAATGCAGCATTAATATATGCGTTTTTCGTCATACGTCAATATAATTGTCAAGCAAGTATTACTTGTTTAGTGCTATTTATAAAATAACAATACACTTACTTATTACTTAAATATTACATTATTACATTATAACGATACCATTTTCCCTGTTGTTGCATAAATTAACTAAGAGATCTTATTGTGTCTACTGTGTTTTAGTATTATTTAATTAATTTATAATAGTGTTCTCTCTTATTTACCCGAGCACTATTTGAAATGACGCTCGCTGTTTAGTGATCGTAACGTCAGGATAAAATCTATAATTTATATATGTGTTTATATATAAATTATAGATTTATATTACTATAATTTTGTTAACAACATAACATTAAAAAGACTTAAGAAGAATATATTATACAGTGGTCGCCCGCGGCTTCGCTCGCGTTAATGTCAGTTGTTATACCTAATAGCCTATCTATAGCTATCCTCAAAAAATGGACTATCCAACACAAAAATAATTTTTCAATTTGAACGAGTAGTTTCTGAGATTAGCGCGTTTAACCAACCAACCAACCAAACAAACAAACAAACTGTTCAGCTTTATAATATTAGTATAGATTATGTAAAATATATGGGTCATCATAACCCACCACGCTGGCCCAGTGCGGAATGGTAGGTAGGTATTGACGGGCATGCTCCCGGTAAAATTACCTTTCACCAAATACCGGTACTGAGAATTAATTTCCCGGAAAATTCGTTAGTTCGGCACTCTTGCAAAAATTTACTAATATGAAGCTCCGCTTAGCATTTTATTTATCAAGCTCTTTCTCATATTTTTTACTCGGAGAAAATTTATGTTTCAATCTGTTTTCTTGTCAGTAATGCTTAGGACAATAGTGCCTGGTTTTGGGCACCCTTCTCCAGTTTATGGATTATAAAATAATAATAAAAAAACGATAGTATGCCACAGCTTGCCGTGTGGCGACGGCAGAGTAGAATACAATTGTCACCACCCCAAATCTCTCCCGTGGGTGTCGTACAAGGCGACTAAGGATAAATCAGTGATGAGCTGATGATGCGTTCTTCTTATACCACCTAGCAATTTACTGCGACTTTTGTGCCCGATAAATGGCAATAGGCTCGCCACCTATTACATGGGACCTAACATAATTGGCGAAGCGTGGGTGCTAGTTCACCTCTGCCTACCCCTTCGGAGATATAGGCGTGATTTATGTATGTATGTATGTAAGTTCGTGCGCGACCTTCCTGCGGGGTGAGAGACGGTGGCGGGGACGCGGCACTTTAGATGTTAGCGGGGGTTGGATGATGCGGGGAGGAGGGAAAACTCGTGCAATACAGCAGCTTAGGTCCTACAAAAATGGCAGGCTTTCATCCTCCTAACAACTTCAATTCTCTGTTTCAGCTGGGCGAATCGCGACCCTCATCCTTTGGGCCGGCCACCTACCAGGACTTCAAGGAGATCCGTTCCCGGTGCCTGGCCGAGGGAAGACTCTTCGAGGATCCCGAGTTCCAAGCCGTGGACCGCAGTCTTTACTACAAGGAGAGGCTCGATCGTCCCATCACATGGTTGAGGCCCGGGGTGAGCTATATTTAACATTCTCTTCGTCGTCTATGCTGGCCTGGTAGCGAACAAATAACGTAGAATAGACCAGCCCCGACACATCTCATGGGTGTCGTAAAAGTCGACTAAGGGAGATTGCCCGGTGTAGACCAACAAGCACCTTGGGGCACCCGAATGGTTGAGGGAAAACCACCAACAACCGCATACCCAAAGAGGGTTGGTGCCAGGCAGAACCTAAGACAAAACTTTGAGCAGTATGGATTGGAATGTTGTCATTCTAATCTCTCGTTCCGTTCATCGGTCCCTTGACGTGGTCCGTTCCGTCTCTTTTCTAAACATTCATTCATAACTAGCACCTTTACGGTGTGATGGATGATATGAATCGAAATGGAGTGGGTGGCTTGATGACGTCTGACCGATATTAATGGAAGAGGAAACATACTGCGCCGACCCCAGATAGACTGGGAATAGGGCACGGAGAAAAAGAATGGCTGAGGTACTATCTGTATCCACTGTCTTTTATACAAATTGTGAATAAGGCTCGTGGTGCCGTGTGGTGACGGCAGAGTAGAATACAATTGTCACTACCCCAAATCTCTCCCGTGAGTGTGGGACAAGGCGACTAAGGATAAATCAGTGATGAGGAATGGGCAGCAGCATTCGTCTTATACCACCACTTATCCACCTAGCAATATACTGCGACTTTTGTGCCCGATAAATGGCAATAGGCTTGCCACCTATTACATGGGACCTGACATAATTGGCGCAACGTGGGTGCTAGTTCACCTCTGCCTACCCCTCCGGGGATATAGGCGTGATTTATGTATGTACGTGAATAAGGCTGCTTTTCAAAAAATATATTTTATCGAGAACAAGGAGCACGGAGGGCTTCGGAAGGCACGTTAAGTCGTTAGTCCCGGCGGGCCAGCACTGTGCCAGCATGGAGGCTGATGTCCCATTTTCCTCATATTCTTCCATCCATAGGGAAAGCCTGTGCCCCAGCAGTGGGGTTATTTAAGGGCTGGTGACGATGATGATGATGTATATTAATATCTATTTAAAAGTATAACTGTAATTGTGATATGTTGACACAAAAACATTATTCGAATTGCAGTATTTTGAAATATGAATTTTAAACCCTCAAATGAGCGAACTCTCCCTAAATTAGCAACACTGTTCGTTTAACGGTACGCGGTGAACGCTAAACGTCATCGACGCACCTTCTGTATTATTCTACAGGGTTATTTTGAAAACACCAAAAACCTCGCAAAAGTAGCCAGCTAACATCATTAGCAACAATGTTTGTTCTACGACTTTTGATGATTCATAAGATTTTACTTTCATACAAAAATGAATACTAATTTAATTTACCGCTCTAAAACTCAATAACTCTACGCACACCTACTTGCATCGACATTAAGCAGCGCCGGGCCTAGCGTAGCGTAGTCATTTCGTTTAAGAATGAAAACAGACGTATAAATGTCACGACAGTACAATAAAATAAAATAAAATACTTTTACGCAATATATTGCGTTATATTATATTTGACGGCCGCTTTGGTCGAATGCTCAGACTGCTGGGTATTGGCCAAGAGGTCCCGGGTTCGAATTCTGGTAGGGGCAAACTTTGTGATCACCACAAATGTTTGTTTCCGAGTCATGGTTGTATATATGTTTATGTAGTATATTTTCAACATCTATTTACCTAATTATATTTAAAATATGTCCGTCATCTAATATCCATAACATAAGTGCTTACTTTGGGCTAGATGAAAGGTGTGAGTGTAAAAATATTTATTTATATTAAAACTCATAAAACAAACGTTGTTGTTTATGATAAAAGCTATCTAGTCATGGGAGGTTTTTGGTGTTTTAAAAATAATCCTGTATATTCTAAGGGGCTGGTGATGATGAGTCCGATTGTTGCAGGAAATAAGCGAGAACCCGCAGCTGTTCGTGGAGGGGTACAGCCGGTTCGATGTGCAGCAGGGCGAGCTGGGAGACTGCTGGCTCCTAGCCGCTGTCGCCAATCTGACCATGCACAGGAAGTAAGTTAACCCTCCTCGACCTCGTCAACAAAATAAATATAATTATGTATATTGCTTTGCTGATTTGGTGCAGCATTGACGTAATTGTAAAATTTTGTGTTTTAACAGGAGTAGCAAAAAAAGCATAAAAATCAACTTTCATTTTTTTAAGTCTCTTTTAAATCTCTGTTTTAACAAAAAAATGTAAATGCGTCATTGTTGCACCAAATGAGCGAAATATTAGTGAAATTAGTACAAAGAATACTGCGGTTAGAAAAAGTTCTAAAAATTATAGTCTGGTACGGGAACCGCGTCCTCTGCGATCCGGGCAGATGTCTGTACCACTCGGCATCAAAACTATAATTTTTCGAAAAAAAAATCTTTGCCTCAGGCATACGTAGGTAAACATTCATTCATGAGCAGCAGTCTAGTAATAAGCAACTAACACCTTTTGTAGAAAATCCGAAAAAGTAAAAAACCAGTATTATAATTTTATACTCCTAACGTAATCACCATCAAGCCTCCCCCTACCTACCCGTCATCAAGTGAAAAGATGAATGTTGAGGGTTGGAGAGGAATAGGGAGACCGCAGACCGAGAGAAATTACATGAATTCGAATGGTGGGAATGAGAAGATGACAGCTAAATTATTCGATTTTAATTTTAACATTATATAAATGTTAGAAAAATAAGTACAAAGATTTTGGTGGTTAGAAAAATAATATCGAAAAATTATGGTAAAAAGAGAAGAATAGAAAAGAGAGAAGAAATATTTTTTTGTAAAATTATCTGCTCTGGAATGTTTGAAATTTATTTCTACATTGCGAGGGTACCCGTTGGCTTACAACGTGAAGTGAAAAGGTTAGGAGAATTTCGGCAAGTTATTTAGTGTCTTGGTTGACCGAGCGGTCTGGCACCTGCCCGGATAGCAGCTGACGCGGGTTCGGGTTCGATTCAATTCATCAAGACCATAATTTTTCGAAATTCTTTTTCTAACCACCAAAATCTTTGACATCTAAATGTTAATGGAAGAATAAAAAAACTTATATTGTGAGGGCTTAATAATGAATGGCTTGATGACGTCAAACCAATATAAATGGAAGGGGAAACGTAGCCCGAAAAATTGCGAACCTTAAGTAGCTGTGTGTGACCTACATTTATTTTTTACTGTCACTGTTTTTTGCAGTACAATAGGCTTTAGTAGATCGAATCATCCATATATCAATTTTGTATTTCAGGCTTTTCTTCCAAGTGGTACCTGATGACCAGAGCTTCGATGAGGACTACGCTGGTGTATTCCATTTCCGGTAAGTTAATTTGTTATTTGTGTTGCCTTTTTCCTCGTAAGAGAGAGAGAGAGACACATGGACAAACATTTTTCATCTCAACCTACTGGGCACAGTAAATGTCTAACTGCCGCACTCAGAGACAAAATTTTCATTCAAATCTAGACCATAGACCCGGCAAGAATAGCGACTAGTTTTGAATTGTTATTTTTTGACATTAAGAACTCATTAACGTTATTTGACGTCTCTGAGTGCGGCAGTAAAACCCGTATTCACAAACAATACTTGTTTAAGGAAAGAAGCAACACTGTGCGAAGTAAGACATTTTTTTTTTCAATGCGTTTTGTCACTCAAGTATTGTCTATGAATAGGGTTTTTGAGACCCTGTGCGTTAACGCACCTCGTAGTTTATAAATACGGGTGTAAGTAGTTATGATTGTGAGACGTCATTTCAGACACCATCCCCATCTCTATCGCGGGTGTCGTACAAGGCGACTAAGGGTAAACACAGCGATGAGTAATGGGCAGCAACATTACTATTATACGTGCTAGCATTATGTTGGGATTTACGTGCCCGATAAACGGCAATAGGCTCGCCACATATTACATGGGATGATGGGACTTAGAATAGTTGGCGAAACGTGGGTTTGTGCGTGATTTATGTATGTATGTATTTAAAAATACACACACGCACACACACACACACACATACACACACATACATAAATCACGCCTTTATCCCCGAAGGGATAGGCAGATGTGAAATAACACCCACGTTTCGCCAATTATGTTAAGTCCCACCATCCCATGTAATAGGTGGCGGGCCTATTGCCATTTATCAGGCACAAAAGTCGCAGTACATTGCTGGGTGGTATAAGAGGAACACTTCTGCCCATTTCTAATCACTGATTTATCCTTAGTCGCCTTGTACGGCACCCACGGGAGAGATTTGGGGTGGTAACAATTGTATTCTGCCGTCACCACACGGCTAACAACACATTCTAGCAATAGGGGAATGCGATCCACACACTGCATCTTGCTATAGATACATACATACATACATAAATCATGCCTATATCCCCGAAGGGGTAAGCAGAGGTCAACTAGCACCCACGTTTCGCCAATTATGTTAGGTCCCATGTAATAGGTTGCGAGCCTATTGCCATTTATCGGGCACAAATGTCGCAGTACATTGCTGGTGGTATAAGAGGAACGCTGCTGCCCATTCCTCATCACTGATTTATCCTTAGTCGCTTAGCGCTATAGATAATTATGAATAAACCCTTCATTTTTCCATCTTCTTTCAGTTTCTGGCAATACGGCCGCTGGGTGGACGTGGTCATAGACGACCGGCTGCCCACGTACAGGGGCAAGCTGGTGTTTCTCCACTCCTCGGAGAACAACGAGTTCTGGAGCGCCCTCCTGGAGAAGGCGTATGCTAAGTAAGTGGCTGTTCAACACTGACATCTTATAAACAAGTACGCTGGGCTGAAGGTTGTCATCCAGAAAAATGAAGCTGTGGGTATTCAGTAATGTCGCCGCATACTCAGCGAAAAAGGGAAGACCTTCCTCCGAGCCAGGTGTGCGCTCGGGGACCGCGGTCCGACTGTACTTCGTCGGATCTTGTATATATTCTGAGTTCCTCCAGAAACTTTGTAATCGTGATTCAGGACTTGCTAATCTCGTTCTGCCTTATCACAACAGTCATTAGGTCTACAGTTGGTTTGACTCCATTGTTATCGTGAGCTGTCGTGCTTTTTGCTGATCAACCATTTCTCGGTTACTCGACACTTTGTTTATGTAGCGCTCTGACGTAGCCGCTACAAATAATTGAAGCGCGAATGAAGATCGCGCGAATGAAGATCCCGCATAAAGACCATAATTTTTCGAAATTCTTTTTCTAACCACCAAAATCTTTGTACTAATTTTTCTAACATTTATATAATGTTAAAATTAAAATCGAATAGTCAATTTTGGCGTTCTTGATCTCAGAAACAAAAATATATTGAAAAATTTGACCTAGTACATGGTGTAGAATAAATATTGGCATATTTGGTAGCGGCCTCGGTTTTTGTAAATTTTGCTTATTTTTTTAATTAAACCCAAAATTGTAGAGAAAGAATTTTATAAAATGCGCGAAGGCCATTTTTTTCGAAGCCGACTATTCTACGCAAATGAAATAAAAATTTAGAATTTTATTTGTAGTATAGTCAAATAGTTCGTAGCGACCTCGGAATATGGAAACATAATTGATTTAATATAGAAAAAAAAAACTCATTCTAAACAACAACAAAAACTTCGAATATCGCTTTAAGTTAACTGTGTCACATCTCCTTTCTATGATAGTATTTTTGAGCTAATGTTATATTAGAATAATTGTTACTTTATGAGGAATAAATATTTTATAATTTTAAAGAATGAATATATTATCCTCAAAGAATATTGGAAAAATTATGGTTTTGATGCGGGATAAAAATCGAATAATTTATTATCCTATTTCGTAAGCCAAATGAAAAAAAAAATAAAAAACTTCCAGACTGCACGGGTCCTACGAGGCACTTAAGGGGGGTTCGACATGCGAAGCCATGGAGGACTTCACCGGTGGCGTCACCGAAATGTACGACATGGCGGAGCTGCCACCCAACTTCTACACCATCATGCTGAAGGCGTACGAGAGGAACTCGCTCATGGGGTGCAGTATCGAGGTGAGCCCTAGAGTTTTCCACCGTCTTCGTTCGTCTTGTATCTATACTCTTGTCTACTACATCTACCTCACTATATCTACATATACAGTGTTGTATGGATCGGAATGTTGGGTTGTGAAAAAGACTGATGATAGAAAATTGCATGCGGCAGAGATGAGAATGTTGAGATGGATGTGCGAAGTGACAAAAATGGAGAAAATACGTGAGTACGTACAATGAGTACATAAGAGGAAGTCTGAAAGTGGCGCCATTAACAGAGAAGATGAAAGGGAGCCGTTTAGCTTTGTATGGACATGTTATGCGACGTGATGCCATGAATGTGAGTAAGAAAGTTATGGACATGAATGTTGACGGATGTCGAAGTAGAGGAAGACCACTGAAAAGATGGATGGATTGTGTGAGGTGTGATATGAAGGTGATGGATGTGAATGAGGAGATGACGAGTGACAGAACAGAATGGAAAAAGAGGACATACTGCGCTGACCCCAAATAGGGTGGAATAAGGGCAGGGCGATGATGATGATGATGATGACAGTGTGGAAAGAAACCATGGGCCCTGGAGGGAAAGTACCTTAAATCTTTAAAATAGCTCTGTTCGCTGAAAGAAAACATTCCATTATTCTTAAAAAGAAACATAAATGCATTCACAGATTACTCAAAAAGCTTACCTGAACCAGAAATCAAACCAACAAAAAAATTTAGAAAAAATTTCCCTCGCTATTTTATTTCACTTTATGTCAAATTGGTTTAAGATTTAAAAAAAAATCGATTTTAATTTCAACATTATATAAATGTTAGAAAAATTAGTACAAAGATTTTGGTGGTTAGAAAAAGAATTTCGAAAAATTATGGTCCTGATGCGGGAATTTTTCGAAATTCTTTTTCTAACCACAAAAATCTTTGTATTAAAAAAAAATTTCACTCACCCAACAGCCGGACCCCAACGTGTTAGAGGCGGAGACCCCCGTGGGCCTGATCAGGGGTCACGCGTACTCGGTGACCCGCGTCAAGTACGTCGACATCGAGACCCCCGGCCGAGCGGGCAAGATCCCCCTGCTCAGGCTCAGGAACCCGTGGGGCAACGAGGCCGAGTGGAACGGGCCTTGGAGCGATAAGTGAGTTGACAAGTAACATAACTGACAACATTTCAAAAATTAAAACCCTCAAAATAAAAATACTTGTTTCTTTATTTTCGAATGCTGGCTTCGAAAATTTTTTTTTCTTACTTAATTACAGAGGAAAAAAAATGTAAAAAACATGCAATAACGTCACCAATCAGTCAATATCATGTCTGTCAGTCATGAGTCAAATCCATTGCCATTAATTGTCGTCGTCGAAAATAAAGTACCAATAAATTTAATTTTAACTAATTTAAAACGTATTTTACTTGAAAATTAATTTAGAACATTTCAAATAATATGTTTTTATTTTTGCCTCCGGAAACGCCAGATTGTCACTTCGCCATTTTTTCGTAACTGTGAAATCATTTGGCGCTTACGTCTGCTTAGTATGACCGGGATTTTATTAATTTCATTTTCTGTCTAATTTCATATACTTAACATCATAATAATAGTATGTTGAAAAAATGAAATGTTGTCAATTGTCTGTCTGTCTGTATATCTGTCTGGGGGCTAAGGCTGGAGTTCAACAAAACGTAAAACAAACGATTGAAAGTTAACTGTCAGTTTTTGACAGTTATTCAAAAAGTGACCGTTAAATAATAATCGCCTGTTTAAGTGTTGGTGAACTTCAGTCTTAGGCTGGAGTTCGTCAGTTTTTGGCATTTTTCTGTATGGAAGAATTGTCAAAAACTGCCGGTTATATTTTAATCGTTTGATGTACGTGTTGGTGAACTCTAGCCTAAAAATTACACAGAATGTTTGAAACAAAACAACTTTTGCGCATAGCTGCCGCGCCTCAAAGACATCAATTAATAAATTAATAATGAGTACTTAATGTCAAAAAATGTCAATTCGAAACTAGTCGCCATTCTTGCCGGGTCTATGGTCTAGCCCGGCTAGCATGACCAACGAAACAGGACATGATAAAGCCATTTATCTCTTTGAACTGCCAAAAATCTATGGAGTTTTTACAGTTCAACGCGATAAATAACTCTATCATATCGTGTTTCGGTGGTCGGGCTGGATTCAAATGGGATATAGGCGTGATTTATGTATGAATGTTAATTTTGAGATACAATTTGCAGATCACCCGAGTGGCGTTACATTCCCGAGTCTGAGAAGGAAGAACTTGGCTTAACCTTCGACGATGACGGAGAGTTCTGGATGTCGTTCAAGGATTTCGCCAGCCACTTTGACCGGTAAGAGGGAATTAGAGATTGAATATATTCAATTGGAATGTTTGCATCCCAATCACTCTCTCCATTCATAATTTTTCTACAATTTTTTTTTCTATTTTTCTACAGTACAAAGAATGTGGTGGTTAGAAATAGTTCGATTTATATAATGTTCAAATTAAAATCAAAATAGTAATTATAAAGCAAACCCAAGCTTAACCGAACGCACGGTATTTGTAAAAATATCTGCTTTGGAATGTTTGAAATTTATTTTTACATTGCGAGGGTACCCGGTGGCTTACAACGTAAAGTGTTAAGATTAGAAGATTTTCGGCAAGTTAATTAGTGTCTTGGTTGGCCGAACGATTTAGGCACCTGCCCGGGTTGCAGCGGGCGCGGGTTCAATTCCCGCTTCAACACAAATTTTTCAAACTTTTCTAACTACCGTATATTCTTTGTTCATTGTTTATTATGTGTTTCTGTACAGAGTGGAGATTTGTAACTTGAATCCTGACTCCTTGGACCCGGAGGAGTGTCCGGAGGGATGCACCAAGAAGTGGGAGATGTCCGTCTTTGAGGGGGAGTGGGTGAGAGGTAAAATACTCATTTCTTTATAATTATTTCTTTAGGCTTCTAAGGGCCTGTTTCACATCGAGTAAGTGCTGGATAGCTTACTTGTCAGATCATTTGTCAGTTGTAATATGAAATATAATATATTTCATGACCAGACTATGTCAATTGAACTGCCAAGTAAGCTATTCAGAACTTACCCGTCGATTGTGAAACAGGCCGTAAATCCAACTGCCGCACTAGTGAGACGACAATTAACGTTAAGGTAGGACTTAATGTCAAAAAATGACGATTCAAAACTAGTTGTTATTATTGCTGAACCTATGGTCTAATTTTAATTTAAAAAAATTGACATCAAGTAGTTATTTGCCGTCTCTGAGTGCGGAGTAACACACCTCTGCCTGGCTCTTGGGGAAAAGGTGTTATTTTTTCATGTATTTATCCCCAAAGCTGTAGGCAGAGGTGAATTAAACACCCACGTTTCGCCAATTAAGTTAGGTCCCATCCCATGTAATTTGTGGCTAACCTATCTTATTAGCCTATATATTCCATGAGACCACCCTGCATAGTTGCAAAATGTAGTTTCATGAGCAAGCTAGTACATAGAATTCAAATCTAACGTAATTGGACCTGGCGAAACAATACTATAATCAGTACAATTGGGCAAAAAATTCTTATTTTATTAGATTTTAATTTCAGCATTGTTTAAATATTAAGATTTTTGCAATATAAAACAAAATAAAACAATAAAACCAAGATACAGTGTTTTGTTTGGCCGAGCGGTATAGGCACCTGCCCGGATTTCAGTGGACGCGGTTTCGATTCCCGCATCAGGACCACAATTTTTCGAACTTTTCCTAACCACAAAAATCGTCTTATTTTATCAAACCTATCGTACCATATTATGGTCCTTCGAGCCGGATTGCCTGGCTTTGGTGAAGCATCCAGTGCGTGTTAATATTCTGCGTACCCCTTTGTATGTATGTTATTGATTTATTTCTAATAGGGATGATGACACTAACAAAGAATCACTGATATAATGATTTATAATAATAATTTAGGGTAAGGAGATTCGTTAACAGTCACTTGTTATCATATTATACTTGTGATTGAAATTTATTTTATAAAAATAAAAGTATAAAACTTAACAATCCGCCATATTTGCTAAATCGCCGCGTGATGTCATTATTTAGTTATCTCCATGTTGACATTTTATTTGCCAATCAAATTCACTAGTTTGATATAGAAACTGGCCTTTTTACTGAATAGTACCGTCACACAGACGCCATTGCTATTTTGGCGTTTTGGCGAAAATTTTAAATTACATTATTCAGCCGTGTGGTGACGGCAGAGTAGAATACAATTGTCACCACCCAAAATCTCTCCCGTGGGTGTCGCACAAGGCGACTAAGGATAAATCAGTGATGAGGAATGGGCAGCAGCGTTCCTCTTATACCACCTAGCAATGTACCTACTGCGACTTTTGTGCCCGATAAATGGCAATAGGCTCGCCACCTATTACATGGGACCTAACATAACTGGCGAAACGTGGGTGCTAGTTCACCTCTGCCTAACCCTTCGGGGATATAGGCGTGATTTATGTATGTATGTATTATTCAAAACATGTTTTTTCTATCAAAATCGAAAGTTTTTACAAAAATATAATTTATTTTGGGTAAAGTAGACACGTAATAAAAACATGGTGTAGTTTTTCAAAATAAGTCATTATGCCTATTATCTGTAACCTTGGCAATCGTATTTCTAATTAAACATAAATTGCAATATTGACTGTACATTCATTTTACAAGACATTTTTCCCAATCGATTTTGCACTCTACTTCAATTGCGCTAAGGTTGAAAGTTTGATGTCTTGCAGGAGTGACGGCAGGTGGCTGCAGAAACTATTTGGAGTCGTTCTGGCGCAATCCCCAGTACACGGTCACCCTTCAGGATGTGGATGAAGATGATGAAGACAACAAGTGTACTGTGAGTTCGAATTTGAACCTTATATCGAAGTGAAATGGTCGGTATTTGTCTAGTCTTTGTACTGTGAATTGGATGCAATTGAATTTCAAACTTATATCACAGCGAAGTGGTATACCCAAAGAGTATATCCAATGAGGATTGGTGTCAGGCAGGCGGCTGGCTGTAAAACCTAACCCAAAAGCTTTAGCAGTATGGACTCTCTCCGTTCATCGGTCCCTTGACGTGGTCCGTTCCGTCTCTTTTCTAAACATTCATTCATAACTAGCACCTTTACGGTGTGATGGATGATATGAA
Source organism: Cataclysta lemnata (assembly GCA_963931975.1). Taxonomy (NCBI): domain Eukaryota; kingdom Metazoa; phylum Arthropoda; class Insecta; order Lepidoptera; family Crambidae; genus Cataclysta; species Cataclysta lemnata. The sequence continues at coordinate 3,394,087 of OZ008364.1, forward strand.
TCGAAATGGAGTGGGTGGCTTGATGACGTCTGACCAATATTAATGGAAGAGGAAACATACTGCGCCGACCCCAGCCCTGTTAGCATGACCACCGAAACACGATATGATATAGCCATTTATGGCGTTGAACAGTCAAAAACATTGGATTTTAACACTTGGATAAGCATGAATTGGATAATTGAATAAGCCTCGTAAGGCTATATCATAAAAATATAGCCATTTATAGCTTTGAACTGTCGAAAATCCAAAGATTTTTGTAAGTTCAACGCGATAAATCACCAGATCATATCGTGTTTGGTTGGTCATGCTAGCCGGGCAGATAGACTGGGAACAGGGCAGGGTGAAGAAATCATCATCATTATGACTTTACAGCGTTCTAAGCTTAGAGCCACATTCTCACAACCCCCCCAATCTACTTTCCAGATTATAGTGGCCCTTATGCAGAAGAACCGCCGCTCCCAACGCCACCAGGGCCTCGAGTGCTTGACCATCGGATTCGCGGTGTACCGCTTGCCTTCGCACGGCCACGTGCCTAAACCTTTGGATGTGAACTTCTTCAAGTACAACGCTTCCGTGGGCCGGTCGCAGGCGTTCATCAACCTGAGGGAGGTCAGCGCTAGGTGCGTTTCCCTTATTTTAGTAGAGTATTGGGGTTTTTGTTATTTTCTGTTGTTAAAATTATACATACATACATAAATCACGCCTATATCCCCGAAGGGGTAGGCAGAGGTGAAATAGCACCCGCGTTTCGCCAATTATATTAAGTCCCATGTAACATGTGGCGAGCCTATTGCCATTTATCGGGCACAAAAGTCGGAGTATATTGCTGGGATTCCTCATCACTGATTTATCCTTAGTCGCCTTGTACGACACCCACGGGAGAGATTTGGACGTAATATTATACAAGGTGTAACAGAGAGTCATAAGATAGGGGTTATTCAGGCCATCAAACTGAACAACTTTCGCTTAGGGACCAGAAACGAAATCTCACAAAAAATAAACACTCCCCCATACAAACTGATGTCAGCTGCAATGGTTCGCGGTTTAGTATGGGGAAGTGATTTTTTTTCGGAGATTTCGATTTTGTTCCCTTAGCGAAAGTTGTTCAGTTTGATGGCCTGAATAACCCCTTTAAATATGTTACTACACCATTCTGTTACACCCAGTATATGGAACACCTGACCATATATAAAGGGGACTTTTCCGCCCGCTACGGGTACGGAAAATCCCACTTCCTGGTCAAGGGCTGACCTAAAACTATGATCTTACCTCAGGCGATAAAAAAGAAGGCCAGATCGCTTATTTATTGGCCTTGCCTCCGACTCGGGCGTCAAATACTTGCGATCTGAGGCATTCTTTGTTTTATCGCCCTTGGTATATAATCTAAATAATAAATAAATATTTTTACACTCATACCTATCATCTAGCCCAAAGTAAGTAGCCTAAGCACTTGTGTTATGGATGCTAGATGACGGACATATTTTTAATATAATTATGTATATAAATGTTGAAAATATACTACATAAACATATACACAACCATGACTCGGGAACAAACATTTGTAGTCATCACAAAGTTTGCCCCTACCAGGATTCGAACCCGGGACCTCTTGGCCAATACCCAGCGATCTGAGCATTCGATCAAGGCGGCCGTTGATCTCCTGTTAAGTCACACCTGACTATAAATTGGACTTTTCCGCCTGCTATGTTTTTCTAGTAGTACAATAAACCTTTTGTCCCGTTGCTTCAAGGTTCAAATTCGAGCCGGGCCATTACGTGATTGTGCCGTCCACGTTCGAACCCAACGAAGAGGGGGAATTCCTGGTTCGCGTGTTCTCCGAAAAATGCAACAACATGGCGTGAGTATTTGTTTAAGGGCCTGTTTCACAGTCGACAAGTAAGTTCCGACTTTCGGTGTGATGGCCGACAGGAACCAAAAGGGAGTGGGTAGCTTGATGACGTCTGACCGATATGAATGGAAGAGGAAACGTACTGCGCCGACTCCAGATAAACTGGGAACAGCGCAGGCTGAAGAAGATGTATGTAAAGTGTGAATAAAACTGTCATATTTTCTTACAGAGAAAACGACGAAGACATCGGCATGGGGGATGTTGATGACAGGGTGAGTTAAGTTTCATTGTGTTGTTTGTTACAATAAAGCCAAAGTCGACTGATTCTAGACAAAGATTTTGGTGGTTAGAAAAAGAATTTCGAAAAATTATGATCTTGAGGCGGGAAATCTTTGTACTAATTTTTCTACATACATACATACATACATAAATCACGCATATATCCCCGAAGGGGTAGGCAGAGGTGAACTAGCACCCACGTTTCGCCAAATATGTCAAGTCCCATGTAATAGGTGGCGAGCCTATTGCCATTTATCGGGCACAAAAGTCGCAGTACATTGCTATTGCTAGGTGGTATAAGAGGAACGCTGCTGCCCATTCCTAATCATAGTAAGATTTATCCTTAGTCGCCTTGTACGATACCCACGGGAAAGATTTGGGGTGGTGACAATTGTATTCTACTCTGCCGTCACCATGCGGCTGTACACTAATTTTTCTAACATTTATATAATGTTAAAATTAAAATCGAATAGTTGATTCTAGACAATTAGTCTAACGGCCATTCCCAATATTATATCTACAGTTAAAAGTAAGCTTACAAAGTTTAGTTGCCTGGCATTGTTTGTTATATTACGATAAATAACAGAAGTGGCTAAGCAACTAGGCTGTATTACGTCTATCTTCAACTGTTGATAGATTATAGGATTATTGTATTATTCCATTAAAATGAGGAGCTCTATAGCGCAGTGGCTTAACGCGCTCGGCCTGCGATCGCTGAAACTAAGTAATGTTCGCTAAGGGACTGCATTGGATGGGTGACCAAAAATTTACTATCTCGAGTTCCTCCGTGCTTCGGAAGGCACGTTAAGCCGTTGGTCTCGGGTGCATCTGCAGTTGTTAACACCCACCAATCCGCGTAGGCAAGCGTGGTGGGTTATGGCCCATTCTCCCTATATTCTGCCATCCATAGGGAAGGTCTGTGCCGCAGCAGTGGGAATGTTAAAGGGCTGGTGATTTTTTTTTTATGTTAGACAGGGAAGCTATTGCCCTTCATCTCACCTGAAGTGACAAGTGACGATAATGGCCGAAGAATCGAGCTTCACCTGGGAACCTCAACCACAGTGGGGCTGGCTATCTTATCACACTTCGTCGGAACACAATTATGCTGTTAACATTATTATGGCTACAGATTTGTAAAGATGGTGGTAGCTAGCCAGGCGGACTTGAAAGAAGTCCTACCACCAACCGAACCTGATACAAATTTGTCCCCCCCTGGCGATCGAACCACTAGATCTTAATTCCGGTGGGCGAACCATTTGACCACGGAGGTAGTCGGTGATGATGATGATGAAGTGTTAATATTCGTCGCCTTCACTAGGTTAAGGAGATCACACCAGCCCCCGAACCGGCCGATCCGGTCCGCGACTTCTTCAACCGTCTCGCCGGGTCCGACGGCGAGGTGGACTGGCAGGAGTTGAAGGAGATCCTCGACTACGCCATGAGGGAGGGTATGTATCGATGAAGTACACAATTAGAACGAACATACACAGAATAGTAGATTATAATAACAAGGCGATAAAACAAAGATGGTGCTTGCTACTACAAAAAAGTGTATAAGATGTGTTTCGATTGATTAAGAAGTGTTTAAATCAGATGCTGTCAGCTTCACGCACTATTGACAAAAAAGGGACAAAATCAAATCTTGAAAGAAATGTGTCCGAAACACTTTCTTGTAGTAGCACTAAGGGTGTCTCTCATTTGACTTTTGGAGATAAATGATAAATGAACTGTCAAAAAATGACGGTTATCTTTAATCGCTCGTTTTACGTATAGATGAACTCAAACTTATGTGTCATAGCGTTGAATTTGATAAGATATAATTTAGTGTAACTTAGAAAGAGACACACAGATCGATTATCAACTAAGCTAGTACTCAGTCCTGCTTAGTACAGTCAACGGTATTTTAGACTACCCACAACTGTCAAATTTCTTCAATCGATTGATCGGCCTTATTGTCTGTAATAAACCACAAATTTAAGTGAGAAAATTTGACATTTTGTGGTAGACTGACGTGCTGTCAACATAATATAATTTTTGCATAAAAGCAAAGGGGTCAATCTAGTCGTCTTATTGTGTCGTGTAGAATTATCAGCTCTTAATTTAATAAATTATGCATTCATGTTTGGTTTATTTAACCTGCAACGTTTTTAAAGACTATTGTTTATAAGCAATTAGTATTTTTGATGCTCATTTATTTTAATTTTTTTCCTTCAACATTTTAAAGTGTTAATTAACTTGCCTCTATTAACAACTTTATGTCCTATATCATTTGGGATCATTTTGTATTACTCACTAATACACACACATTCATGTACTGTTCCTTCCTTATCTTTTAATGGACTTTGGAAAGAAATGGGGTATACTAAGTTCGTCTAATAGTCTTTAATAACACAAAGTTCTTTCACTCGTACCTCAACTACAAAATATGATTTGATTTAGGTACTGTTTTAATTATAAACAATTCACATTATTAGGTATAGCAAATGCACGCTAGATTACGCGAAAAATTCAGATTTCTCCAATTAAATTTGAAACTTTTGAATTTGAGTGAAAATTGACTGAGGAAATTAGTCGTAACCTGGCGTGCAAGGTCTTGGTATTAAAACAAATTTTAAAGAAAAGGTTATTTTTATAATTTTTGTAGCTCTGCGATAGTGTTAGCTGTTAAATGTCATATTCGAGAAGCTATATAATTTAAAATCGCTCATTTAATACAAGTTAAATAAGTAAGTTAAATAGAATAAATACAAGCTAAATATATACAGGGCGTCCCACGGCCATGCCACACGGAGGGAAAGGATATTAAATATTGAACGTAGGATATTTTACTAAAAGAAGACATCGTTTTATTTTTAATAATAAGTAGAACTGCATTCACAGATTTTTTTTAAATCGCCTACCTCAACCGGGAATCGAACCCGCCAAATGTGGTAGAAAAATTACTTGTATTTTATAATAGCGTTTGAAAGGGCTACTCATAAGCATTATTTTTTCCTAAATAACCTAGCATATTAAATGAAACTAATATCATAAAATTTTTCATTTTATTTAAAAAAAAAATTATCAAATACTCAAAATGTGATCCGTTCTGTTGTATACAAATTCTCACTCTTTTGATAATTTCTCTCCCTGTCGATTTACTTATTTCTGCATGGTGGATGTTTGAAATAATACGTCTAAGTTCATTTTGTAACTCCTGCACACTGTTGTACCGGTTCCTGTAAACTAAATCTTTTACATAACCCCATAAAAAAAATCAAGTGGGGTTAGATCTGGGGATCTCGGTGGCCATCTATGTGACATCATGTGACCATCACTTCATGTATCGCTTTATTATTATCATGTACTTACACCACGGAAATCTCGTATCTCAAGTGGGTAGGTCTTTGAAATGATAATGTTAATTGTTGGAAGCATAGCCAACTCAGAGGAAATTTCCCTGAACAAAACTTTAAATAAAATGAAAAATTTTATGATCTTAGTTTCATTTAATATGCTAGGTTATTTAGGAAAAAATAATGCTTATGAGTAGCCTATTCAAACGCTATTATAAAATACATGTAATTTTTCTATCACATTTGGCGGGTTCGATTCCCGGTTGAGGTAGGCGATTTTTAAAAAATCTGTGAATGCAGTTCTACTTATTATTAAAAATACAACGATGTCTTCTTTTAGTAAAATATCCTACGTTCAATATTTAATATACTTTCCCTCCGTGTGGCATGGCCGTGGGACGCCCTGTATAATAATAATAATAATAAAAATTTTATTTATGACTTAATGTTGCCGAAATGCAATTTTCGAGTTGCATCATGAGTATACAAAATGAGAGTCACACAAGTATATTTCTTACAATTTACATATTTATTATTTACGTTTCGTATTTGCTATTTTTAAATGGAGAAGAGCTTGATATTATTCTTTTGCCTGAGCACATAATATGTTTCCATTTTTGGAGATGTGTCGTTTTTGTTTTTACTAAGCCAATGTTGAGTGCCCATTTTTGAGCTTTTCCCGTTCGTTAGCTTTTGTGAGTGTAATTAAAGCTAAATGTCTGTCCTTCCGTTGCGTACCGTGTGAAGTGTATTAACTTGTGAGTATTTAATATTAAGAGGAGCATGATTGTCATTGTAGTGTTTAACGCATTTTTTTTTAGTTTAGACACATTTTAAGTTTTCAAACTTTGTTTTTTTTTTTTTTTGTATCGATTGAGTCAAGGTTTCTAAAACTTAGTCCTACAGATTTTTTTTGAAATATACACGTAATGCTCTTCTTGGTTGTATTCCACGATACCCGAGAGAAAGATAGGGTGGGGTGGTCACAGTACAACTGTTGTACTGTATACTGCCGTCACCACACGGCAATAACATTGTCAAGTAGTAACAATATCTAGTCACTCACAAGACCAGAGCGAGCGTGTACCATCTTAGGTTGTTATGTAACTTAACTGTGGTAGGTTTATCTTGTTGGCCTAGACGCAAAACGGCACTTTCGCAAAATTTCATCGTGAAAAATTTTGTCACTTTCGCATGACGCCATTACCGAAATTCTATAAGTAGATAGATTATCGACCTACAACGCTAGTATACTTCTAATAGTTGGACTTATTAGTGGACCATGCAAGATTATCCTTATATTTTTATTTTATTTTTTGCATTGGTAATTTATGCTAATGTTTAGTATATTATGCTGTATTACTTTATGGTTTATAGCAATTGTATTATTAGTTTGCGTAGTGTATAAAACAAACCTGTCTTTGAAAACGTCAATATATTTTTTAAACATTTAGGACCTGTTTCACAATCGATAAGTTCGAAGTAGCTTACTTTGCAGTTCAATTGACATATATTTCATATTACAACTGTCAAATGATCTGCGAAGTAAGCTACTTAGAACTTACTTGTCGATTGTGAAACAGGCCCTAAACATAGATATATATTTTTTTAAATATTTATTAGGTACACAATATTTTTACAATTATATTACCGAAGTTAATAGTTGGTTAGTTGAACATTTAAAAAAATATTTAAAATTACACGACATTAAATATTATATAAGAAAGATTATAGCATAGATTATTTTAGAAATATTTGAGACCAAAAAGTTTAAAAAAATTACCCATTCTTTTCGCATCAGGATTCTTTTCACATTGGAACAGATATAAGTTGGAATTTAAGTGCCAAATTGGCTAAAACGTTGATTAATAGACTTGGCATATTATTCTTGAAATGATAGAAACGAAAGGGCCTTTGCGATTTAGCACTGTATCACATTGGCTTTGAATATATTAGGTTGAATTGCTCAGTACTAAATTGCAAACAATATTTTTTCCTTTACGGCAACTCTGTTCAGGTTTCATAGTTATGTAAAAATTAACCTTGTTTATGTATAAATACATTTTTGGCCACCCTATGTTTGTCCGACCGTGCCTGTTGCATGCGACCAAATCTCGCCCCTAACGCGAGCACTACAGCGTCTAATATCGGGCAGAGCTCGCCATGAGCCGCGGCGGCGCGTTCGATGGAGGGGGCGGAGGAGGCGGAGTGGTCCAAGGGGGCGTGGCCTCCCCCCCTCAGGACCAAAGCTGCCTGGAACAGCTCCTGTGCGCCCTATGCGCGCCCATCTGCAAGGAACTGGGAGTAGACCTTCAGCAGGCGCAGCAGCAGCAGGGCTCGGAGCAGGTCCACCTCACCCAACCGCAACAAGGTATACTCCACGTGGTCCGCAATTTGAGGAATGTATCCCGTGGTATACATGTACATACCGTGGTATATGGATATATACCTTGATTTAGCTGTATTATACCATGGTATACTTATATACCGTGGTATATACGTTGGATACAGCTGTATCTGATACAAGTTTTTATTGTATGTATATTGTTTTCGTAAACGGGTATAAAAAATGATGGGAAACGGGCAGCAACGCTCGTATTATACCAATTTTCGTGGACGTAACATAATTGGCGAAGTGTAGGTGTTAATACACTTCACCAACCCCGTCGTAATTTATGTATGGGTACAGTTGGTATTCGATCATCACCTAAAATTATACGCACTGCTCTCGTTTGAAAAATATTACCATATCAATCTTAATGTATACCGTGGTATAATCATTATCATCATCGTCTGACTGTGACGATTATTACCTATTATTGTAACTGCTGGGACGCTGATTCTCCCCTATAGGTGGTATACATACTTGTCTCATTCATTGAGAGTAGATTATATTATAGAGAAGCGGTTCTATTATTCTGTTCCTTGAATAATTTTATAGTTTTTTATTTTATTCGACATTTTTTAATTGTGTCTTCAGAATTTACAGGTCCAGCGGCATCCTGCATGCGAACTCAGATTGTTAAATGTACAGAAATGGAGGCGAAATGTCGTTTAGGATGTCTATTTTTGACTTTTTATTTTTAAGTTTCTAGCTTAAGAATTTTTCTGTGCATTTTTTCTTTTCAGTTCTTTTTCAGATCAGATCATGTTTGTGGTGTAATGTATATTTTATGTTTGTTTTAGGATAGTGCTTTGTATAAAAATATTACTTTCAACAAAGCATTATCTTGAAATAGCTTTCGCTACTAACCTAACACTAATGTGGGTATTATCGAAAATGTATTTTTTGAAAATACCCACATTTCGCTTTGACACTCGGCATTTGTGTTACATGGCACGTATACCGAACGCACTCAAAAATGGGCATTTTAAATATTAATTTTATTTTTATTAGTTGGTAACTTTCGATTTCACCTCCATTTCCATATTTATATATAGTTGCAGATATAAACCAAGTAACATAGTCTTTCTCGTCATAAAAATCTTTTTAAAATTATGTTACTTGTTTATGTCGGGATTAAACATAAGACAAGATGATTTTAAAGTCTCACCAGTAATTAGGAAATAATATCTATCTAGAACTATAATATCTAGAACTTAATTAAGTTCTTAAAGACTTCGAACATGTATTTATTTATACATTACAACATTTTTCATAGTTATTCTAAAGAGGTTGGACTCTAAGACAGTTTTATGTGATTTACAGAGCTCAAAGGTCAAGAATTCTCCAAAGATGTGTGCAGGAGTATGATTGCTATGCTCGACAAGGACAACTCTGGAGGTCTTGGCTTTGAGGAGTTTAAGACCTTGTGGATCGATTTGCGCAACTGGAGGGTAAGCGTTGAAGTGTTATATCGACCCCAGTATTATGTAAGCCTATTTCAGTTACCTTGGTCAATACCTCTCTTACACTCATTACATATAATATAGGGAAGTGTGAGAGTGACGGGTAGACCAAAGCAACTGAACTGAAATCGGCTTACCTAATACGGGGTCAGGCATAGTCAGATATATTATAACCTGGGAACCAGAAAATAACGTAGAACGTTCCAGCCATACTCACCCCGGGGTTATTTAAAAGTGGATTAAGGGAGACTGCCTGTTGTATATCGCCTCCGTGGTTCGCCCACCGGAATTAAGATCCAGAGATCCCGCGGGATCGATCCCCAGGGGGCTACAAGTTTGTGCTCGGTTTGGTTGGTGGTAGGACTTCTTTGAAGTCCGCCTGGCTAGCTACCACCATCTTATCAAAATCTGTGGCCAAAATAATAATGTTAACAGCATTATTGTGTTCCGACAATGTGTGACAAGATAAGCTAAGTCTAAGATAAGCCAGTCCTTCTTTGGTTGAGGGTTCCAGATGAAGCTCGATTCCATCTTCGGCCCTTATCATCGTCACTTACCATCAGGTGAGATGAAGGGCAAGATCTTTCCTGTTGAGCAATAAAAAATATCTACGTGTGCATCACATGTTCTAATTCATGTCACTAGATGGCGTCAATCTGAACAAGACTCAACGTAATATGTTCGTTTCATATCAGGCCGTGCCAGTCAACCCTACTCATCCTCTTCAACACAATCATGTTCAAATTCATGTCGCTAGATGGCGTTGATCAGAGAAACGTACTTAGCGTTATTTGTTCGTTTCATATCAGGCCGTGTCAGACAATAAGATACTGATCGTCGTGGCGCCATACCTGCTCTTCATCTGGATGTGCAACACATGTTCTAATTCTGTCACTAGATGGCGTTGATCTGAACAAGACTCAGCGTTATTTGTTCGTATCTTAGCAGGCCGTATCAGTCGACCCTACTCATCATCTGCGTGTGTAACACAACGTTCCAATTCATGTCACTAGATGGCGCTGATCTGAACAAGACTCAACGTTATTTGTTTGTTTCATATTAGGCCGTGTTCAGACTGGACGATTCTGAGCGTCGCGGCGCCATACCTTCTCACCTGGGTGTGCAACACATGATCTAATTCATGACGATAGACGGCGTTGATCAGAAACGTACTCAACGTTATTCATTCGTTTTATGTTAGGCCGTGTCAGACTTTAAGATTCTGAGCGTCGTGGGGCAACTCTACTCGTCATCTGCGTGTGCAACACATGTTCTAATTCATGTCACTAGATGGCGCTGATTTGAGAAAGACATAACGTTATTTGATAATTTCAAATTATTTGTTCGTTTCTTAACAGGCCGTGTTCAGACTATACGACTCTGAGCGCCGCGGCGCCATACCTGCTCACCATCTGCGCGACGCGCTCCACTCTGCCGGATACACCGTCAACGCTCATGTCCTCAATGTTCTCGCCCACAGGTCTGTAGATTGACAAATAATCAATCAATCAACCAATCAACCCGTGTGCTGGCTAAACTAAATACTAACGGCCTGTTTCACAATCGACGGGTAAGCTCTGAATAGCTTACTTGGCAGATCATTTGACAGTTGTTATATGAAATTTATGTCAATTGAACTGCCAAGTAAGCTATTCAGAACTTACCCGTTGATTGTGAAACAGGCCCTAAGGCTTGAATTCCATAAAGCAAGTATTAGAACATTTTAAATTAAATATGGAAAATATTTACTGAACAGTCAAAAAGCCGATTAAGGAAACATAGTAAAAACAGTGTAACATTGTTATATATTATATAATTATGTATATATGTATATTTGGTTTATATTGTATAGTGTATCTAAATAGTTAAACGATGTCTGCCTCGTATTCTAAAATATTTATGTGTATGTTTAATAACGTTAAAAATTCCTGTGCAGAGAAGAAGCTGTATTGTTTGCGCATTGTCAATACCAGCGTCGAAGCACTATGTGCCTCGGCATAAGCTTAGCGGGGACCTATTTGGCCTAATAATATTTAAATTTGTGTTTATTATTTATTAATTTATTTTTTGCCAAATACATTTTATTTCGAAATATCACTTTACAGTGGCCGTGTCCCCCCGTGACCACGGCCACTGTAAAGTGATCGAAACGTCGGGTTAAATAATTAATATGCCAAACACCAAATTATACGCGAGTCTTATCCGTAAAAGTTGTTTTATTTCAAATGTGTAGTGCTCGTGCAAATATAAGAAAATATTATACATTTTATTTCATTCATTCATTCAGTAATAAAAAAATAACCGTCAGTTTATGACGGTTCTTCCATACAATGAAATGTCAAAAACCGGCGGTTAAATAATAATCGCTTGTTTTACGTTTTGATGAACTCAAGCCTAAAGGGTAACATTCAAGTGTATTTATTTATAGTACATATTTATATGACTATGTTAGAAAGGTGCCAGCTTGATACCACATGTACCAAATACCTTGTATAATATGTAAGGTAACTATAGTATACTGTTGTAATGTATGATAATATACCTTATTCCCTTACAGATACGGTTCTACAGATGGCTACATACAGTTCGATGACTTTATAATGTGCGCCGTGCGGCTCAAGACCATGATCGGTAAGTTACGATCATGAATACAAACGTACATTCAAGGAAGTTCCCGGTCGACCACTTTTCGACCCTATTGCAAATTCATCGAACAGGGACTTCCCTGGTGGTACCGAAATCTTTAATATGGACATTTTTCAATATTTTTGAGATTTTGTTTTACAGTTGTAATTATTATTTATCTTACAATACTATTGGAAAACACTCGTTTTCATTCTGATATCGATGTAAAATGTACTACTGGGCTAGACTACAGCAAAAAAAAACGAATTCTAGATTTTGTTAGCCATGAGAAAGAATGATTCTTTCTGAGCTAATAGAAAAATGAAATAGTAAGACTTGTTTTGCCGACCCCATTTAGAATGGGATAAGAGCAGGGAGAAGATGTAGGAGTTTGTCATGCAAATCGGCCAAGAGGTCTCGGGTTCGAATCCTGCTAGGGGCAAATGTTTCTGTGATCGTTTATATGTCTATTTTCAAGTATTATGTATTTGATCTAGTACCGCTATTTACTATCCATAATACCAGTGCTTATGCTACTTATTTTGAGCTAGATTTTAGATATAATGTAAGAAATATTTATTTTAGCAGCGACATATCGCTTTTTCTACAAAAGGGTCACAAATCAAAGACGCTTTCATTCAAAAATAAGTCTTAATGCACGAATGCTATATTATATGGAGTTATGCCGTTGTTTTGTTGTATGAACTAAACAGCCTTTATTTTACTGCCTCCGTGGTCTAGTTGTTCGGCCACGGGAATTAAGATCCCGAGGTCCCGGGTTCGATGCCCAGGGGAGTACAAATTTTTAAGACTTTATTCAAGTCCGCCTGGCTGGCTACCATCATCTTATCAAAATCTGTCGAGGATCGCCATAATAATAATTGTGTTCCAATAATTTGTGATAAGTAAGATAGGCAGCCCCTCTGTGGTCGAGGGTTCTTAGGTGAAGCTCGATTCCATCTTACCATTAGATGACATGAAGGTCAAAAGCTTCCCAGTCTATTATTCAAAAAGGGCCGGGTTTTTTGACCCAAAGTCAACTCAACCAATTGTTAAAAATTGTTATTAATCTTTAAATATCAGACTGATATTTAACTATTAGTAACTATTTTAGTTAGGTACTTATGTTACTTATGGGTTATTATCAGTCTGATATTGTTCCCGTTGGTTAAATATCAGTCTGATATTTAAAGATAACCAACAATTTTTAACAATTGGTTGAGTTAACTATGCATCCAAAAACCGGCCCTCAGAAAACACATTGTGTTGAAGTCATTCGGAGTTGTGCCGTTGTTTTGTACTAAGAGTGCCACATAGGGGGGCTGATTGAAATATATGACACTTACATTAAGAATTATAACTAATACAGCCAACAACGAACCAATGGAGAATCTGGAACGCGAGCTACAGTGGAACCAGTGAGGGGACATCGCCACGATGCACAAGTATACAACAACATGATGTATCGGGTCGCATTCCCACTGATGGGGGGTACACGCTATTGCCAATACGAACACAACCCTATGACCCTGTTTATAGAGCCTAAAAGAGCCCTATGCCCCTATTTATACAAGGTGTTTGGTGCATGAGGTATTAAGCCGGCACCTACCCATACTAACAGTCATATAAATACTATGGTGATATTAAAAACTCAAAATAAGTTAAAATATTTTTTAATTTTTTTTATTACATTTTGTTTTTTTGATCGAACTACATATTTGTATGGATATTATATATTACTATAGTATTTATATGACTATGTTAGCACGGGTACGTGCCCGCGTAATACCCTATGTAACAAACACCTAGTAGAACCTAAAAACTGTACAAAATGTTTTTTTATTGAGAAGTTATTGTCTGGCGGTCGCGACGCCAATGCGAACACAACCCTATGGCCCTGTTTATAGAGCTTAAAAGCTATACAAGATGTTTTTATTGAGAGGTTAATGTCTGACGGTCGCGATTGAAAAGTCCCATGAATTTAATTAAAACAACTTCAATAATGTATGCGATATGTTAATAAAAATACGTACCTAGTTTATTTTACTTTATTAAAAAGCAATTTAGCGTTTGAACAACAAATGTAACTATGTACTTGAAAAAATTACGCGTTAGATGAATTAAAATATCTCGTTTTTATAACCATATACCAGAACTTAACGTTCATTTAAATTTTTATGTTACCTTTTTACAAAGCAAGTGATGTCATCTGACCTTTATTTGACTACATGAAAAAGTTTTTAGTTACAAATTCATTTAGTGTAATTTTTTTACTCAATAATCGCGTCATTTTAATTTACAAGTTATCACAGTATTTGATCGGTGGTACGTTATTCTATGAAATGTAAAACTTCTATCATACTAATACTATAAGGGAACTACATTTTTCGTCACCAGAATTTATATTTATCATCAAAATGTATTACCAAATAAATAGATCTATCACCACGAAATATATTTGTTATCAGATAAACAAAAAGTGTTACCAGGTATGAATTATCAAATTAATGTTAATATATGTCCAAAATAAGAGATGGGTTACCGATAAAATTTTAGAGATACTGTAATACTAATAACTATAAAGTAATTATACTGCTCCGATAAACTGAGAACAGGATAGAAAGATGATGATGATGGCGGCATCTAGTTTACATAGGTAACCCATGTGGCTGATATGGTGCCAAAGGCAGTCCACTCCCTTAAAAAAAAAAAAAAAAAAGGTAACCCATGTGTAATTTTCTTTACTTTTTAAAAGATGTTAAGTGTCAGTGAGCCTAAAAATATCAGAATGAAATAAAAAGACCTCGACAATAATTCTCAATAAATTAAATATCAAATCAAATTGATTCAAATACATTCTATTTCAATAAATTATAAGCAATAGCGTTACAACCTTGCAACTTTATATTGTTTGCGACAGTACGAATGCTCGTAACACTTTCAAATGTAATACATTCATCTATATAAAACCACGCCTTTCTCCCCTAAGGGGTAGGCGGAGGTGATAAAGTAATGTGTATCTAAGGATCTGTTTCGTATATATAAAACTGTGCGCAGACAATACTACACCTGTCACAATCACGACATGGGCTTTTTACCGTTGTTTCTTTTTAATTTTTTTTTTCTAGTGACACTTTTTTTTTAATTCTGTCGCAGTACACCGTGTAAAGAGCCTGGTACACTGCTTGCTAACACTAACCACTGCGCCAAATTAGGCCTGTTGTTGACTCACACGTCTTGATATTTCAGATACTTTCAAAGGAAGGTCCTCGGGAGGAGAATACGCAACGTTCTCCCTCGAAGAATGGCTGAATCGCACAGTTTACTCATAGACAAACAATCGCCTACAAACGTCGTTGTCTTTGACATCCCTATTCAAAAATGGGGCCATCCGTTTCGTTCTATGTATTGAAATTGAAATGTCTTCATTTACGCAGTTAACTAACGAGATAATATATGTATTTATATAAATAAATCAAGTCTATTTATCCCTGAAGGGGTAGGCAGAGGTGAATGAAAGCCACGCTCCGCCAATTTTATTGCCATCATTTAATTATATTCCATACTAATGAAAAAATATAAATACTTTTTGCAACATACCTCTTGTATACTATTATTAAATGATGTTTGTTTTAAACCACAGATTTAGAACAATAAAACAATTTTTTATAACATTGTTTTACAATATATAAAAATGCCAGTAACATAGTGTAGAATCCGTAGAATTGAATCGAATATTTTATTTACTAATTTTACTGTCTTCAATTAGTAACCAGCTGAAATTACACAAAATCTCTTTTTTATTAAATTCATATAATTTTGTTTAATTTTTAAATTTTCCTGAAGTCATATTCTATCTTATTACAATATTTCTTACAATAGTTTCTTAGTTTATTATCAACAATATCATAACTTAATTTTCATTTCAATTACATTAATAAGTATGTGTTTAAATGTACCCACATAAAAGTTAACTGCGTAGATTGAATTTGTTTGATACCGACTGTTCTATGTACTCGCAAGAACTTAAAACTTATGACTAAAGTATTCTAAGTCACAAATATTGTTATATTGATGTCGTCGTAACTATGTAATACTTATTCTTGTATTAAATACGGGTATAAATGCTAATGTTTACTAAAATGGTTATAATATACTCAATTTTTTTTGGCTTTCTTACTATCATGTCGTCCATAGAAACGTACAAATTGTGAATACATACTTACTTAAACGTAAGAAAGTCGAATAGCAGTATTTTTCTACTCCACCGATTTCTCATTCCGTTTTTGATAATTGAATAGTTTTGTTCAATTTGGTCTTTTGTGGGTCAAGTTTAACATGACACCTTATAGTGTATCTGTGCGATATAAAGCTTCAACATGCTTCCATATTGTATCGAGTTTTATACTTTATTGAAAAAAAAATCTCTTAATTTTTTTTTATTATTTTATAGATCTGGTGTATACGCAAAGCATATTTTTTGTTCGCATAATATTTATGACAATTTTGATAAATTCTCTTTATTGTATTACAATTCAATGTGAGATCTGAAATAAATCTACTCTTATTTATTAATAATTGTTATTTGTTTTTTCCCCCTTAACTTAACGGCAGCTGCGATAGCAACTTAACTAACTTAAGTTAAATCTACCTTATTTTTGATTTAAATTTGAACATAATATATTATAAATGTAAGAAAAAACTTTTCGAAGTTTTACTAAGCACAATTTTCTTTGGACCAATTTTTCTAACATATAAATTCAAATTCAAATATCTTTATTTGCTAAATATGGGTTAATATTATAAACAGATGCAGCGTTTAACTATAACAAGCTTCTCCATATTTTACCTCAGTGGTGTGCAAATTTGTTATGTTTTCTAAACATTTACATCATTTAACATATAAATGTTCAAATTAATCAAAAATTATAATTAAAAAGCAAACCAAAACTTATCGAATGCACGGTATTTGTAAAAATACCCGCTTTGGATGTTATGTTGATGTTATGGATATTATGGATATGATGTTACATTGCGAGGATATCCGTTGGCTTACAACGTGAAGTTTAAAGGTTAGAAGAATTTCGGCAAGTTAATTAGTGTCTTGGTTGGCCGAGCGATTTAGGCACCTGCCCGGGTTGCAGCGGACGCGGGTTCAATTCCAAAATTTCTTGAAATTTCGGCAAGTTAACTAACGTCTCGGTTAGCGGAATCGAGTGGTATACTTACCTAGTTATCTGCCCGAATTGCGGAGGACGCGAGTTAGATTCCCGCCTCAAGACTATAATTTTCCGAACTTTTTCTAACCACATTCGTCATTCGTAAATCTATGTTACATTCAAACACGAAAAAACGAAAGGAAGACGATCAACTCATATATCCAACTGTATATACAATTACTCAGCTCATAACTGAGTAATTGTGCCCAAATCAGAGTTATATCACCTGAAGAGGCGCTTCTAACTCTCTTATTCAGAAGGTTTTACAGCTTTGAATTCTATTGTAGACAGTCAAACAGCTCTTATGCGGCGCTTCTGTGATACTTGGGCGGCTAATAATCATATAATAATTTACTACATTTCATATTGCGAAGGACACTGCAACATAATTAACAATTATCAATCTCTGTGGGTAAACCTCATTTTCAGTGGGCATTATCACATGCATATGTCATTGCGGTTTTAGTTAAATGTTGGTCAAGGCTAGAATATTCCCACACTGATGCCGCGTAGTGACGGCAGAGCAGAATACAATTTTCACCACCCCCCATCTCTCGCGTGTGTCGTACAAGGCTACTAAAGGTAGGCGTGTCGTACAAGGCGACTAATTGCCGCACTCCGAGACGTCAATTAACGTTAAGGAGTACTTAATGTCAAAAAATAACACTTCAAAACTATATTCGCTATTCTTGCCGGGTCTATGGTCTAGATTTAAATGATTTTTTTTGGCATTAAGTACTCATTAAAGTTAATTGACGTCTCTGAGTGCGGCAGTAAGACAGCGATCAGTAATGGGCAGGAGCGTTTCTCATATACCTTCTCGTAACTAACCCCTTCGGGGATAAATAAGCGTGTTATATGTATGTGTGATACGAAGTACCCTCATGATAAACTGAAGAGTTCTCCTGGTGCTGAAACTAAAGACTTCTCCTGGTGCCGTTGCGAAATATCCAGATAATGCTCGAAAGGAAACGTTCCACGGTTTTAAGAGTCAGATCATGTAGGTTTATCACGGATGGATACAATTAAGGTAATCATTGTATCCAACCGTGAGATAAATGATCATGATGGAATGTTCTGGAAACAGTTTTGGAAAAGCCATTTACTATGAGTACAGCTAATGAGTAATGACTAAACAAGATTAGAGTAACAAGCAATACAAGTGGCTGTTAACTGTTGGTTCAGGTGTACGAAGTATTGTAACGCAAATCAATGAAGTGCGTTAACCGTAATTTACATACCAAAGTAAACAATTCGACGAAATATCTGTTATTGTCCGAAACGGGTGATGTATTTCAGTCAGTCATAATAGATAGAGATGTTTCAGTGAATCAACGCATAATTTTAATTTTAACAGTTTTACTAAGTGTTACATATTATTATAGCAAACGTTGCTTATTACATAGAGAAGAACAAAATCAACTATTACTATGTTCAACTCTCGCTTCTTGCGTACTTTCAAAAAAGATTTCGTTGTTCGTCGACGCGACAAGGGCGAAAAGGAAGAAGCTGATACCGAGGAAGAAGAAGAAGAAGAAGACTCCGAAGAAGAATCGGAAGAAGAATACCGTTTCGATTACTACGATTATTGCAATGACGTAAGTCTAGTACTATGCTCGGCTGCGTTTTCAGTGGTCATTACCCACCAATCCGCATAGGCCCAGCGTGGTCGGCTATAGTCCCCTATATTTTTCAATACATAGGCTAATAGATAATGATAGCTAGTAAAATAGATAGATAGCTATAAAAACTATATGCGGGAATACGAGGGTTACGCGGGTTCGATTCCCGCATCAAATTTTCGCGGATTTTTGACCTATTTTTGTTTTTAATAATTTTTCTTACATTTTGATTTAACTATATAATGTTCAAATTCAAATACTTTACTGCCACCAAAGCAAATTAGTCTTAAAAGATAGATATACGTTCCTCACAACTTAGTTATCCTATTCAGCCATCAAATTATGCTATTGTAAAAGCTATTGTAATTTTTGTTTTGTTTTTAAAAACAACAAATTCTATTTGAACACTGGTCTTGCTAACTTGACGTTTGAGTAATGCAAATAAACATTCAACCAAGGTGTGTGTCGTAAAAGTCCACAAGGGGAGATGTGGAGGTAGGTTTGTGTAGACGAAAAAGCACTTTTGGCAACCCGAATGGTGGAGGGCAAACCACCAACAACAGCATACCCAATTAAAAAATAAGCCAAAACCGTGAGCAGTTTGAAAAATTGTCATCCCAACCCTCTCTCTGTTCATCGGTCTTTCGGCATGGTCCTTTCCATCTCCTTTATATACATTGAATAATCACTAGCCCCTTTCCGAGGCGACGGATGATATGATTCAAAAGGGAGTTGGGATGGCTTAATGACGTTTGAGCTATATGAAAAGAAGGAACAGGTATCTGTACAAATCCCCTTGCGACGTCGATGCTAAGGGGATTTGTAGACAAAAAGTTCACGAATTCCCTTCATCCCAGAGCGTTATCGAAGGGGATTTGTGGAATAAGTCACTGCGCCAACCCGTACCTAACAATCTGGAATACGCATTACGAGACTTTTGTTGGAATTTATAGAGATTAAAAAATCGTCCATATACCTACACTAGAGCAAACAATTGCGCCAACTTCAGACAACCTTGGAACAGGGCAGGAACATAAGGATTATATCTCCTTCTCCCTGCCTTTATCCCACTTTTAGTGGGACAACATGTCTTCCTCTCCATTCTGTAGGTGTAGCTACCTTTTATCATTTTACGGTATTTCAGTTTTAGTGAAACAGTGTGGCATCGCTGACGATAAGGATAAATAACATATAAAACAAAAAACCACAACCATTAGATATGAGTTATTTACTCGCTCAGTTTAGGATCGGTGGTTCGTCAGCGCCATACATATGCAAATACTCCTTTTGGCCCGTGCAAAATCGTAACGGGAAATTTTTTCAGAAGAACTTATTTAAGTGTGAAAAATATTAGACAATAATTCTAGTAGTGGTTCAGACTTGTGCGCGACGTGCTTTACCATGGGGGATTCGAGCAAAGAGGTGAATAGAATACAACCGATTGAATTATTGCTCAAAACTGTGTTAGATTACAACAAATGTGAATTGTAAATTACGTATCAACAGTTTAACTTAAGAGGCGTGCGATGCTATACAAAAATGAGCATCTTTAACAGTCAGTCAACAGTACGTCAGGCTACTACGAGATGTAAATTTTTCTCAATTGACTTTGTGCTTTGCTACAAACAAGTTATGGTTGACAATCGATTGAAAAAGTCGACAGTTGTCTACCTTCACCTCCTCAACGCTTTAGCCGGCGTGGAGAGTGGCAATCACTGCCTGCCCTGGAGCCAACTCTGTTTCAACCCAAGAACTTGATCCGATCAGCTTTCGATCTCGTCGTCTCCTTTCCCCACGAGGATTTGAAGGAGAAGGTACATAGTTGATCCCTCTATACCAACTCCGTCGACTGCTTTCTTCTCATTTCATATCGGTCATCAAGTCAATACTCCCTTTTGATTCATATCATCCATCACACCGGAAATGCGATGAATGAATACCTATATAGAAACAAGACGGAACGGGTCTTGTCAAGAGACCAAACAATTATAATAATTATTATTAATATTTTTTTAAATTATAATTAATTTATTATTTTTACACTCACACCTATCATCTAGCCCAAAGTAAGTAGCCACTTGTGTTATGGATACTCATTATTTATTATACTCATTATTGATACACATTCTTCGTTATTTTCGCTCCCAGGCCAGCATAAAAGACAGTTCTAGAAGAGTGTTCTAGATGACTGAAGCTCCAAATGGTTTCGTAATTATCTTAACTTGATTTTTGAAATGTTATCAATTAAGTTAGGTCCCATGTGAGGTGGCGAGTTACAGGGCGTCCCACGGCTATGCAACATAGAGGGAAAGTACATAACTTTAATATAGTAGATGAAACATTTTACTGAAAGAAGATATTAATTTAATTTAAAAAACAATTTAAACTGCATTTATATATTTTTTTAAATAACATGGTTGAACCCGCTACACGTGAAAAAAAATATCCTGTAGCTTTATCATACCTACCGATCGAAAGGCTTCATCATAAGGATTATTTTTGCTTAATAACATAGTGTCAGAAATAAAAGGAAGACCATGAATATTAACATTTTTAATAAAAAACGCTCTTGTTTGCCGTTCTAAATGAATATTGTATTGGTCCATAGGGCAACGTGATATACTTGTACGACCAAGTTTTCGAGGACATCCGGGCGGAATGCATAAAGAAGAAGAAGCTATTCAGGGACACCAAGTTCCCGACGAGCAAGACCAGCTTCTACAAAGACTACGACGAGATGAAGCCGCGGGTGGTCTACACGTGGCTGAGACCCGGGGTGAGTTAACTTTATTTGACTTTGGGGACGAAATCTCTCCACCACTTGGCAGTGTTTCGTCTCGTGATTTGGTGAGAGTTGGAGCGAGGGGAAATTGTTTTCTTTTCTCCGAGGAGATTTTCTCCACTATGGTATAATGGCAGGAGAGATCGGAGGGACAAAATTTTTCTTTTAATGTTACAAGAGCTTTTTAAAGAAGTTTAACGAAATGGCTCTCGGAGAAAGGATTTTGTAGTAGGTATCCTAATCATTCGGTTAGCTTTTATTAAGTAGTACAATACTTTTTCTAACCACCAAAATCTATGTACTAATTTTTCTAACATTTATATAATGTTAAAATTAAAATCGAATAGTACAATACTATACAATTCGATTTTATTTCTTTTTTTTCTTTTTTTCTTGATATTCTTTAAACAATTTGTAGGTATGTCTGCCAGAAATTGTATACCTTTACAATATAAGGTAGCAATATAGTGATACTAACAAACTTGACGACATCCATCATTGTAAAACTAACCTGCATTTCACAAATAAAATATTCTATTCTAAAAAAAAGAAGGCTAACTGCCGCACTCAGAGACGTCAAATAACGTTAATGAGTACTTAACGTCAAAAAATGACAATTCAAAACTAGTCGCTATACTTGCCGGGTCTGCAGAAAATGTTTGACATTAAATACTCATTAAAGTTAATTGACGTCTCTGAGTGCGGCAGTAAGACATGTACCCAAGTATTATTTCTAATGTGTTTTTCGCAAACAAACTTTTGTCTTTGTATTGATATTTAATTAACACATTTTAACCAAAATCAACTCTTCCACAGGAAATCAGTGACAAGCCCCTTCTAGTGTCTGGCGGTGCCAGCCGGTTCGACACTAAGCAGGGCGCAATCGGGAACTGTTGGTTCGTCTCCGCTGTCTGCAACTTCGCACTCTTGCAGGAGAAAGCGAAAGGGTATGATAGGATTCATGATAAGCCTAACCACGTGGCTATAGACCGACAAGCTTGTACGCGACCTTTCTGCGTTAGGAGGGGCGGTGGTGGGGGTGGTGATGCGGGGAGGAGGGAAAACTCGCTCCTCCCCGCATCGCTCGCCCCCGCTGGCATCTAGAGTGCCCCGTCCCCGCCACCGTCTCATACCGCTGGAGGGTCGCGCACAAAGTTGTCGGACTATAACTGCCGCACTCAGAGACGTCAATTAACTTTAATGGGTGCTTAATGTCAAAAAAAAATCATTTAAATCTAGACCAGAGACCCAGCAAGAATATTTTAATTGTCATTTTTTGTCACCAACGTTCATTTCAAAAAGAATAACAGTTCATAACTAATAATAATTAGGTTCAAGCTCACCAACACGTAAAACAAACAATTTAAAGAAAACCGTCAGCTTTAGACAGTTCTTCCATACGATAAAATGTCAAAAACCGACGTTTAAATAATGATCCCCAGTTTAAGTGTTGGTGATGGTTTGGTCATGTTATGCGAAGAGATGAAAGCTATGTTGGCAGAAGAATGTTAGGCATGAACGTGGAAGGACGTAAAAGGAGAGGAAGACCAAAGAAGAGATGGATGGACTGTGTAAAGGAGGACATGATAGCGAGAGGAGTGGATGAGAAATTGGCGAAGGATCGAAAGGAGTGGAAGAAGAAGACATGTTGTGCCGACCCCGCCTAGAGCGGGATAAGGGCAGGAAGAAGAAGAAGAAGAAGTTTAAGTTTAAGTGTTGGTGAATTATAGTTTCCCGCCTTAACCAACACACGCGGGAGGGATGAGGGTGGTGACCATTGTATTACGCTCTGCCGTCATCACACTACCTACGGTCTATCTTGATCAGGATTTTCAAAAGTGGACGGTGCTAAGGAATAATGTGTCAACCCACAAAAACCCATATTCCGAGATTTCGACATAGGTTGATAAAGCATCATTTATTCTACAATTTTTAAAAGTGTTCAGACTTGAATGACTTTCTTTAACAATAAGATAAAAACAGTTTTTAATAAACTAGCAAATCACATCATGTTTAGAATCTATGGGCGTCATTTTTTTTAAATTGATATTCATGTGGCTTGACGAGGGCTTGACACATTATTGCGTAGGTAACCATGTCCAAGTATCATTAAATTCTATAAAATAATATCAATAGTGTCACCTTATTATCTACATTGCGTTCACAGTTATTTTACCTCTGACACTTCTCATCATCCTAACTTAAGGAAATCATATTAGTATCCTTCTCTCACATAAAACGTAATTATGGAAACGTCAGAGGTAAAATAACTGTGAACGCACTGTAGTTAGGCGGCGAAAATTGGAACTACAATTTACCCATATATATTGACCTCAGAACAATAGAGATATTGACACTGAGGAGGAGATTGAGGAGCTCGCTAGCGCAGTGGCACAGCGCGCTTGGCCTGCGATTGCGTAAACTAAGCAATGTTCGCTAAGGCCGGTCATTGGATGGGTGACCAACAATTTATTATCTCGAGTTCCTCCCGGCTTCGGAAGGTACGTTAAGCCGTTGGTCCCGGCTGCATCTGCAGTCGTTAGCACCCACCAACCCGCACTGGGCCAGCGTGGTGGGTTGTGGCCCAATCTCCCTATATTCTTCCATCCATAGGGAAGGCCCGTGCCCCAGCAGTGGGGACATTAAAGGGCTGGTGATGATGATGATGATGATATTGACACTCTTTTTTTGACCACTGTCACATCACAGGGGTGATGATGATGATGATACGGTTTTGGGGGAATGTGAATTTCGTTTTTTTTCTGCAGCATGTTCACCAAAGTCGTGCCAGAAGACCAGAGCTTTGAAGAGAACTACGCAGGCATTTTTCACTTCAGGTAAGACAAACGATATACTAATTACTTTATTATTATGGCGACAGATTTTGATACGATGGCAGTAGCTAGCCAGGCGGACTTGAAATAAGTCCTACCACCAACCAAACCGAGTGCAAATTTGTACCCTCTGAGGATCTGAGTTCCTTCTTGCCTTTCTCCAGGTTTTGGCAGTACGGTGACTGGATCGACGTGGTGGTAGACGATCGTCTGCCCACCAAGTACGGGCAGCTGGCCTGCCTCAGCTCCATGGACGGGGACGAGTACTGGGCTGCCTTGCTGGAGAAGGCCTATGCCAAGTAAGACAACTTTTTCTGCCAAGCAGTTTCTGAGAGATGATTCCCATCGCATACGCAAAAAAGAAGGTGTCAGGCAGGCGGCCGGCTGTAAAAACTAAGCCAAAACCTTGAGCAGTATGGATTGGAATGTTGTTATTCGAATCACTCTCTCCGTTCATCGATCTCTCGACATGGTCCGTTCTGTCTCTTTTCTATACATTCATTCATCACAGCACCTTTACGGTGCGATGGATGCTATGAATCAAAAGGGAGTGGATGGCTTGATGACGTCTGACCGATATGAATGGATCTGCGCCTAAGGCCGATCGCGTCCGGCTCTGTACAACTCATTACATAGTTACACTATGTATATTTTATGGAACGTTACAAAATTTCGTTAATGTTCAAGCAATCGCAGCCGAAATTATTCTTCTCGTCGGTCAAAATAGGGCAATTTTTTTCAATGGTTTTTAAAGTTTTAATTTAAACCAAATGACAAATTACTGAGGCTTAAATTGCGGAGTGACGTGTGGTGACGGCAGAGCAGAATACAATTGTCACCACCCCCATCTCTCCCGTGGGTGTCGTACAAGGCGGCTAAGGGTAAACACCGCAATGAGTAATGGGCAGCAGCATTTCTCTCATACCACCTAGCAATATAAATTTGAACTGCGATTTATGTGCTCGATATATTGCAATAGGCTCGCCACCTGTTACATGGGACCGAACATAATGGGCGAAAAGTGGGTGTTAATTCACCTCTGCCTACCCCTTCGGGGATATAGGCGTGATTTATGTATGTATGTAAATTACGGAGGCAAGTGCCAACCTTTCCATTGCCCTATACCTAAAGGGTTCTTCAACCTCTTCCTACTTTCCGCAGACTCCACGGGTCCTACGAAGTTCTCACCCTAGGCGACGGGAGCGAAGCCTTCGTCGACCTGACCGGAGCACTGAGCGAGCTCTACCAAGCGCCATACCCCGAAAACCTTTACGAAGAGATGCTCAGCGCGTATGAGAAGAATGCTTTCATTGGATGCATATACCCGGTAGGTATTGCACGGACATATATAATACATACATGTATAAATAGCTGGGAATTAACTCGTTAATCCGTTAATTAACGAGGTTAACATTTCTATTATCGGATTGACTTTTAAGTTAACTTTAAAAAATATTAATGAACTCGTTACTTCCGTTAAATTATCCTAAGGGCCTGTTTCACAATCGACAAGTAAGTTCTGAGTAGCTTACTTAGCAGATCATTTGACAGTTGTAATATGAAATATATGTCAATTGAACCGCCAAGTAGGCTACTCCGAACTTACTTGTTGAAACAGGCCGTAAGTCCGTTAATCGTTAATCCAGTACCTTAAAGATATATGCTATTTACCAAAAAGATACCGCAGGCACCGCGCCGTGTCGCGAATAACAAAAAAAAAAAATCTGCGAACTGCTAACGTGTCACTCCGATATTCCTATTATATGCTATTTTATGCTATTTCGCCACCTATTACATGGGACCTGACAGTTGGCGAAACGTGGGTACTAGTTCACCTCTGCCTACCCCTTCGGTGATAGGTATAGGCATGATTTATATACCTATGTAGGTATGTATGTAAAAAATAGGTAGTGGTAATGGATAAGTAAGGTAGAGTGCGCGCCAGATAAGTCAGCGCGCGATGGGTGGCGCTGATCGCTTACATTGATATACATACATAAATCACGCCTATATCCCCGAAGGGGTAGGCAGAGGTGAACTAGCACCCACGTTTCGCCAATTATGTTAGGTCCCATGTAATAGGTGGCGAGCCTATTGCCATATATCGGGCACAAAAGTGTCGCAATACATTGCTAGGTGGTACAAGAGGAACGCTGCTGCCCATTCCTCGCCACTGATTTATCCTTAGTCGCCTTGTACGTCACCCACGGGAGAGATTTGGGGTGGTGACAATTGTATTCTACTCTGCCGTCACCACACGGTTGACACTCTTATACAAACAAAATAGCAGACGAAATTTTAGTTCCAATTTTGACCACGCGCGCTCTCTATGTATATTTAATCCATTTTTTGCCCACAGCAAACGAAAGCCGCCTCGGAGAGCGTCACCGACGAGGGCCTGGTCACCAACCACTACTACTCCGTGACTGCGGTGAAGGTGATCAGCTACCAATTCCTGGGGGACAAGGGGAACGCGCGCATGGTGCGGGTGCGCAACCCCTGGGCCAACGCCACCGAGTGGAGCGGCGCGGGCAGCGACGGGTCAGTCACTTAACCCATTCACTGCCTCACTGCCGCACTCAGAGGAGTCAAATAAGAAAGAAAGAAAGAAAGCAAAACATTTATTGACCAGCACAAAGACAACACAGACAACAAAATAAGAAAAAAATACTACTACAGATTATGCCTTTGCCTTCCCTAAAATATAGGGCGAATTTAAAACAAAAAAAAAAGAAGCAAAAAGAGTGTTGGGCTCGTTTCGTGGTGTCAGTCAGATTTATTTGCGATTATTCAAAAATTGTTACAAAGTGGTTTTTGTGCAGTGAAAGTGGTGTTATTTTGATGCACAAGCATCCGTGTTGATGTGCAATTATGCAGAATCATTGAAAATGAGTCTTGTGATGTGTTTGATGTTCTGGTAAAAACCACTGTAAAAAGTAATTTTGTCCACATCATCACTCACCATCATGAACTCTGTTACCATTCAATACGCGCCAAGCACTCCCTAGATGCGTTAAAATATGTGACACCCATATTTTAACGTAAAATTAATTTCATTCTTTAATTTCATCCACTAATTATTTCATAAGACTACAGATAAAATATACACTAAAGACATGGCTGTATGGGCTAGACCCTTTGCCTTCCCTACAATATAGGGAGAGTTTAAGAAAAGAAAAAAGAAGCAAACAAAAAAAAGAAAAACTCAATATTGGAAACACCATTTTGCCTTTTCCATTTATCAAAATGGGAAAAACAGAACCCAAAAAAAAACCATGAATGCCTTGTGCATGGCCAATAGGTACTGTCTCAGCTTGTGTTTCTGTGAAATTATTTCACAGAAATGCTGTTGTTATAGCAGGCCTTTCACTGTGACGTGCGGAATAAGTTAATTTAATAAATATTGCCGCATCAAGACCATAATTTTTCGAAATTCTTTTTCTATCCACCAAAATCTTTGTACTAATTTTTCTAAAATTGATATAATGTTTAAATTAAAATACGTATTCCTCTCTGCCGTCAACTACAGGCATTACCTAAGTATACCGACACCTTAACAATTTCAGTAGTGTGCGTTTTGTCGTGTTTCAGCTCGGTGGAGTGGAACTTCATCCCTAAGGAGATGAAGGACAGCTTGGAGCTGAAAGTGGAGGATGACGGAGAGTTCTGGATGCCGTTCAAGGATTTCTGCGAAAAGTTCGACAGGTCTGTCGCACTTGGGTGCCCGCTTAGCCAAGTGACTAAAGAAACTAACGTTGATTTCGTTAGTCACTTGATAAGCATTCCATCGAACGAATGCCAATTTTTGACAACTTCTCTTACATTTGACACAACGGTCGCCATGTTTGCTCGGTACCTGATACGGTGTCTAGGCCACTTGGCCTTGATTTCTACGAGGGTAGGGTTGCCATCTTTTAGTATTATTATCCACACATTAAAATATAAATATTTGAAATAAAACAAACTTTTACGGATAAGTTTGCTATATTAATTATTTAACCCGACGTTTCGATCACTTTACAGTGGCCGTGGTCACGAGGGGACTCAGTCCCCCCGTGACCACGGCCACTGTATTTCAAATGTGTAGTGCTCGTGCAAATAGAAGAAAATATTATAGAAATATTTATTTATTATATTATTTTACATTGCTTGCTGTCTATTCTTTGAAAAAATTACCGTCAAAATGAAGGGATCAAACCCCCGAATACTGAAACACTACTCAAAGTTAAGAGTCCTGCTTAACATTTAAGTAGTCAACATTGACGTTTTTCCATACAAATTCTGACAGGTATCTTTATAAGCAGTGCTCGAAATTTGAGTAGCGTTTCAGTATTCGAGGGTAGGTAAGTACTAAAATCGCAATACAAAATGTCCCTTTTTATTGTCGGAGTGGAATGCATTTACGCACCATACCAGCCGCTAGCTAGGCGACTGGCGTGTGTGGGACTCGCCTGGCGCACGAAGCGCCAGCAATACCCACTAAACCACTCCGGTGTTCCTCCTAGCCCTTTAAGCGGGGAAAGTCTGGGATCTGCCTCACGGCAATTCACCAGTCGATCCAACTCTTCCCTATACTTAGGGCCTGTTTCACAATCGACAAGTAAGTCCTAAGTAGCTTACTTCGCAGATCATTTGACAGTTTGTAATATGAAATACATGTCAATTTAACTGCAAATTAAGCAACTTCGAACTAACTTGTCGATTGTGAAACAGGCCCATAGTATAGTTCTTTTTTTAATTCTAGGATCGAGATCTGTCCTATGCCGCCGCACGAAGAGGACTCCTCGTGGAGCGTGCAGTCCGTTCACGGCCTTTGGCCACAGGGTGAGGTTCTTCCATTATCAGCCTTTCCACCATCTACTGCTGTAATGGCTCATGGCAAAATAGATAATACAGTGGCCTCTACACTTAGGGGAGGAGATTAAAGCGAGCTTGCACCTAAAAGGGGCGCTCTTGTGCATAAATTACACATACATAAATAACGCCTATATCCCCGAAGGGGCACGCAGAGGTGAATTTACACCCACGGTACTTTTCGCCAATTAACTTAGGTCTCATGTAATAGGTGGCGAGCCTATGGAATCGGCAGCAGCGTTCCTCTCATACTACCTAGCAATGTACTGCAATTTTCGTGCCCGATGAATGACAATAGGCTTGGCAGTTTGCCACCCATTACATGGGACCTAACATAATTGGCGAAACGTGGGTGTTAATTCAGCTCTGCCTACACCTTCGGGGATATAGACACAGAACAGTTAAAGAGGTATAGGCATGATTTATGTATGTATGACTATCTTCTGCGTATTGACAGCATCAGAGCCAGTGGACGTTGAGGGGTTTAAAGATGACGACGACGCCCTCATAATGTCGGTGCTGTCCACAAAACCCCAGCATCTGCTCATAGTGGAAAATGATGACACCACTGTAAGTTATTTCATTGCCTATTTGATTTTAATTTCAATTTTTAAAATAAAAATGAATTGCTGTGCGTTTGTCTCGCTAAAACTCCAGAACGGCTGGACCGATTTTGGCTTTGAAATGATTGTCTTGGGCCAGGCAAGTTCGGTACGGTGTAGGTTGCACCAAATCGTAACGTAATCATGGCTACGTATGTCATAACAACGTATGCCGGGTCACCTAGTATTTTATAAATGTATGTACCTGTCTTCCATGCTGGCCTGGCAGCGAAAAAATAACTTAGAATGTGGCAGGTACGACTCACCCCATGGGTGTCGTAAAGGCCGAATAAGGGAGATTGCACGGTGTAGACCAATAAGCACCTTGGGGCACCTGGGTGGAGGGCAAACCACCAACAGCAGCATACCCAAAGAGGGTTGGTGTCAGGCAGGCGGCCGGCTGTAAAACCTCAGCTAAATACCTTGGCAGTTTATGGATTGGAATGTTGTCATTCCAATCCCTCTCTCCCTTCATCGGTCTCGGGACATGGTCCGTTCCGTCTCCTTTTTATACATTCATTCATCACTAGCACCTTTCCGGTGTGATGGATGATATGAATCAAAAGGGAGTGGATGGCTTGATGACGTCTGACCGATACGAATGGAAGAGGAAACATACTGCGCCGACCCCAGGTAGACTGGGAACAGGGCAGGGAGAAGACTACCAGTTTATTAATAAGACGGTATGTGGTAGTGCCGTGTGGTGACGGCAGAGTAGAATACAATTGTCACCACCCCAAATCTCTCCCGTGGGTGACGTACAAGGCGACCAAGGATAAATCAGTGTCGAGGAATGGGCAGCAGCGTCCCTCTTATACCACCTAGCAATGTACTGCGACTTTTGTGCCCGATAAATGGCAATGGGCTCGCCACCTCATGGGACCTGACATAGTTGGCGAAACGTGGGTGCTAGTTCACCTCTGACCACCCCTTGGGGATATAGGCGTGATTTATTTATGTACGTGATAACTTTTCCAGGTGATTGTGCAGTTGATAGAGAAGAATCGTAGGCGGAACCGTCTGGACGACCAGACCATCCAGATATTCGTGTTCCACTGTCCGGAGCACCGACAGCGGCTCGGCGACAAGTACTTGGCGAACGGTGACCATCTGATCGCAAAGAAATCCAACTACGGCAGGGATATTTCTTGCGAGTGAGTCAAGATAATAAAAGTCTTCTTTTTATGTTAGACAGGGAAGCTCTTGCCCTTCATCTCACCTGATGGTAAGCGACGATACGGACTGAAGATGGAATCGAGCTTCACCTGGAACCCGCAACCACAGAGGGGCTGGCTATTTTATTACACATTTTCAGAACACAATAATGCTGTTAACATCATTATTTTGGTGACAGATTTTGATAAGACGGTGGTAGCTAGCCAGGCGGACTTCAAAGAAGTCCTAGCACCAACCAAACCGAGCACAAAGTTGTACCCCTCTGGGGATCGAACCCTCTCTGGATCTTCATTCCGTTGGGCGAACCATTAGACCACAGAGGCGGTTCTATCAAAAAAGGGCCAGGTCAAGAGTACCCGACGGGCATGCATGAAGAAAAGTATTACATGTAAGGCTCGTAGAAAGTGGAAAGAAGTGATCTCTGCCTACCAATGTGGGAGAAAGGCGTGAAATATGTATGTATGCTTATGTCACACCTGACCATAAAGTGGACTTTTCCGCTTCCGGGTGGGTGACATAAAACTATGATCTTACCATATGCGATAAGAAAGAATGCCTCAATCGCATAGTGAAATACTTGCGATGATTGACACATTTTTTGTTTTATCACCCTGCATGAAAATGGCATTTTAATTCCTTTTATGTTCCGAGAGCTTAAACTTAGATTTACTTTAAAGCAAAGATTATTAGGCCCAACAGCCAATAACGCTCAATAAAACTTCACAGAATACATACAATATACATACATAAATCACTGATTGGCTGAGTTTTTTTATGACTTTATTTTCTTTACATACATACATATCTGACGGCCAGTGTGGTCGAATAGTCAGACCGGTGACTATTGACAAAGAGAAGAGTAATGCCACTTTCGTGCCCGATAAATGGCAATAGGCTCGCCACCTACCTACATGGGACCTAACATAATTAGCGAAACGTGGGTGTTAACTCACCTCTGCCTACCCCTTCGGCGATACACGCATGATTTATGTATGTATTTTCATTGTAACTCGTTTTCACTTACAGAGTCACCCTAGACGCTGGCAGATACATGGTAATACCAGCCAACGCCGATTGTGACAACGGCAGAGAGTACTACATGAGAATGATCTACAACAACACGATTGACGTGACTTTCGAATGTGCAGAAGAAAGTGAATAAAAATTAATTTAAGATTCAAAGCAAATTTTGATTGACTTCCAACCTTAATGTTTATTTTTTAATGCTAAACAGGGAAGCTCTTGCCCGTCATCTCACCTGATGGTAAGTGACGATAAGGGCCGAAGATGGAATCGAGCTTCACCTGGAACCCTCGACCACAAAGGGGCTGGCTTATTTATATCACAATTGTCGGAACACAATAATGCTGTTAACATTATTATGGCGACAGATTTTTGATAAGATGGTGTGAAGTTCTACCACCAACCAAATATGTGCCTTTATATACCGTGTGGTGACTGGAGGGCAGGTCTCTCGGGTGTCGTACAAGACGACTAAGGTTGAAACACTTACTGCCGCACTCAGAGACGTCAAATAACGTTAATGAGTACTTAACGTCAAAAATGATAATTCAAAACTAGTCGCTATTCTTGCCGGGTCTATGGTCTAGATTTGAATGAAAATTTTTGACATTAAATACTCATTAAAATTAAATGACGTCTCTGAGTGCGGCAGTAAGGAATGGGCAGCTTTCCTATTGTACCACCTAGCAAGGTACTGCGATCTAGGTGGCAGATATATGGTCCTATTACACGAGACTGAAAATAGTTGGCGAAACCTGGGTGTTTATTTCACCTCTGCCAACTCCTTAGGGGATATAAAATTATTATTTTTATTTGAACATTATATTTATATGTTAGATAAATTATAGTCTTGATTCATCAGCCAACGTCAAACGTCTTTATTGGCCGAGTGGTATAAGGCATCTGCTCGGATTTCGGAGGACACGGGTTCGATTCCCGCATTCAAGACTATTTATTTATTTATTAGGCACACCAACAACATATACATTAAACATTCGCTATAACAGTTTTTCTTATGTAGTAGACCTGATATACATGTCAATTACAGGTGAGCACATCATTCTTTGTTTTGAGCATTTAAGAAATAGTAATAATAATCTAATTAACAGAGTTTAAGCAACATGAGTTGATTCAGTGAACTGTATGATTTTATTTTTGAACATATTAATTACACAAAACTGCGATTTCGCTACAAGGCGGCGAAACTAAGCAGAATGAAATTGATGGAATGCGCTATGCGAATCAATTCACAAGTTCTCACGATGTTCGCAGTTTTGTGTACAAGCCCTAACCACAATTTCCTTATTGAAAATGTTGAATATTCTCGAGGCATCCTTAAAAAAAATTGTAAAAAAAACTCGGTTAGCGCTTGATTAGTTTAATTACGATCAAAGCCACATGTCATCCTTAACACATACATAGACAAACTCCAGTGTTCCCTCGACACTGTTCACATCTATCACGGTACAATTTACTTGTACTACAGCTAACCCCCGAATACTGAAACGCTACTTTGAGTCCGGCTTAAGAGAGAAGAAAGCTCTTACTGCCGCACTCAGAGACGTCAAATAACGTTAATGAGTACTTAACGTCAAAAAATGACAATTCAAAACTAGTCGCTATTCTTGCCGGGTCTATGGTCTTAATTTGAATGAAAATTTTTGACATTAAATACTCATTAAGGTTAATTGACGTCTCTGAGTGCGGCAGCTAGAATTCCATGGATTCACCGTACAGGTGCCGGGCCCATAATTTTTTTTTTTTTACACTCACACCTATCACCTAGCCCAAAGTAAGTAGCTTAAGCACTTGTGTTATGGATACTAGATGACGAACATATTTTTATTATAATTATGTATATAAATGTTGAAAATATACTAAATAAACATATACACAACCATGACTCGGGAACAAACATTTGTGGTCATCACAAAGTTTGCCTCTACCAGGATTCGAACCCGCGACCTCTTGGCCAATACCCAGCAATCTGAGCATTCGACCAAGGCGGCCGTCGGCGCCCATAGTGTAGCAGAGAGGGGAGTCAGTGGCATCGCTTGGGACTTGTGACCCAAGTGTAGGTTTAAGGGATCCCTTGACAACTAGTCAACACTCACCTTCGCACCCCCACTTCCTACTCTGCCCAGCCATATTTGGTAAGATTTTTTTTTAATGATTCTGTGAGAGCCGCCTTTGACACACGTTCCAGTGTAGAACTTACGTAAGTTCCAGACAAGCCAAGGCCTTTTAGTAACGAGTACAGGGATTGAGCTGGTATACCCCTCGCTCGCACCTCTAGAGCATACTAACCAACATTAAAGCAAGATTTTTTGTTAGTTGGTTTGTTAAATCAAAGTACTTATTGGTCTTTGGGGATGTTCGTTTCCCATGGTACGGTCAGTTGGACCTAGAAGTTATAAGCAGGAATTGTCAAAATGTATCCATACAAATTTTGACAAGTAATAGGGGTTAATGTATGAAATTGCCAATGTTCCCTCATTATTTAGTAGTAGCGTATAATTCCTTTAAAACAATAGTTATGTCCATTATTGTTTTTTTTATTTTGAACTTCATTTCAAGGACTTATATTTATGTATAAAATTGTATCTTTTTTTTATTTCTTTCACTACCAATTAATCTTTAAAACCAGCTCGTCCTAAGTACCACTTGGATTCACGGACAACACCAGTCCGTCTCCAATCTCTAGGTATCCTATAGCTTAATGTTGTCTAAATATACCCACAAAATTATATAAAATTTAGATCTGTGGTTCCTTAAAAAATCGCAAATATGTTTGTATGGAAACATGAATTTTCGCTAAATTCTCCATTCATCCAAAACGGCAATTTGATACTTAAACCCCTAAATTATAGACTTAACTTTTGCGTTTCAGTATTCGGCAGTAAAGCCGGATCCAGACGAGTGTAACGTGTAATATAATCTAACGTGTAACACGAATCCTACGTCCAGATGAGTAACTGTAACGCTCGTAGTGCCGTCCTAACGTAGAATTTTAACACGTTAGATTACATTACACGTTACACTCGTCTGGATCCGGTTTAAGTGTACTCCTATACTAAAAATACCTTTAAAAAATTGTAATTTTGTCAATGTAAATTGAATTTTAAATTGTTAATGGATGATTTTTTGGATTGTAAGCTGCATTTCGTCCAGCCTGGCAGCCGGTGTCCTGTGCATTTCGAATTCGGACGCCCTGATTCTGACTGTCGAGCCGCCTGGAGCACAAAGGAAAATAATAATTATGTACAATCGGGCACAGAAAACGTTTGCCACCTTAAGGATCACAATTGCATGCACACATTTACGTCACAAGTTCTAAATGTCTATTTCTTAATAAATTGATTGACAACAGATTATCTTATTTTCTAATGATCTCAGAATCAATTGCTCTTGGTTGGAGATGGACTGTTATGATGAAGGTAGAAACTCTCTTACGTAAAATGGTGCTTTTGTCCAATTGAGGAATGACAACATTCCAATCCATACCGCTCGAGGTTTAGGCTTAGGTTTTACAGGCGCCGCCTGCCAGACATCAACCCGCTTTGGGTAAGTCTTAGTTTGGATGACAATAATACCAAAATACCAAAATAATTCCAAATCTATAATAAAATTGTTATAATTATGATTTTCTTAATTTAATTTTGATTTCTCTTATAATTTAATTTGTAATTTTTATTTAATTTATATTATTTCTAACATGTAAATTAATATGTAATGATACATAGTTGATTGAAATAAATGAATTATTATTATTATTAATAATACACGATAAGCTGAGTGACGTCATTCTTAATTCAATATGGCGGACCATGCAAGATGGCGGAATAGTATTTTTAATGCTTTTCTACAAACTTGAATTTTATGGAATAGAATGTTGTTATTCCAATCAATCTCTCCGTTCATCAGTCTCTCGGCATGGTCCGTTCCGTCTCTTTTCATCACTAGCATCTTTATAATGGTGTGATGGATGATATGAATCAAAAGGGAGCGGATGGCTTGATGACGTCTGACCGATATGAATGGAAGAGGAAACATACTGTGCCGACCCCAGATAGACTGGGAACAGGGCAGGGAGAAGAAGAAGAAGAAGCATTTCTACAAACATTATTGCGTACTCCTTTGTAGTATTGTATAGTTTCGTCTGTGTTTTTCTATGTCACTTTAAATTCCCATTTGTTATTTGACAATTTAACTAACTCAAGATCATAATTTTTCGAAATTCTTTTTCTAACCCCAAAATCTTTGTACTAATTTTTCTAACATTTATATAATGTTAAAATTAAAATCAAATAATTTTTTTACTCGTTGAATGCGATCCACATACCAATGAGCGTGCCGTCCAGCTCGATCAGGCTGACGTACTTGAAGCGGGGCACGCAGAAGCGGAGCACGTTGTACAGGACGTCGGATCGTGCGATCCCGCTGGCGGTGTGCTTCTTCAGGATGGGGGTCAGAGCCTCCTTGCTTGGCAGGTAGGGCTCGCCGTACATCTGCGGGCGCACCCACAATATCCAATACAAACATACATAAATCACGCCTATATCCCCGAAGGGGTAGGCAGAGGTGAACTAGCACCCACGTTTCGCCAGTTATGTTAGGTCCCATATAATGGGTGGCGAGCCTATTGCCATTTATCGGGTACCAAAGTCGCAGTAGGTACATTGCTAGGTCGTATAATAGGAACGCTGCTGTCCATTCCTCATGACTGATTTATCCTTAGTCGCCTTGTACGACACCCACGGGAGATTTAGGGGGGTGACAATTGTATTCTACTCTGCCGTCACCACACGGCAATGTTTAGTTAATGATTATTTTAATTATTATATTAAGGGCCTGTTTCACAATCGACAAGTTCGAAATAGCTTACTTTGCAGCTCATTTGACATATATTCCATATTACAACTATCAAATCTGCGAAGTGAGCCACTTAGAACTTACTTGTCGATAGTGAAACGGGCCCTTACACTAGCACCTATCATGCAGTCCGAAGTAGCCTAACCTCCTGTGTTATGTATACTAGATGACGGACAGAGACGATAACTTTTAGCATTCCATTGGTTCACCGTTCGAGCACGAAAATCGCAGTTCACTGCTAGGTGGTATAAGAGGAACGCTGCTGCCCGTTCCTCATCACTGTATCCCATCTGCATCCCTATTGCTACTCACGCGCATTTTGTAATTATCTGTCTCCTTAAACGTCTGCGGCACGAAGGTAACTGTCATCACTTGGTGGAGGATCTGAAAGATGACAACCTTTTTTCTTTTTTTTGGAAAACAAACTGTCATTTACAGTTATTGTTTAGTTACATATTTTTAAAAAGACTCACAGTTTCACTATTTGCAACTTAATAAAGAAGTAACGTTACCAACGAAACTAACGAGTAACACCAAAACTTACACAAAACAAATATTTATGTGATAATTACATACATAAGCATCTTACAAAGTACATGCTTATGTATGTATAGGAGCATGTCTTGTATAGGCCAAAACCTAGTCTGGTAATAAGCTACTGTGTCAATGGATCCATTCGACGACACACAAAAGTTAAAATAAAAAACACAACATACATATTATTATAAACTTCGGCATGATAATATTATAGACTTCCACGCTGGCCTGGGAGCGAAAAAATAACGTAGAATTGGCCAGTCCCGACTCGTCTACACCTTTCTCTTTCAAAAATTCAACCACAAACTTTACAAAAATATACCAGGAGACTTTTTGGTCACTGCAAAAATTTTTGGTATTCGTTCAGACCATCAAACTAAACAAATTTCACTATGGGAGCAACTCCAAATTCACGAAAAAAATAACAGCTGTTTCATACATTTGGGTCAAGTAGGTATTATCATTTTATATGAAACAGTTAATATTTTTTTCCTGAATTTAGAGTTGCTCCCATAGTGAAATTTGTTCAGTTTGATGGTCTGAACGAATTCCAAAAATTTTTGCAGAGACCAAAATGTCTCCTGGTAGAGAGGGTTTCCTCTCTATATTTATGCGCACAGCGCCTATCCCATAGACATTGGAATGAAAACATTGAAAATTGGGTATATTTTCAAAGCCTTTACCATTTCAATGTAGGGCGACATCTTGATAAGTTCCTCTTTGACCCTCTGCCTGGCCGCATCTTCGGTATTCTCTGGCACTGGCGGCTGGGCAGCCACCTCTTCCTTCAAAGTCTTCATATGCTGTCTGATCTGTGAGACAGAATTATTTAAAAATGAAAATATGGTTAATTCATATAGGGTATCATTACATACACCCATGTATCATCAAAGAAATAACGTTAAACACTAACACGAAACGAAAAGAAAACGGTTTCCAATATTAAACGTTATAAGCTCCGTTTGTAAACTACCAGGAGGCCTTGTATTCTGTTAAATATGGTTTTTGTTTGAAAGGTGTGGTTTATTTAATTTTATTGATAGGCACATCTGCCGTGTGGTGAGGACAGAGCAGTTACTCTTAGGCCACCTAGCAATGTACTGTGATTTCCGTGCTCGATAAATGGCAATAGGCTCGCCACCTATTACGTGATAACGCACACCCTGAACACTACCCATGCAAACTCATAGTTATCCAAAAACTATGGTGATATCAAAAATTCAAAATTGTAAAATTAATTTTACAATTTTGAATTTTTTAAACAACAACAACGTAACAAATTTTTTGAACAACAGTTAAAAGCAAATTGACTGACCTATAAGTATAAAACAATGATGAGGAATGTTCAGCAGCGTTCCTCTTATACCACCTAGCAAATCTAGCAATGTAATGCGACTTTTTTTGCTGATTAATAACAATAGGCTCGCCACCATGGGACCTAACATAATCGGCGAAACGTGGGTGCTAGTTCACCCTTGCCTTCCCCTTCGGGGATATGGGCGTGATTTATGTTTAAAAGTAAAGTGACTGACCTTTTCGGTTATTTTGAACGAGTAGTTGACGCATGTTTTGTTCACCTTCTCGAAAGGAACATCCAACTCGCCCACTGTAAAAAAAATGGTTTATTCATTCATTCAAATAAAGTTTTTATTTTATGCTAGACAGGGAAGCTCTTGCCCTTCATCTCACCTGATGGTAAGTGACGATAAGGGACGAAGATGGAATCGAGCTTCACCTGGAACCCTCAACCACAGAGGGGCTGGCTATCTTATCACACATTGTCGGAACACAATAATGCTGTTAACACAAATGTGTACTCGATTTGGTTGGTGATAGGACGCTTTTCAAGTCCGCCTGGCTAGCCACCACCACCTTATCAAAATCTGTCGCCATAATAATAATGTTAACAGCATCCAGGTGAAGCTCGATTTCATCTTCGGCCCTTATAGTCACTTACCATCAGGTGAGATGAAGGGCAAGAGCTTCACTGTCTAACATGAGAAATAAAAACCCTAGAACAATATACATTCTTTTAGAATTTATTATTTACCCCTTCCGGGATATAGGCGTGATTTATGTACTGTCGCGGTCAGAAAATGTTTACCAGTTTTGAAATTAGATTCTTTAACACCCCTTTTTCACTAAAGTAAAAAATGCCATATCAAGTTACTTATTACCTTTTAAAAGTTATTAGGCATGATGAGACACCGAGAATAACAAAGATAATTAAAAGAGGTTTTTGATGATGAAACTCATTTCTTAATTTGTTGTAATGACATTTTAGCAAAAAATATTGTGTGAACGTCATTTCGACAATAGCAAAATGTTATGAAAGGTTTTTTATTAAAAAACTGATAGAAGTCAGTCCATCTGTAAGATTGATTGGTTGTCAGATCATTAAAAAAAAGAGAATCTATTGTCAATTAAATTATGTATTATGAAATAGACATTAACTGCCGCACTCAGAGACGTCAAATAACGATAATAAGTACTTAATGTCAAAAAATTACAATTCAAAACTGGTCCCTATTCTTGCCGGCTCTATAGTCTAGATTTAATTGAAATTTTTTGACATTAGGTACTCATTAAAGTAATTTGACGTCTCTGAGTCCGTCAGTTAGAACTTGTGACACTAACTGCCGCACTCAGAGACGTCAAATAACGATAATTATTGCTTAATGTCAAAAAATGACAATTCAAAACTAGTCGCTATTCTTGCCGGGTCTAAGGTCTAGATTTACCTAAATTATTTTGACATTAATT
The DNA here is from genome assembly GCA_963931975.1 of Cataclysta lemnata. Lineage (NCBI taxonomy): Eukaryota > Metazoa > Arthropoda > Insecta > Lepidoptera > Crambidae > Cataclysta > Cataclysta lemnata. Next base: position 3,434,308 of record OZ008364.1, read on the forward strand.
ACTCTTTGAAGTTAATTGACGTCTCTGAGTGCGGCAGTTAATGTGTGCATGCAATTGCATCCTTAAGGTAATAAGCATTTTCTGTCCCCCACTGTATGTATACTTTTTGCACAGAGCAGATTATGTTTAGACAACGACGACATGATACATCCCACTGACCCATGATTTGCTTCGGCACCACAATCAGGTCCTTCTCAGACAGCTGCGTACGCGGCATGCCGTCCGAGTCCTCAATGCGGTGGAGGCAGGACAAGATCATCCGGAAGTCCTCGTAGTGGGGATGCCGCTTCCTGTACCAAATTCAAATTCAAATTGTTTATTGCTTGTCTTCATCATCACCAGCCGTTTCATGTCCCCACTGGTGGGGCACGGGCCTTCCCTATGGATGGAAGAGTATAGGGAGATCGGGCCATAACCCACCACGCTGGCTCAGTGCGGGTGGGTGGCGGGTATTAACGACTGCAGATGCGGCCGGGACCACCGACTTAACGTGCCTTCCGAAGCACGGAGGAACTCGAGATAATAAATTTTTGGTCACCCATCCTATGACCGGCCTTAGCGAACTTGCTTAGTTTACGCAATGCCACTGCGCTAGCGAGCTCCTCTTATTGCTTGTCACATTACATATAATACATATTTGAATGTAGCGCCAGTGACTGAGAGACTGCTGTGTGATAGACTTGGATGGTTTGGTCATGTCATGCGAAGAGATGAAAGCTATGTTGGCAGAAGATTATAAGATTTTAAGTATGAACGTGGAAGGACGCAGAAGGAGAGGAAGACCAAAGAAAAGATGGATGGATTGTGTGAAGGAGGATATGATAGCGAGAGGGGTGGACGAGAAATTGGTGAAGGATAGAGAGGAGTGGAAGAAGGAAACATGTTTAAAAATTAATTTTGTAACAATTAGCTATATTTGATGTATACAGAAGAGAGAGGTGGTCTTTTCTAATACAGGTTTTATTAAACTTAAAAGAAGAGGCCCACACATTGTAATAATGAAGTGTAGTAACAATAAAGATGTCTTATTCTTATTTGTTATTATTTCTTATGTTGTGCCGGCCCCGCCTAGAGCGGGACAAGGGCAGCAAGATGAAGATTAAATAATACATATGGTGGACGGTATAACATAGGTCTACATGTGACGCCCTGCAAGATCATTTCAATTCAATAGGATCACTCAACATGGTTGCATTTACATTCTAATTGAATACTTCAAACAATTACATAAAAAATAAAAATGTAATAATTTAAAGTATCATTTCTATATAAGCCCTTAATCACTTCAACAATTTTCCCTATGGTTAAAAAAACTCTTGTATATTATAAATTATAATAGCATTTGCCAGTGTAATATGTTTTTAATGCCTGAATATGATATTATATTGTCAAGCTTTCATTATTTTTTATGTAATTATATAGTATGGTATAAATTTTTATCAACATATTGTGGGGACAGGAGATCACTCGTTTAATAGCACTTACAGGGCTGATGATGATTATGATTACTTAATTATGGTCATCCGTCATATCATTAAATAAATTGCATAGAAATCGTTAAGAATTTTTAGATTGATCGTCGATACAACATAAACTCAATAAAATATCTTTAGATAAAGTTGAAAAGTATATTCTATTCGATTTTAATTTTAACATTATATAAATGTTAGAAAAATTTGTACAAAAATGTTGGTGGTTAGAAAAAGAATTTCGAAAAATTATGGTCTTGGTGCGGGAATCGAACCCGCGTCCGCTGCTATCCGGGCAGGTGCCTGACCGCTCGGCCAACCAAGACACTAATTAACTTGCCGAAATTCTTCCATTCTTCCATCCTTTCGCCTTTAAGAGCCGATTTCACCGTCTCTCATAGAAACTAAGTTTAATAAAACTTGGTTTTCATTAATGCAATCTTGGTAGCGGAACTCAGTTTAGAGCATAAACCGAATTCAACTTCAACTGATCGCGTTTAATTTCTGTGGAGAAATCGGCCCTTAGTCGATTTGTACGACACGACACCCATGGGGGTGGTTACAATTGTATTCTCTTCTGCCGTCACCACACGGCAGCTTTCCTTTGACGGAACATTGAGAATATTGCTTATGTGCAATCCTTTATCATTGTGCATCAATTTTTTTTACCGACAGCATAGAAAATGTGGTGTAGCAACTATTTACTGAAAAAAACTCTTGCCTGTACAATTTTGACAACTTAAAACCACAGTCGACGGCTTCACGGTCGTCTGCGGTTAAAACTATGTTCTTCAATGTGTCAAACACTACCTGTAAACAATAAAATTATCATGAGTAGATAATAATATACATACATAAATCATGCCTATATCCCCGAAAGGGTGGGCAGAGGTGAAATAACACCCACGTTTTGCCAATTATATTAGGTGCCATGTAATAGGTGGCGAGCCTATTGCCATGAGAGGTATAAGAGGAACCATTCCTCATCACTGTTTTATCCTTAGTCGCTTTGTACGACACCCACGGGAGAGATTTGGGGTGGTGACAATTGTATACTACTCTGCCGTCACCACACGGCGTAGATAATACAAATAGGCATGACGACTAATTTAGAAAAACTACACCAGATTTTTTTACCTACCTACTTTACCCAAAATAAATTAAATTTTTATAAAGAAAATAAGATTTTGATAGAAAAACATGTTTTCAATAATACGACGAGAAAAACATGTTTTCGAGAATTTGACGGCCGCCTTGGTCGAATGCTCAGATTGCTGGGTATTGGCCAAGAGGTCCCGGGTTCGAATCCTGGTAGGGGCAAACTTTGTGATGACCACAAATGTTTGTTCCCGAGTCATGCTTGTGTATATGTTTATGTAGTATATTTTCAACATTTATATACATAATTATATTAAAAATATGTTCGTCATCTAGTATCCATAACACAAGTGCTTAGGCTACTTACTTTGGGCTAGATGATAGGTGTGAGTGTAAAAAAAAAAAAAAAAAAATACAAATTAAAATTTCCGCTCAACCGCCAAAAAGTAATAGTTTAAACAAAAACAAAATGAGTCGTACTTGAATTACATAGGCAAGGATTAGACAGTCAATAAATGTATAAAACGTAATTTGCAACTTTATTGACGATATCGACAAAACAATCTGGATTTTTCTCTGATGCTTTAATATTCAATATTGATCACGATATTGGATGGCGATATTTCCTAACCATACATATTCTTTAGATAAGAGACGATAAAGGCCAAAGATGGAATCGAGCTTCACCTGGAACCCTCGACCACGGAGGGCCTGGCTATCTTATCACACATTGTCGGAACACAATAATGCTGGTAACATCATTATTATGGCGACAGATTTTGATAAGACGGTGGTAGCTAGCCAGGCGGACTTGACAGTAGTCCTACCACCAACCAAACCAAGTACAAATTTTGTACCCCCCTGGGGATCGAGCTTCCGGTGGGCGAATCACTAGACCAGGGTTAAATTATTCCCTATTTCCAGTGTCGAAATTAAGGAGACACATTAGACACATTACCTCACCGATGTCCAGGAGTAACATATGTTCGGATTTGGCACTGAGATCGAGAAGTCCCGTAAATTTACACTGTAGCTCCGCCATTAATTCATAGTGTGTATCCATCACAACCTATAATCAAACATGAATTACATACATCCATACATACATATACACAAATCAACAACAGCATATATACCCAATGAGAGTTAGTGTCAGGCAGGCAGCCGGCTGTAAAACCTTAGCCAAAACTTTGAGCAGTATGGATTGGAATGTTGTCATTCCAATCACTCTCTCCGTTCATCGATCTCTCGACATGATCTGTTCCGTCTCTTTTCTATTTATTCATTCATCACTATATAGCCACCTTTACGGTGTGATGGATGATATGAATCAAAAGGGAGTGGATGGCTTGACGACGTCTGACCGATATGAATGGAAGAGGAAACATACTGCGCCGACCCCAGATAGACTGGGAACAGGGCAGGGGGGAGAAGAAGAATACATACAAACATAAATCACGCCCTAGTAGTTTACGATCGGATGGCGTAGCTTATGCGTTGAATATTGGAAACCTTTTGACTTCGACACCCACGTTTCCAATGTTCAATGCATTTATTTGACGATTCATGAGTGTATGTAATAATACCTTATATGAATAAACCATATTTTCATTTTCTATATTCGCGAAGGGGTAGGCATAGAAGAAACAACACCTACTTTAGCATACATACATACATATATCACGCCTATACCCCCGAAGGGGTAGGCAGAGGCGAACCAGCACCCACGTTTCGCCAATTATGTTAGGTCTCATGTAATAGGTGGCGAGCCTATTACCATTTATCGGGCACAAAAGTCGCAGTACATTGCTATTGCTAGATGGTAAAAGAGGAACGCTGCGCCCATTCCTCATAATTGATTTATCCTTAGTCGCCTTGTATCACACCCATGGGAGAGATTTGGGGTGGTGACGATTGTATTCTACTCTGCCGTCATCACGCGGCACGTTAGCATAGGGCCCATGTAGGTGGCGAGCCTATTGCCAAATCGGGCACGTCAATCGCGTACATTGCAAGGTGGTATAAGAGGAACGCTGCTGCCCATTACTCATCATCATCACCAGCTCTTTAACGTCTCCACTGTTGGGGCACGAGCCTTCCCTATGGATGGAAGAATATAGGGAGATTGGGCCATAACCCACCACGTTGGCCCAGTGCGGGTGGGTGGCGGGTATTTACGACTTCAGATGAAGCCGGGACCACCGACTTAAAGGGCCTTCCGAAGCACGGAGGAACTCAAGATAATACATTTTTGGTCACCCATCCTATGACCGGCCTTAGCGAACTTGCTTAGTTTACGCAGTCGCAGGCCAAGCGCGCTATGCCACTGCGCTAGCGAGCTCCTCTGGCTTACATATGAATTAACTGGGTTACAAATCACTAACGACTTAAGCAAGGCGCCGTTCAATTCAAATATTGCATAAGCTGATTTTATGCAATTACTAACCCTAACTATTTACCTCGCCCCTTGTCACCAAAAGTAAGCAAAACTCTTATCCCAATGTTTAGATAAACATCGGTTAATGCATATCAATGTGCTCTGATTTCTTTATTGATTCACGAGCAGCAGTAAAAATAAGGCTTGTCATGGCAGACTTTAAGGCCGCGATCACACGGACTGCACCACAACAACCGCACGCAGTCGCTATATTCAACTGCATGCAGTTGTCTGCAGTTGGATCTGACTTCGCGTAGTTGACGCCAAGCATCTAGACCAGGAGCTCAGTGTTTGGTTTGACGTCGAAATGGAAGCACAGACACTACTTCTAATATTATTAATACGGCGCCGCCGCCGGCAGCGATGTAGTGATCGAATTAAAAAGCTGCAACGTGCAGCGCGGATATGGATTTATCCTTTGCTATTAAATTGCCATACGGAAGGTGATTTTTTCATACTATATCCGAAATTAAGACAAGATGAACGTAAATTTTACAACTATTTTAGAATGTCAGTTGCTGCATTTGATCAATTAAACGATTTACTAAAAGACTCAGTGTCTTCATCTTCAATCCATTTTTGAAACCGTTCGACGCAACCGACGTGCTTTCGGCTCCAAGAGTAACTGCAGACTAACTGCATGCGAACGGCGGTGGAGAGCATGCGGCGACAATACACAACTGTGGCCAACCGCGCAAAGTTAAAGGCACGACTGCATACAGTTGATATTGACTTCACTCGACTGCAGCCGACCGCGTGCAGTTGATACCATGACTGTACGAAGTCGGACGTACAACTGCACGCAGTTAAATGTATCGTAGCTGCGATGCAGTCCGTCTGATGTCAGCCTAACGCACCTTTTGAATAAAATCCCATAAAATAATCATAGACCTAGAGGAGTCTTGAATAAATTTTTAAATGTGTACAGGAGTACAGCCGTACACTGTACATACTGATTTATACAGTGACAACATAAAGGGGCATTCTCTCCATCCAATGTCCCCACTGCTGGAACACAGGCCTTCCCTATGGATGGAAGAATGGGCCATAAAGTAACTATACTATAAGTTTAAGTATACCACTGCATTATAGCGAGCTCTTCTCATAACCGTTTACCCACCATAAAATAAATAAGAAAACCCCAACTTTGGAAGGTTATATATACAATATAATTACAATAATATTATAAAGCTGAGTTTGTTTGTTTGTATGGTTAAACTGAGCATTTCGCAAAATGCGCACTTCGCAAAATGTGCACTTTCCTAGGATATGACCAAATGTCCTGTGTAACAAATATAAGTCCCAAAATAAAAAATAAATGGTTCTGTATGGGTACTGGGTATTTAAAATGTGTCAGATGAGCTATCCGGAACTTATCTGCAACCGGTGAAAAGTGCGCATTTTGCTAAATGCTCATTTCGAGAAATGCACATTATGAGAAGTGCTCCTTGTGAGAAATGCACATTCTGCGAAATGTACATTTTGAGAAGAGTGCTCATTTTGCGAAGTGCACGCACATTCTGCGTCAGACCCATCTCAGGAACTACTGACTCAAATTGAAAAATTATTTTTGTGTTGGATAGCCCATTTATCGAGCAAGGCTATGTGCTATATAATAGATAACTGACATTAACGCGAGCGAAGCCGCGGGCGTCCACTAGTAAAGTAAATAATTATTTATTACCTTCCTAAGTTGGGATTTTCTCTTTGATTCTCACCTTATCCACCGGCTTCTTAATTGGTACTCTCAACTTCGTTTTCCGGGTCGCTGTGCGTGGTTTTTTGGGCAATTGTATCTGTAAATGTTTACCCACCATAAAATGAAACTTGTACCTTATTTATTACCTTCCTAAAGGTATCTATATACGTAACGGAAAGATACCCCGGACGGGGACTGCAGAAACAAAGCTTCATACAATATGTACCATGAAGGACATATGTCACGGAATCACGGGCGGGACGTGCACGGGGCGTTTTGTACGAGAGAGGCCCCGGCCCCGTTCACGTTCGAGGCACGTCCGGGATATTTTCCCGTTACGTATGCAGAAACCTTAAGTTTATATTTTCTTTTTGATTCTCACCTTCCCTGACTTTATAATTGGTATTCCAAAATGCTTCAAAGTATTCGGGGGCACTTGGGTTGGTTTTGTTGACCATTGTAACTGTAAAAGTAGAGTAAATAAGCTTTTGTGATATTTTAATTGTGTAAATATTTTATTTATTTATATTTAAATATTATACACACTCTCACAAAAGTATTTTTTTTTTAAATTTGTCTAAATTATAAGTCTGCAGCATGATACTGTATTGTCACTAGAGACCACATCTTCGGATACATATTGTGGGCTTCAAGCCAGAGGACGCCCCTAATAAGCAAAACCCTACTTTTTAGGAAACAAAAACTTAACAATTTTTTCCCCAATGTAGCCACATAATTAAAAATTTGCATGTGTTTATGAATTGGTTTTTATGTTTAAGTATATTCTACATTGTTTTACAATTATCCTTTCTTCTTCTCCCTGCTTCCCTTGTTCCCAGTCTATCTAGGGTCGGCGCATATGTTTCTTCTGCCATACATATCAGTCAAACGTCATCAAGCCATCCACTCCCTTTTGATTCATATCATCCATCACAAGGTGAAGATGCTAGTAATGTTTAGAAAAGAGACGGAATGGACAATATCGAGACCGATGAACAGAGACTGATTGAAATGACAACATTCCACTCCATACTGCTTAAGGTTTTGGCTTAGGTTAAACAGCCGGCCTCCTGCCTGACACCATCCCTCTTTGGGTATATACAATTATCAGTACAATTATCCTTTAAACATGATATAATAGAGGTTGTGTATTGATAAAATTAGTAAAATATGCATTTTTTTTATACTCCTCTCTGGCTTGGAAGCCCACGATATTTATCTTAATTTCAGATATTGGATATTCCAGAAACAGCTTTTTTCAAAAATTCTCACTGTTCCTATTCCTTAAAAATGTTTGAATATTCCCCCACAACTTAAAAAGAGTCTTGATTTGACACAAATAACTGTTTAGGTTTGGTGCTAGTGATGAATGAATGCACACCATCCCAAAGCATGGGTACTATTACACTTTACACAATAAGTTGGTATTACATACTCGAATGACGAGTTAAAATTTAACATAAAAGTAACCAAACCTACAGACATTTCCATAGTATGGCAGCTCAGTAGTAACTAAGATCTAATCATAGCTTTGTTTCAATTAACTTCATTATCACCAACAATAACTGGTTTTATCGTTACGCGTTTTGAGAGTGTTGTTAGGGCGCGAAGATGTATGTGCTTAGTAGTCGCGTTTCAAAGTTGTTGGTGCTTGAGCAGCGCCGTTTGTTGAACCGTTTGATCATACATCTCCGAGCGACGCGTCCTAACGGCGCTGTCGAAACGCATAATGATAAAACCAGCCTTGTATGTATGATAGCTGCAGAAGCTCAGATGCAGAATGCTCAGATCGCTGGGTTTAGGCCAAAAGGTCCTGGGTTTGGATCCTGGTAACTTTTGTGATGAACACAAATATTTGTTCCCGTGTCATGGTTGTGTTTAGGTTTATATTAGGTTAATATATTTTCAACATTTGTAAGTATAATTATTATGATATTAAAGTGTATGTCATCTAGTATCCATAACACAAGTGCTTAGGCTACTTACTTTGAGCTAGATGATTGGTGCGAGTGTAAAAATATTTACTTATTTTTAATATTATTCGTAGTAACAATGAGTATTAAACTTACATTAGTTAAGTGGTCTGGTATAAAAGCCTCCAAATAAAACTGTTTCTTGGCATGCTTAAATTTATTTCTTTTAACATTTGCTATAACTGTATGTGGTTGTAAACTTTCCGACAGCCGAATATAGGCAGTCTTGGTTTGGTTTCCGCTATGAGCAAAGTTTAGACCTTCGAACTGCCCACGTATACATTTCGCTAAACGAATAAGCAATGTCCGCATTTCCCACTGTAAACATTAAATGTATTGAATAATAATGTTGTCGTTCTCTTTTAGACAAAACAAGAAAATATCATGAAATCCTTACTTCTAGCGGTACCCCAGATACAGCTATGATGGTCATGGCATGTATTTGTAATAAAAATATTAGACAATTACAATAAATATACCACGCAATGATAAAAGAAGTTCTTTTTTATAAATTTAATGGTGGTTAAACATACTCTTTGGTGGTTTGGTGGTTTTATAAATATATTGTAGGTTTATCTCCAAATGCAGGAAAAACAAAAAAAAACCAGTTAGTTTAGTTATTTTTAAATTCTCCCTATATTTTAGGGAAGGCAAAGGGTCTAGCCCATTCAGCCAAGTCTTTAGTGTATTTGTGGGTAAAATGGATGAATGAAATGAATTTTACGTTAAAATATGGGTGTCACACATTTTAACGCATCTAAGGAGTGCTTGGCGCAAACTGAATGGTAACAGAGTTCATGATGGTGACTGATGAAATGGATAAAACCACTTTTTATAGTGATCTTCACCACTACATCAAACACATCATAAAACTTGTTTTCAATGATTCTGCATAATTGCACATCAACACGGATGTTTGTGCATCAAAATAGCACCACTTTCACTGCACAAAATCCACTCTGAACCAATTTAAGAATTATCGAAAAAAAATCTGACTGACACCACGAAACGCGCCAAACACCTCCCACAAAAAAAAACCATTCCCGTAGTATTTTTTGTTTTTTAATTCTCCCTATATTTTCGGGAAGGCAAAGAGTCTAGCCCATACAGTCAAGTCTTTAGTGTATATTTTATCTGTAGTCTTATGAAATAATGAGTGGGTGAAATGTACAAATGAAATGAATTTTACGTTAAAATATGGGTGCCGCATATTTTAACGCATCTAGGGAGTGCTTGGCGCGAATTGAATGGTAACAGAGTTCATGATGGTGCTTGATGAAATGGATAAAACCACTTTTTAAAGTGATCTTCACCACAACATCAAACACATCATGAGACTTATTTTCGATGATTCTGTATAGTTGCAATCAACACGGATGCTTGTGCATCAAAATAGCACCACTTTCACTGCACAAAATCCACTCTGAACCAATTTAAGAATTATCGAAAAAAAATCTGACTGACACCGCGAAACGCGCCAAACACTCCCTTCCCGTAGTATTAATGTCCCTCCTATTTACTCTGAGTATTGTCCTCTATGAATCTATGAATAACCCGCTTAACCATTTTTTTTTAATTCCCCCTATATTTTTGGGAAAGCAAAGGGTCTAGCCTATACAACCACGTCTTTAATCAATATTTTATTTACTTAATTACCTGATTCATAATTTTACCTGATTGAAATAATGAGTGGGTGAAATGTATGAATTTCATTAATTTTACGTTAAAATATGGGTGTCACATATTTTAACGCATCTGTTATTATACCATTAAATTCGCGCAAATTAAATGGTATAATAACAGAGTTCATTATGGAGACTGATAAAGTGGGCAAAACCACTTTTAAAATGGTTTTCACCACAACATCAAACATATCACAAGACTTGTTTTTGATGATTCTGCATAATTGTCATATCAACACGGATGTTTGTGCATCAAAATAACACTTACTCACACTCACTGCACAAAATCCACCCTGAAACAATTTTTGAATTATCGAAAAAAATCTAACTGATACCATCGAAACGCGCCTTATTCTCCCTAATCTATTTAAATATTTAAGGAAGGCAAAGGGTCTAGCCCATACAGCCACATCTTTAGTAATGTGCGTTTCATGTTTTAGTTCCTATGCCGTGATAGTGGCTACAATATCTGTCATCAACATCAACACGTAAGTCATATTTGCAGTTTTTTTATGTTTTATAGAAAATCATGTCCAAAACATTGAAAAGTGATGAAAAACTAATTGTGTTATAAGCTAAGGTCTTTTGTGAACGTGAAAAACGTAATGAGGTCCCGCATAATCCTTAGTAGTGTGTACAAGTTCGGATTGCCGCCATTATATTGGGTTACCAGTATCAGTATTATTCAGGGTTTAATAAAAAAAAAATATTTATTTCAGTTTTATAACTGTAAATAAATAGTACTAATTACGATTTAACGACTGACAAGAGTGAGGAAATGTGAAATGTAGACATTTTAGATGAACACAAATAATGTTAATAATAATAAATATAATATTTTATTATAATTTATCCTGTTTTTACTTAATGAGTCTATTCTTCTTACGTCACTACAATTTATATTTATCTATCTAATTTCTATCATACTTTTATTGTCATGGAGCTTTAGCTTATGGTTTTCATAAAAAAAATTAATATGTAACTACTACTTAGTACCGCTAGTAGTTAAAAGTAACTTATTAAGATAGATGCATAATTGTTTACATAGTTAATTGATAAAAATCTCCCTGAATTAAAGGTAAGACAAGAAAGTTGACATGGTATCATTTTCTTTCAAACATGACGGCATAGGAACTTTAGGATGAAACTAAACGTAGTGTAATAATATACTCTTTGGATGAAACGCACTATACTTAGTACCGATGGAACGCACTTTAACGTTTATCATTGGTTGGTTGGTCATCATGTTTAAAATTTTTATTCTTCTGTAGCGCGAGGCCACAAAATATTATTTTTGATATTTTAAATAAATATTACGACTTCCACTCAATACGTATATTTTCTATCTCTGGTTACATGTCATTAAAATACTTATCAAAACTGAAATGTCAACTGTTGACAAGGAGGTCTGTTACACCACTCCCCCTCCTGGTTTCTTCTAGAGAAGAAGGTAACTTTCTTTCTGTTATATTTTTTAGGCAATGGCCTTATATCGTTTATGACGTTCTGCGATTTTTTAAAGTCGTCTTGCACTTCAGTTTTTGGACTTTGAAAAAATTCTCCGGGTTGTCGGATAGTTTTTCCATATACCTTTTGCGGTATTGTGTCTGCAACGATATTATTTTTTCCACTAATATGCTGAAATTTGGTAGTGAATTCCGAAATAAATTGTAAATGGCGTAACTGACGAGGAGATGCTTTGTCGTTTCTTTGTTTGAATGCAAATATTAATGGTTTATGATCGGTATAAATTGTAAAATCTCTTCCTTCAACGTAATGTTTAAAATGTTTGATTGCTTCATAAATACTTAATAGTTCACGATCATAGGTACTGTACATAGTTTGTGCATTGTTTAATTTTTTGGAAAAGAAAGCTATTGGTTTCCAAGCTTTGTTCTCAAATTGCTGAAGTACTGCGCCAATTGCTGTATTAGAAGCATCTGTAAATAATGCTAATGGAAGATCTGAAATAGGAATGGTTAGTATGGTTGCATTTGCAAGATCTTGTTTACATTTTTCAAATGCTTTTTTAGTGTCTTCATTCCATGGTATTTTTCGTTTGTCATTTTTCGTTGCTCCTTTTAAATAATCATGTAATGAGGCTTGAGACTCAGCAGCATTCTTAATATGTCTCCTATAAAAATTAATGATACCAAGAAATTGCCGAAGATCACGGTAGGTTTCTGGTAGTTTATAGTCTATGATAGCTTGTATTTTTTTTTGGAATAGGTTTCAATCCTCCTTTAGTTATAAGGTAGCCCAGAAATTCTACTTGTTTAACTCCAAGTATTGATTTTGATAGGTTCATTCGTAGCCCATATTGATCTAGTCTTTGAAATAATTCTTGTAGGTGCATTTCGTGACATTTCTCGTCACTGGATGCTACCAGAATATCGTCTAAATAGGCAAATACATATCCAAGTCCTCTTGTGACTTCATTTATAAATCTTTGGAATGTAGATGGTGCATTGCGTAAACCAAAACTCATAACGTTAAATTCGTATAATCCAAAGGGTGTTGTGATCGCTGTTTTATGTTTATGTTCTTCTGCCATCGGAATTTGATAATAAGCTTTTAAAAGATCAATTTTTGAATATATTTTTGTGTTTTTTAAAATATGTTGGAAATCATCAACTCGTGGTAAAGGATATCTGTCCGGAATGGTTTGATTATTCAAGCGTCTGTAATCTCCACACGGTCTCCATGAGCCATCTTTCTTTGGGATCATGTGCAATGGACTAGCCCATTGTGATTTTGATGGTTGTATGATTCCATTGTTCATCATGAACTCAAATTCTTCTTTGGCTATCTGTGTCTTTTTCCCATCAAGTTGTCTAGGTCTAGAAAACACAGGATCACCTTCGGTTTCAATATAATGTTTGACGTTATGTTTGAAATTACTTGGTAATAAATTTGGTATAGTTATGTCGGGAAATTGTTGTAAAATATCAAAATATGGCGAAGATTTGTCAGTAGTGCTTAATATTTCATTTTCATCAATAGATGTTAGTTCTGCTTCAATAAATAGTTTTGTGATTCCATCAATAATTTTCCGAGAATGTAAATCGATTATCAAATTAAAATGCTTCAAAAAATCAGCACCCAATATTCCTCGTTTGACATCTGCTACTACGAACGGCCATGTAAATTTGCGGCGTAATCCAAATTCAACTGTCATGATTCTGATGCCATAAGTTTTAATTTGGGTGTTATTTGCAGCATACAATTTAAAAGAATTGTCGAGTTTGTCCGTTTTGCATGGTGGTATGATTGAGACATCTGCTCCACTGTCAATTAGAAAAGGTATATCTGATTTACTGTCATTAATAAATATTCTTGATTTGCGACAGTATATTTTGGCAGCGGAATTCGTCGCTAATTCTGTTGCCTTGAAGCGTTTCCCGAATTGAATGAACACGGTTTCTTGCACTTTTCAGGTATGCATTTGTTTCCAAATCGAAAATGATAGTAACAAAATTTGCCATCTGGATTATATTTTCGATTTCGTGATCGACTTCGACTTGCTGATCTTGCTCCATTTGAACGATAATTGGAACGAGAACGTCCTTTATAATCCGTCCGTAAGGCTTCAATTTGTTTTTCAAGTGAAGAAATTTTTTGTAACAAGTCTACGTTGTTGACTGTACTTGTTGACGGTTGTATGTCATTTGAAAAAATATCGTTGGAATGAAAGTCTCTCATTTTGTCAGCAATGATTGACAATTTGTCTAAATTTTCTTCGGATATTATCAATATATTTTTTATAGCATTTGGTAATTTATCAAGCCAAAGGGATCGCAAAATTTTTTCGGAAATATTTTTGTCGGCGAGTTGTCGCATCTGCCTTAATAGTTGGCTAGGCTTGTTGTCTCCTAATTCTAGTCCTGTTAATAGTGTTTGAATTTGTTTTTCTTCGCTTTCGGTATATAAATTTAGTAGTCTTTCTTTTGCCAAACTGTATTTGTTGCTGTCCGTACTTTTGATGATGTCCCAAATGTTTTCGATAATTTTCGGTTCTAATTGTGAGATGAGATAATTGAATTTCGTGTCTTCTGATCTGATATTATTAATAGAAAATTGAGCTTCTACCTGGTAAAACCAAATTTCAGGTTTGTTGGTCCAAAACGTCGGTAATTTTATTGAAATTTTTTCTAGTTGTTCCAGTTCTGTATTCATTTTGTTGTATTTGTTCGAGATCGGGGTCACCAATTTGTAGCGCGAGGCCACAAAATATTATTTTTGATATTTTAAATAAATATTACGACTTCCACTCAATACGTATATTTTCTATCTCTGGTTACATGTCATTAAAATACTTATCAAAACTGAAATGTCAACTGTTGACAAGGAGGTCTGTTACACTTCCATCTAGGAAGGCAAACGTTTAGTTAGAACGTTTAGTTTAGTTAGAACGTTTATCCATGACCGTGATTTCATCGCATGTTTTATAATTTTTTTTTAAAGTAATTAAAAATTTAATCAAAAATTTTCGAAGTCAGGATTGGAAAATAAAGAAACGGTATTTTTATTTTGGGAGGTTGTCATTTTTGAAATGTTGTGTGGCTGTCTGTCATCTGTCACACACACCACAGTCCTATTTACTCCGAGGCCTAAAGGACAATAATACTACGGATATCCGAGGTCACACATTGTTGAGTGCTTGCTTGACGCGAATTGATTGGCAAGGCAAAACAAACACTAGGTTTAATTTTAATGAATGGTATTTAATATTTATCAGAGTTTATGATGGTGACTGATGAAGTGGACAAAAAATCACTTTGTATGGTGGTTTTCACCAAAGAGTACATAACAAACGTTTGCACTACAACATCAGAAGACTTATTTTCAACGATTCTTTTTAACTACTTTTGTGCCCGATAAATGGCAATAGGGCCTATTGAATAGGCTCGCCACCATGGGACCTAACATATTTGGCGAAACGTGAGTGCTGGTTAACGTCTGCCTACCCCCTGATTCCCGAGAATCTCTTCCAGGCCCATAATGGGGACACCAGCATTATCTAATTATTCTTTGATAATGTTGGTAGGAGTCTAGTAGATTGAAAAGCAAGAAATGATTAATTAATATTTTTATATTAATTGCATAAATTAATGTATAAAATCTGTATAAAACTTACATGAGATATATTTTTTCAGACTTGAGCATTTAATTTTCTTAAAAACTAAATAAGCAGGCAAATATGTTTTATTAAATATATGACTAAGAACATGATTTCAATAATAATATTTCGATAACCAGTTTTACAAAGCAATCATTCTATATTATACTATGATATTAAATGAAGACATTATTGCTTATTAGTTTCATGTTTCTATTTAAATTCTTAACATTATTAAAATATTTCGAGCATTCATTAGGCTAATTAAATATATTTCAGTTATTTTTTTATAGATACCATTGCTAACAGTATAAAATTATCATGTTACACTGTTTTTACCTATCACATTCATATTCCACTAATTTCTCAGAAATGTTAACCTTAACCTATTTAATATATCACGGTAATATATAGATATGACTATCTCTTTGTTTCAACTTATTATATAATATAGCTTACTATAATATTACTAACATCACATATTTGAATAGAATATTGACCAATTTAACATAACTAGCTCAGGCACAGTCAATTTGATATACAGGTTTAATTGTAAAGTACCAGTAACCTCATAGGACTAGAAATCTCACCTCATAAACAAGCACATTTATTGTCTGACATTTGATAATTCGTTAGAAATATTAATTAATAACTTTATTATTGGAAAGTATGCAAGTGCAGCATACATCTTTAGTTCTACAAATTAAACATAGATTTACAGTACAAAAAAAACATAAACTTTGTACTGAGTTACATTAAAAATCTTAAAGCAAAGTTTGTTGTTTATAATATTAACTAACTAGGCCTGCAAGGTTGTTGGTGTGTTACAAATAGCCCTATACAATGTCTACATGATTATATAAGTGATAGATTACAGAAAGGGTTACTAGTAACGAGCTAATGGCTCAATTGCACTTATTTGTTTGCAGGACCTATCAGCCCATGGTATAAACTTGTCTTTAATAGCAACCACACATTCAAGGAGCATTAGGCAATCTCCTTCAGCTCTATGGGAGTTGCAAGCTTCTTTATTTACAAGATGTTTATAGAGAGCCCCAAGTGAAAATTCTTTAAAATTAGTTTTACTACGTGTTGAATTACCTCGCTTATTTTTATTAGAAGCTACAGTTTTTTGTTTAATTCTTTGAATTGGATTAACTTGTTGAAAGGATTTATTTTCACATACTCTGTTTATATCTTCCCAATCCTCTAAACTGACATCCAACTCTGGCCATTCATCTTCATCATCTGTGAGGATATCATGTAATGATATGTCAAAATTTGATATGCGAGGGACTGTTGTCTTTGAAACTCCCACAGGATGTGTGTCTGTGTCCTTCAATAGTTGCTTGAAACCAATCAGGGAGTCTATGCACAATAAGTCCTTGGGGAGACTTGAGTGAGCATCTACAAACTCTGCTAATATAATCTTGTAATCAAATTTATTCCCATTGTGGGCCACTAAGCAAACTGGTTTTGGTAATCCTTGTAGAAATGACACGATAATGTTTGTTCTTGTTTCGAACTTCGGAGCATATTGAAGTAAATCATTAGACAATCCTGTCATTTGTGCTGCTTTCGGATGTATGGGTACTATGGGGTTAAAAACTAGGGTTATTTTACTTACTGGCGGGATTTTGCCAAAGTTAGTTCGGATCAGATCTTTTCTTAAAGCTGCTACAAAACATAATTCAGTAATTTTTGTCCTATTCCTCTCTTGCCATGGTAGCCCTGTAGTTTCTATGTCAAAAAATACGAAGCTTTCAATATTACACATTATTCTTGATTTACATCGATTTATTTTCTGAATCACAAAACAGAATTAGGACTCACTATTGTAATAGTACCACGCCAGCAGCTCTCAGTCTGTCGCAACTTCATACAGAAAAAACGTTCTATGAAAATTAAGTGAATTTTAATGGCGACTATATCTGTCTCACTCTATTCCTCAACCTTTCTCGTTCTTGGGTGAAAAGTCATTCATCTGTCAGCGCAACGGTCGTTTAGTCGTATAGTTTAAATAAAAAACAATTATATTATATCAAAGTCTGTGTTGATCGGCAGTTAAATGTAATTGCAAATTCTTAAGCAGCTTCTGAAAGCGTGTTATATAAACATAAATATTGGTAAATCTTCTTCAGCATGAAGTATAAAAAGTGTGAAATTTGTGGTTTGAAATCTGTACAAAAAACAAGACAACGGTTTTTAAGGCCCAATTTACTCTGGATGAGCTTCGGTGAGTAGTTCATTAACAATTTTACATTATTTTGTATTTTTTATAATACAATTGGATGTAATATTAATAATTTTATTCAAAACATTAACCTGTGCAAAAATAGTGATGTTATGATCACATGGTTAAAAATCAATATCGATGCTTTTAATTAAAGTTGTAAACTAGAACAAAGTCTTGGTAACAATAATAATACATAATAATTTATTCATTTTACGTCATCAAAACTAAACTTAATACAATTTGATTTAAATAAATAAATAATTTGTTTAATTACAGATGTTTCGTGCATTTTTTCGGTTTCTGAAGTTCGAGATGAATCGAAAAAATTGAGATATGAAAAGAGAGTAAGGTGTTGCATGGTCAGTTAAAATCTTAAATATAATATTTATTAATTATTGGTATTAAATATAGTTCTATAATTATTTATATTTATTTAATTTCAGTTTTAAGAAAGCGACGACCTAAGTCAAATTCTGAAACTTCTAACATGCAGTTAACTCCTTGAAAGAAGAAAGTTATTTGAAAATTAATAAAATACAAACATAGATTATAAACAGTACAACAGAAAGTTTTTTTATTTCAAATATCAAAGTGAACACATACTTCGTTTTTTAATAAAAGTACTGCCCATAGATTATGGTTAGCCTTGATAATTTATTTATAACATCTACTTGTTTGATTCAGTACTTTAAAGTTAAAAAACGAGGTATAGTGTCTCAGTAGAAATTTTAAAATTATTGTTTTTAATAAAGTGCAGGTCGATGCGTTCATCGATATCGATAAAATTTTGAATAGCAGGTGGCACATCTCTATTTTGCCCTTTAGGTTGGCAGAACTCTTTGTTTATCAGTTTTTAGGTTGGCTACGTTGAGGTACTTAATTTTGACATTTGGTCGGATTAATTTTGCTCTATGGAGTCCCGTCTCTTCTTACGTAGTATTGTATTCTCTTTGGCAGCTCTCAGACTGGTTATACCACAGATTAGTATTATTTTAATAGTTAGGTAATACGAGTGAATACCTATGTCTAATTTACATTGTAAACTCTAATTACACAACTTAATTAAACCACTACAAATAAATTCCTAAAATGTAGTAATTTATAAAACAGATGTTTTTTTAATTCTCCCTTTATTGTACGGAAGGCAAAGGGTCTAGCCCATACAGCTATGTCTTTAGTATATATTTTATCTGTAGTCTTATGAAATAATGAGTGGGTGAAATATATGAATGAAATGAATTTTACATTAAAATATGGTGTTATTTTGTTGCACACGTATCCGTGTTGATGTGCAATTGCAGAATCATTAAAAATAAGTATTGTGACGTTTTTGATGCTGTGGTAAAAACCACTGTATAGAGTGGTTTTGTCCACCGCATCCGTCACCATCATGAACTCTGTTACTATTCAATTTGCGCCAAGTACTCCCTAGATGCGTAAAAATATATGACACTCTTAATTTAAAGTAAAATTCATTTCATTACATTTCACCCGCTCATTGTTTCATATGAATACAGATAAAATATACTAAAGACATGGCTGTATGGGTTAGACTCTTTGTTTTCCCTAAAATACAGGGAGAATTAAAAATAACCATAAATGAGGAATGCTTGGCGGGCTCGGAGTAAATAGGACTGGAGTAGCCTTTGCCTAACATTCCCCTCTGCCAAACGCACAAGCATCGGATGCCTGTGCGTTATATAAAACTAGTTGAGCCGCCATTTTAAAACCACAATAATCAGTAGGCCTATTCCCTAACTTTTTTTGACAGTTGAAAGGGATGATCACCGAACTATTTACTTATCCATTACTACTTTACTATAATGCTATTGTGACACTTGTCCTGTGATAACAGCAATGTATTAGTAAAAAGTTCGGTGATCATCACTTTCAACTGTCAAAAAAAGTTAGGGAATAGGCCTACTGAACGTCTTGCCGTGCAGAGCTCCCTCTAAAATGGCTGTATGTTCTGTTTTTTACCGTAAAAAAAAGTCGAAAACATCTAGTATTCAAAAAGATGGCGTCACATTTCATTTTTAAGTATTATTTTTAAGATTTGATATTTATTTAATTCATAATTTCATGTTTTAGCATACTACAATTTCAAATTTCGCGCTATAGTCTCGTGGGGAGTCGGCCGTGACGTCATCAAACGAAATTCCAGCGCACTCCCCACGAGACTACCTAGGGTTGAACATTATCGCATTTCAATTAATTAGACAATAATTTAGAAGAGTTTGTTGTTAATAAATAAGTGTAATTTTGTCATTTTGTATTAATTAATTACCAATTATCATTTCGTTTTAACAATATACGTTGCGTGTTTATATTTAGTTTAGTATTAAGTACATACCTACCTACACTTTTGTGGTCGCTTGAAGCCTATTTTTTGCCACACTACATGGAAATATAAAATCATAAGTGAATTAATAAAATAAAACAATAATAAAACTATTTTGCCCTTTATTCATGCTGGGCGGCGCTCATAATCATTAAGAGTACCTAGGCTGTATATGCTTACAGCGTCCCTGACTTTATAAAATAAGCATGGGTAAAAAGGTACCAGCACAGCCGATTATTTCTGAGAAACCTAAATTTTTTTTCGAGCCACAGAACAAATTGTTTTTTTTTTTGTATTCAGCAACCCTAATTGAATTGCACTTCATTAATAGTGATGTCAACGTCATCGATATTGCGATTTTACGAGGGAGTAATGAATGAATGATGAATGAAAGTAACATTAAATTTAAAATATGTATTATGATTTAAATCTATACACTGTATTGCTGAGGTTATACATTAACTTCGGCATTTTATTCAGACTATTTAATCGATCATTTTTTAATATGGATAAAATTTATGATCGTTTATGAATTGAAGTTCCTTTAATTTTGAAATCCTGGAATAAAACTATAGGGATATAAAATAAAACAGGTCAAATCCACCTTAAACCAAATGGCATATATGATGTTAGGAATTGCCGTGTGGTCACGGCAGAGCAGAATATAATTGTCACCACCTCAAATCTCTCCCGTGGGTGTCGTACAAGGCGACTACGGATAAATCAGTGATGAGGAATAGGATGCAGCGTTCCGCTTATATCACCTAGCAATGTACTGCGACTTTTGTGCCCGATAAATGGCAATAGGCTCGCCACATTTTACATGGGACCTAACATAATTGGCAAAACGTGAGTGTTAGTTCACCTCTGCCTACCCCTTCGGGGATACAGGCGTGATTTATTTACGTATGTATGTATGAGAGAAGAGGAAGTGAAATCTCCAATTTTTTAACATTTTGTCTGTCTGTATGTATGTTTGTGCACGCATCATGCATAAACTACGAAACAGATTTTGATGACATTTGGTATGATGATAGCTAAATGTCATTGTCAACATTTAAGTTAAATTTATTTTTTATTAATATTTAAAAGCTCCTTTAAAAAACCCGGTGGTCCAAGTGCAATACTTCGATTTACCAGGAGTTAGGTATGTGGCACCAAAGTCTTCCGTACATAAATGAAGCTTTTGGAAAATATTATTGTAGTATTAAAATCAGAAATGATCGGTATGTGTAGTTCAAGCAAAAATACCTCTGCCCCTAGCCGGTATCCTTATAGCTGGTATTTATACTGTAAGCTTTCACATTCCCGAAACATCTAATTTTTAATTTTTATTTTTAGTTTTCCTAAAGAATACAGCATACGAAAAAAATGGGTTGATGCTTGTAATAGGCACGTGTCTTGGGCATTTACAAGAACAAGTACTATATGTTCTGTAAATTTTGAGCCGTCTCAGTTTCAGAAATTATCTAACAATAGAAGAAGATTTTATAGAATACAAGTTTGTTTTTCCTCGCAATTGTGTTGAAAAACGTCGTATGCAACTGGTAATTACACGCTTAGCTTCCTAACTATTAAGTACCACATATTTTGATTTTTAATTCCCCTTAAAATTTACCAATTCCCAGCCTTTAAGAATACTAACGCAAAATTAATGCATTCATTCATTGAACGAAACTGATTTATCGATATCGATATTCTCGTGCTATGTCATGTCACTACTCACACAATGACATTCGTGTGTTTGAATAGAACGTTATCACACTATTTTAAGTATGTGTGCGTGAATTTTAAAAATGTGTGTCGTATTAAGCATGTGTGCGTTTGTAAATACACAAAAAGTTTTTGTTTCTGTGTGCTGGCATTCAGTGTAGTAGTAACCTCACCCCCCGCAAAAAATGGCAGAAAAATATGTACGAGAAATTGACTAATGGCTACTCCAGTCCTATCAGCTTTCAATGGCGTCAGTCAAATTTTTATTTAAATCATTGAAAAATTGTTTCAGAGTGGACTTTGTGTAGTAAAAGTGGTGTTATTTTTATGCATAAGGATCCGTGTTGATGTTCAATTATGAAGAATCATTGAAATAAAAGTGTGATGCCGTGTTTGACGTAGAGAATATTACAGTGGTTTTCACCACCTCATCGGTTACCGTCATGAACTCTGTTTATACTATTTGACTCGTGCTAATCACTCCTTGGATGCGTTAATGTGTTTCACCCATATTTTAATGTAAAATTCATTTCATGCATTAATATTATTCATTCATTTCATACATGATTTTCATTCATTTATTTATCAATCATTCAAAATTAAGAAAAGTAAAGAAAGTATAAGAACAGGATCGTTAAGGGTGTAAACCTTCTAATTTATCAAATACAAGAAAAACCAAAACTCAAGAATTGGCAGTATGGCTTAGACCTTCGCCTGTCCTATACAAAGGACGAATAAAAACTACTAATACTACTACTACCAATTAAAAAAAAAAACTCAGTGTTTGGCGTTGACAAAACCACTGTAAAAAGTGGTTTTGTCCACCTCATCACTCACCATCATGAACTCTGTTACTATTCAATTCGCGCCAAGCACTCCCTAGATGCGTTAAAATATGTGACACCCATATTTTAACGTAAAGTTCATTTCATTCATATATTTCACCCACTCATTATTTCATAAGACTACAGATAAAATATACACTAAAGACATGGCTGTATGGGCTAGACCCTTTGCCTTCCCTATAATATAGGGAGAATTTAAGGGGGAAAAAAGGGAGAGTGTTTGGCGCGTTTCGCGGTGTCAGTCAGATTTATTTTCGATTATTCAAAAATTGTTTCAGAGTGGATTTTGTGCAGTGAAAGTGGTGTTATTTTGATGCACAAGCATCCGTGTTGATGTGTAATTATGCAGAATCATCGAAAATAAGTCTCATGATATGTTTGATGTTGTGGTGAAGATCACTATAAAAAGTGGTTTTATCCATTTCATCAAGCATCATCATGAACTCTGTTACCATTCAATTCGCGCCAAGCACTCCCTAGATGCGTTAAAATGTGTGACACCCATATTTTAACGTAAAATTCATTTCATTCATCCATTTCACCCACTCATTATTTCATATGACTACAGATAAAATATATACTAAAGACTTGGCTGTATACCGTTTGCCTTCCCTAAAATATAGGGAGAATTTAAAACTAAAAAAACTCAGGGTTTTTTGGCGCGTTTCGTGGTGTCAGTCAGATTTATTTTCAATTATTCAAAAATTGTTTCAGAGTGGATTTTGTGCAGTGAAAGTGGTGTTATTTTGATGCACAAGCATCCGTGTTGATGTGCAATTATGCAGAATCAGTGAAAATGAGTCTTGTGATGGTGTTTGATGTTGTGATGAAAACCATGTAAAAAGTGGTTTTGCTCACTTCATCAGTCACCATCATGAACTCTGTTACCATTCAATTCGCGTCAAGCACTCCCTAGATGCGTTAAAATGTGTGACACCCATATTTTAACGTAATATTCATTTCATTCATAATTTCATCCACTCATTATTTCATAAAACTACAGATAAAATATACACTAAAGACATGGCTGTTTGGGCTAGACCCTTTGCCTTCCCTAAAATATAGGGAGAATTTACCCAAAAAAATATTCATTTCATTCATAATTTCATCCACTCATTATTTCATAAAACTACAGATAAAATATACACTAAAGACATGGCTGTATGGGCTAGACCCTTTGCCTTTCCTAAAATATAGGGAGAATTTAACAAAAAAAAAAAAATGGAGGAGTGTTTGGCGCGTTTCGTGGTGTCAGTCAGATTTATTTTCGATAATTCAAAAATTGTTACAGAGTGGATTTTGTGCAGTGAAAGTGGTGTTATTTTGATGCACAAGCATCCGTGTTGATGTGCAATTATGCAGAATCAGTGAAAATGAGTCTTGTGATGGTGTTTGATGTTGTGATGGAAACCACGTAAAAAGTGGTTTTGATCACTTCATCAGTCACCATCATGAACTCTGTTACCATTCAATTCGCGGCAAGCTCTCCCTAGATGCGTTAAAATATGTGGCACCCATATTTTAACGTAAAATTCATTTCATTCATCCATTTCACCCACTCATTATTTCATAAGACTACAGATAAAATATACACTAAAGACTTGGCTGTATGGGCTTGACCCTTTGCCTTCTCTAAAATATAGGGAGAATTAAAAAAAATGCCTGCGTGCGTGCTGTAAACGTAGTGTCATAGACTATACAGTATATGTAGTGTATTATATACTCTTTGGCGTGCTGTGCTGTGTTGTGGTTGCATAAACGTAGTGTATTATATACTCTTTGGGTTGCATTTGCATCTTTAAAATTTGTGGTTTGCATGTTTTGTGGACTGAACTGAATAGCTAGTGGAACTGAAATTTTTGCGTAGTCTGTTTTTTTAATCTTCATCTGTATTTTATTGAAACAATCCCACCATATAATTATATTTGAACAAAAATGTCTACGACGATTGACCAAAGAGCATACTTACAAAAATATTTAGGGGGTCCGTCTACTGATAGAAAAAAGAAGAAGAAAAAAGTAGTGAAAGGAAAAGGGTTAGTGTATTAGTAGTAATTTTCTTTAATAAGTATAATAGAACTATAATTGAAGTCTAGAGGTTCACCTTGCCATTCTTAAAGATTAAGGGAAAGAAGTCTAGTGCTCACAATAATTTTACTTCACTGGACAGAATTTCATGCTAATATGTACTGAGGTTGATATACTGTTGTAAGCACGCTATAAAACCTAAGCCAAAACTATGAAAATTGTGTATTGGAATGTTGTCACCCCAATCACTCATATATCATTAGTCTGTTATACAAAAAATTACCCATGTTCTATTCAAGTAATCCATATTTTCTTATGTGTATATGTTACATCAGGTGTCAAATTCTCTTCAACTTCAACTTTGAAATACTAAATTTAAAATGACTGTCTGATCCCATTTTCCTTGCCCCTTTCTTGACACTCCATTTCTGTTTCTATACTATCTAATCATCTCACCAGCCCACTTTGTAATCTATTTATGACTTTTATGTAGTAGAGCAGTGGCTGCAATTTTGTAAATATGTTCGTTTATTCATCAAATGGCTGACCAAAAGGATAAAATATAAAGATATGACATGTTAAGTTCCTTAACAGCCCCCATACTTCACTGTGGCAAAGTGATGGGTTTATGGGCATTTTCCATAAATTCTTTTAGCATAGGCTAGGCCTTAGCCTAAGGACATTAAAAGATCAGGGGCCTTACCACCAACTCAAAACACGACTCAATTCCCATTGTAAAAGTGATACAACTCTATTATCCTAGTAGAGCGGCATCCTGTTTTATCGCTCGCGTTTGGATCACACTAATACTTCATGATACGGCCGCTGATGATGATGATACCTTTATTAGTTACAATTATTTATGGGAAGGTATGCCTAAGGGAACTGCTCTTGTGTGTAATATTGTTCCCTCTAGTGCACTGTCCCTGAGTATATTTTGTCTGAAAACGTCTTCTTTAGGCCACATGCCCCCATTATTTGAATATTCTCACTGGGTAGCATTATTTAAAAAATCAAGATAATTTCAATTTTATGTTGTAAAACATTCAAAGGAATAACTTAATTGCTCAACATTCTGTTCTACAGGAAACTTTATACACCACCGCTTTCCTAACGTGTGTTTAATAATAGTTTCAGAATAATTGATGATGACATTGATCTAACAAAGCTGAGACCTCTGGATGGGGATGAGATAGATATATTGGATGAGGGAGAGGATGGTCCACAGATAGCTGGCATTATTGATGAGAGGCCTGAAGATGTAAAAAAATTAGAGCAGTTCAAAACCAATTCCAAATGGAGAGTTGTGACTCAGGTATGTTTTTGTAACAGACAATAGAGTGTAATTGAAAATAATTGTAATAAGTAATAATTTGAATTTGTATAATCAGATTTATGACATGATAATATATCATAGAATAACTCATTTAATTGATGTGACTTATACATTGGTCACTTTCACCATGCAAACTGAATCCTTGAGTTGTTTAAAAAAAATTATGGATGGCAAAGGCAGTTAATAATCCTACAATTATTAATTAGTAATCCTACATTCAGTTTTTTTCTTGAAATACCTCATAACTTAGCAAGTATTAGATTCTGAAAAAAAACTCGTATAGTATTCTTGATGACTGAAACTCCAAATGATTTCATAATTATTGTTTCTTGTTTTATTTTTTTAATTTTCCCTATATTTGAGGGAACGCAAAGGGTCTAGCCCATACAGCCATGTCTTTAGTGTATATTTTATACCACGAAACGCGCCAAACACACCCCTTGTTTTTAATGTTGTCAATTCTCTGATTAACTGTCCAGTAGAAGTCGATTATTTTCACTTTGGTTATTTACATGATAAGCAAAGTCAAGATAAAGATAAATAATACAATTTAAACATCCTAAATACACATGAGATAGATAAAATTCTTAAGTAGATTTGTTCCAAATGAGTTTATAGTAATAAAATCATATTTTTTTAACAACTATTTTATTCTTTTATAGGATGATGGCTTTAACAGTAAATTACAAATAGAAGAAATTAAAACAGGTGTAAAAGAAGCACAAAAAGAGAATGAACTTATTTTTGGAAAAATGTACAGTGACTCCGAAGAGGAAAAGGCTAATGATTCTGATATGTCACCCCCTAGGTTGAAACCAAACGAAAATTCTGGCACAACAAATTCTCAAAAGAGGAGACAGAACAATAGTGATAGTGACTTGAGTCCTCCTAGACGAGGATCTCCACCAAGATTAAAACAAGGCGATAAAGAATATGACTCGGACTTATCACCACCTAGAAAAAATAACGACACCGAAAAGAAAGTGCCAAAATCTAGGAAACCTTCAAGGTGGCGTGACAAGAGCCCTGTTCAGGAGGAATCGCGCCACAGATCTGAGTCCCCCAAACATAGGAGATCTAAACAAAAACATTCAAAGAAAAGGCAAAAGTCCGTATCGTCAGACTCTGATTTGTCACCACCTAGAAAATCGCTTAAAAATCACAAAGTTCCAAGAAATAGCCCACCAAATCCATCAAAGGACTTAGGCAGCAGAAAAACAAAATCATCACCCAATAAGTTTGACCAATATAATAAAAACAAGAGCTTGAAAAATGAAAAACATACACCACGGAACAGAAAAGGTGAAGAAACGCATTACATTAGGGGATCAGACTCTGATTTCTCACCTCCTAGGAAGAGTAACAGAAGATCTGAATCGCCTGCAAGAAAAAAGAAAAATGCAAAGAGAACCAGAGGGAGTAGCCCTGACTTATCTCCATCTAGAAAGGATAGGTTTGAAGATAGAAGATATAAGAGGAGTGACGATAGTCCACCACCAACCAATAAGAAGATGGAAAAAACTTTAGATGGCAAAATGGCGGGCTTACAAGATGCAAGGCAACTGAGGGAAGAAAACGAAGCGTTTAGAAAAAGAGAAGATGATGCTTTTAGCAAGATGACTGATGCGGTGTCTGGAAGGAATGCTCAAGCAGTTTCCAGAAAAGGTATATTTTATCAAATTATTGTTATTTATTTAAGAGAAATATTTAGTATTATCTGCATATCAAAATAAACTTATCCTAAAAATTATTTCGCTTAACTCATAACAGGACACAAAAGAGAAACATCAGAAGAAAGAACAAAACAGAGAGAGAAAGCGGAAAGACAGAAGGAGTTAGATGAAAAATATAAAAAGTGGAGTAAAGGGTAAGGCATTGTTTCAACGGTAAAATTAACTTGACATTTTATTTTTACATACATACAAAAATCACGCCTACCCCTAGGGGATATAGGCGTGTATTATGTATGTATGTTAAATACACAATTTACCAATCCGCCATATTTGGTCAAACGCCGCGTGACGTCACAATTATTGTTTAGACTACGTTAGACATTTTATCTGCCAATCAAAATCACTCTGTACTATAGAAACTGTCATGTTTTACGCTATAATGACATCACACAGACGCCATTGCTGGTTTGGGGGAAATTTTAATTCGCATTTTCCAAAACATGATTTTTCTATGAAAATATAATTTATTTTAAGTAAAGTAGATACAAGTTAAAACGGTGTGGTTGTAGTCTTTTAAAACTAGTTGTCATGCCTATTGTATTCTCATCATCTAAAACGATCTTTTCAGAATCAAGCAGGTGGAGGCCCAGGAGGCTAGAATGCAGGACTTCCTCCACGAAGCGGCTAAGCCCCTGGCAAGGCACAAAGGGGACAGGGATTTGGAGGCCAGCCTAAAGCAGATAGAAAGGGAAGGAGACCCGATGCTGCAGTATATCAGGGAGAAGAAACGAGACAGGGGAGAATTGGGGCCTGGTGAGTTGGACGGGATAATTTTTTTTTTTGTAATCTAGACAAGGAGGTTCATGGCCTTCATCTCACCTAATGGTATGTTACGATAAGCGCTGAAGATGGAATCGAACTTCACCTGGAACCCTCTGCCACAGAGGGGCTGGCCATCTTAAAGGAACACAATAATGCTATTAACATTGACAGACTCGAAAATAGTCCTACCACCAACTTGCAATTTTATCCTGGGGGGTATAAAAAATAGCCTACCCCCCAAATACAGAAACGCTACTAAAATTTTAAGTGTTGCTTATAAAATTAAGTGGACAATACCTGTCAGAATTTGTATGGAAAAACGTCAATTTTGACTTATTTTGACTTTAATACTCTGATCTATCTATCTATCTATAAGGGTAAAGTTTGTGTGGTGACGGCAAAACAGAATACAAAATCAATCAATCAAGATTTTTATGTGCTGTGTGGTGACGGCAGAGTAGAATACAATTGTCACCACCCTAAATCTCTCCAGTGGGTGTCATACAAGGCGACTAAGGATAAAACAGTGATGAGGAATGGACAGCAGCGTTCCTCTTATACCACCTAGCAATGTACTGCGACTTTTGTGCCCGATAAATGGCAATAGGCTCGCCACCTATTACATGGGACCTAATATAATTGGCGAAACGTGGGTGCTAGTTCACCTCTGCCTACCCCTTCGGGGATATAGGCGTGATTTATGTATGTATGTATGTGTAAGATTTTTATAGTATATTAGATTTTCAAATATGATTTCAATTAAGGTACTAACAAAGTAGGAATAGAATATTTAATAATAATACAGGCTTTTCTTATGGATCGAACGCTATGAAACTTTTGGAAAGTGTATTAATTAAATTGCATTTTTTTTCCTTTCACAGAAAAGCCCACTTACAAGGGTAACTTCCCACCCAACCGTTTCAACATAAGGCCGGGCTATCGGTGGGACGGTGTGGACCGCTCCAATGGCTACGAGAAGAAATTCTTCGAGCACCAGAGCAAGAGGAAAGCACAGGAGGAGGAGGCTTATAAGTGGAGCACAGAAGACTTGTAATCACAACCGAAGATGATTGCATCGAGGAACAACATCTTCTACTCTCTCTCTTTCCTATATCTTGCTCGTGAAATTGATGTCGGTGCAGAATATCTTTGGATGCCTGTCTGACATCAACCCTTCTCAGTAAAGACCCCCTAGCCAAGTGACCAATCTATATAACTGCATAGAATCTTCTTCTTTTTTCTATGGGGGAACTCAAAAGGAATTTCATGTTGATGGGTCTAAAGTCAGTACCATCTGAACTTGTCTTGTTTGGTAAACAATTTTGGTAAACCTTTTTATTGAAAATGCAGCATTAAAAATCAACTGATAACTAGATTCAATAGGTTTCTTTCTTTAATAACGATTTATTGTAATAGATTATTGACTTTGTTATTATTTTATTTTTAAATGAGTGATTTTTTTTTAAATGTTGTGCCAAGATAGTTTGCCAAATAAGACAAGTTAGATGGTACGAACTATAGGGATATAGGCACTGAGGGAGGATATCATATTACTATTCGTACTAGGTACCTATATCAAACTAATAGACAACAAATGTCAATTTTTGACAGTTTCTCTTACATTTGACACAACAGTCGCCATCATTCAGCATTCTTTTAAAGTAACTACCTATATTTTACATTGAAAAACACATACTTGCAACATTGCATGATTCGGATGACTTATTGCCATATTTTATATAAAAGAAGAAGAAGAGGTTTTCTGTTTGATACAGAAAAAACAACTAAATAGGCCACATGGCTAGGTCCCCAGCTTAAAGTGATGTAAATAGGTTACTGTTGTAAATATACGTAATTGATACCTACATTAACTTTCATTTTAATAATTACCATTTATAATATTAGTAGAGGAACCATATTGGAAAACGCTCCCGTTATCGAGATTCAGTAGTGCCAGCCAGAAGTTTTATATGTAAATTCAAGCTGGCTGGACACAGATTTTTGCATTTTTCTACATAACCGCTGTACGTATCACAAAACTTTTGGCTCGATGACCGTCACAAATTTATGTGACGCCCGTTGATATGCAAAAAGTCCTCAAAATCACTTCTGTTACCAAGATTGAGAGACCAGCGAAAATTGGTTTTTCAAGCTGGCTGGCCACATTTTCGATCGATTATCTAAGATGCTATAGCGTCACAAATTCTGAAATAAGGGTGTTTAGCCGTCACATAAAATGCCCTATTGACCTACTTAAATGTAAGCTATTTTGAAGATTTGTCCAGACAGCCTGAGCTACATTTTGTTGTAGATGTGTGACTGGAGTGGACTTAGTGCAGTGAAAGTGGTATTATTTTGATACATAACGTTAAGCCGTTGGTCCCGGCTGCATCTGCAGTCGTTAGTACCCACCAACCCGCACTGGGCCTGGTTATGACCTTTTTTATTTTATTTTTTTCGGAGAGGTAAACTGCATTTACGCATCATCCCTGCAGTACGGTGAAACTACAGAGGTATGTGGGACTCGTTAGGTAGAGGCGTTCCCCCACTACACCACTAAACATCCTCTCGGGGCAAAGCACACTATGGCAGCCATCCGGGGTCATCTGTTAGGATATGTCACCAGACAGCCACCTGCACCCGCCCTTTCGGGCTCATTCTGTGCACCATTCACCCTAGTCCAATGTCCAACAACGGCGTACTGCGCCGGACAAAGGACCCGCCTGTTCTGACCAAGTTTCATCCGAAGAGGAATCTTTCCAAGACAGGCCCCCATACGACCGGAACCGCTCCTCCAGCCCCTGAGGGCGCTAGAGGGCGCAGGCTCCCTCACCCTACCTGCACTGCCGGACAAGCGCCCCGACGCGGCCCTCCTATGCCCGTGATGGGTTATGACCTAATCTCCCTATATTCTTCCATCCATAGGGAATGGCTCGTGCCCCAGCAGTGGGTCCCCAATGTGGGACATTAACAGGCTGGTAATGATGATGATGATGATATTTGTAGCATGGGCTAGCTAGATTCTTTACAACAAGTCTAGGGTATAGCTGGATTCCTTTAGTCTTGATAAGATTTACAAGTTTGTGTTATAAGGCCTGGCGTTTTGTCATGTAGGTATGGATCGGAAACTTGGGCTGTGAAACGACGTGTGATGTGCGAAGTGAAAAAAAAAATGGATAAGATATATCTTATCCATCCGTGTGTTTGAAGGTGGCGCCAGTGACAGTAGATGAAAGAGCCGTTTAGATTGATATGGACATGTTATGAGACGGGATGCTATGAATGTGAGTAAAAAAGTTATGGACGAATGTTGATGGATGTCGAAGTAGAGGAACACCACTGAAAAGATGATGGATTGTGTGAGGTGTGATATGAACCAATATACATTGTACTCTTTGATATGAACACAGAACACTGGATATGAAGGTGATGGATGTGAATGAGGAGATGACGAGTGACAGTAGAGAAAGGAAAAAGAGAACTTATTGCGCCGACCCCAGCCCCCGTAGCACGGGCCGTGGACACGTCTCCTTCGGGGGAAAGAAAATCTTTTCCTCTCGCTCTAACTCCCACTAAATCTCTCTCCGCCACTTAACAGTGTTTTGTTCGCAAAACACTGTCAAGTGGCGGAGAGAGACTTGTTCACGTCCCCGTGCTAGGCCCGCAGATAGAATGGGACAAGGACAGGGCGACTCGGAGTAAATAGAACTGGAGTAGCCTTTGCCTAACATTCCCCTCTGCCAAATGCACAAGCATCGGATGCCTGTGCGTTATATAAAACTAGTTGAGCCGCCATTTTAAAACCACAATAATCAGAACGTAGTGTATTATATACTCTTTCGCGTTTCGTGGTGTCAGTCAGATTTATTTTCACTAATTCAAAAATTGTTACAGAGTGGATTTTGTGCAGTGAAAGTGGTGTTATTTTGATGCACAAGCATCCGTGTTGATGTGCAATTATGCAGAATCATCGAAAATAAGTCTCATGATGTGTTTGATGTTGTGGTGAAGATCACTATAAAAAGTGGTTTTATACATTTCATCAAGCACTATCATTAACTCTGTTACCATTCATTTCGCGCCAAGCACTCCCTAGATGCGTTAAAATATGTGGCACCCATATTTTAACGTAAAATTAATTTCATTCATACTTTTCACCCACTCATTATTCCATAAGACTACAGATAAAATATATACTAAAGACTTGGCTGTATGGGCTAGACCCTTTGCCTTCCCTAAAATATAGGGAGAATTTAAAACTAACTAAAACTAACAATCAAACGATAAATCCATGGGAATAGTAGTATTGTATTCTCTTTGGGAATAGTCTTCGAGTTCTCCAGTGTTTGTTTAGTACCCTTTAAAAATTGGCATAATTGTTATCCTGCTTTACGATAAGATAGGACGTTGCCATTCGTAATAGGATTGCACGCTAGTTAATCTAAATGGCAACTGTTGAAGTTACTGGTCTTCCGAATTCGGTATTGCTTTTTTGGCTGAATACATATTTTAGAGCACCAACAAGCTCAATACTCCACTATACAATAGCATTTTTTTCAGGCGGCTATGCCGAAATTGGTATTCGTCATCCGAGAGATTTTAAGAACGGTTGGTGTGAAAACTTTTTGGATTGTGGAGCTAGCTGATATGCGCAATTGTGACCTAAAAGAGGCTAAAATAGAATTTTTGAGCTATGAGGATGCACGTCGCGCTTCTGACAAACTACACAATTTTATGTTTTCTCATGATTCACTTTTGATGTCTAAAATTCTAAGAGAAAGACGTCACGAAAGGGCCTCTCACACACATGAGAGATATAGCGAAAGACCATACAAACACAACTCAATGAAAGAAAGCTATGAGAGAAATTCTTACAGGTCTTACTCTTATAGAGACAGATCACGATCACGAAGCCCCATTCATAGTGATGCTTCCAAATTAGATGTAAGTGTTTGTGTTAATTTTAACATTCATTTAATTGAACAATTAACATGTCAGTTTATTACAACACAAAACAACCCACACTTTTAAGTGGCATGTCACTTATTCCTTTGTTGGATGATAATAAATTGCTGGCCAGTTTGGTAGGGATGCATTAGCATTACCTCCTCCTCCCTGTGGTGGGTTGCCCTGCACATCTACCGGCATAAAAAAATGTAGTGTGCTTGGTTATATAGACCTGTCAATGTTCTTCACTTCTGATTTAATTGTTGTCTTATGTCCATTCCTTGATTTTATATCGAATATATTTATTTTTATTTGATTTTCACAATTCCCTGTCTAAATTAGTGTAAGATTGTGAAACATACCTCTGAACAAACGCTAATCAAATTTTGAGCACTGCTTATAAAGTTAAGTGGACAATATCTGTCAAAAGTTTGTATGGAAAAATGTCAATTTTGACAATACTTAAATGCTAAGCAGGACTCAAACTGAGCAGGGTTTCTGTATTTGGGGAAATAGTTTTGCAGAGTTATAGAGCGAGTGATCTCTTTCTGTTCTTTATATTTTTCCATCAGTTTTCATTTACCACTAGCATCTATTTGTTATGAAGTAAAGGACCCAATAACATGAGATTGATATGACCGGAAGACAAAACGACTACACCAATCCCAGATTATCTGACAACAGAACAGGAAGATGATGAAATAATTTTATTGAAATTTATAAAAAAAAAGGTAATACAATTTTTTGTTTTGTTATTATGCAGCTGGAGATTGAACTGCTGAGAAAAAAACGCATGGTGATTGAAGAGGAGAGGCGTTTGCTGTTGGAGAAGAAGAAACTTGAATTAATTAGAGTATGTATTTGGTACATAGTTTCCAATGTGCCATTTCTACAGTGACTGTATAGAATAATTTATAAAAGAATTGGTGGGGCACTTAAGACTGGAGTTCACCAACACGTAAAACAAGTTATTAAAAAATAACTGTCAGTATTTGACAGTTCTTTCATACGATAAAAATATGTCAAAATCTGGCGATTAAATAATAATCAATTGATATGAAATGACACTAGCCTTAGGCTGGAGTTCACCAACACTAACAGGCGATTGTTATTTAACTGTCGGTTTTTGAAATTTTATCGCATGGAAACAAATGTCAAAAACTGACGTTTATCTATTAACTGCTTGATTTACGCGTTGGTGAGCTCGTGCTATAACAGTATGGAATAAATGTCAAAAATAGACGGTTAACTTTTAATCGCTTGTTTTACGTGTTGGTGAACTCCAGTCTAAATTTCATAAAGGCATCACATATCAACTTTATAATATTTATTTAAATGTACTTGTATGTATGTAATTTAACTTGGTAGTACTATTTGCCATGTGCATAGTACTATTGATCTGGAAGAAAGTATTGATATTTTATACCCACCAATTGGCACTGGGTCATCATAGTGATGTATTTAATTTTTTTTACTACAAGCAAAATGAACGAAACGGAAATATGTTTATCTTAAAGGTAACAAACAACATAAATAAGTTCATAATGGCGATGCTTATAGGACTGGTAAAATAAGTTATACAGGGCGTCCCACGGCCATGTCACACGGAGGGAAATTATATTAAATATTGAATGTAGGATATTTTACTAAAAGAAGACATCGTTTTATTTTTAATAATAAGTAGAACTGCATTCACAGACTTTAAAAATCGCCTACCTCAACCGGGAATCGAACCCGCCAAATATGATAGAAAAATTACATGTATTTTATAATAGCGTTTGAAAGGGCTACTCATAAGCATTATTTTTTCCTAAATAACCTAGCATATTAAATAAAACTAAGATCATAAAATTTTTCATTTTATTTAAAAAAAAAAAATAATTTATTAAATGCTCAAAATGTGATCCGTTCTGTTGTATACAAATTCTCACTCTTTTGATAATTTCTCTCCCTGTCGATTTCCTTATTTTTGCATGGTGGATGTTTGAAATAATACGTCTAAGTTCATTTTGTAACTCCTGCACACTGTTGTACCGGTTCCTGTAAACTAAATCTTTTACATAACCCCATAAAAAAAAAATCAAGTGGGGTTAGATCTGGGGATTTCGGTGGCCATCTAATTTGTCCAAAAGTGCCGATCCAGGAAGGAAAATATTCTCGGCTGTTTTCCTACTGTTATGAGCCGGAGCCCCATCTTGTCGATCTGCATCAGGAAGATTATTAATCTCATTTCTTAAAATCTCAAGTATTTCTAGATATCTTTGAAATGATAATGTTAATTGTTGGAAGCATGGCCAAGTCAGAGGAAATTTTCCTGAACAAAATTTTAAATAAAATGAAAAATTTAATGATCTTAGTTTCATTTAATATGCTAGGTTATTTAGGAAAAAATAATGCTTATGAGTAGCCCTTTCAAACGCTATTATAAAATACAAGTAATTTTTCTGTCACATTTGGCGGGTTCGATTCCCGGTTGAGGTAGGCGATTTTTAAAAAAATCTGTGAATGCAGTTCTACTTATTATTAAAAATAAAACGATGTCTTCTTTTAGTAAAATATCCTACGTTCAATATTTAATATACTTTCCCTCTGTGTGGCATGGCTGTGGGACGCCCTGTATATGAACTAGCTAAAACATGTGTCATGAATTTTTTTTTCTGTTACACAAGCTCCTGCCAAAAAAGAAAAATTTTTTATGCTAGACAGGGAAGCTCTTGCCCTTCATCTCA
The DNA here is from genome assembly GCA_963931975.1 of Cataclysta lemnata. NCBI lineage: Eukaryota > Metazoa > Arthropoda > Insecta > Lepidoptera > Crambidae > Cataclysta > Cataclysta lemnata. The sequence continues at coordinate 3,470,455 of OZ008364.1, forward strand.
CCTGATGGTAAGTGATGATAAGGGCCAAAGATGGAATCGAGCTTCACCTGGAACCCTCCACCACAGAGAGGCTGGCTAACTTACCACACATTGATGGAACACAAAAATGTTGTTATCATTATTATTATGGCGACAGATTTTGATAGGATGGTGGTAGCTAGCCAGGCGGACTTGTTAAAAGTCCTACCACCAACCAAACCGAGTACAAATTTTGGTACACCCTGGGGATCGAACCCGGGACCTCTGGATCTAAATTCCGGGGGGCGAACCACTAGACCATGTAGGCGGTAGAACCTGGTTGTTTTCATAAAAACATTTTATAGTTCCTAATGTAATTTTGTTGTACCTTTGACAGTTTCTATTTTAGTATTCTCATACCAGTTAAAAAAACACTGGTGGCCCACATTTCCGTACAAATGCCGAGCAATATGTAAAATATTGCTCGGCTAGCGTGACCACCATAAAACTATATAATGTAAAGAAAGAATATAGCCATTTATCACTTTGAACTGTCAAATATCCATAGGTTTTTGACAGTTTAAAGCGATAAATATCTTTTACATATCGTGTTTCGGTGGTCATGCTAGCTGTGCTGTTGAAAATATCGTATCATCTGTCAGATTTAAACCATCTTGAAAAGTTTTTTATTCCTATATTAGATGTTTTTGTTAGGATAGTAACGCGATCTAGATATAGGGCCCGTTTTTTGATGCATAGTTAACTCAACTAATTGTTAAAAATTGTTACTGGTTGTTAATTGTTAATGTAATTTTAAACATTTGTAACAATTGGTTGAGTTATCTATGTATCATAAAGCGGCCCCAAGTTGAATTATTCGCAGCGTCCCAAGTGAGAGATATTGATGCGGCGCGGTGAGTCGCGGAAAGAATACAGTCGGTTGATACCACTGACCTCTATTATACAAGTACGCTGAACTGAAGGTTGTCATCCAAAAAATGAAGCCAATTTGATTATCGCCATCTTAGCGCTGATGGCACTGGTGTGCGAAGGTGAACGTCCACGGAACTAATATTAGAGATGCATGTGTAATGTCAAATACAAGCATCAAACATAAAATTTAGTACACTTGCCGGTCGAGGGGGCGCTTCAAATCGGCACAAGAAACATTTGACAGGGTCTGACGCAGAATGTGCACTTCGCAAAATGAGCACTCACCTAAAAATGTGCACTTCGCAGAATGTGCATTTCTCACAAGGGGCATTTCTCATAATGTGCATTTCTCAAAATGAGCATTTCGCAAAATGCGCACTTCGCAAAATGTGCACTTTCCTAGGATATGACTAAATGTCCTGTACAACAAAGGTAAGTCACAAAATAAAAAATATATGGTTCTGTATGGGTACTGAGTATTTAAAATATAATAAACACTAACAAAGGTATTGATTTATTTAATTAAACAGTATTAAGTCCAGACTAATTTGTGATCGTCAATTAAATATTTCTACGTATCTTCTTCTCCCTGCCCTGTTCCCAGTCTATCTGGGGTCGGCGCAGTATGTTTTCTCTTCCATTCATATCGGTCAGACGACACGCACACGTCACGGTCAGATGACGCACATGTGAGTGCTCATTTTGCGAAGTGGACATTCTGCGTCAGACCTATTTGACATTTTAGTAGAAGTATTCAGTCCAGAGTGCTTGTATTGTAATAGAGGTCAGTGGATACCTAATGAAGTAGCCTTCGTGACCAATCCAACGTAAGGTGCGCTGCGGCGCGGCACGAATTCAATCGAACGCTATCAGTCGGCTTGATATTTTCGCGCGAACTGAACGCGAAACCGCCGCCATTTTGTTGTCCAAACTTAACTCAAACACTCATGTAGAAATTTTAATTGATGCTATTGATTGATGCACCGCATTCAATCCGCATCGTCTCGCTTCGCAATCGCGTTCGTGTTGAGTCTCACATAGGACGCTGCGTTAGGATGTTTTACACGAACCTTAAACCTTTGTATTGAGTTAACAATCTAACCTTCCTTTTATCTGTGATGAATATAGAATTTTAGATAAACAAACAAACATATGGAAGAAAAAGTCCAAATTTCGCAAAAAAAATAAATCTGAAAATTCAGATTCATCTTTATTCAAATAATTGATACATTTTAAAATGTACCGTCTCCACTCCACAGTTCTTACTGGATTTTGATCACAATAACCACAAAGTACCTTTGGAAACATTATATCGGCCCAGTCCAAAATATTTATTATGATGGCAAATTTCGCAGGAATACGGTTCTAGAGCAACAAGGGAATTCGAACAGATGGACCGAGACCGGGACCGAGACCGCGACCGTGATCGCCGGGCCCAGAGGCCTGTCAAAGAGGCGTGGCGCAGGCCCCCGCCCCCGGGGTACCGCCAACAGCCTCCAGCCAAACCCACCATAATAGGCAACACGCTGCCACAGTTCTTTTTGCCATGCAAAATGATCTTGGCACAAATGAATCCGCTCATCACGGAAAACGTGAAAACTGGCGAGAGAACCACTCTCGAGAAACTCCTGCGCAGCCAACTGAGGAGGCGGCTAGCGCTGCTTCTCAAAGACAAAAACTTCTTGCCAGCCGACAAGATCATAGGGTTGTACCGGAAAGCTCACCCATTGCCCTCGGACGAGGAAATGGTATCCTGTATTCTAAAAAATCTACGACTCTGTCAGTGGCCCGCAAAGAGATCTGCCGGGGAAGACAAGAGCGACCAAAGGAAGACAAACAAGAGACCCGCTGCCAAATCTCAAAACGATCCAGGTATAACGAAGTGCCATAAGCCAAAGGACATACTGGAATTGTATGTCAAACATTTTGGTTAAGCTACGGTGTGTGTTGGTGACTTTTGCAGGAAAAGTTACAGAGCGCAAAACGGCACAAATCTGGTGTGCGTATAAATGCTCCGTTTTAAATTGGAAATTCAATTGAGGGAAAGTCTTAAATAAATTTAACGGACAAGCCTATAAGAGTATCTCTACAAAGGTGCAACACTTCTCAAGTTAAACACAACTAGTGTTTAAAAAAGATTTTGTACATCTATTAAACTTTATTGAATACTAGTAGTATAAAATAATTTATTGCATTTTTTGTGAAGGAATTATTGGCTATCAGTAAGCAATATCGCTATGTTATTGCTTACTAGAAGCTTGAAAAAAAAATACACTGATAAAAGAAGCTAGTTTTAATATTCAACTTTATTTGGACCTTGATCAATTATGAATTATGAGCAGCAGCATTCCAAATGGACAATACTTCAAAGGAATGTGTACCATGAAAAATTGTTTATGAAAATGTAAAAAAACATTTCATTAAAACAAATTCATCAAAACTTGCACATTCTTCACATATTTCTCCACTCTTGACATATTATGTTAATATACAAATATTTAGATACTGAATTCGAGTCAAATTGTAAAATTAATACTTAAATAATCTAGATTTAGATAGTTACTAATATATGTATCTTATTATATTCAGGTTCTTCAAATGAGCGTAAAGAAGGGGATGGAACTGACAAAGTGCCAGTGTGTAATATAAAAACTGAACCGAAAAAAGGTCTCAATGATGCGAAGCCCAAACAAGATACCCAAGAAGAAAGGAAAGAGAACGCTGTACAGGCACCAGCAATTATTAAAGACGAGCCGATGGAAGAAAATATAACTGTTACTGTATCAATGCCTGCATCAGAGGTGGAACCAAATGGTTTGTCTGAGGTAGAAACAAATGCTACATTAAAGGTAGAACCGGCTGATTCGTCAGAGCTAGAACCTACTGCTTCGTCAGAGCCAGAACAGACTGCTTCGTCAGAGCCAGAACCGATTGCTTTGTCAGAGCCAGAACCGATTGCTTCGTCGGAGCCAGAACCGATTGCTTCGTCGGAGCCAGAACCGATTGCTTCGTCGGAGCCAGATCCGACTGCTTCGTCAGAGCCAATACCAGATACATTAACACATATGGAACCAGAAGCCATAGCCACAGAAAACGACGACGCCGATGCTGGTGAACTTACTGTCAAACTTAACCTGGAAGCAGCGGATGATGACTGGATTGAAGATGGTGTGGATTGGAATGACGATGACGACAACAAGGTCAGTTAATTCAACTCACGTGCACCACCAGTTTGTAAACCGGTTCCTTGGGTTGTTGAGTGTTTATATGTATATGACGTGCATTTTCGGTATTTATATATAATTATGACGTGTGTGGAAGTCTGAGGGTGGCGCCAGTGACAAAAGTAGAAATGAAGCCGTTTAGCTTGGTACATGTTATGTGACGGGATGAAGTGAATGTGACTAAAAAATTATGGACATTAATTTTGATGGATGTATTGTGTGAAGATGATAGGTGTGAATTAGGAGATGAGTGACAGAAGGGAGTGGAGAAAGGGGACATACTGCACGAACCCCAAATAGGATGGAATAAAGGCAGGGTGATTGATGATGATTTTAATTTAGAGGGATATTTATCTCACGTTTTAGTATCAATTTTACAATCGAATAATGCTGTTTGTCTTTGGCGAAGTGCGGCGCGGGTGTAATATTTATTGTAGAAAAATCTAAATGTTACACGCCTAAACTTGACAACATTAACTAATTGAGACTTTGTTCTTTTCCAGGATAATATGGAATAATTAAATAGAATTTAAGGTTTAAACGGGAAAAACTTGATTAAAACTAAAATATTTACATCTTGAAAGGTATTTTTATTTTGGACCAACACCTTTATTAGATACATGTACTTACATTCAAATAAGAAGATGATGGTCAGAGCAAATAAAACTAAAACTATGGAAACAATAAATCTACTTTGTTCAGATTAAGATTAACACTAATATTATTGTTGTTAAAAAATTATGATTCTAAAGTTAATTGGCCAAGAAAACCAATTTTAACTTGCTACGAAAGAGTAAGAAAAGATAGCGTGCAACTAATTTATTTCGCGCTACTTACGCAAGATTGGTAGTATACATTTCTATTATATAACTTGTTATATAAAATACCCAATAAAAAGCAATTTTATTTATCAACCACAAAATAATTTATGTATTTACCTACTTTAATTTTGTCTTCTACTATTCATGTTAATTCTTTCCGGGGATATGGGAATAGATGATAATGTAATGTCATAGTAAATAAGTTGTTTTGTTTGCTATGTGGTCTTGACAAACTAGGCTACTTCTGTGTGATTCTATTCCTTTTTGGGTATTTTTGTAATAATTGTTGTATTATACTGCCGTAATCAGCCGAAAAGCCGTTACCTAAAAAAATACACATTCTGTTTTTTGTTGAATCAGATAGCTTAATCAATCTATGGGCTAAGGTTATCTCTGTTAAAAAGTATAGAAAGTCCACCAACATATTGCGTGGATCAATTTTATGTAAAGTTACTAAAGCTATTAATTATAGTATACGCCTGTGAAGAATACCATTACCATTCTTCGAAATCTTCATCCTTTATATCATCACACGCTTCTACTTTGTGATCGTATTTGTTGTCACCGTTTTCGTTCTGGTCACATTGCTCGTCCTTGAAGTCTTGATTTTCTCCAAATGTGTCATCCATTTTAGTGTCCACGTGAATTTCTTCATATTCCTCATCTTTACCATCACAAGCTTCATAGTCATCTTCGTCATCATCACCACCATCATCATTATCACCACCACCATCATTAGCAGTGAAGTCAATGTAATTTAGCTGACTCTGTTTCTGGTTTTGTAAAGCCAACTTTTTATTCTTCCTCTGACTATACTTATTCATTTTGGGCCCAGTTAGTTTGAATGGTTTGAATGCTAATGTAGTGTTCTCTGTAAGTAAATATTGCTCAACTGTAGTGGATGTTACGTTTTTTGTTTGATGCACATCCAAAGCCTATGCTACAAATACAGCTGGTGTGTTACAAATAAACCTACAGGTTATTTGTAACACAGCAGCAACCTCGCAGGATTATACTCTAGCCAGTAAACATATAGCGTGACAATTGTATTCTGCTCTGTCACCAGTTGGCCATAAGCATAATTATAACAGTAATGAACAGTATTGAACCGCCTGACACATAGCTTAAAAGGAGTCTTCAATCCCAGATAAGTTTGTTAATATGCAATAACAGTAGATTATACACAAAGGGCAATACAACAAAAACTGTCCTTTGACCCTAGAGCCGAAGGCGAGATCGATATATATGCGATCTGAGGGTTTCTTTTTTATCGCCCTAGGTATATAATCTACTGGCACTTACTCAACGTGTGGTGACGGCAGAGCAGAATACAATTGTCACCACCCCCATCTCCCCCGTGAGTGTCGTACAAGGCGACTAAGGATAAATCAGTGATGAGGAATGGGCAGCAGCGTTCCTCTTATACCACCTAGCAATATACTGCGACTTTCGTGCCCGATAAATGGCAATAGGCCACCTATTGCCATATGAGACCTAACCTAATTGACAAACGTGGGTGTTAGTTAATTCACCACTGCCTGCCTACCTGGATATAGGCGTGATTTATGTATGTATGTACAGCTTGGCAAAATAGAGTTTGCTGTGGTGACAGATGGAACTAATTTTTATTTGCATCAGATATCACTGATTTGCTGTCGATCTCTTGTAGTTCAATTATCAAACTTTTCGGTAACTTTGCGATTTATTTTAATTTATTAGCTTCAATTCAACGGATATCTGACTAAAAATTAAAAAACAAACAAGGTTATACAAACTCTTTTTTGCCAAGCTGTACTATTCGGCACTCACTCAAGGTGGTCGAGCCCATCTTGATCAGCTTGTAGTAGCGCTCGTACGCGTCGTGCGTGATGTTGGCCCAGTAGCCCCAGGTAACCCCCACGGGGGTATAGGCGTGGTTTATGTATGTATCTGCCGCAGAGACGTCAATTAACTTTAATGAGTATTTAATGTAAAAAAAAATCATTCGAATCTAGACCCGGCAAGAATAGCGACTAGTTTTGAATTGTCATTGTTTGACGTTAAGTACTCATTAACGTTATTTGACGTCTCTGAGTGCGGCAGTGCCGTGTGGTGACGGCAGAGTAGAATACAATTGTCACCACCCCAAATCTCTCCCGTGGATGTCGTACAAGTAAGGATAGATAATGATGAAGAATGGGCAGCAGCGTTCCTCTTATACCACCTAGCAATGTACCTACTGCGATTTTTTTGCCCGATAAATGGCAATAGGCTCGCCACCTATTACATGGGACCAAACATAATTGGCGAAACGCAGGTGCTAGTTCACCTCTGCCTACCCCTTCGGGGATATATGCGTGATTTATGTATGTATGAGTGCGGCAGTATGTGTGTACTATTAGGCACTTACTCAAGTTGGCTGAGCCCATCTTGATCATCTGGTCGTAGTGCTCGTACGTGTCGAGGGTTATGTTGGCCCAGTAGCCCCACGACTGGCCCCTGCCCTTCGGCTTGTGCATGCTGACCACGCCGAAGGCCTTGAGGAACGAGTCCAGCTCGTCCTTGTTGGGTGGCTTGCCCGCAGTCATGAACATCCGCACCACCAGGTTGGTGCGGATGTCCAGGAGTCGCTTGACCAGGTTGATTTTTATGGACTGCAGACGACAACAACAACAACTTGGGTTAGATTGTGCAGTGTTGTGTATCTTAGGACTTATTTGCGGTTAAAGGTTTCAACTATTATATAGAATATTCAACTTTTTTTTCAGTAATGACTCAATCATAAGTTAACACTTGGAATATAGAAAAGAAGAACAATAGAAGCCTACAATAAGCGAACTCTCCCTAAGATAGCAACACTGTCCGGGGGGAGATTGCGTTGAATTAGTCGAGTATAAGTTTCACGATTTGGCTTAGGCAATTGACAAAATTGAATTTTTTCAACAAACTTTTATTGTGATTTTAATTGAAAATAGACAGAAAATGACGACACCCGTATTTTTCCTGAATTTCGGCGTTTTTATACAAAAATTATGATTAAAATTACGATCATTCTAAACGATTAAATGGCGCAATGACAACAGCGCTGCAAATCACCTCATTAGGAAACGCGTAAAGGGCGAACTTAAACAGCCATACACATTAGGATGCCTAATTTAGCGTGATTGTATGAAACATTTTATGCTCATATTATGTTTCATTTTCTAAATCGTAACATGACATTAGATGATTCATTCAGCGATTCATATAATTTGACAGATTTGTATGACACACATACATACATAATTCACGCCTGTATCCCCGAAGGGGTAGGCAGAGGTGAACTAGCACCCACGTTTCGCCAATTATGTTAGGTGCCATGTAATAGGTGGCGAGCCTATTGACATTTATCGAGCACAAAAGTCCCAGTAGATTGCTAGGTGGTATAAGAGGAACGCAGCTGCCCGTTCCTCATCACTGATTTTATCCTTAGTCGCCTTGTACGACACCCACGGGAGAGATTTGAGGTGGTGACAATTGTATTCTACTCTGCCGTCACCACACGGCCTTTATTTGTATGAGAATTCGTAATATGGCCTACATTTATGAAACACTATTTACGTCAAATAGGAGAATTATTGGAAGTTACTAGTAGACCTACATTTTGCTCTCATATATCTTATATATCTTGACATTTTACGATTTAGAAAATGAAACATATTATAAGCATAAAATTTTTCATACAATCTCGCTAAATTAGGCTCCCCAGGCTCGATTTCACGACCTCCAGAACTAGCGCAGTAAGTAGTCTTTAACCTCATTTTGTCCTGCACAATATATCATCTCGACTTCCTGCGTGCTTCGGAAGGCACGTGATGATCCAATGACTTGGCGTTGCGAACACTGCTTCATCATCATCATCAACCCTTTATACGTATCCGCTGCTGGGGCACAGGCCTTCCCTATGGATGGAATATAGGGAGATTGGGCCATAACCCACCACACTGACCCAGTGCGGGTTGGTGGGTATTAACGACTGCAGATGCATCAGGGACCAACGGCTTACAGTGCCTTCCGAAGCGCGGAGGAACTCGAGATAATACATTTTTGGTCACCCATCCAATGACCGGCCTTAGCGACCATTGCTTGGTTTACGCTATTGTAGGTCGAGCGCGCTAACCACTACACCAACATTAACATTTAATTTGAACCATGACTGCATCTCACCTTTTTGTAAGAATCCAAAGCATCATCCATCAGTTTCTCAGATATGTAGACCTCCTGCTTATCGGCTGCATTCATCAATTTTTTTATTGTATCTTTGTACTAGAAAATAAAATAGATAGATTATTTATTTATGCTAGACAGGGAAGCTCTTGTCCTTCATCTCACCTGATGGTAAGTGACGATAAGGGCTGGCTATCTTATCACACAATGTCGGAACAAAATAATGCTGTTAGCATTATTATTATGGCGACAGATTTTGATAAGATGGTTATGGCTAGCCAGGCGACTTGGTAAAAGTCCTACCACCAACCAAATTGAGTACAAATATGTCCCCCTGGGGATCGAACCCCCCTGGGATTTAACACTATTGTAATCACCAGAGTTACACCAAAGATAACATTTAGTCATTATAATTGGTTGTCCTAGCACTAGACAGCGATCTGTTCCAGGTATGCTTGTCGAAAAATCGATATTGTATGTGTATCAATATTTTTGAGCGATATTTAATTCATTATATTGATCAACATAATATAAGTCATCCGTGACCATTGCACAGGTACCTGTGCCGAAATATCGGATTTATAAGAAAATCCAATTTAAAAAATTGTCTTTTTCAATCTGTTCTTGAAATGTCTAAAACGACATTCGCCATATTGGACACTGGTGTGCCGTCAATTTGATAGTACACAAAGTAGATCTCGATGTTACGAAGTTGTCTTGCTTACTAACAGAGTGACGTCACGAGCAGAAAAATTTGGCTAGCGTTACCGCGCGAAATTTTAAAATATATATTATATACATAAATGGATTATTTATGTGCGTTTGTCTCGCTAAAACTCGAGAACGGCTGGGCCGATTTAGCTGATTTTGGTTTTGAAATGAATGCCTTGGGCCAGGCAAGCCGGGAAAGGTGAATAGTAAAAACAACAATTTAATTTTCCCATATAAACTGCTTTCCTGCCAACATTTGACGTAACCATGGCAACCAAATCGTAACCATGGCTAATAATATTATTTTTTGAAGGAACACAGGAGTTTACAGCATCTACCGGGTTTTTTGGGGAAGGCGAAGACCTTGACCTAAAGCCAAACGTGTCCTCAAGCCTTGCAGTCAGCACTCCCTGTGAGGGTGCCTTCACGGCAGGCGTCCCCCATGGAGGGAGATATACTGCCGCGGAGAGCCTTACAGGGCGCCCGAGTCGGAGCTTGGATCGGCAGGCCTGAGGGTGCCTCTAAAGGCGCGGACCTCGGCTCGGGCGTGCCGTGTAGTGGGGGGAGGGGGCGAGAAGCGACACGAGTGTACCTGGTAAAGCGCCTTGTGTGTAGACCGAGGTCTTCCCACTCTTATTCGACGGTTGCGGTGTATTGGCAAGGTGTTATAGCTAGTGCGTGTGATGTGTTCGACTCTTTGGTTGGCCTGTGCGATTGAGTAATAATAATTATATGGCATAACAACGTATGCCTAGTCCGCTAGTCCTAAATAAATATAAGGTACTTGTCGGTTTGATAAAATTTAAATAAAAATTCTACTGGCCCATTGCGAGCTAAAACAGTTTTCAGAAAACTGTGTAATACCCTAATGTTGTATTCCTCCGTGCCGCCACTACACTAAGGCATTGTAAGTTGATAATACGTACTAGGTTGGAAAATATTTCCATCTGTTCCTCAACGGCTTTACTCAACAGAGGGTCAAGTTGATGGCTGTACATGTCTTCTTCTGTGAATTCCAGTTTCTGCAATTTCTTTTGAGCTGCAAATTGGTAACAAGCTTATTGAAAATCATGAACAAATCTATTCTGCCGCCCTTACGAAAAACGCATTGTGCGAAAATGCGTTGAACCTCCGGAACTAAGTTAGCTATTTATGTGAAAATTGTACTAGGAGTATATTGAAATGGTTTCTATGTGAAAGTTACAAAACTCGTTTACCTGATTTAAAATATGTATATGTCACCGGCATTGTGTATAATCCGGTATTCTATACAATACCTAGGTAACATATAGAATACCTAAAACGTGTAGATAATGAATGAAATAGTATTTATTTTATAGAAAGATTTTGGCGGGACTATAATTTTTCGAAATTCTTTTTCTAACCATCAAAATCTTTCTACTAATTTTTCTAACATTTATATAATGTTAAAATTAAAATCTAATAATTTATTTTATACTTTCCCTAGGTATTCTATACAATACCGAATGCGCAGCCCGTAATGTATGTAAAACACGAGAGTAAGTAACAAGTTTAATTTGAGTTTAATTAAATTTCATGCTAATAGCGTGGGTTTAACTGAAATGGTATTGATTTTTTATCATTTTTAGGTTTACAATATGTCGCTTACTCCTGCACAAGTTGCTTAAGCTGTCGCTTTAATCGACGTGGGCCTGACTCAGCGCCAAGTGGCCGCAAGATTAAATGTTGCGCGTTCCAACTTGAAATATGCCGTGAAACGATACCGCGAGACTGGCCTGTACACAAGGAGACCAGGCAGTGTTGGGGTAAGATGCACATCTGCCCGCGATGACCGTTTTGTCGTGTTGCAAGTACAGCGAAATCGCTTCCTCACTGCTGTTGAGGTGAGGCAGAGTCTGCAAATGGTTCGAGATGTAAACGTCAGTGAGCGCTTGATTAGAAGAAGATTAGAGGAAGTCGACATACATGCTTGTAGGCCAGCCAGAGCTCCAAAGCTCGATAGGTATAATCGAGTAGCACGCCTTCGATTCGCACGAGAGCACGCTAACTGGAGTTTGGAGGACTGGGCCAACGTTTTGTTTACGGAAGAAAGTAGAGTTGCTTTAAGAGCTCCAGATGGCCGAGAGCGCGTGTATAGAAGACGTGGCGAAAGGTTTCTCCCAATAACTACCCGACAGACAGAAAATTTTCATGGAGGTTCGGTTATGGTATGGGGTGGCATAAGTTCCGACGCTCGCACGGAGTTGGTTGTTGTGGAAGGTCGAGAAAATGCAGCACGCTACATCGAAGAGATTCTCCAAGAACACGTTGTGCCATACGTGGACTTCATCGGAGCCATAAATTTTCTACTAATGCACGATAATGCTCGTGCACACACTGCACAGAGCGTGGAAAGCTACCTTGCAGAAGTTGGCATTCGAAAACTACAGGGGCCAGCCCGAAGCCCGGACATGAATCCGATAGAACATGTCTAGGACATGCTAAAACGTATGGTCAAAACTAGCCCCAACCCACCACAGATCCTTCGTGCGCTAAGATTAGCCTTGGTAACTGCTTGGGATGAAATCCCACAATTGGAGATTAAAAACATGAAACAAAATGCCAGAACGTATGCAGGCAGTAATTAGAGCAAGAGGTGGTAATACACGATATTAATAACGTACTGGTTCTTTATTAATTTTAATTTTTAATGTTTGATTTAAGATTAAAGAAAATCTTAAATGTATGATTTTTATTGACTACCCAATCGAACCATGATTTTGCCATGAAAATAAGCTCTGATAAAAAAGGACTACATAAATAAAAAATAAAAACGTTACAAATGAAAATCCATAAAAAAAGAAAAAAAAAATATTTTGTCAATTTTGTTTAAACCGAAAAATAAAGTTTGGGTTAAATTCCGTGCCGCTAAGTGTAGCTTAAATTGTTGTAAATTTTACTATTTACCGACATCAGTTGGTAAGGTTAGGTTTGTACATGAACCAACGTAAGTTGTGCTTTTATAGAATCTAATAGTTATTTTTACATCTGTATGGATTTCATCACATTCCTTAGGAATTTGATTAAATCTCCTTTTTTCATCATTTCCCGCAAAATATTGACCAATATCTATTTATTTTACACATTGTCAGTGGAATAGCAGGTAGTCTATACAATCCCTAGGAGTTGTATGCATTACCTAGGTAAAGTATGTAATAGACAATAAAGTTCATAATATTTCATACATTGCCAAGATACGCCAGGTATTCTATGGAATACCTGAATTATACACATAGCCGGTAACATATACATATAACTGAATTCCGCAAACAATCGTACATAATGCGTTGTTTATAAACGCGTCATTATTTCAATTTGTCAGGTTAATTTATATTTAGAAAACACATCTGTTGAATGGATCGCGTAATACATTTACTGCAAAATTTACTCCCATCAAACTAATCATCTATCTAACTAAAAGTAACTTGGAAATCGTATTGTCCGTAGGATGGGCATTGGATAGGTAGATTAATTGAATTCAGCGCATTACTACTTTTATTATAAACTTAAGCGGTAAGTTAATGTAAAAAAGCTAAGCCAATGACTACGGCTGGAGTTCACCAACACTAATGGCCGGTTTTTTGATCCATAGTTAGCTCAACCAATTGTTAAAAACTGTTACTAATTGCTAAATATCAGTCTGATATTTATTTATTTATTAAGATCACCAACAAGTTCACATTAACACAGTTAATGACAAATACATATAATAGTGCAGGATGCTAAATGCAAACTTAATTATAGGTGACAATTTTACTTACTAATGGATAAATATCAGTCTGATATTGTTACTTTTAATTTACTTTCAATTTTTAACAATTGGTTAACAGTGAACTATGCATCAAAAAACCGGCCCTTTAACAGACGATTATTTAACCGTCCGTTTTTGACATTTTATCGTATGGAAGAACTGCCAAAAACTGACGGTAAATTTTTTTAATCACTTGTTTTACCTTTTGGTGATCTCAAGCCTAAGTAGAAGCCAGATTACAGCAGTTTCTTACTTCAAACAAAATATTAACCGTGACACTAATCAATACGTACCAGAGAACTCCTTTTTACCTGAAAGAGGAAAACATTAATGAATTAATATTTTGTTTTTTCAATAGCCTAGACAAGGGTGTGGGCAAAAGAGTAATGCGAATGGAGGTTAGTAGGTATTAGGAGGGCTCCAAAAAATGGATGGATTACGTGAAAGAGAGAGTGGATGATTGACACGACCACTAGTATATGATACATCCATCTCCGCTCGGTGCTATCCACTGAAGCGGAGACGAATAACGAACTTCTATTGGTTATTCGATTTTAATTTCAACATTATAAGGGCCTGTTTCACTATCGACAAGTAAGTTCGAAGTAGCTTACTTTGCAGTCAATTAACATATACAAATAACAATACAATACAAATCTCTTTATTGCATGCCACCATACGACAAAGATGATACATTAGTAGTCAAAGTAAACATGTGACGCCCTGCAAGGGCACAGCAACATTTGAGGGCTAAATGCCTGTTTAAACTATCTACATAAAGACATTTGACAGTTGTAATATATTTCATATTACAACTGTCAAAAGATGTGCCAAGTAAGCTACTCAGAACTTTCTTGTTGATTATGAAACAGGCCCTTAATGTTAGAAAAATTAGTACAAGCGTACAACGTGAAGTGAAATGGTTAGATAAATGTCGGCAAGTTAATAATTAGTGTCTCGGTTGGCCGAGCGGATTGGGCACCTGCCCGCGGATTGCAGTGGACGCGGGTTCGATTCCCGCATCGGGACCATAATGTTTCGAACACTTTCTAACCACCAAATTCTTTTCTATTGGTTGTTGAAAACACAGCTCATCTCTCGTCTCGTCTCCGCTTTGGTGGAGTCCGCGCCGTAACCCTTGAAAAATTACGACAACTCACTTGACATCGGGTATTTGGGTAGTCGGGATATTGTCTCCTGTGGCATCAGTTGGGGGATTGTTAAGGGCGCCCCCAATGGAATGTAATCAAGAGATTCGTCGGGCAGCGGAGCTTTTTTTGGTATTATAATATCTGGAATAGGAAAAATCCAATTATTATGATATTATTTTAGCTACAATCCACTACACTTGTTGTTTTCCATTGCTATAATAATGTAACATTATATACCAAGGGTGATACTGATAAAACAAAGAATGTCTCAGATCGCAAGTCGCGATAAATATGAGATCTGAGGCGTCTTTTTTATCGCCCGAGGTAAGATCATAGTTTTATGTCACTCCCTGCCTGACCAGGAAGTATTCCGTACGCGTAGCGGGCGGAAAAGTCCACTTTATCGTCAGGTGTGACATAAAAACCATTATGTATATTTTTTTTACAAAATCAGTTACTATATACAATCAATTGACAGCCGGCTTGGTCGAATGCTCAGATCGTTGGGTATTTTATTGGCTTACGAATCCTGGTAGGGGCAAATTTTGTAATGAACACAAATATTTGTTCCCGAGTCATGGTTGTGCATATGTTACCAGAACCAAAATCCACGTTCATCACAAAAGTTTGCCCCTACCAGGAATCGATCCTGGGACCTCTCGGCCTAAAGCCAGCGGCCTGCCCATTCGACCAAACCAGGGGGCATAGCCAAGTGACCAATCTATTCAAACGAATAGAATACAAATGTCAATTTTTAACAGACACATTTTGTTAAAATCCCATTTCCTGCTCAGGGGGTGACATAACACTATGATCTTACCTCGGGCGATAAGCAAGACAGCCTCAGATCACATATTAATTTATCGTCAAATACTTGCGATCTGAGACATTCTTTATTTTATCGTCCTTGGTTTAAAATCTACTATTATTGTACGGTTAACATGGAAACAAACAAAAAATAATATACTTAAAGTAAACAAAAAATCAACACATACTCTGCGGTTTAGAATCCCCTTCTTCCTTAGCATTGTTTTCATCATCCAGAATGATGACTTCTGCTGCCGCGTCAGCGTCAGCCTTTATCGTGGCTGGCGCACTAGTGGATGGAGCCGTCCCATCGCTTGCAGGTATCGATTTAGCTACCACTTCAGTTGAACTAGCTGCCTTGGTCGAGGTTGCTTGATCTACGAAAAAGATGCGAATGTGTCAAGGTCTTCAATTAATCTATACTAATATTATAAATTTGGAACTTCCCATAACTTTCCATTTTGCTTTACTGAACGAACAATTTTTATGGGGAAGAAAAAGAAAATCCATTTTGAAATTTGATCATTAGCAGTCTGTCCGATTGTCCAATCCCTTAAGACTCCTTTATGGATAGGTAAAATTGTATGTTCTTACTAGACAATTTGGGTATATGGGAATACGTTTAGGTACACACCAGGCCCTGCGCTTTAGGCAGTAGGTGTACCCGTGTTCGGTCGCCTTGCCCTACATTTTATTTCCCCAATACCTTCATCAATAATCATATAAATAAACCAATGACATAAAGATTACAAGTCATATAGTCTGTACCATCTAACTTGTCTTATTTGGTAAACAATCTTGGCACACATTTTTATTGAAAATGCAGCATTAAAAATTAACTGATAACTAGATTTAATAGGTTACAGTCTATAATAACGATTTATGGTAATAGATTATTGACTTTGTTATTATTTTATTTTTAAATGGGTGATTTTTTCCACTTAGAGGAGCTCGCTAGCGCAGAGTCACGGCGCGCTTGGCATGCGATTGCGTAAACTAAGCAAGTTCGCTGAGGCCGGTCATAGGATGGGTGACCAAAACTTTAGTATCGCGAGTTCCTCCGTGCTTCGGAAGGCACGTGAAGCCGGTGGTCCCGGCTGCATCTGCAGTCGTTAATACCCACCAACCCGCACTGGGCCAGCGTGGTGGGTTATGGCCCAATCTCCCTATATTCTTCCATCCATAGGGAAGGCCCGTGCCCCAGCAGTGGGGACATTAAAAGGCTGGTGATGATGATGATGGGTGATTTTTTAAAAAGTTGTTCCAAGATTGTTTACCAAATAAGACTAGTAGTTAGATGGACTATACATAAATATTTTTTTCATCCCACCATCTCGGAAAAAGCGTTTTTGCTCTTCGATATCTGAGTGCAAAAGCCGTTTTTATCCTCTAGAGGTTAAAGTAAATTTGAATTTAGAACATCGTGTACAATGAGTTTGACATCATTATACCTATTTATTACTACCTCCATAGTGCCGAAATTATCATGTAACCTATTTTAATTTGTTAAAAACTCAGACTCGGAACCTTCTTGGTGTACTTTTTTTGTAATTAGCTTTGCGCGCGCCATTTTCTTTTCACGTTAAAACCTTTGAATTCCGTGACGGTCACTCAGCTTGGCGTCAATCTTGCTTTAAACATTTTGATCGTCTACAATGCTTGCTTGATGCTTGAGTCAAGCATTTAAAAGCTTTTTAGGTTTGTTTGATTTGTTTACGCTAACAACGGAAATAAAAACATACAGAAAATCAACGTGCTTGACTCAAGCTGATTGACCGTCTCGGAACTCCATTAGGGACGGTAATTTTTATGAGGTACTTACAGGTGTGTCTGGATAAATTTTGCGGGTGTGTCTAGGTGAATGGGTGTTTTGTGGGTGTGTCTGGGTGAATGGGTGTTTTGTGGGTGTGTCTGAATGGATGGGTGAGTATTGTGGGTGTGACTGGGTGGAAGTTGTGGGTGTCTGAATGGATGTTGTGGGTGTGTCTGGGTAATTGGATATTTTGTGGGTGTTTCTGGGTGAATGGGTGTTTTGTGGGTGTTTCTGGGTGAATGGGTGTTTTGTGGGTGTTTCTGGGTGAATTGGTGTTTTGTGTTTCTGGGTGAATGGGTGTTTTTTGGGTGTTTCTAAGTAAATGGGTGTTTTGTAGGTGTTTCTGGGTTAATGGGTGTTTTGTGGGTGTTTCTGGGTGAATGGGTGTTTTTTGGGTGTGTCTGAGTGGATGGGTGTGTATTGCGGGTGTGAATGTTGTGGGTGTTTCTGGGTGGGTGTTGAGGGGGTTGAGGGGGTTCCTCGTTGGGGGAGATGAAAATTTATGTGTTGCACTCGAGTGCAAAGATTTTTCACCTTGTGCTCTTTTGATTTCCTCGCTATCGCTCAGGATTCTAATTTTTTCATCATTCAATTTTAGAATCCTTCGCTAGCTCGGTCATCAAAATTGAGCACGCGGTTAAAAAACAACTTTACACTCACGTACAACAAATAACTATTATTTTAGAAGTATGTTTTTTCTAATGATTATCACTAAAGATGGCTAACCACAGGTCAAACCTAGCGCCTGAATTAAAGCCCATTTCAATCCAGCCACTGGGTGGTTTGGGTGAGTGACAACTAAATATTGCACTTTTGTTTTGTTATAGATGTACTGGCACAGATGCAAAAAGCCGCCGTGTCGTCACAACACTCTCCCGAGGGTGTCGTATAAGGCGACCAAGGGTTAAAACAGTCACAAGGAATAGGCAGCAGCGTTCCTACTGTACAACCTAGCAATATACTGCGATTTATGTGCCCCATTTATAGCAATCGCCTCGTCCCCTATTACATACATACATACATAAATCACGCCTATATCCCCGAAGGGGTAGGCAGAGGTCAACTAGCACCCACATTTCGCCAATTATATTAGGTCCCATGTAATAGGTGGCGAGCCTATTGCCATTTATCGGGCACAAAAGCCGTAGTACATTGCTAGGTTGTTTAAGAGGAACGCTGCTACCCATTCCTCATCACTGTTTATCCTTAGTCACCTTGTACGACACCCACGAGAGAGATTTGGGGTGGTGACAATTGTATTCTACTCTGCCGTCACCACGCGGCTATTACATGTTATATAAAATAGTTGTCGACATGGGTGTTAATATACACCTCTGTCTACCCCCTCGGGGATAAATAGGCGTGATTTATGTGCGAAAGTCGCGCCGTGCAGAGTGATATCGTCCTGAATCGCTACGCTGTAGCCAGCGGTGTTAGCGAGAGTAAAAGTATCGTGAAAAGCGAACGAGAAACGAAGTGCTAAGCACCTCACTCTTCTCCCCTGACAACTGAAACCTACCCCCATAGCACGGGACGTGGACACATCTCTTTCGGAGGACAGAAAATCTTTTCCTCTCGCTCTAACTCCCACTAAATCCAGAGACAAAACACTGTCAAGTGGTGGAGAGAGACTTGTCCACGTCCCCGTGCTAGGCCCGCTAGTATCGTGAGAGAGAAGACTTGAGTTATCTCCTTAATATACAAGACTAGGAGCTTGAGTCTTCCGTCTTCATAGAATAGGCCAGCCCCGACCCGTCCCATGGGTGTCGTAAAAGTGGACTAAGGGAGATTGCCCGGTGTATACCAATAAGCCCTTGGGGCACACGAATGGTGGAGGTTAAACCACCAACAACAGCATACTCAAAGAGGGTTGGTGCCAAACCTTAGTCAAAACCTTGAGCAGTATGGATTGGGTTGTGTCATTCCAATTACTCTCTTCGTTCATCGGTCTCTCGACACGGTCCGTTCCGTCTCTTTTCTATAAAGTCATTCATCACTAGCACCTTTACGGTGTGATCGATGATATGAATCAAAAGGGAGCGGATGGCTTTATGACGTCTAACCGATATGAATGGAAGAGGAAACATACTGCTCCGCGACCCCAGATAGACTGGTAACAGGGTGGGGAGAAGACAAGACTTGGAGCTTGAGTCCTTTAGCTTCCTATAGGTAAGGTCGAGTTCTGTTGATAAGAAGTCATTAGTCTTTTTAAAAGAACTCGGGGCCAAGTCCTCCAAGTCCATAGCTGCACTTTGGACTTTGAAGTAAATAAAATAGTAACTTTAGTGTAGCATTGTATGTAACAACAATACTTTCAATTAGAGAAATAAATATGGATGACGATACAACGTCACCCCATCTGTGGCCTGTATAACACACGAACTCAGGTCCATGGCTCAGTGCAGCACAGAGAACTTAAAAGACTCTGAAGGACTTAGAAGACTCTAAAGGACTCAGAAGATTCAATGGGCTCCGACTCGAGCTACTCACTAGCCCTAGTCTCGTAAATCAAGACACGACTCTCCCAGGCATAAGGACATAACTTTTCGAAGCTATTCTGATCATCATCATCACCACCAGCCCTTTAATGTCCCCACTGCTGGGACACAGGCCTTCCCTACGGATTGAATAACATAGGGAGATTGAGCCACTACGCTTGCCCAGTGCGGGTTGGTGAGTACTAACGACTGCAGATGCAGGCGGGACCAACGGGTAAACGTGCCTTCCGAAGCACGGAAGATCTCGAGACAGTAAATTTCTGGTCAGGCGTCCAATGACCGGCGTTAGCGAGTATTGTTTGGATCGCAATCGCTGGCCGAAAGCGCTATGCCACCGCGCTAGCGAGCTCCTCCTGCGGTCCTAGCACGGGGACATGGACAAGTCTCTCTCCACCACTTGACAGTGTTTTGTCTCGGGATTTAGTGGGAATTAGAGCGAGAGGCAGAGATTTTCTTTCCCCCCCCCGAGGAGATGTGTCCACGTCCCGTGCTAAGGGCGCTGGTCACACGCGAAGGAGAAGCTCGCTTGAGATCGTACGAAGCGAAAAACAAAACAAACCATTAAATACCTTTCTGTGTTCCGGGTCCCAATTTCAGACGTTCGAGCGTCTCCGCCTTGTCCTTCCGGACGTTTTCGACCACCCCGTTAAACAACTCCCCGTCCATAGCCAACGGGAACACGTTGCGATATTGCATAACAATATCGTTTATATGGACACCCAACTCCCCTTTCAGAAGAAGATCTATCCGCGTATGAATGGCGGCCTTCAGAGTCTTTTCAAAGTACGTCGCTACGCCGGCGGCGTTGAGTTCGGGGGGAACCTTTAAAGTGAGCGCCATTTCTTTTCTGATCCTAGCCGTGGCTTCGTTTCGCCACGACTCGTCTCTTCGCAGTAAGCCATCGTATCCAGGCGTCGGTTTGCCTCTGCGAGTACGAGTAAGAATCACTTTGGTAGGTATTTCTGAAGGTTCAGGTTTATTAGCGGGCGGTCCAGGTTTATTTGCGGGCGGACCGGGTTTATTAGCGGGCGGTCCGGTTTTATTTGCGGGTAGTCCGGTTTTAAATGCGGGCGGTCCGGTTTTAAATGCGGGCGGTGTAGGTTTACAAACCGACAGTCCAGGTCTGGACGGTCCAGGCTTGTTAGCAGTCTGCGGACGCTGAGGCGGGTTATCCCAAGTTCTGTACGGACGCGGCGCGTTTGTGTTTGCGGGCGGTGGATACCTTGAAACGGGCGCTGTTTTCTTATTTGAGGGAGGATTGTTATTAGAAGACGGGTTGGACGACTCCCAGATCCTTTGTTTCTCTTTTGCCGGTCGGGTGTTTTGTTGGGTTCTGCGGTCGGGACTGTTAGGCCGTTGCCGTTTATAGTATGGTTCACTTCCCTGAGAATAATCAGATCTCTTGTTGGATTGCTGTTTATCGGTTGATTCGGCGGCTTGCGATCGTCTATAGTCATACCACTCATTGGCATTTTGTTTGTTGGACGATCCGGCGGTAGACTGAGATTGCCACTGGTCGGGTTTTTTATTGTACTCAGATCTGGTACTGGTTTGTGACTCGTTGTAAGACTGCCTGGTAGACTCTCCTCTTCTGTTATAGAGTCCTTCGTTTGAAGGAACGTAGCTTTGATTCCGATCCGAATGGGGATTGAAATCATCACCATTGTTCCTGTAACCATACCTATCGCTATTTCTGTCGGGATCGCGTTGCGATTTCCGATTATAGTCAGATGATGCATTATTCGAAGGCCCACTGTAGTTACTGTTTCTTGGGTATTCAGGTGACGGGCTACGACATCTTTTCCGGTCGCCACTGTTGTTTTGCCATTTGGAAAACGTATTTGATGTGGGGTCTGTCAGTTGCTGGGATGACCTTTCAGATGGTTGAAAGCGATCCGAATTACTGTGATCGCTATTTTGGGTGTAGTAACCAGTGTTTTGGTTAGCACAGTAATCGCCTGAACCCATGGCTCCGGAATCATTATAGGTCCCAGAACCTTGAGAATATTGCATCCCTTGTTGCCATTGTACTTGATTGCTGTTGTCCATGTTAGTATTCTGTGGAGAATTCATAATAGGAGACATTGAAAAACTTATAAGTATACTTACCTACATTAATTTTGGGCAGTAATGTATGACACAAAATTGTTTGATAATATTTCAAAAAGCACACAGTACTTATATAAAACACTCATCTATTGGTTGATGATGTGACAGTATCATAATGAGCGATTACTGTGTAATTTTTTGATAAATTGCCAATTTGTATCATTTTGAACTGCTAGTTTTTACAGCTGTCGTATATACTGTATAAGTATATACGATATCCTTGTCAGATTACGGGTGGTAGTAAACATCAGTAAGTACCAACCCAACATATAAACCAGATACATGATAACCCACAACACTGGCCCAGAGTATTATACGCCCTCTACACGATGGCCAATCATGGATAAATTCATGCGATTACGTATGTGTACACCGTAGAGGGACCGATCATGGGCAATTGCAGACGATCATGATCGGTGACGATTGCCGTAGCCGCTACTGTTTTGATGGCCATGGTTTTTAGATGACAAAACAAATAGAGCTGGCAAAGATAGTACATTCTGTGATTGTCCAACATGGCCCCTAGTGTAGACAGCAGTGTGATCATGGCGCATCTGTGATGGTCTATCATGGGCCATCGTGTAGAGGCCGCATTATGTGTAAATATCGAAGGAATTCTACATGTATTTTGGTCACTTTCACATCTCCAACAAATCGGAGCCTTCATTGAAATGCAAGCAATATTCCACACGTGTAGAAAATGCAGGATCTCATTCAGAACACCAATTTATCGTGATTCTATTTACATTAGTACCCATACCCAAAGAGAGTTGGTGTCAGGCAGGCGGCCAGCTGTAAAAACTAAGCCAAAACCTTGAGCAGTATGGATTGGGATGTTGTCATCCCAATCACTCTCTCCATTCATCGATCTCTTGACATGGCCCTTTCCACCTTTTTCCTACTTCATCACTAGCACCTTTCCGGTGTAATGGATCTTATGAATCAAATGGGAGTGGATGGCTTGATGACGTCTGACCGATATGAATGGAAGAGGAAACATACTGCGCCGACCCCAGATAGACTGAGAACAGGGCAGGGAGAAGATCTCAGTGGCGTTCCGTTTTTTAATATACCGCGTGTGGAAAATGGCGGATTTCATTCAGAACACCGATTTCTCATAAAACATTTACGTTAGTGTTTTGATGTGGAGATGTGAGAATGACGCTGCATGGAGTTACTGCCCTGCCCTTTTTGAGTTCACTGACAAGATTCTGCCACTCCTTTTGTTTTATAGGACCTAAGCTGTTGGCCGAGAGGCCTTTAAAGCATCTACCGGGTTTTTTGGGGAAGGCGAAGACCTTGTCCTCAAGCCTTGCACTCCCTGTGAGGGTACCTCCGCAGCAGGCGTCCTCCATGGGGGGACGACATCTCCCGGGGGAGATATACTGCTGCGGAGAGCCTCACAGGAGTCGAAGCTTGGATCAGCAGGCCTGAGGGTGCCTCTAAAGGCGCGGACCTCGGCTCATGCGTGCCTA
Organism: Cataclysta lemnata; assembly: GCA_963931975.1. Classification (NCBI taxonomy): domain Eukaryota; kingdom Metazoa; phylum Arthropoda; class Insecta; order Lepidoptera; family Crambidae; genus Cataclysta; species Cataclysta lemnata. Next base: position 3,493,912 of record OZ008364.1, read on the forward strand.
ATAGTGGGGAGTCTGCCACTTCTGTGATTTCCAATTACCAGCTGCTGGGTGCAATGTATCGCATAATATTTATATTCAGCAAAAAAGTTCAGGAAATAGAACACTGACCCACACAAGCATTCATATTATGAGCTCAATACCATTCCGTGTACTGACGGACGGCAGAGCAGAATACAATTGTCACCACCCCCAATATCTCCCGACGGTGTCGTACAAGGCGACTAGGGATGAAAACAACAAAGAGTAATAGAAAGAGGGTAGCAGCGTTTCTCTTATACCACCTATCAATATACTGCGATTTTTGTGCCCGATATATGGCAATAGGCTCGCCACCTAGGGCTTTACATAATTGGAGAAACGTGGGTGTTAATTCACTCCGGCCTACCCATTCGGGGGTGAATAGGCATGATTTATGAACATTTCCATTTGAAATGGCAATGGATTGGCCATTTTAAGTGGAATGTGTACTAAACACACCATGTGCCAGTTTCCTGGAATTTAAGTGTGATGGGATCAGCAAGAGTTTTATTGCTGTTTAAGGCTGGCCACGGACAGCCAAAACAAGGCCTTTTAAGCACACATTAGTGATGTGTCGGATCTTTAAAAATGTATATCCACAGATATGGATCCGAATATGGATATAAATACTCTAGATGCGCGGCCACTGATTTTAACTTTCTTCCTCAATTGGTGTCGAAGTGTATAACCTTGAAATGATAGCTGACACCACAAGACACTTTACTTGGGAGAACATGTTTTGACTTGCATTGCGCGGGTTAAAAATAATAAAATATTTCAATAATAAAATATTTAAAGCATTTCTGCAAAAGCAAAAGAAACTTACCTGCTGCATCATGAAGTACATATTCATCATTTGCATCATTGTGGCAGGGTCTTGTGGAAAAAATGGGGCACCCGTGGGAAATGAATTTCCTTGTTGTGAACCCATTGGTGGGTTCATTTGATACTGATTAGGTTGCTCCATATTATCTCGAGGCGGTTTGTTACTTGAAGAGTAGTATGATTGCTGTGAAGGCTATATGAAAGTTTTCATTAGTGTGTAACCAGTTGTTTCCAAATTTAATATAATTCAAGTTGTCACTACATCCATTAGGCGCTGCACAAACATAGGCATTTCAGTGTATTGTATGTATACCAGTTGTTTGGTATCGCCACATGAAACGAATCACTTGACGGTGACGTGGCCACTGACTGATTCGTTCCCTTGGCTACTCCCATCACAACTACATATTTATCTAATTTAAATAGTACTAAACAATTTGAATTGTAATTTTTTTTATACAAATTAAACACATTAAATATACGAAAAATAAAGATCGTTCATTGACGAGTTGACCATCTGATGCAATCCCTAACACCAGTGACTGTTTTATTAACACAAATCAGTTGATCAGCAATGAAAAATAAGTATGTTTTCTCCTTCTTACCAAGCATCCAAATACATGTTACTAAAATAGATAATCAAATGCGCTTGTTATATTGTTTACTTGTTATTATATCCATGCATTTTTCTGTTTTTAATATACCAGCACAGCCCTCTCAGAAAGCAGTACGATTGTTGTTCCAAATAAAAGGTAATTTCAATTATTAAAAAACACTTACCTTTTTTTGTCCGATACATTCAACGTTAAGTCTGTGCTTATCTACATAGAGCCCGTCTATATATTTTACTACAAGATCAGCATCTTCTTCTTTGGCAAGACCAATAGTAACTTTCTTGGTTCGCTCTACATTAACCAAATTATCCAAAATTATTTCCGTCAGGCCACATTTTGATTTAATTAAGGCCTTAACGTCTGCATACCGGGTCTGAGAGCAAAACGGTGCATTTATAGAAATTGGTAACAAATTTCAACAAAACGTTTTTTGCTGTAATACGTACATGAAACGGTAAGTTGTGGATTATTAAGAGCATTGTGCTTATGCATTAAAAAACGTTCTTCGACAAAAGATCCAAATCAATGATCATTAATACTTTTATCGATAAAGTAAAATTTTTGCAATTTTCGTGCTTTTTTTGGCTTGATTTTTTTGTTGTTTTTTAATTCTCCCTATATTTTAGGGAAGGCAAAGGGTCTAGCCCATACAGCCAAGTCTTTAGTGTATATTTTATCTGTAGTCTTATGAAATAATGAGTGGGTGAAAAGTATGAATGAAATGAAATTTACGTTAAAATATGGGTGCCACATATTTTAACGTATCAAGGGAGTGCTTGGCGCGAATTGAATGGTAACAGAGTTAATGATGGTGCTTGATGAAATGGATAAAACCACTTTTTATAGTGATCTTCACCACAACATCAAACACATCATGAGACTTATTTTCGATGATTCTGCATAATTGCACATCAACACGGATGCTTGTGCATAAAAATAACACACACTTTCACTGCACAAAATCCACTCTGTAACAATTTTTGAATAAGTGAAAATAAATCTGACTGACACCACGAAACGCGCCAAACACTCCTTGATTTTTTTTGTAAACTTTCCCTATATTTTAGGGAAGGCAAAGGTTCTAGCCCATACAGCCATGTCTTTAGTGTATATTTTATCTGTAGTTTCATGAATCAATGAGTGGGTGAAATGTATGAATAAAATGAATTTACGTTAAAATATGGGTGTCACATATTTTAACGCATCTAGGGAGTGCTTGGCGCGAGTCAAATAGTAACAGAGTTCATGACGGTGACCGATGACGTGGTGAAAACCACTATAACATTCCCAACGTCAAACACGGCACAACACTTTTATTTCAATGATTCTTCATAATTGAACATTAACACGGATCCTTATGCATCAAAATAACACCACTTTTACTACACAAAGTCCACTCTGAAACAAGTTTTGAATGATTGAAATAAAAATTTGACTGACGCCATTGAAAGCCCGCCAATCCCCTTTTTTTCTCCTTGTTGTTTTTTAATTCTCCCTATATTTTAGGGAAGGCAAAGGGTCTAGCCCATACAGCCAAGTCTTTAGTATATATTTTATCTGTAGTCTTATGGAATAATGAGTGGGTGAAAAGTATGAATGAAATGAATTTTACGTTAAAATATGGGTGCCACATATTTTAACGCATCTAGGGAGTGCTTGGCGCGAATTGAATGGTAACAGAGTTAATGATGGTGCTTGATGAAATGGATAAGACCACTTTTTATAGTGATCTTCACCACAACATCAAACACATCATGAGACTTATTTTCGATGATTCTGCATAATTGCCCATCAACACGAATGCTTGTGCATCAAAATAACACCACTTTCACTGCACAAAATCCACTCTGTAACAATTTTTGAATTAGTGAAAATAATTCTGACTGACACCACGAAACGCGCCAAACACTCCTTTTTTTCTCCTAGTTAGTTTTAAATTCTCCCTATATTATAGGGAAGGCAAAGGGTCTAGCCCATACAGCCATGTCTTTAGTGTATATTTTATCTGTAGTCTTATGAAATAATGAGTGGGTGAAATATATGAATGAAATTAATTTTACGTTAAAATATGGGTGTCACATATTTTAACGCGTCTAGGAAGTGCTTGGCGCGAATTGAATGGTAACAGAGTTCATGATGGTGAGTGATGAGGTGGACAAAACCACTTTTTACAGTGGTTTTTACTACAACATCAAACACATCACATGACTCATTTTCAATGATTCTTCATAATTGCACATCAACACGGATGCTTGTGCATCAATATAACAAGAATACAATAAAGAAGGCAAGCAAAGGAATTTAGTTCAATTCTTATACATTCAACGGCGTCAGTCACATTTTTGTTTCAATCGAGTGGACTTTGACGTCGAGAATTTTATAAAGTACTCTTCACCACCTCATCAGTCGTCATAAAAAGAAGAAAATTAAAGTCATGGCTGTATGGATCAGATCCTTTTGCCTTGGCAAAAAATGGATAGGAGAACTTAAGGCCGGCCACAATCGTTTAGATTCCCAATTCGATTTCTGAATTAGGAAATAAGATTCGGAAACATGAATGCTGTGCTCACATACAAAATATTGAACAAGACGCAAAAAAAAACCTAACGGTCGGTTTGGTACGTGATAAAAAATTATGAATAAAAAAACCGAGCGTTTGTGTCTAGCCGAATCTGTAGGCCTATTCGCTAACTTTTTTTGACACTTGAGAGTGATAATCACTGAACTCAGAACTATTTACTGATCCATTACTAGGTACTTTACTATAACGCTATTGTGACACTTGTCCTGTGAATAAATGGATAAGCAAATAGTTCGGTGATCATCACTTCCAACTGTCAAAAAAGTTAGCGAAAACCTAACGCGAATAATTTCATCAAGCATCATCATTAACTCTGTTACCATTCAATTCGCGCCAAGCTCTCCCTAGATGCGTTAAAATATGTGGCACCCATATTTTAACGTAAAATTCATTTTATTCATACTTTTCACCCACTCATTATTTCATAAGACTACAGATAAAATATACACTAAAGACTTGGCTGTATGGGCTAGACCCTTTGCCTTCCCTAAAATATAGGGATAATTAAAAAACAACAAAAAATAACGCGAATAAAAACGTGTATGGCCGGTCTTATTTAAAAAATAAATAAAAACAAAACAAAATTTAGAATGGCTGCTAGTTTTTTTCCGGAATCTTTTTATATATTTTTGTTTGCTTGAACAGCTCGAGTAGCTTGAGTTCTTAGAGGATTTTATAAGATTCTCAATCTTCATTTTAGAAATAAGCCTTAAATGGTATATTACCCTAATACTGTACTGTACTCTATTCAATCTACATGTTATTATTAACGATGTCTGGAGAAGATTTTTAAACCTACGAATAAAAGAAATACTACCTAGCAAAATGATGTTAACAATTCACGGACTTCCCGTGATGGTAAGAAAAGAACCTAGATAGAAATAATTTCTAATTTTGTCGACACAAATTTTTCCCTGAAAATTTTAAGACATGCAAATTATTTTCAGGTCAAATATCACGACTTGAAAGCACTGATAAAAAAAGAATGTAACATTACCGATTTTATATTGGATAACCTAGTTGGCGATTTGGATGGCTTCAAAAAAGTACGCATTGGCGTCACTGATGAAGCTGAAGGCTCTCATTTATCTAAATGTTTGAATGGTTATCAAATGGGCGGAAACGTCTTAAGAGTAGTCCCTTTATCTAAAATGGTAAGTTGTGGCATTTCATCGTGTCATGTCTAACAATAATACATATATACCCACTAAAATAATGCTTTGTAAAATCTTGATAATTCTTCATTAATAATGTCCGCTTTATTTACTTCTAGTCTTCAAACCAAAATCAGGGCAATTATGATCAACGTGGTGGATTTATGCCTCGAAGCGACATGCCAAATCAGCCTGGTAACTTTGGAAATCAACCAATGCCCGTAATGGGGAATCGGCCAGTTTGGGGCCCTGATGCTTCCAACCAAAACAACACTTGGAATCAACCTCAGCCAAACCAATTCCCACAGAATAAGTTTGGATTTCAACCTGGACCCAATCAACAGTTTTCACAACAGGTACACCCTATTCAAGTAGGGGAAGGTAGCCCAAAGCATTCTGCATAAAGCGGATACTTTTGTGTATAATAAACCCTGTTTGCCAATAAGTAACTTTTCTTCCTTCCTGCCTCGTTAGGGGCAGGAAGCGAGGCTGACGAGATTTTCTAAATATTTTTTTTATTTAACAATTAACAAGAGTGTCTGTTTAGTGCTACCTTCCTATATACAACTCCAATGACAAATCTACTATGTGGACGAGTCAATATGAACAATATTTTTAATTCATTCCTTTTTATGAACATTTTTTTTATCTGGGGCCTTATAATATAATAAACAGAAATTGCTTGAATCAAAATCATGAATCATAATGTATGATTGTAAAATCATTTGTGGTATTTGTGTTCTGTACAGCATCCATCTATTCCGCCATCAAGAAACCAACCGGGGAATAAAAATTTCCCACAAAGTGGTCCATATAATCAAAATAAAGGTTTTGGATTTGGATCTGCACCAAATACTTTAGTAAGCATAGTTTTTTATTATTAATTTTACTTTAATTTTTATTTATATTGTCTAATTGCAGGTTGTTTTGTATTTTTGAAAACTTGTAATCTGGTCTCAATACAAGTATACTAAAACTACAAATATAGTTGCTATATGATATTATAAATATCTTAACTATAATAAATCTACATTTGTCTACGAAAAGTTAATTTGTTACTATATTATCGAGAAAATATGCGTAATATTTCTTAATTGAAATCAGATCTTTATCAGATATTTTACTTAAATATACATTCACTGTGTATTTTATTGTATATTTATTTTTTCACAATAAAAATTGTGTACCAAACTTATACTTTGTGCTACTTTATGGTATTAATTTAACCTTTAAATTTCAATATTTTTTTACTGTAAGGGCTGTCACTGACTTACTTGCCCTCTGCCACACTATGGATGGACCCGGCACCCACACAATCAATCCATGGAGTGCTAAGTGTTTTTGTCTCTATATAATAATATCTTTTTCTTTCCATTATCTTTCCATAGGGCCCACCAAGAAATGATACTGTACTTCGAAATGTGGAGATACAACCTGAGCCTCAGAGGTCACAGCAGATGAACAGATTTCAAGATAACTATCAGTCCAACAAACCGGTAAAAATAATGTTCTTATTTACTTGTTTAACAGTAATGTAAACTATTAATTGTTCCTATTGTAGCACTTAGCAATATAGGTACTAGTACTTTGATTTAGGTGCCCTGTAGGTATATGGCAATAGGCTGTCCCTCTGTTATATAGTTGGAGAAATGCGTGCGTTATTACACCTCTGCCTATCCCTTGGCAAAAAAATAGGTGTGATTTATTGTAATCTGGAAAAAACATTTTAAAGCCGCAAAATGTGGCTGTAACGATTATGGCAAACAGTTTACTGCACTTAGTTTGTAATTGCTAAAGATTTAACTTCATTAAGGGTCCCAGGCCAGCATGGAAGACTTGATCAAATTTATTCTGAGTTAATAATGAAGAGACCAGTACCTACCATTATTACTAGTTCATTACTTAATACATGACAGATATCATAAAATTGTTTTTCCCAGGTCACAATAAACAAAGACTTTTTCCATGGACCCAGTCAGTTTGGTGAGCCACAGCAAGGGTTCCAGGGATCAGGACCGGCTAGCTCCTGGAATAAGCCGGTACGTTCTAATTTCACTCTACTCCTATGGGATCGGACCTAATTGGCGAAACGTGGGTGTTAATTCACCTCAGCCTACCCATTTAGGGATATTGGCGTGATTTATGTATGTATGTATGTCAGTGTGTGTCAGTGAGAAGAATACAATTGTCACCACCCCAAGGCTCTCCCGTGGGTGTCGTACAAGGCGACTAAGGATAAATCAGTGATGAGGAATGGGCAGCAGCGTTCCTCTTATACCATCTAGCTATGTACCTTCTGCGACTTTTGAGCCCGATAAATGGCAATAGGCTCGCCACCTATTACATGGGACCTAACATAACTGGCGAAACGTGGGTGCTAGTTCACCTCTGCCCACCCCTCCGGGATATAGGCGTGATTAATGTATGTATGTATGTATGTCAGTCTACACAAAATAACAACATTAAATTCTTCAATTTGTCCGTATCACATTAAGTGCCTATACTACTTACTCTGTACTATACTCTAGCCAATATAACAAGATATGTGAACAGTTTTGATATGTCTCTTTATCGACAAAATGTATTTAAAATAAGAAAGATGTATTTTAAAATACATCATCCATTTTACCCCCGAATACAGAAACGCTAATCAAATTTGGGGCACTGCTTAAAAAGTTAAGTGGACATTACCTGTCAGAATTTGTATGGAAATACGTCAATTTTGACAATCTTTAAATGTTAAGCAAGACTCAAACTTTGATTAGCGTTTCTGTATTCGGGGATTAGAAGATCAAAAGTCTGGTGTCTTTGAGAAATAGGTATTACAAATTGTTATTGATGTTTATATTAAAAGACTCATCGACATTATTTATGTTGTTTATCTCGTTATAATGGGTGGAGTATGGCAAATGCCATACTCCCTTTGCCCGAAGGCACACAGATATAATTTAAGATAACTAAATTTTTAAATGATTACCGTGCATTATTTTTGTATGATGTATCTGAATATCATCACGCCTTTCTCTCACAGGGGTAGGCAGAGATCACTTCTTTTCGCTTGCTACGATACTTACTTCTTTCGCTTCATCCAAGCTCATCAGTCTCTTCATGAATGCCCGTCGGTTTCGGGTACTCTTGACGTGACCCTTTAGATTGGATTATTTTATTTACGTCAAACATACATATATACATAAATCACGCCTATATCCCCGGTAGTCAGAGGTGTATTAAATTATTATTTTATTTCATTATTTTATTTAGATTACATTATTATTATTAGGTATATTTAAATATGTCCGTCATCCAATGTCCATAACACAAGAGCCTAAGCTACTTACTTTGGACTAGCTAGATGATAGGTGTGTGTGAGAAATATTTTAAAGTTTTTTTTTTTTTTTTTCGTTTCATGCGCAGCAACCGAACAAGCCGCATTTCGACAAGGCCCCACCTTTCGGCGACAAGAGGCCGATAGGCCACGACAAGCCGCGCTTCTCTCCACCGCGTGGCAATGAGAGAAGGTCCCCCGGCCGGAACAGGCGAATGTCGCCTGCCAGGAGATCGCCCGGTCGAAGGCCATCGCCGGGACGGAGGCCATCGCCCGGACGGAGGCCATCGCCCGGACGGAGGCCATCGCCTGGTAAGCCGTCGCCTTCATACATACATAAATCACGCCTATATCCCCGAAGGGGTAGGCTGAGGTGAAATAGCACCCACGTTTCGCCAAATATGTCAAGTCCCATCTAATAGGTGGCGAGCCTATTGCCATTTATCGGGCACAAAAGTAGCAGTACTATTGCTTATTTGCTAGGTGGTATAAGAGGAACGCTGCTGCCCATTTCTCAGAACTGATTTATCCTTAGTCGCTTTGTACGACACCCACGGGAGAGATTTGGGGAGGTGACAATTGCATTCTACTCTGCCGTCACCACACGGCAACAACTCGTCGCCGTCGGCGTCGCCTTCAACTGATACCATATTTGATATTTATTTATTGCTTTTCCACAATGTATAAAAGGTCTAAATAATAAGGACAGTTCGTTGTAGGTAGACCCTGTTAAATGAGTGTTTTTCCATAGGGTTTTTGACATTTTAGTCAAAAACCGACGTTTAAATAATAATCGCCTGTTAGTGAACTCTAGCATTAATTAACTTATATAGTTATATATTTGTTTCATTATGTGAAAGATTATATTATTATAAATGATTAGCAATATTATTATTGATTTCATAATATTTCATAAATGATATGTTAGAAAAATTTGTACGAAGAATTAGAAAAAGTTCGAAAAATTATGATCTTGATGCGGGAAACGAACCCCAGTCCACTGCAATTCTGCATGCATCATCAATAATCATCATTATCCTCATTCATCATCTGTTTAATTCATCTCTACCTACCCTTTCGAGGATATAGGTGTGTTTTATGTATGAATGTATCATCATCCCCTTGCCCTACTTATCTCATTTCGTTTGGGTTTGGCGCAGTATGTTTTTTTCTTCCATTCACTCTTGTTAGCTGTGATTTTAACCTCATTCACTCCATATTCATGTCACATATAACAGTAACTCACAAGATTAAGATCTATATATCTATATTTTCTCGAAACTTAGGTTCTTTTCTATTATTATATTAAATAATAATGAAATTATATATGTAATAAATTAAATTAAATGCCGTGTGATGACGGCAGAGTAGAATACAATTGTCACCACCCCAAATCTCTCCCGTGGGTGTCCTACTAGGCGACTAAGGATTAATCAGTGATGAGGAATCAGGGCAGCAGCGTTCCTCTTATACCACCTAGCCATGTACTGCGAGTTTTGTGCCCGATAACTGGCAATGGGCTCGCCACCTATTAGATGGGACCTAACACGTGAACGTGGGGGCTAGTTCATCTCTGCCTACCCCCCTCGGGGATATAGGCGTGATTTATATATGTATGTAAATTAAATATGTTGTTACATTCGTGGTAAAAGACTGCTCCTTTGCAGGCGATAGACGTCCGCCTATTCGTAAATCGCCTGGCCGCCTCGAGTCACCGCCCAAGAGAATGTCGCCCGGACGCCGCATTGGATCACCAGGCAGAAGGTAAATTTTAAATTTATTTATTTTTCTTCTTTATTTAAAGTTCATCCATATCAATCCATGACTCTGGCGATTTTTTTTTAATATTTTTTGTTACTGTGTGCCGCGTGGAGACGGCAGAGTAGAATACAATTGTCACCACCCCAAATCTCTCCCGTGGGTGTCGTACAAGGCGACTAAGGATAAATCAATGATGAGGAATGGGCAGCAGCGTTCCTCTTCTACCACCTACCAATAGCAATTTACTGCGACTTTTGTACCCGATAAATGGCAATAGGCTCGCCACCTATTACATGGGACCTAACATAACTGGCGAAACGTGGGTGCTAGTTCACCTCTGCCTACCCCTTCGGGGATATAGGCGTGATTTAAAATTATTTGTATAAATGAATACACCTGTATATAATAAAAAAAATTATGGGTTGGTTATGGCCCATTCTCCCTATATTCTACCAACCGCAGTGGAGGCCTGTGTCCCTGCCTTGGGGACATAAAAAACCAAATAATTAAACAAAATATTGTTTGTACCCAGGTTCTCTCCTCCAAGACGGATTCCCGATAAAGATTACTCGGACAGAGGCAGCCAATCTAAGCAAATCAGGCCTGCCTACGAGCCGGATGGAAAGGTAAGTGTGTCGCTAAGATAAAGAAACTCGAAGCATCAAGCAATTGTCGAGTCAACCTCCTTAACTGTCAGCGAATAGTGTCTATTTCAGAGGAAATCTTTATATATTGTGCTTAATTAGTTCAGCTGAAGTGTTACACTAGTCCCATGTCAGCGCTGTGTTAAGTCTATTTATACAGGTGGGACATTTGGGATTCAATAGGTACATTACTGAGAAGTCGATAGTTGCTCCACAAGGAAGAAGAAGAAACTTCTCCAAGATTTAGAACCACTAGAACCACCAATTCCGCAGCCGCGTCAACAGACACTAAGATCATGAGCATGATCTCAGTGTGTGTTCATGAGCATGCAGACTAAGATCATGAGTATGACTATATTTTTCAAGTTTCCGACATGACACGGATGACTGTAATATGGTGTTTGACAGAAAATGATGGAGACATGAATTTTGTGATGTGATTTCAAATACTGCAAATATAGAATATATCTAACTGCCGCCTTTGTACCAGTTTTTTCAATCAAATTAAAAATAATGCAATCTAGTATGATTATAATACATTTATAAATCCATGGGAGATAGGCGAGTGAGCAGTTTGCGTCATTCCATAATGATGGCTCTCCCAAACCCCACTCACGACGAACCGCTGACCCCGACGAATTCAATACCTAAGTTGAAACTAAACGCGTCAGAGCCCTACGCCTCTCCAGCAAAACCCATAATCCATATTAATGTTGTCAGAAGGGTTAATATTTCAAGTATCCGAAGAGGCATGGCTAGATTTACTTTTAAAGTATCTCTAACCAACAAGGCTCTGTCACCCAACATAATAAAATTAAAAAAAACTAGTGGATGCAAGTGTGACAAATTCACAGCATGGTATTCATATACCATTCAGCAGTTCTGCTAGAAGAATTTATAAAAGTGGAAAATATTTCAGAAATCCTGACGTTCAGCATATGGGGTAAAAGAAGGGATTTCTTACATACATAAATCAGAGCTTTCTCTCCAAAGGTATGGGCTTTTCCAGGTCCCATGTAAAAGGAGGAGTTATTGAACGTAATATACAATCTATCCACTATACTATTATGGGATGTAGAATGAACGTCATGAAAAGTGTAGTCTAAGACACTTGGGTCACAAGCCAGCCCCATGCGCTGCCACTGACTCATCAATGCCACACTATGGACGCGGTATCCGCACGGTGAATCCATGGATTGCTAACAGTTTTCGTCTATAGTTGCAGACAAAGTATGGATAATATGTGTTGCAGTTAATCCAGTATTTAGTCTGTGGTATTGTGAAGACATTTGACATTATGCGGGTAGGACAACCTCTTACTACCATGACCATTGATCTAATATTTGAAATAACATGAGCTAAAAGCCTATACTGGAGGCACAATGTGAAAGCTAAGCCCTATAACGGTAATTAAAAAAAAGTATGTACTATTTTGTGTAAAAGGTTATTGCAGCTATGAAAATAAAGAACCATTCTTCAGAATTAAAAAAGAAACCATGATTGACTGACTCAGAAATGAGCAAGCCTCATAACAAAATATACACTTGCAATAAAGAAAAATATTAATCCGAATTGTGTATACGTTTTTAAAGTGTATGCAGCATATTATGCAAGATAATAAACGATATAACCAATGCGATTACGATAAGAATATGTCGGACTGTTGGCCAACTTCACACTAATAAGTAAAAATTACGGAATGTGTGTGTGTGTGCAGTTAAAAGTGTTTTTGCCATAAATAGTGGAAGCATGTACAGACAACTCATACAAAAAGAATCAAGACTGTGTGTGTCATTATGTGGAAATGAAATACGCGAGTCTAATTCAAATTATACAAATACTAGGTACTCTTATAGACAGTTAATATATGACACGGTTATACCACAAAAATGTGGCTGACACTAAAAATATAAATACACCGGAGCCGAGTTTGACTTAGATTTGTATAAACTGTAGTACTTCATGATTCATTCGGGATTTTGTACTAGATAACGCAAAAGTGAATGAAATTTTAGACTATGTTCAAGAATCGAGATTCAGTGTAGGTAGTCATATTCTTAAGAATTACTGATGGTTGATTAATATGTTTCAAAGGACCCGAAAATTCACAGACGTATTAGCAAATACATATATCCCCCCTCAGAAGAAACGACAAACATACTTACTAACGCCCCTTTGTAATTTAATTTTCAGTGTGTACTTTGTCTGCAAAATAACTTTCAATTTTCAGGCGCCAAGCCAAGCTATGTATTCAGGTGGCTATCGACCCGAGGCTGGCCCATACGCTGGGCCCGGCGGGAGGCCAATGGACCACCGCGAAGCGCCATGGCAGCAAGAAAGAGACAAGAACATGTACCCAGGACCGACTAAGAAACCGGACGACGACAGAAGAGATGCCAGAATGCCTATAGGTCCAAGAGGCACGGAGCCTAAGCCTAATCGCCAGTCTCCGCACAAGTCGAGATCGCCCATTCGTAGAGAAGTCAGAGAGAGATCGCCCATCAGAGACCGCTTCAAGAGACACTCGCCATCACCACGATCGCCTAGGCGCTCGTGGGCGTTAGAGAAACGCCGCAGTCCCGACATCAGTCAAGCACCACCGCCGCCGATGTGGCCAGGACAGAACAAAGAAGAACAGTATCCAAGACAGAAAATGGAAACTCCCAAACATGTGCCCGTGTGGGATCACAGGAGCCTTGCAGAGACTGAGGAGTCTATGAGGCGCGACCGCGGGTACCCTGAGGATCGGGCACGCCGAGATGTGGACCCGAGAGGTCCAAACAATAGGGACCCATCTCCGAGGAGGCACGCCTTCAAGCCGCACGAAGTCAGATTCTCGCCTAATAGAGAGTCTAAGTTTGACTCTCGCGATTCCAAATTCGAACCCCGCGATCCGAAGTTTGATCCACGCGATTCTAAGTTTGAGTCTCGCGATGCTAAGTTTGAGCACCACGCCCCTAAATTTGAGCCGCGCGGCCCCAAGTTTGAACCGCGCGATCCGAAGTTCGACGGGCGCGATCCGAAGTTCGATGGGCGCGATACAAAGTTCGAATCCCGCGATCCCAAGTTCCAATCGCGTGATCACGAGGTACGCGACCCGAAATTTGAGCAACACCAACCGAAATTCGAGCCGCGTAAATTGGAACCCCGAGATGAACACTTTGAACCCCGCGACCATAAAATAGGATTGGTGCCACCTAATTTGCAGCCGCGAGTATCAAGATTTGAGCCTCGCGATCCCAAGTTTGAAGCTCACGTACCCAGTTTTGAGCCACGCGACATGAAGTATGGACCCCGTGGAGCCAATTACGAGCCACCGGATCCAAAGTTTGAACCACGAGGTGGTAACTTTGACCCTCGGGACCTTAAGTTTGAACCCAGAAGTGGCAATGACCCTCGTGACCTTAAGTTTGAACCCAGAAGTAGCAATGACCCTCGGGACCATAAGTTTGAACCACGCGATCCTAAGTTCGAGCCACGCAATACAAAGTTTGAGCCACGCGATCCCAAGTTCGATCCACGCGATCCCAAGTTCGAGCTGCGCGGTCACAAGTTCGATTCACGCGATCCCAAGTTTGAGCCACGCGATCCCAAGTTCGAGCCACGCGATCCCAAATTCGATCCACGGCATCCTAAGTTTGAACCACGGGACAAATTCGAACCGCGAGGATCAGATTATCAACCAGATAAATATGATACTCGAGCCCCCCCGAAATTCGAGCCAAGAGATCCCAAGTTTGAACCACGCGACCCAAAGTTTGACGCACGCGGCCCTAAATTTGAGCCGCGGGAAACAAAATTCAAACCAACATTTCTACCCGTTGAACCCTCATTTGAAGATGACTTGAAACTAGATCATCGCGACTCCAAATACTCGTCCCGTGATAAATTCGAGAGCCGCGACCGAAAGTTTGATTCGCGCGGCGATTATGTGGATCGGCATGATTATCTTGACGATGACCCTCACGAGAGGAGCAGCAGGCCAGAGAGAGACTATCGCGACCACCCGAGACCAGACAGCGCCCGTTACCGCGACGAGTCTGGGCGGCATGAGGAGTTTCCACGGCGCGACGATAGGAAGGAAGTCCGCCAACCACACGACGAGGAATTCCAAAAGGAGTTCGACGACATCTACAAGAGAACCGTGGAGTTCAAGCAGAAAGTGCAAGAGTTGCGGAGGTCTGACCGCGACAGGGATTACGAGCGGGACGACAGGAGACGCGAACCGGACCACGATAGGCGGCTACGCGATTCTGACCGCCACTATGATGAATTTCGCGACACAGAACTGCGGGAGCGTGAACGATCGAAGAACCGCCACGACGATCGATCCCGCTCGCCTCTCGGAGACGATGACAGGAAACGCCCAGACATCGACAAACGTAGTGGACCCAAGAAACTACCAGCGGACGTACAAATGAAACGGGACAAAGCCATTGAAAACATTAGCAGCAAGATGATGGAGAAGTACGGCAACTTTGAGAAGACACCGTTCATGAGGAAACGCATCCAGCTGGACTTGCAGTTCGCGATATCGCGCATCTTGTTCGACATGTTTGGCTCGGAGGACGTCTCTTTCATAGAGATGGTCGTCAAGTTTAACGCGAAACACGACACGAAGGCCGAGCAGAAGATATTTGAGGAAGTGATGGCCTGCTTCCCGAGCCATGTGGTCAAGGCTATGAAGAGAGCGGCGCCAGGTAAGGCATATTAAAGATAATAATTATAACAGCGACACGTACGTTTTCTCTCGTCATTCAACAGATTCAATAACGATATGCTAATCTTTTGAAATATGAATATTTTCAAGTTTTGTTCGCACTATCAACAGTTCTCAGTTTAAAATTTCAGCCGCAATTATTAGCACAGACAGATACACGTTATTGTTAGCAATTAAATAAATCGATATTCCGCTGGAAAATAAGTTGTTCCGAATTAGACAAAAGTGAGATTTTCATCACCGATATTTTTCAGATTAAATTTGTAGATCGCACATAAAAAACCTCGTCAATAATGGTAGCTAGCCTACGTTAATAGTAAACGTGTAATGGTAGCAACACACTGCTGCATACATATTTTATAAAAACCTTGTAAAATTTTCAGATTCCGAGAAAAGTGAAATACCACCGAAGACTTACAAACACGGCTCTGCTGAGAATTCTGTCGTGAATATGGGTAAAATATCTTATTACTATACATATTTTTTAGGTTATACATACATAAAGTTAATCCGATTTTATAGGTTAACCTAGTACTATTAATACGTGACGGACGATAATATAAATACTAGTTAAATTAATTTCAGATCATGCTGCCGTTTTAAATCAGGAGCAAAGTGAGTTTTGTGACACTTTAATATAATTATATCATATCCTTTTGAATAATATTGCAGGACCATATCTTCTTGGAGTATAAGGGTTTCTTATACAATAATGCGACACCATGGTATGGACCCGGAACCCTCACGGTGAATCCATGGAATGCTAAGAGTTTTTGTCTCTCCTATGTACGATAAACTTTACCATTCCAGTCAGTAGATAGCATTAGTGGGGTCCTGAACCACTTTATCAATTGCCATAATATTTAAAAGAATTCTTGTATATTTTGGATTATAAAATTTCTATTTCCAGGATCAGTACATCTTAGGCTGGGTTCAAATCAAAAGGCAGGATTGGGTCAGAATATAAACCGAATATTTTCATTGCGATTTGGTTTTTTTTTCAATTATACACACACATGTTCTGATCCCTAGCAGTGGGGATATTACAGGGCTGGTGATGATGATGACTTGAACAAATTATGGCCACATTTAGCATGATCCGTGAGCTACATATGTGGTGATAGGCTGATTCAAAGTTTACTTACATTTTAGCTAATAACAAGCTGACTCGGCAAACTTTGTTTTGCACTTATCATCTATTTATTATAATTATTCTCAGACCTATTCTCTCTCTCCATGATTCTCAGACCTACCAATTAACCAAAAAAAATCATAACAATCGGTCATGCCATTTCAGTTCAGTTCAATAGCAAACACTGTGACACTAGATTTCTATAATTGATTTCCAAACAGCGCATAAAATATTATATCGCTATTTTAAAAAAGTATATATTTTGACCGGGCATTGATCACTTATTTCTTCTGATTCTTAGGTATGGCTCTATATGACTGACTATGAATACTTATTTTTCTTTTAAAAGGACGACTGTATCGTTTGTTTAAATACACCGTTCTCCCTTCGATTGTTATTCGTCATCATGCGTGCCAAACAATTGACATTTTCTTAATTTTAGTTCCAGATTGGAGTATGTTTTATGGGCACCCCGGTTTTATAGCGAGTATGCCTATGCAACATTATGAAGGTGTCCACCAGATGGCATTGCCCATGAACCCAAATCCCATGATGGTCCCTTCGCCTTTCAACCCACCGTTGACCCAGGAAGTGCATCAAAACCTCAAAGACATTAAACCGGAGGATGAAGACGGATATAGCCTGTATATGTGCAAGGACAATGGTAAACCGTTCACAGAGAGCCAGGCGGATTTGTTGAAGAAATTCTTGGTCGGTGAAATATTTAAAGTAACCGAAACGTCCAACGGCTGGGCTCCCGAGTTCACTTTGAAGGGTTTGCAGAGCTTATTCCGCTACGAGCTCCACACTTACGACGAGGACTCGAAGAATTGGCTGCTCAATTTCGATTTTAGCGGGTTCGACGTCGACGTACTAGACTCACGCGAGTACGACGTATTAGTGTACACGAAGGAGGAGCTTTGGTATGAGCGAGCCGCCATCTGGCTACCAGGTCATTCCAGGTGCCGTCACATCGAACCGTTGGAAAAGCTAATGTTACAAAACAAAAAACTCACCGACGTTAACATAGGTAAGTGGAAGCTCGTCAAGAAAATTGTGAACGCCAAAGGCACCAGGATCTACGTCGACATGCCGCCGTCCTCGGCGCGAGCCCTGGAGACGCACAAAATGATGTTGAGCTACGAGCTGCAGAAGGTGAACGTCTACCTGAAAGCGGTGGCCGTCGACAAGGACGTGTTCGACTCAGGCCTCCAGGAGACGTCCATCTCTGAACCTTCAGTCATCGTCGCTGCGGCGAAAGCATCGCCCATGCCAGCCCTGAAGGAAGACCACAACATAGTCAAACTGTCCCTGAAGGGAAGCAAAACGTTGACCATAGAGATTGCGAGGAAAATCAAAGACATGGTCATCTATCATCTGTTCAAATACCTACAGCAGGACGGAGCCAGTAGTACCGATTTCGTCAGGTACGGATTCTGTACACCCAACGCTTTGGGCCTGCTGCCGGAGAATCATGAAACGAAACGATGGTTGACTTCCATTGACATCGGGCGACTGAATCGGCAACCTATTATTGTGTTGGGTAGGGACGCGCCTAACACTCGCTACATGAAGCTCCTTCTGACTGTGCACAGTGACCACAACTGCAACGCTGCGATAGTCACGGAGAGGCTGAAGCAAAGCAACCAGGGCGTCAAAGGATTGAATTTCCACCTGTGGAAACCTCTCACTGTGACCAAGAGTCGCAGAAAGTACAGGTTCCAAGTGGACGTCGATCTGGAATCGGCTGAAACCATTTCCAAGATGAACTTTCAACTGGATTATGTTGACGACAGACACAACACCAAAATAGTGTATTTTAAGCCTCTGGGATTCTCTGAGGAAAAATTTACTGAGCAGTTGCAGAAGTATAAAGCGGAACAGACGGACAGCTACGATGTCGCCAATATGGAATTGGCCTCGTCTGATTCCGATGACGATGTCGTTTGTGTTGGCGATTCAAGTGAATGATTGTGCTTTGGTTAAGTTTTTTCATTAAATATTGTGTTTCTGAATATTATTATGTTAAGAGACCGGGTATTAGTAACATAGTCTTACAAACAATGGGAAAATGTCACAATGTCCACAATTTTGCGATTATGTACATATAAGCTTATTTTATGCACTGAGTTTCTTGATGACTTGAATAGTTATTTGTGTTAGTTTAAATTCAGTCAGGTACTGTAATTCAGGTTTATGTTATTTTTTAATAAATACTAAACACGATGAACTGTCTATTGCACTCCCATTTTATAGGAAAGGGATTTTTCAATACATTACGTACTGCGTACGTACACTGAATACGGATACGCATTCTGAACACAGGTAAGATTTATATTTCTACCTAATTTCTTGTGCAGATTCTACAAAGGTGTTTTAAATTAAAATGGTTTAAAGTATGAAGTTGGTTATTTCTTTCCATTTATGTTTTATATTTATCTTGCCTTTTATGTTTGAAGGGTTTCAGTGCAACTTTTTATGGTAAAATAAAGATGGAAGATAAAGAATGACGCCACTGGGACTGATGGTGTGTAAAACAACAGCGTTAAAAAATGCCGCCATCGTATGGATCCTTGGGCGGCCTTCTCCGGGGCATGAGCAGGTAAACTCAACAATTTACTTTTTCTTTTTTACAGCAAATATAAATAGGTATCCCATTGCAAAGCGAAATCGTCTGGGAATATTTGAGTGGAGCTGATGTCATTGATAGATTGGTTTTCCAGCGAGAATGCCTTACCATCAACTTGGTGTTTTTAGTGAAAAACTCTTGTGTTGTGCAGTTTTCGGTTCAATCTGGAGCCTCCGCAGCTAAAACTTTCCAGGAATCATCGATAAGGTGTAATTAAATCTTACAGAATCATGGCCGCTGTGCCGCCAACATAAAGATGAGGACCGTTTTTCCCTGTATATAGTTACCAAAAGTCCATCAGAAAAGTTTTGTAAAGTCTTCCCTCATCAGTCCTTCTATGCACGCAGTGTACTCTTAATAATAGAGCTAACTATAACGTTAGACGCAATCGTAATATACACATATTCAGCGAGGATTGCCTAGTTCGGCTAGCATAATCGACTAGTTGCTAGTACGTAGTGGGACGAATTTGCGGTAAGTACGTTTTTCAATTCGTGGCGAGGCCTTTGGTAACTTGCATCCAGCTAAATCCATACAGACTTAAAACTCTTTTACATTTCCCTCAAAAAAACTGTGTTGTTTAATTTGTCGAAGAAACTTAATTGTCGGTTCGTTCGCATCAGGCCAATGACATCTTTTAAATTGTTGTGTGTTGCTAGAAAGCATGCAGAGTAAGCAGTGGAGTGGGAGGGGTTCACAAAACTCGTCTTGCCCCTTAATCGACGTTGGTGGTGATCGCAATGTATGTGTCGCAGGCGGATCATTGGATTCGGCATTTCGTAATCTGCTTCTGCTTTTATAATGTGAACAGCTAAGGAGTGGAACTCTGTTTTCACGGATCAGTATAATCAGGCCAGAGTGAACAGGCATCTTCTAGGCGAGCGTGTGTCATCTTAGGCCTCATCATCGTTTTCCATCAGGCATGATTGAAAAAGTCTAGCTTGTGGTGAAGCCAGAGCAGCATTTAAGCATTGCGTTGCGACGTCCCATATTGATATCCACATCGCTCGTAAAATGTTAAGCTTCTAGTGACACGAGGATCGCATTCCACATTCTGTCTACATTAAGGCATACCTATATTGAGATAATTTTTGCAGTGCCTGCAGGTAAAATAATTCTTAACCCTTTGACGGCTTTAGGTCCACTTGCATACAACTTTTTAATCCAGGTTTAGTCTATCTAGATAAAAGATCACTGAACAACCTACACTACGGGACCAGAATCAAAATCACAGAAAAAAAATACATTTCCCATACAAAGCTGAGAACCAGCTGACATCAGTTTGTATGGGGAAGTGTTTATTTCTTTTGAGATTTTGTTGTTGGTCTCATAGTTGTTCATTTTGATCGCCTTAATAACCCCTTTAAATATTACTGCACATCTCTGTTACACCTTGTATATCCGAAATAGGCTATTTATCGGGCATAAATAGCATTAGACCGTTTACCTAAACGGATACAGCTAGATCAGCATGTCTATTTTTGCTTCTATCATTTGGACCAGACTTAGACAAGTGGCCAAACTTCGTGTCAAATGTAAGAGTAGTTGTCAAATATCGATATTCCTATAGAAACGATGTATTGTCTGCCACTTGGTTAGGCACCTAGCTCCACCACTCACATAACGTTAGAGGGCCTAGCTAAATGGCTTATCTATTCCAAAACAAATGTATGAAACTGATGTAACGTTTGTTTTCTCTGTATAATAATAAGTCAGTTTCATACATAAATATTCTCTCCTATTGAAACAAACAATTTTATAACGTAAAACCGTTCGTGGCTCACAAAAGAAGATTCTTCGCCTTCGACTTCGCTTTATTTTCTTGTTGTTTGTATCGCCAGAGTCGAGGCAGCGTAACGAGTCAGCCAAGGCAAAACCTGCAGCGGTGTCCAAGCAGCTAGCTGTGAAAGAAGCGGACACGACTAAAGGTGAGGTGTTAGTGGTCACATAATTCGTGCACTTATTAATTGATGAAAAAACGGCATAAATAAAAAACCGGCCAAGTGCGAATCGGACTCTCGCTCGAACCAACTCTTCCATACCAGTATCTATAAAACATACATACATACATACATACATACATAAATCACGCCTATATCCCTGAAGGGGTAGGCAGAGGTGAACTAGCACCCACGTTTCGCCAACTATGTCAGGTCCCATGTAATAGGTAGCGAGCCTATTGTCATTTATCGGGCACAAAAGTCGCAGTACATAGCTAGGTGGTATAAGAGGAACGCTGCTGCCCATTCCTCATCACTGATTTATCCTTAGTCGCCTTGTACGACAACCACGGGAGAGATTTGGGGTGGTGACAAGTGTATTCTACTCTGCCGTCACCACACGGCAATCTATAAAACAAGCAAAAAAAAAACCACATTCATTCTTGTATGGGATCCCCCTTGAATATTTTATTATTCTGTTTATTAACATAGCGCCAAAATTACATCGAATCATCTGTGAAAATATCAACTGTCTAACTTATAACACGGTTACAGAGCAGCCCGGTGACTATAATCGTTTTATTCACTTTTATTTTTTGCGTCAGAATGAGGCAAAAGTCTTTCGCCATTCTTCCGTAGTTGTGACGTCACTCGAGCTTACGTCTGCTTAGAATGACCGAAATTTTAATCATGATTTATTGTATGAAAACGACGGTATTAAAAAAGTGACCGATGTCTTCATTTTAGGTCGAATTTCATATAACATCATAATAAAAATATGTTGAAAGAATTAAATGTTGTTAATAGTTCAAAGTGCCCTCTCTCCTTGTTAACTCACGCACAGTCGTGCTCTTTCAATTCCTTTATCCGCCTCAGTGGTCTAGTGGTTCGCCCACGGGAATTAAGATCCAGAGGTCCCGGGTTTGATCCCCAGGGGGATACAAAATTTGTACTCGGTTTGGTTGGTGTTTCAAGTCCGCCTGGCTAGCTACCACCATCTTATCAAAATCTGTCGTATGGCGACAGATATTAATGTTAACAGCATTATTGTATTCCATGTGTGATTCCATCTCCGGCCTGACGATAACGTCACTTACCAGGTGAGATGAAGGGCAAGAGCTTCCCTGTCTAACATAAAAAAAACTTTTAGCGACCACAACACTGCTTACTTTATTGTAGAATATGTAAGCGAAGGATATGTTTGTTTATTTGATTCAGACCCACAAGAGAAGGCAAATGCATCGCAAGGTGTCGGGGACGACCAAATGAACCGGCTGGATGGCATCACTTCTTTACTTCTGAAGTCAGAGTTGCGACGTCTGATGGCGAAGGTATGTTTTCCATGCTGATCTGTGGCCGTACCATGAGGCACAGTCGGGAACAGAAAATGTTTACCACCTTAAGCTTTACCACTTTAACCCTGGGAGCGAAAAAATAACACAGAATGTGCCAGCCCCGACTCAGTCCAGCCCGGCTAGCGTGACCACCGAAACACGATATGATAGAGCCATCCTCGCTTTGAACTGTCAAAAATCATTCATGTCATTCATTGGATTTTTGACAGTTCGAAGCGAGGATTTCTTTTCAAAGCTATAAATGGTTATATCATATCGTGTTTCGGTGGTCATGCTATCCGGGCAGAATTGTTTGTTCTATAATTATTATTAAATACCAGATTGAAAAGTCACCGTTTTTGGGTTCTTTACCTTATCGGCTATCTAAAATACATACGTACATAAATCACGCCTATATCCCCGAAGGGGTAGGCAGAGGTGAACTATCACCCACGTTTCGCCAGTTATGTTAGGTCCCATATAATGGGTGGCGAGCCTATTGCCATTTATCGGGCACAAAAGTCGCAGTAGGTACATAGCTAGATGGTATAAGAGGAACGCTGCTGCCCATTCCTCATCACTGATTTATACTTAGTTGCCTTGTACGACACGACACCCACGGGAGAGATTTTGGGTGGTGACAATTGTAGCCGTCACCACACGGCAGAGTAGAATACATCTATAATTCTAATCTATACCTATAATATACTTCACTGTACTCTAGCGTTAACGAGATAAAAATGTAAACAGTTTTGATGTGGCTCTTTATCGCCGAAATGCATTTAAAAAGAGAATTTGAAACTACATCGTCCATTCTAGAAAATCTAAATAATTAACTACTTTAACATTGTATTACAATTTTTACTTTTGTATTTTATTTTGTATTAAAAGACTCATCAACATTGTTTACGTTCTTTATCACGTCTCAGTGGCCTGACTGTAATAGATTCTTATAATTTCAGGTGCAAGAGGCCATCCCTTACGAGGCGCCGACAGCGGACGAGAATTACGTCATCAACAAATTCAGAAACGGAGTTTCGGAGGACTTTAAAAATGTATGGCCTCTTTTTTTATATAAATTTAAAAAGGTTTCAAAAATCTGTTTGCTTCCACCCTTTCGGTGTTACCACACCAATCTATCGATCGCCGGTCGATACTTTTATTCGACGTCGGTCGATTGGTATGGTTCGGAATTGTTCAAGTAAAAGATATCGGTCGACGTCGACTATTACAATTATTCGTCGATTTCGATTTTCGATAGATTGGTATGGTAACACCCTTTAATGTCCCCACTGCTGGGGCACAGGGCTTCCCTATAGATGGAGAATGGGTGTCGTACAAGGCGACTTAGGGAAAGACAGCAATGACTAATGGGCAGCAGCGTTCCTCTCATACCACCTATACATAGCAATTAATTGCGATTTATGTGTCCGATATATGTCAATAGGCACCTGTTATATGAGACCTAACTTAATTGGCGTAAAGTGGGTGTTATTTCGCCGCTACCCCTGCGGCGATATAGGCGTGATTTATGTATTTATGTACGAGTATCTAATCTACGATATTTACACTGATGTATTATTTGTTCTAGGTTATAGGATTGAATGTCACCCAAAGACTACTCGGCATTTTCAATCGTCTTAATGTAAAGGTAAATAATATAAACTTACAATATAAAATGTTTGGCCAAAGTACTATTTTTAGTAAGTATCAAATTTAAAACAAACGAAACGAAACGAAATAAATATTAAAGAGGAGATCCCAATGCAAAACTATTATATTATTATATTTGGTAAGGTATTGCAATATAGGAATTCATATCTATTTATTATAATAAAATTAGTTTGAAAAAAATTGTCTTACAACCGCATCCTTTAATTCTTCTTCTGCCTGCCCTCATCCCACCCTAAGTGGGGTCGACATAACAAGTCTTTCTCTTTCGCTCTCCTCGTTACATCATCTTTCACACAGTCCACCTATCGCTTCTTCGGTCTTCCTCTGACTCTATCACCCTAATTATAAAACATGGACAAAAGTTTGTCATAGTTTAAAACTGACTTTCTGTCACTTTTACTTGCTGAATGAATGACAGAGTTTTAAACCATGAACAACTTTAGTCGACGTTCTATAATAAGGGGGTGTGCATGATGATGTGGGGCATGATGACCAATTTTGAAAATCTACACCATGTTGTTTTTACGTGTCTACTTTACCCGAAATAAATTATATTTTTGTAAAAACTTTCGATTTTGATAGAAAAAACACGTTTTGAATAATGCAATTAAAAATTTCCGCCTAAACGCCAAAATAGCAATAGCGTCCGTGTGACGTCACTATCTCGAAAAAGGACAGTTTCTATATTAGACTAGTGATTTTGATTGGCAAATAAAATGTCGAAATGGAGATAACGAAATATTGACGTCACGCGGCGTTTAAGCAAAGATGGCGGATTACTAAATTTTGTATTTTATTTTTATAAAATAAATATCAATCACAAGTATAATCTGATAACAAGTGACTATTAACGAATCTCATTATATCCTAAATTATTATTATAAATCATTAATTCAGTGATTCTTTGTTAGTGTCATCATCCCTATTATCCGCAGGTGCATTTCTCCACTAAGCCCGAGAGGAAATTCCTGAGGAACTTCCTCAAGAGATTCCACTTCGTCGGCTTCAAGCGGATCACCAGGCTGACCAACACGTTCGCGGCGCAGGTCAGGAGCATCGTGGACTACGACGAGCTGTGCAGCAACAATAAAATATTCTGCGGTAAATACTTTCTGAATGGTCTTAAAATAATTAATAATCAGTCTTATGCTGTATGCTGGCCTGGGAGCGAAAAAATAACGTACAATTGGCCAGCCCCGGTTCATCACATGGGTGTCGTAGAAGTCGACTAACTGCCGCACTCAGAGTCGTTCATTAAATTAGTGATAATGAGTATTTTACAAATTATCATTAAAACATCTAATTGACCGTTCCTCTCAGAGTCGAAAATAATTGATTGATTAGTTATGTGACAATTTTAAGTCAGGTTAGTGCAGTGCATGTGTAATCCAGTGTTATCGGTAAGTGCGGAATTGCCACATGCAAAAAGCCATTAAACAATATTATTAGTTACACTAGTTTTTATATCACAAAAGTATTGTTTTCCATAAGAATTAGTTACTAATATCTATTTAATATAATATTTACGTAAAAATCCATAATAATAATTTAATTTAATCAAACTTGAACGGTAAATGCCATGACTTTTTAGATTTGGCCACACCGGACCAAAAGTCATTTATTATAAAATTAAAAAGTAAATGTCAACAAACAAGAAATAGGTACCCCAAATACATTAGAGGACAATAATACTACTACTACACTACGGACACCCAAATAATTCCATGGAAATACCAAACAAAAACATATCAATATCAAATTATTTATTTTGTGATCAAAATTGATCAAATAGATATTAAGCTACTGCAAGTGGAGTCAGCCTGGGAAATCATTAACATACAAAAGTCTCAGCGGCACACTCAATATTGGCGAAATCATATAGGAAACGCCATAGAAAAAAGAAGAAAAAGCCACACGAACCCTATCTTCATTGAAATAATTGATTAGTACTGTGATTGTCTTGGTAAGTATTGATGATTTCTTTGTTACATGCATGGGGTTCGATAGTTCCGGGAGTGGAATGACTGAGGAATTTAATTGTAATGCATATGGGCACAGTAATTAGTATTTTCTTATATTGTTTTGTGCTTAGATTATAGAATTATCCTGTATTAAAAAGTATCTAATATTTCTTTGCAATTTGCAGTGTGATACAATAACACCATAACCTGTAAAACTACAGAGCTAGGGAGTTAATCTGGAAGTGGTCCATAAAATCCACCACTTTCCCCACTGCAAGGAGCTATCCATAAGCAGTAGACAAGGTAACATTTATTTTCCACTAATTAAACTTATGAAAGTATAACAATTTATATAAATTATCTGTAATCTATATGTAACCTATTCTTATTATCTTTAATAATTATTATTCAGGCTGCACCTTCAATTATATGTGAAGTGCAGAACCCATTTGATAATGATGGTATTGCGCTGTCCATATAGACAATAATCAAAATAAAACAGTATAAAATATTTTGGACAATGAGTTTGACCTAGACTTTGCTATGGGTACCTATTATATTTCATAAGATTTTAAATAAAATGAGCAATTGTTTAAAAACTTGTTGATATGAATCAAGTTGTTTTTATGTTACTTTAAGGAAAATTTTAAAACTTGGTGCAACTGGCTATTAGTATATACAGTTCAATAATAACATGCAATTAGAAAAATGATTTAAATTAATGACATTATACTTATCTTTTTTCAGATCATATAGATATAACTATTAGATGAGGGGCATATTATCAAATCTAAAGACTGACGATTACACACCAAGTCAAAAATATTTTTTTACCCGGAGAATCAAGTTAAAAAGAAATGTGCTGCTGAAATAGACGAAGAGTGGAGTAAAACTCTTTTGGAAATTCTCAAATTACAGTTCAAGGAATCAAAAAATAAATTAGAACTCAAAATAAAATATTTCTTTTATATCTACTAGTTTTATTTTTATTACATTTCAAATACATACAAAATCATATTTCTAAACATTACATTTTTACAACATAAAACATTAAAAAATATAACATTTAAAAATACAAAAATGCAGTTCCCCATCGGTAGCAAGATCAGGGTCCCGGCTACCGGTGGTTAAGGATCCAGAGACAGGAACCTCCTCACTATACGCGCCGTGTCCAGAAGTACCGCCTTCTGCATCTGACTCTTGACCCAACCACCTAGCGCGAGCCTCTTAAGATGTTTATCGAGGCTCTTGGCTATCAAGCCATGGGCAGATAGAACTATCGGAACAATAATTGCTGAATCGATGTCCCACATGTCAACAATCTCGTGAGCTAAATCA
This sequence comes from Cataclysta lemnata, assembly GCA_963931975.1. Taxonomy (NCBI): domain Eukaryota; kingdom Metazoa; phylum Arthropoda; class Insecta; order Lepidoptera; family Crambidae; genus Cataclysta; species Cataclysta lemnata. The sequence continues at coordinate 3,521,562 of OZ008364.1, forward strand.
AGATATTTGTTTTCTTTATCTTTTTCGGCTTTCACAAGGTTGTCGTCATGAGGAACAGCGATGTCAACAATTATTGCGCGGCGTTCATGTCGATCTATTAATACAATATCAGGCTTATTAGCTACAATAGTCCTGTCTGTAATGATAGATCGATCCCAATACAATGTGGCATGGCTATTTTCGAGAACCTGTTCTGGCACATATCTATAGTACGGCACCTCTGATGCTACAAGATTGTATTTCAAAGCAAGTTGTTGGTGTATTATCCTGGCCACTAGGTTATGTCTGTGCAAATACTCGCCATTTGCGAGACGAGAACAGCCGGAGATTATATGTCTGAGGGATTCACCCGGGCGATGGCATGCTCGGCAAACATCCACTGTGCCATCCTTCAGGACAAACCTCCGGTAGTTATTCGTCATCACCACTTCATCGGTAATTGCACAGACAAAACCTTCGGTTTCACCAAAAAGGTCACCGAAACGGAGCCAGGAAACTGAGGCTAGTAAATCTACGTCGGGCCCATGGAGAGCTCGGTAGAATCTGCCGTGTAACTCCTTGCTTTGCCACACAGCGCTGCGGTCCAGAGTACTAAGAACTATAGGTTTGCGCCAGTTTTCTTTAGCTAAAAATAGAGGAGTGAGTCCATTGTCAACAGCAACTACGTCTCTATGAATCCCCATATCGACCTGGAGAAAATATTCCCTTAGATTGTTTATCTCGCGGTTATGTAGTGTCTTGGCATTTAAGAAGCCACGCCCACCACACTTCCGCGGGATATACAATCTCATAGTCGATGAACGTGGGTGATGCATACGATGTGCTGTTAACAATGTACGAACTGTTCTATCCAGGGCATCCAGTTCAGTTTGAGTCCATTTAAGTATGCCAAAGGAGTACATCAATAGCGGCAAGACCCAGCCATTATATGCACGAACCTTGTTTCCGCCCGACAAAAGACTCTTAAGGACTTTTGACAGGCGCCCCAAGAATCGCTCACGTAGTAACTGTTTCATGTCGACGTCTTTGATGCCTAATGCCTGTGACATACCTAAATATTTGTAGGTTTCGTTCACGGAGAGAGATCTAAGGTGAATGGAATCCGAGAGTTGTATATCCGCGGATTCCACTATCTGACCGCGCTTTACATGCATGACAGCACATTTGTCCACACCAAATTCCATTTTGATAGCATTACTGAAATCATCAGTAACCTTCAGTAAGGCTGTCAAATGGGAGCTGCTATGGGCAAATAGTTTCAGGTCATCCATGTATAGCAGGTGTGATAATACTTGACCATTTCTCCGTAAACGATAGCCTAACCCTGAACTCTCGAGAAGTGTACTCAGAGGGTTCAGGGCCAGACAAAACCACAGTGGACTCAGGCTGTCGCCCTGGAAGATGCCTCGCTCTATTTTTATAGGATCGCCGTTGCCCAGGATCCGTCGAGTTTCTGGATAGAAAAGGACCGTTCTCCACTGTCGCATACACGATATCAAGAAAGTGCGTAGAGTTGTATCTATTTTATACAATTCTAGCACTCTCATGAGCCACGAGTGCGGCACGGAATATTTTTTACTTATAGTCGCGTAAATAGAATCTAGGTTGTGCTTGTCTGAATTTTCCTACGAAATCTGTAAGCTCCACAAAATCCACAACGTAATTTATTATAAATTATTATTGAAAATATCACTATGAATGCACTGAAATATAAATTACAACAAAATATAACCCTACTTTTCAAATGTCAAATAAACGTCACATAAGACCTAAGTAAGGGTCATCGGTTACTCAAAATTTAAGTTTCATTAGCGTCGCTATTGACCCATTATCTGACTCTGAGAGGGAATTTTATTTAAAGTTTACTTAAATGTCATTTAATGATCATTAAGTCGACTCTGAGTGCGGCAGTAAGTGAGATTGCCCAGTGTAGACCAATTAGCACCTTGGGGCACCCGAATGGTGGAGGGCAAACCACCAACAGCACCATACCCAAAGAGGGTTGGTGTCAGGCAGGCGGCCGGCTGTAAAACCTAAGCCAAAACCTTGAGCAGTATGGATTGGAATGGAATGTCATCCCAATCACTCTCCGTTCATCGGTGTCTCGCTCGACATGGCCCGTTCCGTCTCTTTTCTATACATTCATTCATCACTAGCACCTTTACGGTGTAATGGATGATATGAATCAAAAGGGAGATAGGCTGGGAACAGGGCAGGCAGAAGATATAATCTGAATGGAGAAATTAAATGATGAACAACTGACAAAGTGTGAAATTAACATTGCGGCTGAGAATGTTGAACAAGTGAAGAGTTTGTGTATTTAGGATCTGTATTTGCGAGAGATGGAAAGTGTGATAGTGATATTGAAAAGCGGGTGAAAGCTGGGAATATGGTCAACGGGGCCTTGCACAATTTTGTGAGCAGCCAAAGCGTGTCAAGAAAGGCTCGTATGGCTGTTCATAATGGAGTGCTGGTCCCGACATTAATGTATGGAAGTAAAAGTTGTGTATGGGATGGGAGAAGAAGCATGATAGTAGATGAAATGCAGTACAAATGAGAGCGTTGAGGAGCAAGTCTGGGGTAAGGCTGAGCGATCGATCATGTAACAGTGTGATATGAGAAAGGTGTGGTTTGAAAGATGATTAATGACAAGAATTGAGAAAGGGATGCTCGCATTATTTGGTTACGTCGAAAGAATGGATGAAAGGAGGATGACAAAAAGAATTTATATGGTGAATGGAGAAATGGAAAGAGGAAGGCCTAGACGGATCTTTCATAATCAAAAATTAAATGAAAGTCTATTTAAAAAGGCCAGATCAAGAATACCCGAAACCGACAGGCATGAATGAAGAGATTAATAAGATTGCCATTTATCGGGCACATAAATCGCAGTATTGCTAGGTGGTATTAGAGGAATGCTGCTGCACATTACTTATCGCTTCTTTACCTTATGTTATTCTTTACCTGTTTCACAATCGACTAGTAAGTTCGAAGTAGCTTACATGGCAGTTCAATTGCCATTATTACAACAAATGATCTGCGAAGTAAGCTACTTAGAACTTACTTGTCGATTGTGAAACAGGCCCTTAGTAGCCTTGTACGACACCCACGGGGTGATGGGGGTGGAGACAATTGTATTCTGCTCTGCCGTCACATCACACGGCTGATGATAGTGATTATTCCTATAATGTTAAAATAACAAACGTTTTTTCTTTTTCCCGACTACCAGGTGCAGCAAAGATTACAATAACGCCGTGCTACAAATTTACACAATGCCCACCGACCATTGTAAGCTCTTTCGGTACCCCGTACACTGAAGAATCTAACGAGGGGAACGATATGGATGACGATGGATGGATAGATGACGCCGACATCACCATGGAAAGTAACAAAAGCAATGCTAGCGATAATTCAACAAGCAAAGAGGACTCTAAGGATAATCAAGATCGCGATGCAAATATTAATGCGAGTATTTCAACTGAAAAATCACTGGCTGCGAAATCAAACACCGTCATTACTAAAGAAGCCACTATTAAAGTGACGCAATCGGTTAAACCAAGCAGCGTTAACGCTAAAGTTGTCGATAACAGTACTGAAACTAAACAAGTTCCGCAGTCTAACCCTAATGTTTATCAGGAAGCGGCATCAAAACCTCCCAACAGTCAAACATCTGCTGCTCAACTCAAAGCCGATCAGACTAAAACGACAAGCGCACCCTCGATGTCTAATCAGGCGACGCCCAAGACAACAGGTGTGCCAGCGAAAGCACCCACAACTCCTACTCCCATAAAGAAGACTATGCCTAGTACTACGAATAATCCAACGCCATCCAAACCACTAGGTGCTTCAGTAAAAACACCCACAACCTCTACTCCCATAAAGAAGGCTGTGCCTTGTGCAACTAATAACCAGGCGACAGACAAACCGCTAAGTGCTACAGTAAAAACACCCACAACTCCTACTACTGCTACAGTAAAAACAACCACATCTGCCACATCCATAAATCAAGCAACAACTACAACTAATAACCAGCAGACGCCCAAACCACAAGGTGCCACAGTAAAAACACCCACAACCCCTACTCCAGTAAAGGAAGCAACGCCTTCTACAGCGAATAACCAACCGACAGCTAAGCCAGGTGCACCAGTTAAACCTACTCCACCCAAAGCCGCTAACAATACACCTACATCTAAACCGAACACACAGACGGTACCTCCCAAACCAACTGTTAACACAACTCCTGTTAAATCTACAAGTGAACCTTCAGCGGCTTTGCCCAAATCGACTAGTAATCAGACTGTACCGAAACAAACTGTAGCTAAATCACCTGCGAAAGTTCAAGCAACAGGCAGTAAACCTTCGACTGCTCCAACCACCCCTAAGGCAGCTGTTAAGCAAGCACCAGCTAAACCGATACAGAGAAACGTACAAGGCACTTCTAAGATTGCCGCTAAGCCCGCTGCAGTGACTGGCGCTAAAAACACACCAGTCACCAAACCCAAGCCGGTATCTAAAACGGAGGCGAAAAATAGTAAATCCTACATGGACATGGATGATTTTGAGGAGTTGGATGATCATGACATACTGGCTCTTATGTCTCAGGGCATAGTGCTCGACGAGTGTAGTGGCTCGGAAGAAGACTAGTTTGTAAGTGCACAGGGCCGGGGGCATAGACAAGTGGCCAATCTGTTCGAAAGAGTAAAATACAAATGTCATTTTTGACAGATTGCATTTGACACGACGGTCGCCATGTTGTTTTCTCTGTGAAACGTCAGTTTCATTCATTTGTTTGTATTCTATTCGTTCGAATAGATTGACCGCGTGTCTAGGTTAGACCCTAGGACAGTATAGACCCTAGTAGGTTAGTTTATAATATTACAAAGAAATACAAATGGTATAAGTAGTCATATAATAAAAGATGGATAATATTTTTAGTGCTTTAATTTTTAGGTTTAATATCTGGCTGAGTTGAGTGCTGTTTTGAGTATTGACAGAATAAAGTTTCTTGTTGAGTATTGTTCGATTTATTTCAGTGGTTCGGTGGTACAGACAACTTCCTCCTCGACCTGCAAAACAAAATTGTTTAACATAAATAAATTTTTCACTTCTCATGCTCTGAAAGTGCTTATTTGTGCAGGATATAGGCTGCACAAAATCGATTTTTGTGCTCTAGAGCATTAACGTATCTACTCATAAATGTGTCTCTATTAAGGCAAAGAAAGTGAGCAATGCAGCCAAACACAATAAGAAATTGAGAGATACAATTTGTTATTTTATTATTTACTTAAATTTATTTGCCTAATGCGTTTTTTAAGACATAATTTTAATTTAAGTAGGTACGGTAGGTTATTAAATTAACTTAAGAAAATTATTATTTTAAAATTAATTTAATACTTGGCTGTATAGGTCTGCAGCCAAAGCCAAACCAAACCAATAGGAAAAACAATTTCCTTCAGTATTCAAAATTGTACTAATTTTAGTTTGAATTTTATGAAATGTTATGATAAACTACTGTATTATTTCCTCGCAATCGAAGTGAAAAGCAGAGTTTCTACCTCGTCCACAAAACCATTTATCCTCGACATTACTATCAGCCCTCGCCTTCGGCTCGGGCTGCTAAAAGTCTCGGACAAAAATGATTCGTTTTGTGCACTTGATGGAAAATCTACTATTTCACTTCTCATGCTCTGAAAGTGCTCATTTGTGCAGGATATAGGCTGCACAAAATCGAATTTTGTGCTCTAGAGCATTGACATATCTACTCATAAATGTGTTTATATTAAGGCAAAGAAAATGAGCCATGCAGCCAAACACAATGAGAAATTCATAGATAGAATTTGTTATTTTTTAATATTTACTTATATTTATTTGCCTAATGTGTTTTTTAAGATATAAAAGATATTATTTTTTTTATTTAAGTAGGTACGGTAGGTTATTAAATTAATTTACGAAAATTATTATTTCAAAATTAATTTAATAAACTATTCGATTTTAATTTTAACATTATATAAATGTTAGAAAAATTAGTACAAAGATTTTGGGGTTAGAAAAAGAATTTCGAAAAATTATGATCTCGCCTCAAGATCATAATTTTTCGAAATTATTTTTCTAACCCCAAAATCTTTGTATTAATTTAATACTTGGCTGTATAGGTCTGCAGCCCAAACCTAATATCACTGGAGTTTGAATTTTAAGAAATGTTATGATAAACTATTGTTTTATTTCCTCGCAATCGAAGTGAAAAGCAGAGTTTCTAACTCGTCCACAAAACCATTTTTATCCTTGACATTACTATCAGCCCTCGCCTTCGGCTCGGGCTGCTAAAAGTTCGGACAAAAATGATTCGTTTTGTGCACTTGATGGAAAATCTACTATGGTCTATGAATATACTGCAAAACCTTGCTATAAAATTGAGAAATCTCTGGTATTTTGTTACTCGGGTGGAAATCAAGTTGCTAGAGCAGCCAATACCGTAAAGCAGTGTTTTTGAATACGCGACCACTCCTGGGTGAAAATAGACACAAAAAATTTAGTCAATAGTACATTTCGTTCTCATACTGAACTTGCATTTTCCTTGCCGGCGACCACCCGAGTAAGGTTTCGTATAGGTGGCGAGACTATTGCCATAAATACATATAAGTTATAATCAATATATTTTTTTAATGCAAATGCAAGTATTATTTTATTTGCCCTTTTGTGCCCGATAAATGGCAATAGGTTCGCCACCTGTTACATGGGACCTAACATAATTGGCGAAACGTGGGTGGTAGTTCACCTCTGCCTACCCCTTCGGGGATATAGGTGTGATTTATGTTTGTATATATATCAGTTTTGAATAGAGACGCTGCTGACTGTACCTGTACTGCAAGCCAAGAAAGTCGCCTTGTACAGGCCTATTTTCATACATTAATACATCTCTTCAAACAAGTTGCATGTTCCGGTTGAGGGTAAGGTTTTAGCAACATCACATAGCACGCAGGAGCTCCGAGGCTCTTCGTTTCTTAGGCGCGGCGTCCATTAATTTCTTACGCTCAGCTTCCATTTGATCGGCTATATTAAACACTTCTTTAGGAGCCACCTGGGAAAGGGAAAAGGACTGCGCTATTTTGAGGATGGGTTAGGATTCTATTCTAGGCATATTCTATTTAACGCTGTTTGGACTAAGGTGGCATATTGATCACAAATCGGTTTTATTCTTGTCCAGTCAAGCTGACCCTGATGAAAGTTATTGCTTGTATACCAAGGCATTCAATTTTAATAAATCAATTTAGATGGCCCACTTAAATTAGTCTCATTTGTAGCAGTAAAACTATCCCAGATATAATGTCGCACTAAAGAAACTGTCTTAAATGTTGAGATGATAATTTTACAGTGGTTTTTACCACCTCATCAGTCGCCATCATGAACTCTGTTACCATTCGATTCGGGCCAAGCAGTCCCTAGATGTTTTAAATTGTGTTACACCCGTATTTTAATGTAAAATGAAAATGAATAATTAGCTGTATGGTGTAGATCTCTTTGCTTTTCCTACAAAAATTAATATTATTCGCCTGTCACTGTCAGTCGCCTACATTTCACTCACGTTGCATTTTTAGTTTTCGTCGTACTTTGATCATTCCATAGAGGACAATAATACTACGGATATGATAAGATACATTCACTCAATAATTGACTGCGGCATTTCACGGCTGAAAATTATTTCATTTCAAATAACAGAAATTGACCAAATCTAAATATGAGACGAATCAGTGGCTCGCGCGGAAATCGCAACCAAAACCCTCCTTTGCTGAACGAACACCTCCAGGTAAGATTGTTTTACCGTGTCAATTGTTTTTAGCTTTGATTGATTTCATAGCTGCAACGTTTTTTATATTATTATCATCTTGCGTTGCATTTTCTGGAATGGCAGGAGTCTAAGCCAACAGAAACTCCTACAAACGAATCGATGTCACGTCTGCTACTGTATTTTAAGAGGAATACTCGCTCACGACAATTGTCTCGTGTAACAAGTATTCGGCATACTTGTCTCGAAATGCCGAGTGCCCTGTGGTGACGGCACAGCAGAAAATGTACGAGACGATCTAAAGGCAATGAATAATGGGCAGTACTCTTATACCAGCTAGCAATATACAATGGCCCTATCGTATTTGGCGAAATGTGGGGGTTGGTTCACCTCTGCTTATTGATATAGGATTTAATGAGTTAATAATAAATATGTTATCAATTATTATACTCATTAAATTTGCTATAAAGTAGTAATAATCACCTCAGTATCATCATCAAATTCTAATAAAAATTTCACTTTCCTTGCAAAAATAAACCTCGAAATCATTTAGAATGCAATTTTTAAACATATTTATTGAGTTGTTCTGCTTTGCAAGTGTAAAATATAAATAATAAATAACATTATTTCTAAGAAATTTCTGTACTAGATTCAAATTCTACAATCCCCAGTAACAGTCTTGGAAGCCTGCAGCAGTCTGAAAACACTGCTAAGTTTTTGGGATAATCTGGGATGGTTGGAGTAGGACAATATAAGGAGACACATACAATGGCCCAATCAGGAGGCTAAGTGCGCAAAAGGCCCAGATAAACTAAAACTTATAGTACCTAGGCCTTCTCTTCTAGTACATTAATGATAGGTCCCATGCATATGTGGTGGGCCTATTTCCATCTATATTGGGCATACAAATTGCAGTATATTGCTAAATGCTAAAAGAAGATTCCTGCTGCACACAATTACTGTCTAAATCTTTATTTGCCTTTTACAACACCCAATCAATTTCTACCATGAGATTCATAGTGGTGACATCTGCTATGACATGCTCCTTAGCACAAGCCTCGCCATTGTAAAGATTCCTTAGTTCACCCATGTTTTAGTTACAGGATATAGATCTAGAATTGGCACTGCTAAAGCGCAAAAGAGAAATGATTGAGCAAGAAAAACAGTTGTTAGAAAACAAGAGGCAACTTAACAGTCAACAGGTAAACGTAACATGTATGACATAAAATAATAAACTCAAGTTGTTTAAAACAAATAAAAATTATACACAACTTCCAAATGATAACGGAACAACATAATATGACAATACCATGTTGTTAAATTATCATTGTTTAGCAAAATTCAACTATTGTGCAGTTTTTAATATATTCAGTAGTTAACATCTGCCGTGTTAATAAAGAACGAAGCAGATTATGACAATGAAGGTGTTAACGTTCACGTAATGTATACATCCTCATTTTAATTCTGCATCTAGCTAGACTGTCTTTTGATTTGAGCTTTTTGTCACTACAATTTACTTCATAATAATTTTTCTAACATAAGTTCCAAGCACTGACTTCCTCCTCTGCCACATTATGAGGCTAATCACATAAGACATGTGTGCATTTCGCAATCTTCTTAAGATGGACTGCACAATATGTCAATGCTAAACAAACCTTTTCTCAATATTTCAGAGACCGTATAATTACCACCAGCCTCGCCATAATTACCCACAGCAACAACATTATGACGATGAGCTTTCTGATAACTACAATTCGTCTGATTATTACGATTCAAATTCAACATTCCCCAACTACATGTGTAGTGGAACACCAGATAACCGTTCGGGCCCTGAGCAGGATTGGTACAATGCGCCAAAGCGTTTCTCAGGACCACAGAGAGCCAGCAACAAGAGTTTTGGCTCATCGAACCAGTTTGCACAGTCGTCCCACACCGAAGTCAGGCATACGCCCCAGCCGCTTCTGGGCGCGCATCCGATCCGCCCGAGTGGCAGATTCAAAACTGCACTACTCCCAAGGCCTAACTTGAAACCGAATCCGAGTAAAGTTACTAAAAGCAAGTTGCCTCCGTCGTCGACTGTGCCGAAATTGGTATCTTATCCTATTCCTCAGCGCAGGGCCATAGTTGAGAAGACTGCTGGTTTGGTTAAGCAAGTCGAGAAACCCTCCGACTTTATTCTCCGCGCTGACCAAACGCCTTCTCGACAGCTGGCCGGCCGCCTCGAGCTGTGTTTAGGGCATATCGTCAAAGAAATCAGAACTAAACACGCCAAATCGCCTATGTACCGTAGATGGTTCATATCGGATGTTTTCAATCGTATACTGAAACAAGCTATTCGCGAACGCATCAGGGTGGTGATGCTTGACAAGCATGTGGGCAAACTGGAAGATGTGGTTGCACAATACCGTGAGGTGTTCTCGAAAAAAACTGACTTGGAAGTTGTGCAAGGAGCGCTCGAAACTTTTAATGTTACCGTTTCCAAACAAAAGGAAAAAAAAGGAGAAGGTAGCTATTGCGAATCTCTTTCGAATGGACCATAATTTGCGAAATGGTTGCTTTTCGAGGAAATGGATCGGGCGTAACGTAAATCGCCTCTCCATTATGTAGACAATGTGCAATGTGTCTCATTGGCATTGAACTACGTAATGCCACGTGGATAGAGATCCCGTGTATCGATTTACAAGTGCCGATCAATTTTCACGCCAATCCCGATCGCCGAAATGTAATCAATTCATCAATCAGTTAACAATTATCCATCTTATTGCAAATTGTTTTCAAGTTTAGACAGATTTAAACTTGAAAATTGTTTGAATCTTGCATCAAACGGGTTTTGTGATAAGGTGGAATTAGTTTAATGGTTAATAAAAACTGCAAAATACCGTGGTAGGCGTGAGGGACACAACTAAATTCTGGGCGAGGCTTTCGACTACTTTGTCAACAGAAATAAAGTAGTTGGCTCTCCTATATTTTCAACAACTGAAAATTGATTTCATGCTTATAAATCGATGACATTCACATTGATAAAACCAGATAAATAAAAAATTAACCAAATGACTTTCACCAGATAGTGTGTGAAATGTTTATTTCACATTAGATCTATTGTCCCTCTCGCCATTTTAAATTTCAATAATTTCAGTGATAAATATTGATTTTAAGTCTAGTCACATATAATATATTTTAACATATTGTTAACCATAGTTAACAGTATGTTTATTACAAACTACAATTTTCCCACTCGTTTTTGTACTCGACGCCAAATATACTGAAGACGATATTTAATTCAAGCAATTAATTGGTCTGACCTGTTGACCAACATACCACTAACAGTGGCTTTCAATATTCTATCTACAGATAGAAGATACCGTCAATCCACGCTGGTCCAACGTTCTGGATTACAGCACATTCTCCCTATATTCGTCCATCCATAGGGAAAGCCTGTGCCCTAGCAGTGGGGACATCAAAGGCAATGAGAGAATAAAACTTACTGAATTTTTGTTGCCAGCCATTTTTTCTTAAATTGAAACTAAAACGTGGTAGTTTTATCTTGTTATGCAGTTAGAATATTGAAATAGACCGTAGTTGGTTGTCAGGCTTTAAAAACACTGTCTCTTTTATTTCAATAACATAATCGTGGAAAATAAACAAAGCCCAATAAGTTGATACAAATTATATATACAATCAAAACCAATTAATGTTTTAAAACTAAGGGACTAAAAGCTAAATTAAAGGTAGAAAATTGATTGAAATAAGTCTGAATAAGTCCCTAATAGGAGACGAAATTATAGTTCCAATTTTGACCACGCGCGGACTTATATGGCCCGCACTCTAGTCGCTATTCTTGCCGGGTCTATGGTCTAGATTTAATTTAAAAAAATTAACATTGGGTACTCATTATAGTTATTTGACGTCTCTGAGTGCGGCAGTTATACTGACATAATCGGACAGCGTTGTTTGAAGCTTGATTTTGGGGTTAATCGTAGAATGGTTGATGAGAGTGTGCGCCAGATAAATCTGCGCGTGGTCAAAACTGGAACTAAAACTACGTATTTTGATTGTCTAGGAGTGTCAATGTTAGCGAGCAGCGCCACCTGATTTATCTGACGCGCACTCTATAATATTATGCTAAATTATTATGCCCTATCACTTCTTAAATACAAAGAAGGCACAACTGAACATTGTATCGAATTATTATCTTGCAAAAGTATGTCCTCAATCACAAAATTTTGAAAAGATAATGTTTTTAAGTGTTGTCTTCATCATTCGCCTGCCCTGTTCCAGGCTATCTGTAGGCCTGTTCGCTAACGTTTTTTGTCAGTTGAAAGTGATGACCACCGAACTATTTACTTATCGATTGCTGTTTTCACAGGGCAAGTGTCACAATAGCGTTATAGTAAAGTAGTAATGGTTCATAAAATAGTTCGGTGATCATCACTTCCAACTGTCAAATAAAGTTACGGGCTGGACAGCCGCCTTCCTTTCAGATTTTCTGTCACGGGTGCTATTTTCATGCTTCTTTTTATGAACTCATCACACATCCTTCCATTTTTGTTACTCTTATCTATGTGTCTTTACATTCGCATGTCTGCTGCATGCTATCGCCTCGTTCCCTTCGTCCACCTTCTTAGTGTCAATGTTGATTTTAAATTCGAGTTGTGGCTAATTTGTATTATTTTATTTTTTTTAACTGAGCTCTATGTGAACGTATATTTTGCAGATCGGGTCGAGAAATACCTCAAAAAGAATATGTATAAATTTATGTATGATTCAATGGGAGAAATGTTAGATGAGGTAACAAAAAATGCCGTCATATGTTTTACCTGTGTATTGATTAACTTTATATGATTAGCACTTTAAAATTGTTCTAGTTGAACAAAAAATACAGCATTCAAGATACTAATGCTGACGTGGAGGAAAAGTTAAGAGATATTTTTAAGAATGATGTTTCTTCTCAAAGTGATAATCTCAAAAATGAAGATGCAGACATGAAAGTAATGAACGTTGAAGAAGTAATGGACGTTATACTTGATGGTAATGAAGAAAAACCAGAAGGACACGATGTGGAACAAAAAGAATTGGTGTCCGACCAAACTGAAGATAAAACAGACGACGGTGATGCCATACAAGAAGAAAAACTGAAAACTGTGATGTGTACCTTAATGCAACAACAAATAGCGAACATTTTACCTCAATTCACACAAGTAAGTGTGCATTATTTTGTGGGTGTCCTAAGATGCGACGCGTCCCGCGTCCCGAACCTTGATAATGTAAGCCTCCATCAATTGCTTTCGTCTACCTGTCACTATCACACTTTGCGATTATTCTCAATGAGTGAGAGTGACAGGTAGACAAAAGTGATTGAAAGAGGCTTACATAATAACCTCGCCGGGTTCGAATCCCGTCTGTGATGAACACAGACATTTGTTCTCGAGTTATGGTTGTTTATATCACTGTCATCCCGAAATACAAGTGGTCATGCTACTTACTTTGAGCTATTGAATAGGTGTGAGTACAAAAAATATTTATTAATAAAATTTGTAATTATATTTTTGACTAATCGTGTAGTCGGTACCTGGAATAAACTTCCAGAACATATTTTGTCAGCACAAAACATCAACCAATTTAAGAACCGACTTGACAAATACTTATACAATATGTGAAAGAAACCTAATAAAATAGCAGGATATAGGCACCTATCAGTTGTTTACAACTGTCTGCCTGATAATTTATAATAATAATTTGTAATTGCCACGGTACGTTTAATTCTGTTTTTCAGGATTTATTTAAAATGTTGGACGTCAAGCGAATGTTCATGACAGCCAAATCGCAAGTACTAAGCTTTAGAAATGATCTTAAGACCGCTAACAAGGCAACGTTGAAGATCGAACCACTTGCAGAGCCGCCGACGCCAAAGGTATCGGGCCCCGCTGGAATGCACTCTGCATTTTTTGTCAAGGTAATCTTTTTTTTATGTTAGACAGGGAAGCTCTTGCCCTTCATCTCACCTGATGGTAAGCGACGATAGGGGCCGTAGATGTAATCGAGCTTCACCTGGAACCCTCGACCACAGAGGGGCTGGCTATCTTATCACACATTGTCGGAACACAATAATGCTGTTTACATTATTATTATGGCGACAGATTTTGATAAGGTGGTGGCAGCTAGCCAGGCGGACTTCAAAGAAGTCCTACCACCAAACAAAAAATATCGCTTTAACCTTTGGACCGCCACGTCAAAAACCAACGTCTGTGTTCTCTACGCCAAGCGATAAATACCTTCTGTCATACCTACAAAATAATAGTGACGGCTAAAGTATACTGGGTGTAACAGAGGTGTAGTCATATATTCAGGCCATCAAACTGAACAACTTTCGCTAAGGGAACAAAATCGAAATCTGAGAAAAAAAAACACTTGCCCCACACTAAACCGAGAACCAGCTGACATCAGTTTGACATCTTGACCCTTTGTCGCCTTGTACGACACCCACGGGAGAGAGGGGGGTGGTGACAATTGTGTTCTGCTCTGCCGTCACTAGACGGCATTAAAATTTAGCTCGGTATATTGTCTATGACATAACTTTTGTATCTATTTATTCTCTCCCTCCGTGTGTGTTGTGTAGTATTGTTAACTCACTGTTCTTCTTCTTGCTGCCCTGTTCCCAGTCTATGTAGAGTCGGGGCAGCATGTTTCCTCTCCGATTAATATTGATCAAACGTCATCAAGCCATCCACTCCCTTTTGATTCATATCATCCATTACACTGTACGGTGCTAGTGAAGAATGAATTTATAGAAAAGGACCATGTAGAGACCGATGAACGGAGAGAGTGATTGGAATAACAACATTCCAATCCATACTGCTCAAGGTTTGGCTTAGGTGTTACAGCCGGCCGCCTGCCTGACACTAACCCTCTCTGGGAATGCTGTTCCCAGAGAGGGTTAGTGTCAACATTCGGGTGCCGCTTTTTTTAGATTATGTGTCTACACCGGACAATCTCCCTTAGTCTACTTTTACAACACCTCTGGATTGAGTCAGGACTGGCACATTCTGCGTTATTTTTTATTCACCACCTAGTTATATGACACAACAAAAATACCTAGAAAACAATGTGTTCAAATAGTTATTTATGCAACTGTTGTATTGGAATGGGATGGCCTCGTGACGGTTTTCATATCTAGTTATGTATAGTTGCATACAAGACAAGAATCATTTCATGAGTGTATACTCATGATATGATTCAATGAAACGGTAGGGTGTTTTACAGTTTTAAAAGTGCATTCCATTGTGATTTTCAGGTTGTAGGCAGTCCAGATCTACCACACAGAAAGGTAATGCAAACTTTTCTGAAGCCATTCAATCCGAAGTCAGTAAAAAAGCACAAAGACCAGCCTTTGTTGTATATTGGTTTCGACAATAAAAATGATCAAGTTAGATTACTTGAAGAGAAAGCAGTTGAACTAGGTATTAAATTTTCCTATTATGTCATTATATTCGACCATAAATATAAAATGTTCATGTCATTACTAAAACTTTTTTCCATGTCCAGATGGGAATGTGTTAGTTATACATGATGGTGATAAGCAGATGACGCTGAAAATTAAAGAATCCGTTACTAATGATGATTGTCATAATGATAACGATTGCGAAATAGTTGAGACTACACCAAAAACATTTGAAGTAGACGACGTCACTATACTTGAGGATAGTGACAAACAAAACTCCGATATAATTAACGATGATTTGGATGAACAAATAACGGACTTGTTATCGTCAATCCAGAAAGAAGAGGAGGCATCAACATCGACCAGTGTCGAAAACAAAGATATGGATCTCAATACTACGACCACGCTCGATATCACTCCAATTGATGCGGATGTTGACACTGCAACTGATGTTGACCCTGCAACCGATGTTGACCCTGCAACTAATGTCGACCCTGCAACTACAAATAATGTTAACGAAGCAGCTGATGTTGATGAATTCGTCGATTATGGTGGTGAAATTGAAAAAGAGTGTAATATAGTGATTGACGAGGTCACTAATAGTGACGATGAGAACGAAAATATTGACGCGCCTGCTGAAGGCGATCAAAAAGAAGATTCAGTTCCGTGTTTGAAGGGTGATGTCGTGGGAAATAGGTCCTCTGCACGTTTGGCCAATGCCAATTCCACACCCAGTACTATACGTACCAGACGAGCGAGCAAACTACTAGCACAGAACTGAAAGTCTACTTGGGTCATAGATATTCTTACACTCGTATCTATAGTCAAGTCAAAGTAATTACTTGAGTAATCGTACTAATTGTTACTTAAATTGTCATTTTTATACAATATTCTTATGAAGTATTCTTACTTTAGACAGTTCTTACTTCATTCAAATTCTTGTTAAATGTTTAAAAATAACAATTTAAGTAATGACTTTTACTCAAGTATGTAATTCCTTTGACTCGATGAATAGATACGAGTGTTAGCATGGGCATAAATCTTAACCCCCTTATTCATAATAGTGGTCGCTCGCGGCTTCGCTCGTGGTTATGTCGGTTATTATACATAGCCTATTATATAGCCTTCCTCGATAAATGGACTAATCCATCATTAGTCTGCCTCTTTTCATCACAGAGTAAACCCAATTTGACAAAAAGAGACAGATCACTGATTTAATTAAAACAGTGTTTTATGAATAAGGGGGTTTGAATATTGGTACTGTACAGTACACTTGCTTCTATTTCTATACGTATCTAACTACTTTTGTATTTTTTTGGCTTTAATGTCATGATACATGGCCGTAGGCCATAGCCGTTTTGGCTCAGGTTCGAAAACACATAAAATTAAGTGTTTATTTTGCTGCAAAAGTAGCAAATGTCACTTTAGCTAGTTTTAATTGTAATGCACTCGATGATTAAGATTAAACACTTACTGCTGCACTCAGAAACGTCTAGTTACGTAAATGAGTACTCAACATCAAAAAATGATGAAACATCAAAACTAGTCCCTATTCTTGCCGGGTTTGAATAAAAAAAATTAGACATTAAATACTCATTAAAGTTAATTGACGTCTCTGAGTACGGCAGTTAGGGCCTGTTTCACAATCGACAAGTAAGTTCTAAGTAGCTTACTTGGCAAATCATTTGACAGTTGCAGTATGAAATATTATGCCAATTGAACTGCCAAGTATGCTACTCAGAACTTACTTGTCGATTTTGAAACAGGGCCGGAGTATATCAAATGCAATTGTGTAAGGTGTAATTGACTACTTACTTTCACTAATAAAGATGTAAGAAACTTAAATCATCTTTTGTTTTTTTTACAACACTTGCTTAGAAATGTGGCTTTATTTTTTGGGGAAAGTTATGCAATTCAAGTTTAAATATTAAAATATTTTCAATATTAAAAGACCCGCGACGATGGTATAGAGCCCTCAACCATAAAGAGGCTGGCTACCTTGTAACAAATTGTCGGAACACAATAATGCTGTTTACATTATTATGGCGACAGACTTTGACCAGATGTAGTCAATCGATTATAAGTACATACAAACATACATACATAATTCACGCCAATATCCCCGAAGGGGTAGGCAGAGGTGAACTAGCACCCACGCTTTGCCAATTAGGCTAGGTCCCATGTAATAGGTGGCGAGCCTATTGTCATTTATCGGGCACAAAAGTCGCAGTACTTTGCTAGGTGGTAGGTATAAGAGGAATGCTGCTGCCCATTCCTCATCACTGATTTATTCTTAGTCGCCTTCTATGACACCCACGGGAGAGGTTTGGGGTGGTGACAATTGTATTCTACTCTGCCGTCACCACGCGGCCTTATAAGTAGAGTGTGATAAAAACAAATTTATTAACAAATAAACAGTGTTGAAGACATAGTTTTAAGCCGTGGATGCGGTGCGGAGTGGGTCAATGTATTCGTGAGATGTTTCTAGAACAGCGGGCCTAGCACAGGGACAAGTCTCTCTCCACCACTTGACAGTGTTTTGTTTCGGGATTTAGTGGGAGTTAGAGCGAGAGGAAAAGATTTTCTCCCCCAAAGGAGATGTGACCACGTCTCGTGCTACAGGGGGGCTAGCGAAGTGGCTAATCTATTCAAACGCATAGAATACAAATGTATGAAACTGACGTATTAAAGGGAAAATAATGTAACAGACCTCCTTGTCAACAGTTGACATTTCAGTTTTGATAAGTATTTTAATGACATGTATTTTAAATTAGCGACGAATTCCGCTGCCAAAATATACTGTCGCAAATCAAGAATATTTATTAATGACAGCAAATCAGATATACCTTTTCTAATTGACAGTGGAGCAGATGTCTCAATCATACCACCATGCAAAACGGACAAACTCGACAATTCTTTTAAATTGTATGCTGCAAATAACACCCAAATTAAAACTTATGGCATCAGAATCATGACAGTTGAATTTGGATTACGCCGCAAATTTACATGGCCGTTCGTAGTAGCAGATGACAAACGAGGGATATTGGGTGCTGATTTTTTGAAGCATTTTAATTTGATAATCGATTTACATTCTCGGAAAATTATTGATGGAATCACAAAATTATTTATTGAAGCAGAACTAACATCTATTAATGAAAATGAAATATTAAGCACTACTGACAAATCTTCGCCATATTTTGATATTTTACAACAATTTCCCGACATAACTATACCAAATTTATTACCAAGTAATTTCAAACATAACGTCAAACATTATATTGAAACCGAAGGTGATCCTGTGTTTTCTAGACCTAGACAACTTGATGGGAAAAAGACACAGATAGCCAAAGAAGAATTTGAGTTCATGATGAACAATGGAATCATACAACCATCAAAATCACAATGGGCTAGTCCATTGCACATGATCCCAAAGAAAGATGGCTCATGGAGACCGTGTGGAGATTACAGACGCTTGAATAATCAAACCATTCCGGACAGATATCCTTTACCACGAGTTGATGATTTCCAACATATTTTAAAAAACACAAAAATATATTCAAAAATTGATCTTTTAAAAGCTTATTATCAAATTCCGATGGCAGAAGAACATAAACATAAAACAGCGATCACAACACCCTTTGGATTATACGAATTTAACGTTATGAGTTTTGGTTTACGCAATGCACCATCTACATTCCAAAGATTTATAAATGAAGTCACAAGAGGACTTGGATATGTATTTGCCTATTTAGACGATATTCTGGTAGCATCCAGTGACGAGAAATGTCACGAAATGCACCTACAAGAATTATTTCAAAGACTAGATCAATATGGGCTACGAATGAACCTATCAAAATCAATACTTGGAGTTAAACAAGTAGAATTTCTGGGCTACCTTATAACTAAAGGAGGATTGAAACCTATTCCAAAAAAAATACAAGCTATCATAGACTATAAACTACCAGAAACCTACCGTGATCTTCGGCAATTTCTTGGTATCATTAATTTTTATAGGAGACATATTAAGAATGCTGCTGAGTCTCAAGCCTCATTACATGATTATTTAA
This sequence comes from Cataclysta lemnata, assembly GCA_963931975.1. NCBI lineage: Eukaryota > Metazoa > Arthropoda > Insecta > Lepidoptera > Crambidae > Cataclysta > Cataclysta lemnata. The sequence goes on from OZ008364.1 coordinate 3,540,850, forward strand.
AAGGAGCAACGAAAAATGACAAACGAAAAGTACCATGGAATGAAGACACTAAAAAAGCATTTGAAAAATGTAAACAAGATCTTGCAAATGCAACCATACTAACCATTCCTATTTCAGATCTTCCATTAGCATTATTTACAGATGCTTCTAATACAGCAATTGGCGCAGTACTTCAGCAATTTGAGAACAAAGCTTGGAAACCAATAGCTTTCTTTTCCAAAAAAATTAAACAATGCACAAACTATGTACAGTACCTATGATCGTGAACTATTAAGTATTTATGAAGCAATCAAACATTTTAAACATTACGTTGAAGGAAGAGATTTTACAATTTATACCGATCATAAACCATTAATATTTGCATTCAAACAAAGAAACGACAAAGCATCTCCTCGTCAGTTACGCCATTTACAATTTATTTCGGAATTCACTACAAAATTTCAGCATATTAGTGGAAAAAATAATATCGTTGCAGACACAATACCGCAAAAGGTATATGGAAAAACTATCCGACAACCCGGAGAATTTTTTCAAAGTCCAAAAACTGAAGTGCAAGACGACTTTAAAAAATCGCAGAACGTCATAAACGATATAAGGCCATTGCCTAAAAAATATAACAGAAAGAAAGTTACCTTCTTCTCTAGAAGAAACCAGGAGGGGGAGTGGTGTAACAGACCTCCTTGTCAACAGTTGACATTTCAGTTTTGATAAGTATTTTAATGACATGTAGCCGGAGACAGAAAATATACGTATTGAGTGGAAGTCGTAATATTTATTTAAAATATCAAAAATAATATTTTGTGGCCTCGCGCTACAATAACTTGGCGACCGTCGTGTCGAACTTATGAGAAGCTGTCAAAAATTGACGTTTGAGTTCTATGCGTTCGAATAGATTTGCTACTTGGTTAGGGAGGCAGACCCCGATTTCAGTTGCTGTCTCTCTCATTCATTGAGAATGTGAAAGTGGCGGGTAGATCAAAGCAACTGAAATCGGCTAACATCATACGGGGTCAGGACATTTGTCGCTTAGGTATTCCTTTTCTGTCTTTATGTAGGAGTAGGTTGGATAAGCAAAAAGGCATTTTTTTTTTACACAGCTATCATCTAGCCCAAAGTAAGTAGCCTAAGCACTTGTGTTTTGGATACTAGATGACGGACATATATTTAATATAATTATGTATAGAATTGTTGAAAATGTACTACATAAACACATACACAACCATGACTCGGAAACAAACATTTGTGGTCATCACAAAGTTTGCCCCTACCAGGATTCGAACCCGGGACCTCTTGGGCAATACCCAGCAATCTGATCATTCGACCAAGGCGGCCGTCAAAAAAATTTATTTGTGCGGGTCCTAATCCAAAGCTAACTAAGCTGAGAACTCAGTGGCCTTCCGGATTGCGAGATTTCGCGTTGTCTCACTCGCACGCACCTGCGGCCGCGCGGGTATGCAAGCGATTATGACCTGAGGGGTTATTATGTAAGCCATTCGTGTGTACGTCATTCGTTGAGAATAATCGCAAAGTGTGAGAGTGACAGGTAGACGAAAGCGTTTTAAAGAGGCTTACATAATCGGGGTATATTTCCGGGGAAACTGGCACTGTTTTGTTCCCAGTTTCCCCCCGATTATCAATTTGGGGGAAGATGCAATAAAAAATCCTAGTTTCGCCACATTCGGGGGAAACTGCGAATACACCGTTCTGATCAATCGTCCGAGTCCGCGATAGTACCTACTTAAATGTTAGGCCAGGCTCAAACTTTGAGTAGCGTCTCAGTATTCGAGGGTTGGTCAAGCAAACTTACCATAAGCTGATTGATGTAATACTCGTACGTGATTGTGTCAGTGACAGGGTCCAATGCGGTCTGTATCATTTCGTCGTACTCCTCCTGGAAACGTACACACCTACATAAATCACGCCTATATCCCCGAAGGGGTAGGCAGAGGTGAACTAGCACACCAACTAATACAATTGGCGAAACGTCGCTAATTATGTTAGATCCCATGTAATAGGTGGCGAGCCTATTGCCATTTATCGGGCACAAAAGTCGCAGTACTAGTATATTGCTAGGTGGTATAAGAGGAACGCTGCTGCCCATTCCTCATTACTGATTTACCCTTAGTCGCCTCGTACGACACCCACGGGAGAGATTTGGAGTGGTGACAATTGTATTCTACTCTGCCGTCCACGCGGTGTTAACCACCACCTGGAAACGTCACTTCTTTTATTTCCACTTTGAACCAAATTAAGCCTCACTCAATTAGCAGCGGTGGCGGGACGGTGGCGGTGGCGAACCCGAACAAACTTTGACCGCGCTGGTTTGAATAATCATCATCATCACCAGCCCTTTAATGTCCCCACTGCTGGGGCACGGGCCTTCCTATGGATGGAGTAATATGCGGGAGCCTAGTGCGGGTTGGTGGGTATTAACGACTGCAGATGCAGTCGGGACCACCGGTTTAACGTGCCTTCCGAAGCACGGAGGAATTCGCGATAGTAAATTTTTGGTCACCCATCCTATGACGGAACTTGCTTAGTTTACGTAATCGCAGACACTGCGCTAGCGAGCTCCTCCCGGTTTGAATAATGTCACAGATATATCAATAATAATTTCAACTGATCGCCACCGCTGACCGCTGCAATTTGAATGCAGTTTGAGTGCGGCCGGTTCCTAACTGGCCCTAACATTATTAGCGAAACGTGGGTGTTAATTCACCTCTGCCTACCCCTTCGGGGATTAATAGGCGCGATTTAAGTATGTGTGTACAGCTTGGCAAAAAAGAGTTTGATGTGGTGACAGATGGAACTAATTTTTATTTGCATTAGATATCACTGATAGGCTGTCGAAATCTAGTAGTTCAATTTTAAATTTTTCGGTAACTGCGATTTATTTGTATTTTAATTTATCGGCTTCAATTTAACGGTTATCTGACTAAAAATGAACAAAACAAAACAAGTGGCGCCCTCATTTTATCCAAATTCTTTTTTGCCAAGCTGTAGGTATAACTCATGGTCGTGAAGTGACGGCAGAGCAGAATACAATTGTCACCACCCCATCTAACCCAGGGTGTTAGTTAAGGGATTAAGGGCAAAGAAAGCGAAGAGTAGGTAGATAGGTAATGGGCAGCAGTGTTCCTCTTATACCACATAGTAATATACTGCGAATTACGTGCCCGATAAACGGCAATAGGCTCGCCACCTATTACATGGGAACGCGGAACCTCTTCCTACCTCTTCGGGGTTACTGAGATTATCTGCCGCACTCAGAGACGTCAATTAACTTTAATGAGTATTTAATGTCAAAAATTTTCATTCAAATCTAGACCATAGACCCGGCAAGAATAGCGACTTGTTTTGATTTGTCATTTTTTGACGTTAAGTACTCATTAACGTTATTTGACGTCTCTGAGTGCGGCAGTATGAGTATTAATAAGTATTGAATGTCAAAAATTTTCATTCAAATCTAGACCATAGACCCGGCAAGAATAGCGATTAGTTTTGAATTGTCATGCGTTAAGTACTCAATAACGTTATTTGACGTCTCTGAGTGCGGCAGTTACGGGCGTATTTTGTGTATGTAGGCATGTAAGTGTTCACTCTACCTGCGTAAAAGGTTCCCCTTCCTCCAGCATGAGCTGCGCAAACCTCTCCTTGGTCAAATATCCTTTGCCCTCCTTGTCGAAATATCTGAACGCGGCTAGAAGCATTTCGGCGCTAGCTGGGTAGAATCTGAAATGTTTGTACGTTTCACACTTTAAGAATCTTACAGCCGCCTAGCCGTAGAGACGTCAAATAACTTTAATGAGTACTTAATATAAAAAAAAAAACATTTAAATCTAGACTATAGGCCCGGCAAGAATAGCGACTAATTTAGTCCGACAACTTCATGCGCGACCTTCGTGCGGTATGAGGGGTGGTGCCGGGGATGGGTGCTCTGGATTTTGGCGGGGGTGGGTGATGCGGGGACGAGGGAAAACTCGCTCCTCCCCAGTGCCCGCCAGTCACCGCCGCCGTCTCGTACCGTAGGAGGGTCGCGCACGAACTTGTCGGAATATAGTTTTAAGTTAGCATTTTTATATAAAGTGGGTACTCATTATCGTTAATTGACGTCTCTGAGTGCGGCAGTTACCAAATATGGCTGAACAAAGTGGGCGGAAGAGCTCGATAGCGCAATTGGCATGGCGCGCTCGGTTTCCGATTGCGTAAACTAAACAATGTTCGCTAAGGCCGGTCATTGGATGAGTGTTAACCAACAATTTATTATTTCGAGCTCCTCCGTTCTTCGGAAGGCACGCTAAGCCGTTGGCCCCTTAATAAATAAGCCCCTTAACAAATAGTACTTAACAAACCTGTGTTCTATCATAACTTTGCACATAAACGGTAAGAAATTAGCCAACGGCACATTTCCGGTTGCCTCTTTATTTTCAGTCGCTAATATGACTTCCTGTATTTCCGATTCTGTTGGGCAACAACCTAAAATTGTAAGACAAAGTCAAACTGGGAAATTGTTAACCGTATAAATAAGTAAACGAATTTTTGAACGACTTTGAAAACTGACCTAGAGAACGTAAAATGGTTCCAATTTCCCTAACATCCACAACTTGTTTTCCGGAATGATCAAACACTTCAAAAGCCTCGATAATTTTCTTCTCTAGGTCATTATTTGGTTGAACTAAAAATAAATTAAAGTTAAGACTTAGAACTGTTCTTGTTCTTTTTCTATTTTACATACAATTTAGTTAACATCACCAAACATAAAATTTTTACTTTTAGGGTCTTCTTTTCGAGCCATATTTTTTTTTAACTATTTGTTATGAGATTCAAAAGCAATAATATCAATTGTAAATTTTTAGCTGTTGACCATACAAAATCATGTCAAATATAAATTCTAAATTAGTTTGCGTATCTAAGCAACGCTAGGTAATAAGAATATCGTTCATGGTGAGTGCTCTTTTTGGGCAATGAGCAATTTACTGTAGAGTTAGCAGTCTCATTAATACCAAAATGAAAAGAGAAGACTGAATATGTCTACATAACTGATGATAGAAAAAAATATTTCTATGTCTATAAAACAGAATTTATATCATAGAAGATTGGGCTGTATGATACATAGATTCTTTTGTTTAATGTATTAGCGTGAATTATAACAACAGCCATATTGTCTATGGTGGCTTATTTCCTGTGAAGCCATATTGCTTTGGATTGGCGCTTTCTTTCTCGCTGATTATTTTTCGCGAGTAATGTTTGATTTGACGTGATTGTAGTTCTTAAATTGTTATTAGTGTATAATTTGTGAATTGCAGTGTGTAAACGTTTTAATTCTAACATGGATCCTGCTAAAATGAAAGTAGTAGACCTTAGGTCAGAGCTTGGCGCTCTAGGCTTGGACACCAAAGGCAATAAGCCGGCTTTGGTGGAAAGATTGAAGAAGGCACTGGAAGCTAAATCAGGAAAAAGTATGTAGTTGTAAATTATGTTTTTTATACAATGAAACTTCAACTATATTTTGTTAAAATATAACTAGAGTCGACATGATTTACAATTTTACATGTTCAGTATCGTTACAGCACGTGTGTTTTAGTGATAACATTTTATTTGCTGTATACAAACCTTATCATGTTTTGTGCCATATCGTAAACGAATGTAAATTGGCATTTCAAAGAGTACCTACCTGGCCATACTAAATAACATAAATCCGAAGTAGGCAATGATTATCAGCGTTATTTTTTGTATCGCATATTCATCAATTTGTTATTCAAACCATGAAATTAATGTTGCTACAAGTCACAAGTCCATGGATAATTCTTCAATGGCTCAACGCCGTTTTAGTTATCACAAATACCATACTAGTAAAATAGAACATAATTATACCATTTGAAATAAAACAACTTTACAGATAAGACTCGTAATTCTTATCTGCTGTTTTATTTCAAATGTGTAGTACTCGTGCAAATTTATGAGAAAATTAGGTATATTTAAACCATATTCAACAAGTATTTCCATGAATTTACATTTATAATGCTTGAATCAGCAATTGCGGATACAACAATATTGGACACTTCAACTGAAGATGCTGATGAGCCATCAACTCCTAGAAGGCCTGCTCCGGCTGCTCGAATTACCAGACGGTCATCATCTTCACGGCTGGCGGCTACCCCATCTAAAGTAAGGGATTAATAAGCAAATGGCTCTTACTGCCGCACTCAGAGACGTCAATTAATTTTAATGAGTATTTAATGTCAAAAATTTTCATTCAAATCAAGACCGTAGACCCGGCAAGAATAGCAACTAGTTTTGAATTGTCATTTTTTGACGTTAGGTACTCATTAACGTTATTTGACGTCTCTGAGTGCGGCAGTTAGTTTCTACTGTTCTTATTTATTTTACGCTTTATTTATAATATGTGTGTAGTAGTTATACTAACATACACAAATGTATAAAATTTATTGTTTCTTATATTTGCCATGTGGTGACGGAGTACAGTTCAGAGTAGAATACAATTGTTACCACCCCAAATCTCTCCCGTGGGTGTCGTACAAGGCGACTAAGGCGATAAATCAATGATGAGGAATGGGCAGCAGCGTTCCTCTAATACCACCTAGCAATAGCAATGTACTGCGACTTTTGTGCCTGATAAATGGCAATAGGCTCGCCACCAAATACATGGGACCTAACATAATTGGCGAAATGTGGGTGCTATTTTACTTCTGCCTACCCCTTCGGGGATATAGGCGTGATTTATGTATGTATGTATGTATGTTTCTTCTAAACAGTCTTCCATGTTGACCTGTAGGCCTATTCGCTAACTTTTTTTGACAGTTGAAAGTGATGATCACAGTTAGCCAATAGGCCTACTGGGACTGAAAAAATAATGCAAAATTTGTGGTGTAACAGGAATATGCTGCCCATATTTTCATCATATTTTGAACCAAAGTGTTCAATATCTGCAGCAGAAATTGCTCTGGAATCATTGGTATAATGTCCTAGTTTGTAAAAACTTAATTGCCTTAAAATCTGCAAAGCTTTTATTTCAATTTTTTTTAAATAAATTGATATCTGTGCAATATTTAGATAATCAAAGTTAGTTCATAAGTGACTAAAAATAAAAGAGAACCTTTTACCTTAATAAATTAATATATAACAGTTAGAGTTGTTTAAGCACTCCTTAAAATGTTTTACTTAAATAAAATAGGTACACCATTGTATATAAGCAAAATTTTTATTAATGCTAGACAACTGATACATACTTATTAATTTACTTAGCCATAGTGTTTCTAAAGCTTTTATAAGAATTTCGATGTTTTCATTATAAATGGCAAATATTTTAATAGTGTTTTCACTGACCCAGCAGCCTCGAGAAGACCCGCCATCCCCACCAATAATACAAGAGGAGAACATAGAAGATCTGGAACCTGAAAGTTCTCCAAATCAAGAAGAAGAAGAAGCTGAACCGTTAGTTGCTCCCGTACCCCAGCCAGTTCCTGCACCAACCCCTCAGAGAGCAGAAGAAACTACAGCACCCAAGGTGTCTGAGAAAGATGAAGATGAAGATTGTCCACCCAATTCTGAAATGTATTCCATTGATGATAAGTAAGTTAGATAATATAATTTTTCAATATTTTAATTGATAATATCAGTTTTATTCAATGGTTGCACTGAACTGATAACACTATCACTTTGCTAATGTATTGATATTGCTCCAACCTAATCTGACTTTAACAATATTATATTTCTGTTTTAGAAGCCAATCACCCATTAACGAGGAAGAAAATACACCAGGTAATTTATTTTATCATAGTTTAGTTAGGCTGAGTAGGGCAAGGACCATAAAAATGTTTGTTTGGAAAAAAAATCAATTTATTCTTTACCCTATTTCATACAATGCATTGCATGTGTCAAGTTTAAATTTGTCTGAGATCATTGGTGCTCTGAAAACTAAAAACAGCTTTATAGATTTTTGTAGAATTTAGGTAATTGCAATTTCAGCTATACATCTGTTGTACAATCTTTTACAGTAGTTACAAAAACTAAAATGAACTCTAATGACTGTCCTGGAATGTTGTACATCTTTGTTTTAGTATCACACATAATTCTTACTTCTTCTGCATCATATTAATATGTGAGATAGATGGCGATACAAAAGTGATTGTAATGCCATTCTTCATCCTACCTAGATCTGAAAATATTTGTAGTTGCCGCTAATGTCAATAGATGATGCCATTTACCTACTAAGTCCAATTTATCAGAGAAATATCTTCGTGTCCTCTTTGACATATTAGTATCGATGTAACCTATCTAAAGTGGTAAACCTTTCTTCTATTAACCTTTATATCTTCTTCTACGTGATTTGAGCGCACCCAGGTGTACATAAGGAATAGGCTCGTATGAGCACAATTTTATTCTTTGTGTATACTTTTTAGCTTAAACATTGATTTTTGATTCTGTATAAATTGTTATCTTGGTTTAATAAGTTATATTTTTTTACATGTAGAATCAATGGACGTTCCAGAGTCTGAAAACAAAGATGAGAGTGAAGAAAAAACTAGCAGTAAGGCAGAACCAATGGAGGAAGGCAAGGACAAAAATGAGGAAGATAAGAAAGAAGATGATGAAGAAGAAAAGAATCAGGTATTATAAACACGTTTTTTAAATAGTAATTTGTTTTGCGCCTTTGCGGATGACTGATTGCTGTGATTGCATGTGCTTTCTTATGGGCAAGAGATCTCTCTATGAGATGTTTTTTTTTGTTTGTTTGTTTGTTGTTGTTTGCAGCTGACACGGTCTTGTGTGTTAAAACTCTAAAAATCCTCCTTCCGCTTACATAAATTACGAAATCCACTGAAACATATCTACATAAAAAAAAAATTGTGAGTTGTGGTTAAAATCTGTTACAAGGAACACTGATATATACAATAACCAATATATATCACATAGCCACCTAGACTAGAGTCTAGAGGCAGGAATACCTGTAATCTGTTCCTATAGTACAAAATTTTGACTCTTATCCCCAAATACAGAAAGTGTGGGGCCTGCTAAACATTTAAGTAGTGTCAAAATTGACGTTTTTCTATACAAATTCTGCCAGATTTAGTCCACTTAACTGTATAAGCAGTGCTCCAAAATTGAGCAGCGTTTCTGTATTTGGGGTTTAGTACTAACATAATTTTTTTACACTTGTTTGATTGTGTATATAATTTATAGAATCGTGAACTAACCGAAGAGGAAGAGTGGGAGCAAATGAATGAGAGGCTCAAAATTAAGGATCAAGAAAGATACGAAAGAGAAAAGAAGCAGGCGGAGGAAGATGCTAAGCGCTTTGAAGAACTTAGCAATGTGAGTCCTTTTAGATTCTATCAATCTTTTTGTATGAATGGCCTCTGTTAAATTTGACAATTCTTACTTTTAGAGTCAATTTGCTGCAGTAATCGTCATCATCATCATCCCAACCAGGTTAATGTTTCTACTTAAGGGGTATAGGCCTTCCCTATGGGTAGACATATATATGGTCAATTGGCCATAACCCACAATTTAAGGTATCTTCCAAAGAATGGAGGAACTCGAGATATTACGTTTTCGGTCACCAATTCTAAGTCTTACGGCGGGTTCCAATATTCTATCTACAATTAAAAGTAAGCTTACCTGGTTTTTTTATATAATAAATAACACATAAAAAAAGTATGTCTAAGCTATAGTATGTCTATTCATCTGTTGATGGAATATAGGGACCCGCCGTTATTGAACATTGCTTAGTTTATGCAATCGCAGGCAGCGCGCATTCAGTAATAAATGGAAGATATTTTAGTAATGCTGCCAGTGGGAATTGCTGGCACTTCAAATAACATTGTACCTATAACTTGTATACGTTACTTGTGTAGTAAGTCGTTTTTTCCAGCGGCATTAACAATACCAGCAATTTCCTGATAACGTCGGAAGTTTACAAATACAACCTATGGGCAGGTTATTTGTATCTCAATTCAGAGCATAGGAATTGTGATATTTTGACTGGCGCATAATAGATTGGTGCGTGAATTTAATATTTAAGCATAATCATGGTGTTGAAACATTTAATCACCAAGACACAACACACTTAGGCTTGATTAATAGCTGGAAGTGTTACATTTTCCAAGATGGTTGCTATAGACATCTATATCACGAATTTCTATATTATGAAATGTGAATTCCAACTTGGATGGTATACAAAAATATGAATGGTATAACAATGAACCAATAAACAATCAGACATAACAAAATTAACAATATTGTTCTCTTGTACAGGACCCCATTAGGCTACAACGCCTAAAACGGAAACACGAGAAGAAGCAGCGTTGGAGCACATTTTACAAGTCTGTTGAAGTGACAAATGAGGTTTTGACACCCCCCGAAGAAGTAAGAAATTAAAGTATTACACAAGGTGTAACAGATAGGTGTATTCATATTTAAGGGGCTTATTGAGGCCATCAAACTGAACAAATTTAGCTAAGGGCCCAAAATCGAAATCTCAGAGAAAATAAACACTCCCCCATACAAACTGATGTCAGCTGGTTCTCGGTTTAGTATAGGGAAGTGATTTTTTCTCATTTTGGTCCCGTACCGAAAGTTGTTCAGTTTGATGGCCTGAATAACCCCTTTAAGTATGACAACACCCCTCTGGTACACCCAGTATAACTAATTAAGTACTTTGTAATAACAATCATTCATTTTTTTAAGACGTGTTGTCTATTTATTATAAATCACTCTTTTTTTATTACCAGTCGGAGTTACATAAAGGACGAAGAGAGGCAAATGAAGTGAAGATCCCCGAACCGGAAATCAATGACAATAGGATTACGCTGTCTTGGTGTAAGTGTTATTCACTTGAATTTTATGATGACCATAAAAGAATTAGAAAATGGATGTATGTCTGAGAACAGAGGAAAGTCTGAGTGGCGAAGGTAATTGTTGAAATGTTCTGAGTGTGAATAGTACCTACTTAATGTTTGAATAGTCGCTATTCTTGCCGGGTCTATGGTCTAGCTAGATTTAAATGATTTTTTTTTACATTAAGTACTGATTAAAGTAAATTGACGTCTCTGAGTGCTGCAGTTAGGTCACAGTCCCAAACGCTGCTCCTGACTTCTCTGCCATACTATGGACCCGGCATCCGCACGGTGGATCCATGGTATGCTAAACCTCCTTGCTTAATCGTCGCGTACGCCGCTCGTATGCCTCATGCAGTACGGTAGCGCGCCGAAAATTTAACATACATACATAAATCACGCCTATATCCCCGAAGGGGCAGGCACAGGTGAACTAGCACCCACGATTCGCCAACTATGTCAAGTCTTATGTAATAGGTGGCGAGCTTAGCCAGAGCGAATTGCCAATTATCGGGCACAAAAGTCGCAGTACATTGCTAGGTGGTATAAGAGGAACGCTGCTGCCCATTCCTCATCACTGATATATCCTTAGTCGCCTTGTACGACACCCACGGGAGATATTTGGGGAGGTGACAATTGTATTCTACTCTGCCGTCACCACACACAAAATTTTAAATGAATAAAATTAATATTTACGAAGCTCGATAGACATGAGCGGTGGGTGATTCCCCCGCGGTGTCGGTTAGCTAGTAACCCGGAGAGGAGAAGATTACTAGTAACGAACATTAAAAGTTACATACATACATATATAAAACACGCCTATATCCCCGAAGGGGTAGGCAAAGGTGAACTAGCACCCACATTTCGCCAAATATGTTAGATTAAAAGTTGGGTTCAATTTAATTGTTAAGCTGCTAACCAATGTATATAAAAACCCAAAGTCCAGTACTGAGTTAAAGAGTAAACGTTATAATGCCTTAAATGCCACACACGGACAGTTTTGCCTTTAGTTCTACCTGACCGAATGCAAATCCGTATCGCATGTGTGTGTAATCTGGCCTGATGGAAAGTTCGCGTCAGTCGGCCGGATGGACTGAAGCAATTCGTTAACATCGGCTTGACCGGAAGAACTGAACGAATCGTGTATGACAAATTACACACACACGATACGGATTTGCATCCGGTCAGCGACCTAACTCTGCAAGCCGATTGCAATCGTCTTAGTCTACCAGTCACTCTCACTCATTAGGTATGATAGCAACGTTTGAGAGAGATGGCAACACAAAACCGATTCCAATTAATTTAAAGAGTAGCCCCTCAGGTAGAACTAAAGTTAAAACTGCTCGTTTATGAGGCCCATATTGTACAAATCCGATCAGCTTTTCCGTGTATTTGCGTCAGCAGTCTCGTATATTAGCCTTACGTATAATATACGAGATTGCTGACGCAACGAGCCATGTGCTTAGGCTAACTAACAGTTTCCGTCTCCGTTCCAGACGACAGCGATCTCAATCAGTATCTGGAGACTCCGTCACTGAACGGCGTAGTCCCGATCAGCGAAGGCGCTTTTACATATGCGTGGGCCGGCGCTCGAGGCACCCATGGTGTTCAGTCGGGACGGGTCTGCTACGAGGTAAATATAGCTCTATAACTCAATTTATTTGCAGTCTGGTATTTTTCATGGAAGTGAAAGTTGGGTATGGGAGAAGAAGCATGAAAGTAGAATAAATGCAGTAGACATGAGAGCGTCGAGGAGCATGGCTGGGGTAAGGCTGAGCGATCGATTGTATAACAGTGTGATAAGAGAAAGGTGTGGTTTGAAAGAAGATGTCATGACAAGGATTGAGAAAGGGATGCTCGCATGGCTTGGTCACGTCGAAAGAATGGATGAAAGGAGAATGACAAAAAGGATTTACATGGCGAAAGTGAATGGAGAAATGGGAAGGAGAAGGCCTAGGAGGATCTTTCATAATCACATTGAAAGTCTATTAAAAAAGGGCCAGGTCAAGAGTACTCGAAACCGACGGGCATGTATGAAGAGATTGATGAGATTGGATGAAGCAAAAGAAGTATGTAAGGATCGTAGCAAGTGGAAAGAAGTTATCTCTGCCTACCCCTGTGGGAGAAAGGCGTGACATATGTATGTATGTATGTATGGTATTTACATCTCTACTATATGCGCTCTTGCTTGAGATGCCAACCCCCCATGGGGGACAGCTGCTGCGGAGGTACCTTCGCAGAGAGTGCTCCACTGCAAGGCTTAAGGCCAATGGCTGATGTAAACGCAGCATAACGAGATAGATGGTAGTGACAATAATAATATGCATGATGACTAATTTTGAAAAACTACACCATGTTTTTCTTACGTGTCTTCTTTACCCAAAATAAATTATATTTTTGTAAAAACTTTCGATTTTGATAGAAAAAACATGTTTTGAATAATGCAATTTAAAATTTCCGCCAAAACAGCAATGGCGCCTGTGTGACGTCACTATACCGTAAAAAGGCCAGTTTCTATAGTGGTGAATTTGATTGGCAAATAAAATGTCAAAATAGATGTAACTGTATATTGACGTGACGCGGCGTTTTAGCAAATATGGCGGATTGCTTAGTTTTGTACTTTTATTTTTATATCCCATAACTTTCTTCTTCTTCTTCTTCTTCTTCTTCCTGCCCTGTTCCCAGTCTATCTGGGGTCGGCGCAGTATGTTTCCTCTTCCATTCATATGTCAGACGTCATCAAGCCATCCACTCCCTTTTGATTCATATCATCCATCCCACCGTAAAGGTGCTAGTGATGAATGAATGTATAGAAAAGAGACTGAACGGACCATGTCGAGAGACCCATGAACGGAGAGAGTGATTAGAATGACAACATTCCAATCCATACTGCTCAAGGTTTTGGCTTAGGTTTTACAGCCGGCCGCCTGCCTGACACCAACCCTCCTTGGGTACGCTGTTGTTGGTGGTTTGCCCTCCACCATTCGGGTGCCCCAAGGTGCTTATTGGTCTACACCGGGCAATCTCCCTTAGTCGACTTTTACGACACCCATGGGATGAGTTGGGGCTGGCCTATTCTACGTTATTTGTTCGCTCCCAGGCCAGCATAGAAGGCCCATAACATTTATATCCCATAACAAGTGACTATTAACGAATCTCCTTATCCTGAATCAAATCTTGTGAACATAAATCATTATATCAGTGATTCTTTGTCAGTGTCATCATCCCTATTGTATTCTGATCTGCCGCCACCACACGGCCAATCTGAAAATTGGTTGTATGACGGTGTTGAGCAGTTTGGTGGTAGCAGAGCAGAGCCTTTCCCGGAAACCCGGTAGATCCTTAAAAGCCTCTCAACCAACAGCTTAGGGCCTTCAAAAAAAAATACCGAATTGTCTTCTTGTTATGTTCTTACTTTAATTAGGGTTGACGCAGTATTTTCACTTGCCTTTTCTTCCGATATTCCATTTCCAACAACATTCCAATCCAGAGTGCTAAAAGTTTAACTTAGGTTTTAGGTGTCTGCCACCAATTCTCATCAACCCTTTATTTTCGCTTTGCTCTCTGTGTATACCATTCGTGTGCCCCGTGGTGTGTATTGGCTTACACTGGGCAATAGGTAATATCGCTTAGTCGACTTTTACGAAACCCCTCGGGTGAGTCGAGGCTGGCACATTTTACATTATTTTTATGCTCCCAGGCCAGCATGGAAGAAGCTCCTGAAACTTTTTTATATGTATTGAAGATCAACACGCTCATGCTTACTTCACAGGTCAAAATTGGTTCAGTGGTGACAACTACTGAGAGTTCTGAGAAAGAGGCCATTATTTCTGGTATTAGAGTGGGCTGGTCCACCGAGGAGTCCTCTTTACATCTGGGTAAGCAAATCTTTTATATACATACATAAATCACCTTATCCCCGAAGGGGTAGGCAGAGGTGAACTAGCACCCACGCCTCGCCAACTATGTCAAGTCCCATGTAATAGGTGGTGAGCCTATTGCCATTTATTGGGCACAAAAGTCGCAGTACATTGGTAGGTGGTATAAGAGGAAACACTGCTGCCCATTCTCAATCACTGATTTATACTTAGTCGCCTTGTACGACACCCACCCACGGGAGAGATTTGGGGAGGACAGGTGACAATTGTATTTTACTCTGCCACCACACGGCTTATCATCAGCTTATTTAATGTCATCATTGTCATGCTCGAGCACATGATGGATTCATTATGAATGAAAAGTTTAGGAATGATGGACTATGTAGATTTAAACAGCTTTATGTTCAGTCTGGATCAGCAGCAATATACATTCCGAAGCATGACATAAGGCGACAACACAATCGGTATCCTGTATTATCAGTACATTTATACACACTAATCTATAAATTTTAGCGTGTACACAAATGCAGGTAGATTAATATTTCGTATTTACTTTTGAGTGCCATGTGGTGCTTGAATTCGCAAGCGAAAAGACATTCATAGCTCCTTTCTTTGTTACTTAAATGATAATTTTGACTGATTTACAATATAAACAATCCCATTCTCTTCTGTCTTATTAATATTGTAGTAAACATGGTATAGCTATTCCGCGTTGCGTCTTCGTCCCACAAACATGATTTTGAATGCAAGGAAAATGACACGGGCCTTCCCTATGGATGGAAGAATATAGGGAGAATGGGCCATAACCCACCACGCTGGCCCAGTGCGGGTTGGTGGGTATGAACGACTGCAGATGCAGCCGGGACCACCGGCTTAACGTGCCTTCCGAAGCACGGAGGAACTCGAGATAATAAATTTTTGATCACCCATCCAATGACCGGCCTTAGCGAACGTTGCTTAGTTTTCGCAATAGCAGGCCCAGCGCGTAATGCGACTGCGCTAGTGAGTCTATAATTAAACCGTGTTTATTAGTAAGTCCGTCAATATTCGAGTGTACTTAAATATATTCCGAAATTCAGGTGAAGGCGAACTCAGCTTTGGTTACGAGAGCAACGCACGGGCAGTCACCAACGGTGAATTCAAAGAGTATGGACAGCAGTTGTCAGAGAAAGACGTCGTCGGCGTCTATTTGGTTAGTTATTATTTCAAAGCATACATACATAAATCACACCTTTATTCCCGAAGGGGTAGGCAGTGGTGAATTAACACACACGTTTCGCCAATTATGTTAGGTCCCATGGCGTGTATATTGCCATATATCAGGCACGAAAGTCGCAGTAAGTCACCAGCTGTTTCCCTACTGCTGGAGCCCACGCCTTCCCTGTGGATGGAAGAATATATCGAGAATGGGCCATAATCCACCACGCTGGCTCAGTGCGGATTGGTGGGTGTTAACGACTGCAGAGCAGCCGGGATCAACAGCTTAACGCGCCTTCCGAAGCATGGACGAACCCGTCGAAATAAATTTAAGTTACCCATCCAATGACCAGCCATAGCGAACATTGCTTAGTTTCGCAATCGCAAACCGAGCGCGCTAAGTCACTGCGCTACCGAGTTCTCCTTTTCTATGGTGTAATACCGAAATCTGAAATAATGTAATAATAGACTGTAGTATTTGTATTTCTATGGGTATTGAAAATAAATATTAAAATTAAATTTAATATTTTTACACTCACACCTATCATCTAGCCCAAAGTAAGTAGCCTAAGCACTTGTGTTATGGATTCTAGATGACGGACATATTTTTAATATAATTATGTATATAAATGTTGAAAATATACTACATAAACATATACACAACCATGACTCAGAAACAAACATTTGTGGCTATTACAAAGTTTGCCCCTACCAGGATTCGAACCCGGGACCTCTTGGCCAATACCCAGCAATCTGAGCATTCGACCAAGGCGGCCGTCAATATTACCCAATTAATATTAGATTACCAAAGGCTAAGGCTAAGGATAAAACAAAGAATGTCTCAGATCGCACGTATTTGACACCCGAGTTGTAGGCGATAAATATGCGATCTGAGACTTTCTTTTTTATCGCCTGAGTTAAGACCATAGTTTTATGTCCTACGCCCCCTGACCAGGAAGTGGGATTTTCCTTACGCGTATCGGGCGGAAAAGTCCACTTTATGGTCCAGGTGTGACATAAAATTTCTTTGTAATATTCCTAGGATCTGGAATCAACCCCGTGCAAGATTTTATACACCGTGAACGGAGTCGAGCAAGGAGTCGCTTTCGAATTCGAGCGAGAAAAGCTCGAAGGAAAGTCAATGTTCCCGCACGTCCTCACAAAGAACTACTGCTACAAAGTAAACTTTGGATATGACAGGTATCTATACTCATATTAAAAAGCTGTAGAGTTTATTTGTTTGGTTGGTTGAACGCGGTAATCTCAAAGACTCAAATTGAAAATTTTTTTTTGTGTTAGATAGTCCATTAATCGAGGAAAGCTATTAGCTATATAATAACTGACATTAACGCGAGCGAAGTCGCGGGTGACCACTAGTGAGTTTGGTCAAATATTGTTGCCGGGCCCTGGCACACTTCAGCAGCCAGAACGACCAGAAAGGCTCGTATGGCTGCTGTTCGTAAAGGAGTGCTGAAAAGTCTTTTACCTGCCCTGTTCCCAGTATATCTGGGGTCGGCGCACATTGTTTCCTCTTCCATTCATATCGGTCAGACGTCATCAAGCCATCCGCTCCCTTTTGATTCATATCATCCATCACACCGTAAAGGTGCTAGTGATGAATGAATGTATAGAAAAGAGACAAAACGGACCATCTCGAGAGACCGATGAACGGAGAGAGTGAAAGGAGTGCTGAAAAGTATACATAAAAATACATGCATATTTTACACCTATATTCACGAAGGAGTAGGCAGAGATGTATTAACACCCACGTTTCGCCAATTAGGATTAGGCTCTAGGTGTCGAGCCTATTGCCGTGTATCGCGCACGAAAATCGCAGTATTTTGCTGGCTGGTATAAGAGTAACGCTGCTGCCCATTACTCTTGTCTTTACCCTTAGTCGCCTTGTACGACACCCACGGGAGAGATGGGGATGGTGAATGACAATTTTATTCGTCTATGGCGTCACCAGACGGCACAAAGTACTTTAAAACTTTAAGCTAATAATATGTTTCAATTTTCTTTTCCTACTTGATTATTGGCAAAGGATTTTAATATCCTGTATAAAAATTTACTACACAGTACTATTATTACTTGGTGTTGTGTCTGTGATACAGGTACATTGATATTTTGTATTTACTCTTGAGCGCACTTACCATGGTTCTTGAGATCGCAAGCAGAATTACATTTACATACATAAATCACGCTTATACCCCCGAAGGGGTAGGCAGAGGTGAACTAGCACCCGCGTTTCGCCAATTATGTTTGGTCCCATGTACTAAGGTGGCGAGCCTTTTGCCATTAATCGGGCACAAAAGTCGCAGTACATTGCTAGGTGGTATAAGAGGAACGCTGCTGCCCATCCTCATCACTAATTTGATGTTATTTGTTTGTCATAATAAGATTGTAAATGAAAGTGCTTGGCCACAGGTATTCTATGTTGACCAAAACTAGAATAGTACGCAACCGTGTCGAGATACCCGTTGAGCAAGTGATTGAAGAGAAGAAGGCCATTGAAGCAGAATTAAAACGGCAGAGAGAAGAAGCGGCTAGGAAGGAAAAAGAGCGACGCGAAAGAGACAAGAAGGAGCGGGAGGAGAGGCAAAGGAAAAAGAGAGAGGTATAATAATTTTTATTACACACTACTTTGATCATACGTATTTATCTCTGAAATTTGGGGTAGGCAGAAGTGAACTAACATCCAATGTCAAATGGGGCCTATTGCCATCTATTGGGCACGTAAATCGCAGTGCATTGCTGGGTGGTATAAGAGGTACGTTGCTGCCCATTACTCATCGCTGTCTTAATCTAGTCGCCTAGGACGACACTCGTGGGATGTGTAAGGTTTTTATTTGAATACAAAAATGTTTAGGAAAGAGAAAGACTGGAGCGTGAGCGGAAAGAGAGAGAAGCTCAAGAGAGGAAAGACAAGGAGGAAGAGGAAAAGATGGACGATGACGACAAGGAGAAGGCCGAAGAAGACAAGGAGAAGGCCGAAGAAGACAAGGAGAAGGCCGAAGAAGACAAGGAGAAGGCCGAAGAAGACAAGGAGGAGCCAGAAGTTGTCAAGGATGCTGCTCAAGAGACTGAGCCAAAGGTAAATGACTTTTCTTTCGTAGAGATGTACAAAGACTTAAGGTTTGCCCTCCGACGTGATTATTGGTTTAAATCTAGCAACCTCCCTTACTGCCGCACTCAGAGACGTCAATTAACTAATGAGTATTTAATGTCAAAAATTTTCTTTCAAATCTAGACCATAGACCCGGCAAGAATAGCGACTAGTTTTGAATTGTCATTTTTTTTACATTAAGTACTCTTTATCGTTATTTGACGTCTCTGAGTGCGGCAGTTAGTCGACACCCCTTACCCTGGTCTCTTACAACACCCGCGGGGACCTAGCACGGGGACGTGGACAAGTCTCTCCCCACCACTTGACAGTGTTTTGTCTCGGGATTTAGTGGGAGTTAGAGCGAGAGGAAAATATTTTCTTTCCCCCGAGGAGATGTGTCCACGTTCCGTGTTGCGGGGGCTGGAGTGAGTCTGGGTGAGACAATTGAATAACGATTGTATAAAATATTTTTATACAAACAGAATTATTCCAGTGAATGCAATATTCTGACCGACACAATTGAAACGCGCCAAACACTCCAGTTTTTTTTTATTATCCTCAGGAAAACGGCGACGACGGCAAAAAGGATGAGGAACCGGAAGTGAAAGTAGAGCCTACGGAGCCCATGGAAACGGACGCGGACGCTGCGGCCGAGGAAGCGAAGGAAGTCAAGCCGGAGCCCTCAGGTAGAGTGGCAGTCTAAAACCCAAAACAAAAAAAAAATTATGCCTATTTCTCAAAGTTGCTCAATCATTATGTATAATAATTAATCTTGGAATGGATTACTTTAGCACCACCTTTCGAGGGCAAGATTTGTTAGAGATTCATCACAAATAACTTTTTATGTCACACCGGACCGTAAAGTGGTCTTTTCCGCCCTCTACGCGTACGGAAAATTCCACTTCCTGGTCAGAGGTTGACATAAAAGTATGATCTTTCTTCGGGCGATAAAAAATAAAGCCTCAGATCGCATATTTATCTCAAGTACTTGCGATCTGAGACACTATTTGTTTTATCGCCTTGGTATTTATAATCTACTGTTATTCACAGAAGTGGCTGACGCGGATGTGACCGAGGTTACCGAAGAGCAAGTGTTGGAAGGGAAGGTGTTGCTGGACAAACGCATCAAATTTGTCATTCGGTGAGTACATTGGTTGTGACATAGGTGCAACAGATAATTGAGCATTCAGTATTAAGATATTTTTGGTTAAGTTAATCAAATTGTCATTTATATTTTATACTAGATAAACCTTACGACAATGCTATGTACACTGTTGTTGTAATATATAAGTCTATAATTCTAGTGCCTTGCAGTCTTAACGGCTTAACGTGCCTTCCATCTAACCATGCAATGTGACCGGCTTTAGCTCCCTAAAAATGTTTATCATTGCCAAAATGTTAAAAAAATTGTTTTAATTTGTATTCAAAAAAATTCTCAATCGATTATGTGCTCTATTACCAACCAGTTTAACGTTGTCAATGGATTGAACAAATTTGACAGTTTTGGGTAGTCTGAAGTGCCGTTGACCGTACATACAATACATAAATCACGCCTACATCTCCGAAGGGGTAGGCAGAGTTGAATTAATACCCACGTATCGCCAATTAGATTAGGTCCCATGTTATATAGGTGCGCGGCGGCATAGGCGCCCATACTAACTTGTGACAAACCACCAGACACACCTTGGACGTGGAGTTGGACGGGCCGGAGGCCTGCCTGCTGCCGGGCTACGTGTTCATCATGCTCGCGGACCTCGTCGAAGGGCCACGCGCCCCGGAGACCAAAGCCCTATGCGAGGTAAGACCCGTGGTACAACTCCTTGGAAAGTTTGCACTAAGCGACTACATTGCAAGTCCAATGCATCGGGGAGGCGAAAATCTTCATAAAAATATATATAAACCATCGTCATGCCAATTGTGACGAGTGTTCAAAATTGTGACAAGTGAATCGACGAGACAGTTTATACAATTTGGCATTTTGCATTTGTACCGATATCTAAAAGAGTATCGGGTTATAGAGGGGCTTCTAGGGGTGGAGAGTGACTGTCGTTGGACATTGTAACACGCTTTTAGGCGTGGAGAGGGACTATTTTGGACATTGTAACATTAGTCGTCTTGGAGATCTGCAGTGTGCACAAAATACCTACTCATGGTTGTAATGTATATGGCAACGAACTACTGCTGAATGTGTAAGGGGAGATGGAACATATCTCTATTGAGAGACAGCAAGAAGTAATACAGCCAGGTTTTGGTTCCTTTTTGACATGCTAGATGTAGGTGATTGAAAAGTTTCTACGGTGTATTTCACTTTGGGTATTGTCACCCAACCACCCTCGTGCATAGCACAGCAAGAGCTATTACTCAAAGAAGACAATATCAAGAGCTTCGGACACCAACTGTAGCCTGCCTTTTAATTAATAATGGATCTGTATGTTGTAGATTGTACTGTTAACCATTATAGGGTTCGTGTAATGTTAACCTGCATCGTTAATACTGTACACAGTACACGCTTGATCGCTGTGTGGTCGATGCAGGCAGATTAATATTCCGTATTTACTCTCGACTGCCTGCTTTGGTGTTTGAGGTCGCAAGCGGAATGACACGAGAGCACCTGGTCTTTTAATACTTGGTGAGTCTGGCATGGAAATGGACAAAATAAAACATTGTTTTACTATGTTCAGTAAATGTTAACTGTCTACCATTGAAGAACTCGACACCAAAATACAGCAATATCAATTTGTATTGGTGTGTTTGAGAGACGACTTTTGCTACATTGTGTATGTTGTGGGATTTCCAGTATTGTGTTGTCAATTTCTATATTGAATTAATAAAAAATATTCAAGGATTCTATTTTATATATTCTATCCTACTGTTTGTGTGTGGATTTATGGCATTTTACGAGTTTCGCATTCATATAGCATTAGTTACCCTAATTTTTGAAAAAAAAAAATTTTTCTTGAATAACCTTTCTAATATGCTAACTGTAAGTGAGGCTGGAATACTTAACGCATCCAGTGTAACAAACGAGTCATTTCTTTTACAGTAGACAGTTAATTTTTATGTTGGTTAGAGCAACAGCGGCCAGTTGTGATCACAGTCAATCACACTGGATGCCGCAGCGAATAATAAAAAATGTATTCGTTTACAACCCACTGTGGGGTCAAGACTTTCAGGGGCACCAATGGAAATTCTGACCTGTAACCACCCCACCACCTTCACGACCCCAGGCTGGTGCGTGGAAAAAGTAATTATAACCAAATGTTTTTGTGTTTACATAGTTTTGACCAGTAAAATTTATTGTGATAGACGATTATATGTGTTATTGCAAGCAAAATGCAAGATTTATGGGTTATAGATTTGTCTACGAACACCGAAAAAGGAAAGAAGCTTAGCATTATATACAATAATGATCGTTCTCCATATTCAGTTCTTGGTATAAGAATTGAAATGTGTGGCAATTTCAGCGCAAAAATGTGACATACAGACTCGGAAGATACATCATCATAAGCCTGCTTCGCATATTGATTTTCTGTTATTGTTTACACAGGAGAATTACTGGATGGATATCTACTTTGTCCCCGGACTTATTTTGGTGTAGATTAAATACAACTAGGAATTGGTACTAAAGTTCCTGGTGCACCATTTGGCAGTTCTGCAAACTGTCGTGGAAGCGTATAGGGTCGCCCCCTATTGCAAGAGGGAACTGAACAGCAGTAATATAGGTATTGGTGTTCACCCATATGCCTACATAAACAAGTGTGATTTTTATTATTACAATATGAGATACCTGGAGTATTTATACCTTGTTTTTTTTGTTTGTTTTGTAAGTGACTGGTTAATTACAATGTTTGTCGTCTGTAGGTGATCCTCATGGTGGGCATGCCCGGCTCCGGCAAGACTTATTGGGCGAAGCAACACTCCGCCGAGAACCCCGACAAGCGGTACAACATCATATCCACCGGCGCCCTCTTCGATCGCATGAAGGTAAGTCTCTATGCCGAACATTACACTCTCCATACTGCCATACACACACACACACACACACACACACACACATATATTGATCACTCAGTTTGTGATTTGCAAGGGTTGCCTTCTTCAAAATGATGTGATATTAGTTTTGACATGCATATTATGTAATTGAATATTTACCTTTAAAATGGTAAGCTTGAAGGTGATTTTTTTATTACTTTGTCTATTTTTATTGCAGGTTTAGAAATTGGTAATATTTACCATGCTTGTATATGATAAAGGGATTTGCGAATCTCACAAAAAGTGCTGTTTCATGTAAACTATGTGTATAATATTTCAGGATTCTTTCAATTGAAGTAAGTATGTTATGTAATGTTTAGCATTGAAACTTAATTAGGTGTACCTACTTAATCTTAGAAATCTCCATTTATATGATCTAGGATCTGCAAAGAGAGCAATGTTATTTGTAAGTATATAAAAAATTAGTGGTATTCGAATAATAGTGTAAGTTTATTTAAGTTAGGCATATTTAATATGCTTATTAAACATGATAACTATTTTTTCTTTAGTGGTTTTGGGTAGAAATATTTCATCAGTATCGAATATTTCTTTCTTTGAATAATAGAGACAATACTCTTAATATACTGTAGCAAGCCTGTAAAAAATGTAAAACATTTACTTTTTAAGGATTATTTCATTAGTGTTGTCTGCACTATGGTTTGTATTTGATCAATCGGTAAGTATGAGTATGCTAATAATAATTATGATTATTATTCCTAATGTTATAAACAAAGAATCGCATCCACACCTTTTACACCTGTCTCATACAAAATCCATCCATCTTATCCAACGTAAGTCAGCCAAACTAAACAAAATGTTTTCAACATTACTTATTGCAAGTTTCTAAAGGCCAGGTTAATTTTACTAGTGAAAGATAAAATAAAATGCCCAAAGGTTTAATGTGTAAAGGCAGTTCTATGAAAAACACTTATCTACTTTACTCATAATTAAGTGTTAATAGAGCGATGAATGATTGTGGAAATGGACTGTAATGCCTTGCTTGTCTACTTATATCGCAATATTTTAAATGAAGGCAATCCGTAGGCATGGTAGAATCAGATTTTCAATCTGTAAACGTTAAAACACACAACTGACACGCTAACACAACACTAATAATTATACTATAGATCTCTTTCAGCAATGAGGTATGACTGACCGCAAACAAACTAAGAAGTGAGCGCATAAACAACAACTACAACCAAACCATACTAATGACCGTCTGTATTTTCAACAGGGTGCTATGAACTGCAAAGTGTAAAGCATTATACAAAAAAAAAAAACTTCACACGTGTGTGACCTGGGTAGAGGTCGAGTTTGCTATTAGTTTGATACCAGTGGATCAAGAGCCGCGTCGATCGATCGCCGAAGAGGACGTACTACTTACATTGGTGCGGACTCGGCGAGGACCGTCCCTGGTATCCGATATCCGTTTAATCTTTAGCGTGTAAGCGTAGAGTAAGTGTGTCGCGCACCCTTAGCGGCACTTAATTGTATGTGTGTGTGTTGCATCGATCCAGGTGGACTGTAAACCGTTCCGAACCAGCTACGAGGGCAGGTGGGACGCGATGGTCTCCAAGTGCGCCAAGTGCGTGCTTAAGTTGTTGGAAATCGCGAAGGGGCGCAGGCGCAATTTTATACTGGACCAGGTGAGAATCAAGCCTTTGCAACCCTAACAGAGGAGTGGAGTGTGTTTCAACGCGGGACTAATAGAGATTGCAGATTGCAATGCTAGCTTCGCTAACCGTGCATCTATCTAAGGTACGGTCGCCCAAAAAAGTGGTTCACTACATTTTTGATTTACTTTGTTATTCATCGAAAATAACAACAAGGTTTATACTAGCCCATAGAATGTTGGGCTTTGAAAAAGACGGATGAAAGAAAATTGCATGCGGCAGAGATGAGAATGTTGAGATGGATGTGCGGAGTGACAAAATGGATAAGATGAGGAATTAATAGGTACGTAAGAGGGAGTCTAAAAGTGGCGCCAAGATGAAAGGGAGCCACTTTTAGCTTGGTATGAACATGTTATGAGACGGGATGCCATGAATGTGATGGATGTCGAAGTAGAGGAAGACAACTGATAATATGGATGGATTGTGTGAGGTGTGATATCAAGGTGATGATGGATGTGACGAGTGACAGTAGAGAATGGAAAAAGAGGACGTACTGCGCCGACCCCAAATAGGATGGGCAGGGCGATGATGATGATGAAACTGCAAGCGACATTTACCCTTAGGGTGGTACACTACTTTTTTGGCCGACTGTACGGGATACGCGTCAGCTATAGCTTCTAAAATATAGGATGATCGATTTGACAGCTGTCATACTCATACAAGTTTATGTCTATCCTTTTCGCACTTGTAGCAGTTTGATATCTGTTGCTTGCTGTCACAGCGATCAAGCTAAATTTTACGGACTATATGCAATAATTCGGTATGTATAATGCCTATAAGTCGGTAGCGTCTGGGATCTCTATTGAGCCTGCTCCAGGTGTCGCCGCGACACCGGCGAGCGGCACTGTTGTAACGTGGACCATTTGTTTTCTCATCTCCTTCGCATCGGACGACGATCATCGGCGCGGGGCGTGTAAACGTGCGGTTTCGATATCGCCACCTCTACCGCTATAGACGAACGTGTACCCGTCGGCGCAGAGGCGCAAGCTGAAGGAGTTCGACGGGTACCGCCGGGTCGCGGTCGCGGTCGTCACTGACCCGGACGTGTACCGCGAGCGGTGCGCGAAGCGGGAGACCGCCGACGGGAAGGAGGTGCCCGACGGCGCGGTCGTCGACATGAAAGGTTAGCAGCACAGCACTACGCCCGGTGTCGGGCCCGTCGGACGCGGTGGGGTGTGCGGCGGTGGCCGGCGGCGTTGCGGGTGCGGGGTTGGGTTGATAGCTCTTTATAATACTAATGTAGACTAGAGACGGCAATGAACGGTTATGAGTACTCTAATGGGCTTCGCAAGAATTCCCCATTGCTAAACGTGTCTTCTCCTGGTTAGGAGAAGACTGGTTAGTTAGACATTGACAAAAAAGATAGATAGATAGATTGGCCTCGGAGACGGTCAATCAGTTTGGTCGAGCACGTTCATTGTCTGTGTGTTTCTGTTCTATTGCTAGGTCAAACAAATCTTTTTATGTCACACCTGACCATAAAGTGGACTTTTTCGCTCGCTACGCGGTCGAAAATACCCACTTCCAGGTCAGAGGGTGACTATGATTTTAGTCCTCACCTCACCTATCCTATCCACTTCACCTAACCTCGAGCGATAAAAAAGAAGGCCTCAGGTCGCATAATTAGCGTCCTCGTCTTCGGCTCGGACGTCAAATACTTGCGCTCTGAGGCATTCTTTGTTTTGTCGGCTTTGGTATATAGTCTACTATTTTGTCTGTTTGACTTAGCAACAGAACAGAAACATACAGGTGTTCCGACACGGTCAATCAGCTTGAGCTACCTATTTTAAAAAAAACGCCTTATCAACTCGGCCTTGCAGCGTAGTGTCGTCACGGCGGTCGCTTCAGTTCAATATGTGACTGGATATCTTAGACCACTGTCTAAATCGGATCAAGTGTATTGGTGCACCAATATACTTGCCCGGCTAGCATGATCACCAAAAAACGATATGATTAAGCTATTTATCGTGTTTGTGTGCCATGCTAGTTGGCCTATTCAAACGCAAATAATACAAAAGTATGAAATTGACGTTTTGTTTTCTCTGTATACGTCAGTTTCATACATTTGTTTTCTATGCGTTCGAAAAAATTGGCCAATTAGCAAGGGCCACTGATCCGATTGAAAAAAAATGCGTTCATAGCTGTTCAGTTGCATATCGAACGGCCGTCGTTGGCCAAATGTCAGAAGTGTTTTGACAGCGATCTTCTTAGGGCGTTCCCCCTCCGACCGTACGCCTACGCCAGCTTACCTTACCTTACCATACCCCCCTTACCTTACAGCCAACTTCACGCTGCCCGAGAAGTGCCCGTGGCTCGACGACGTGATCTACCCCGAGTTGGGCTACGAGGAGGCCAAGGCTATAGTGGACGGCTTCCACAAGGAGGCCAAGGCGGCGGGCGTGACCAAGGAGAAGGAGAAGAGGGAGAGGTCCGCCTCCAGGGACGGCCCCCCTCCGAAGAGGGCGAGGGACGAGCGCCGGCACAGGGACGACAGAAGGCAGAACAGGGACTTTCAGCGGGATCGGGGTGAGTGATATAGTGTCTATATCTGTACCATCTAACTTGTCTTATTTGGTAAACAATCTAGGCACGCCTTTTTATTGAAAATGCAGCATCAAAAATCAACTGATAACTAGATTCAATAGGTTTCGGTCTATAATAATGATTTATTGTAATAGATTACTGAATTAGTTATTATTTTATTTTTAAATGGGTGTGCAGCACACTTAAGTTTTAAGGTTTTCGGACATTTTCGGAGTGAACATTTTTGTGTTTGGTTGGTTAGTTGAACGCGCTTATATCAGAAACAACTGGTTTAAATTGAACATTTTATAATTGTTTTGTGTAGTCCATTTATTGAGGAAGGCCGACCATAAGTTCGTATTATATGGGTCGTTACTAAGTTGGCTCTTATTCTGCTCTGCCGTCACCACAGCCGGCAGAGCAGAATACAATTGTCACCACCTCCATCTCTCCCGCGGTTATCGTACAACGCGACTAAGGGTAAATACAGCAATAGGCAGCAGCATTCCTCTTATACCACCTTGCAATAATACTGCTATTTATTTGCCCGGAAGATGGGCACATAACAGGTCCCAAGTTAGGTCCCTTTTAATTGGCGAAACGTGGGTGTTTAATCCACTTCTGCCTACCCCTTCGGGGATATAGGCGTGTTTATGTATGTATGTTTCTTAGATAGCAAAATGTGGGCACTCTGCCCACTCTTCGTACTCCTACCCTTAGTGGATAAATATGTGTGGTGTGATTGATGTTTGTGTATTAGCTTAAGGACTGTGTATGCTTCAGCAGTGGGCACATGGTTATATTACATTTCTGATATAAATGCTTCTCCGTCTTTCCACGTTCATACCTTCTTCTACCAAGACGATAGTAGGAATTCTTTTTATTAAATTTATTTTTTATCATTATAGAAGACAGATGGGGAACCGGCGGCGGCGGCGGCCGGTGGGGACCAGCCAACCGCGGCGGCGGCGGCGGCGGCGGCGGCGGTGGAAGCCGCTGGGGCCAGAGGGACCGCAGCGGCGGACCCGGGCCTCAGGGGCCGCCGCGCTTCGACCGTTGGGGGGGTCCACCTGGACGGTGAGTCTTTCTTGTCTTTAAGGGAAATGATTAAATGCGCACTGACAGGAAAGAAAAAAGTGATGTATTGCGCCGCGTAAGGCGTCTTGTACACGCACTGTTTTTACCCCGTCAAAATTACGGTTATTTCGCCGTGTGTAGGCACAGTCGTCAGTGTTGTATGGAAGCTTGTAGACGTGCACGGCGCCGCCACCGTGTGCGCCGCGTCTACACACGGCGTGATTTTGATCAGTGTTTCATGGCAGTCAATGGCCTCTTGTCCGCGCCACGGTTGTTCAACCGTACCGCTAAAACGCCGTACGGTGTAAAAAACTGTATGTGTACAAGAGGCCTTAAAGTGGAATGGATAGGACAAGTGTAGAGGTTGATAATGAAGGAAATCTACCAGAGTTGTTCGCATCCCTAACGACTGTTGTCACTCTAAATCCGATAATTTAGTTGTGTTTAGGGTACATACATACATACATAAATCACGCCTATATCCCCGAAGGGGTAGGCAGAGGTGAACTAGCACCCACGTTTAGCCAATTATGTTAGGTCCCATGTAATAGGTGGCAAGCCTATTGCCATTTATCGGGCACAAAAGTCGCAGTACATTGCTATTGCTAGGTGGTATAAGAGGAACGCTGCTGCCCATTCCTCATCATTGATTTATCCTTAGTCGCCTTGTACGACACCCACGGGAGAGATTTGGGGTGGTGACAATTGTATTCTACTCTGCCGTCACCACACGGTTTAGGGTTGTGTTAATAAAACCTAGTAGTTTGTGATAACATGTTGTATTGTAGAGGGCAATTGAATTACAGTAGTTAATATATGTAACTCAATGTATTTCTATTCGATTTTAATTTTTAACATTATATAAATGTTAGAAAAATTAGTACAAAGATTTTGTTGGTTAGAAAAAGAATTTCGAAAAATTATGATCTTGAGGCGGGAATCGAACCCGCGTCCGCTGCTATCCGGGCAGGTGCCTGACCGCTCGGCCACCCAAGACACTAATTAACTTGCCGAAATTCTTCTAACCTTTACACTTCACGTTGTAAGCCAACGGGTACCCTCGCAATGTAGAAATAAATTTCAAACATTCCAAAGCAGCTAATTTTTCTAACATTTATATAATGTTGAAATTAAAAATCGAATACCGTAATGTTAAGTTACGGGGCAAGTATAAATAAATACGTGTATACTACACTGTTGCAATCATTAAAAGAACTGTTCTATACTCAGGTGGAATATATAAAATCGAAAGATTTTCCAGAATTTAAGAGTTGCTTGCTTTCCTACAAAGGGCACAGGGCAAAGGGTACAAAGGGCTTGTATAATTGAGATCTTCAAATTGTTTAGAGGTTATTAATGGTTTTTTAATAATCCTGTACCTATATCATAATAAAACAAATACTATAATTCTCCTGCCCTGTTCCCGGATTATTTGGGGTCGACGCAGTTAGTCTTATGCTTCCAAACCATATTCCTCATGATAAATAAAACACTTAATTTCCTTCTAACCGACAAGACTTTTGTTATATACAGCAACAACGACTTCGGTCGCGACCGCGACGACTTCCGCGGCGGTCGCGGAGGCCGCGGCGGCCCCTCGGGTCGTGGGCCTGGCGGGCCCGGCGGGCCTGGCGGACGCGGCGACAGGGGACAGGGCCCCCAGGGCATGGACCGCTTCCGGGGACCCGGGGACAGGAACTCGAGGGGACCCCAGCAGGACAAGAGGCCTAATCAGCCGCCCCAAGGTCAGTGATGTGAAAAATGAAAATATGGTTTATTCATTTATGGTATCATTACATACACTCATGAATCGTCAAAGGAATAACGTTAAACATTGGAAACGAAAAGAAAAAACGGTTTCCAATATTTTACGTTATTTGGTGTATTAGCTACACCATCCGTTCGTAAACTACTCAGCCGTGTGGTGACGGCAGAGTAGAATATAATTGTCACTACCCCAAATCTCTCCCGTGGGTGTCGTACAAGACGACTAAGGATAAATCAGTGATGAGGAATGGGCAGCAGCGTTCCTCTTATACCATCTAGCTATGTACCTACTGCGACTTTTGTGCCCGATAAATGGCAATAGGCTCGCCACCTATTACATGGGACCTAACATAACTGGCGAAACTTGGGTGCTAGTTCACCTCTGCCTACCCCCTTCGGGGATATAGGCGTGTTTTATGTATGTATGTATGTATCAAAAACTATATATACGTACACCACATGGCTTCAAAAACTATAAGGCGGTCTAAAACTATTAGGAATGGAGTTTTTAACAATGTATTTATCCAAATAGCCGTGTGGTGACGGCAAAGTAGAATACAATTGTCACCATCTCAAATCTCTCGCGTGGGTGTCGTACAAGGCGACTAAGGATAAAACAGTGATGAGGACTAGGCAACAGCGTTCCTCTTATACCACCTAGCAATGTACTGTGACTTTTGTGCCCGATAAATGGCAATCGCCACCTATTACATGGGACTTAACATAATTGGCGAAACGTGGGTGCTAGTTCACCTCTGCCGACCCATTCGGGGATATAGGCGTGATTTATGTATGTATGTATGTATTTATCCAAATGACCCACTAGTCTACTAAACATATTATTATTAAGTGAAGTAGTTTGGTGATATCAGTTGTGTTGGGTGTATTGCAGGCGGACAGGGCACGTGGCAGCGAGGCAACCAGGGCGGTCGCCCGCGCCCGCCGCAGGCGCCGCCGGGATCGCGCCCCAACCAGAAGGCATGTTGCACATCGCATTGTTATCACAATTACCTTTATTTCACACCTGTGGCCCTAGCCAAGTGGCAATCGTTTCATAACGATAACGTGTCGAAGTTCGTCACGATCGGCCTTTATTACTTTGGTATGTACAGCGTCTTAGCTTGCGCTACCAACATAACTAGGAACTTTCGAAGACGATTTTGGTCACGTGATTTCACGACGACTTACGTCAAATCCCATACATTTTGCTTTGTCGAACTTCGTTATCTCTGTCGGTTTGTTACTTTGTCTAGGCCCTAGGCCCCCGTGGCCCTAGCCAAGTGGCCAATCTATTCGAACGCATACAAAACAAATGTATGAAACTGACGTATTACAGAGAAAACAAAACGTCACTTTCATACAAAGATTTTGGTGGTTAGAATAGAATAGTTTATAAAGCAAACCCAAGCTTAACCGACGACGGTATTTGTAAAATTATCTGCTTTGGTATGTTTGAAATTTATTTCTACATTGCGAGGGTACCCGTTGGCTTACAACGTGAAGTGTAAAGGTTAGAAGAATTTCGGCAAGTTAATTAGTGTCTTGGGTGGCCGAGCGGTCAGGCACCTGCCCGGATAGCAGCGGACGCGGGTTCGATTCTCGCATCAAGACCGCAATTTTTCGAAATTCTTTTTCTAACCACCATAATCTTTGTACTAATTTTTCTAACATTTATATAATGTTGAAATTAAAATCGAATCGTCAGTTTCATACTTTTGTATTTTATACGTTCGAATAGATTAGCCACTTGGCTAGGGGCACTGACCATAAAGTGGACTTTTCCGCTCGCTACGCGTACGGAAAATCCCACTGACATAAAATTATGATCTCAACTCGAGCGATAAAAAGAAGGCCTCAGATCACATATTTATCGCTTGTCAATTACTTGCGATCTGAGGCATTCTTTGTTTTATCGCCCTTGGTATATAACGTACTATTTCATACGTACATTTCTTCCTGGCCAGGGGCCTTACCATCAACTCTTAACGCGACTCAATTCCCATTGTTAAAGTAAGACAACCCTATAAGCCAAGTAGAGCGGCGTCCCGTTTTGTCACCCGCGTTTGGATCGCACTAACTGCCGCACTCAGAGACGTCAATTAACTTTAATGAATACTTCATCAAAAAATTTCATTTAAATCTAAACCATAGATCCAGCAAGTATAGCGACTAGTTTTGAATTGTCATTTTTTGACATTAAGTACTCATTAGCGTTATTTGACGTCTCTGAGTGCGGCAGTAATACTTCATGGTACAGCCACTGTTCCCAGTTTGTCAGGGGTTGACGCAGTATGTTTCCTCTTCCATAGGTCAGACGACATGAAGCCATTTGATTCATATCATCCATCAGAAAGGATCATGTCGAGAGACCAATGAACGGAAAGCGTGCTTGGGATGACAATATTCCAATCCATACTGCTCAAGGTTTTGGCTTAGGTTTACAGCCGGTCACCTGTTTGAAACCAACCCTCTTTGGGTATGCTGTTGTTGGTGGTTTGCCCTCCACCATTCGGGTGCTCCAAGGTGCTTATTGGTCTACATTGGGCCATCTCTCTTAGTCGTCTTTTACGACACCCCTGGGGTGAATCGGGGCTGGCACATTCTGTTATTTTCTTTTTTCGCTCCCATGCCAACATGGCAGCTCCTTTCATATTTACATAAATCACGCTGTAAATAATTAATCCAATAAAAGCAATATTCTCGATAGCTCATATAATTTTTGTGTTTTTTTGTCAGTTCTTATTACACTTTTATTCTCCTGTCATATTTCAAATATCTATCAAAAATATAAGTAATCATAAAGGAGTTCTTAACACACGCCTTTCTTGATTTATTAGCAACCAGAATAAGAATCTTAAAACAAAACAAGATTTTATCCCTTCAAACAGGATGGCTCACAGAACCAGAACCAAAATCAGAACTCGAACCAACAATTGCAACAACAACAGCAACAGCAGCAACAACAACAGCCCGGCTGGAACCAGTGGGCCGGCGGCTGGGGCGGATGGGGCAACTGGAACCAGAACCAAGGTGAGACACGGGGACCCCTTGTCAGGTGCTGCAATGGTCGAATGCAGTTCAGACTGCTCAAAAATGTCAAAGGAGATGTTCCAGACTGGCCCACCTCAAAAAATTGAGAAGACAAATAATGATTCTGGATAAATTGCATACATACATACATAAATAATGATTGAGATTGAGGAGATTGAGGAGCTCACTAGCGCAGTGGCACAGAGCACTTGGCCTGCGATTGCGTAAACTAAGTAATTTTTCTAAGGCCGGTCATTAGATTGGTGACCAAAAATGTACTATCTCGAGTTCCTCCGTGTTTCGGAAGGCACGTTAAGCCGTTGGTCCCGGCTGCATCTGCAGTCGTTAGTACCCACCAACCCGCACTGGGCCAGCGTGGTGGGTTATGGCCCAATCTCCCTATATTATTCCATCCATAGGGAAGGCCCGTGCCCCTGCAGTGGGGACATTAAAGGGCTGGTGATGATGATGAAATAATGATTCTGAGAAAATTATATATACATAAATCACGCTTATATCAAGGTAGGCGGCGGTGAAATAACACCCACTTTTTGCCAATTAAATTAGGTCCCATGTAATAGGTGGCGAGCCAATGCCATATATCAGGCACATAAATCGCAGTGTACTGCTGGTTGGTATGTGAGGAATACTGCTACTCATTACCCATCGCTGTCTTTACCCTAAGTCGCCATGTACGACACCCACGGGAGAGAAGGGAGAAACGTGGTGGGTTATGGCCTATTGTCCCTATATTTGTCTGTCTATTGCGAAGGCCTGTGCCCCAGCAGTGGGAGATTATAAATACTGATGATGGTCATGGCCGCGTGGTGACGGCAGAGTAGAATACAATTGTCATCACCCCAAATCTTTCCCGTGGGTGTCGTACAAGGTGACTAAGGATAAATCTGAATATAATTAGGAATGGGCAGCAGCGTTCCTCTTATACCACCTAGGCTAGCAATGTACTGCGACTTTTGTGCCCGATAAATGGCAATAGGCTCGCCACCTATTACATGGGACTGATGACATGACATATTTGGCGAAACGTGGGTGCTAGTTCACCTCTGCCTACTACCTATATAGGCATGATTTATGTATGTATGTATGATGGTCATTAAATCAAAGGGCATACGATAAAAATAAATATTGCAAGAAAAATTGCATTGTAATATTATTATGTTCTTGCAATTATTACTATATAATACTTAAAATATTCATATAGATAAGTTTACAATAGTTTTCTACTTATCCAAGTCCTAAAATATTAACTGTAACTTGATAGATGCTGTGTTTACCTTTAAGTAGTTGTATATGAAGCTAAGTTAATAGTAAATTTTATTTTTTAAGGGCCTGCTCCACAATCGACAAGTAAGTTTGAAGTAGCTTACTTTGCAGTTCAATTGACATATATTTCATATTACAACTGTCAAATGATCTGCGAAGTAAGCTACTTTGAACTTACTTGTCGATTGTGAAACAGGCCCAAGTGTCAAAATGTATCAACTGTTGGTGAATCATATCTTAAAGCGGAAGAGTTTGTTTGTTTCTTTGGTTGTTTAAACGCGCTAATATCAGAAACTACTGGTTCATATTGTAAAATATTTTTTTGTGTTGTATAGTCCACTTAGCGAGGAACGCTTTAGGCTATACTATATCAACCGACATTAACGAGAGCTAAGCCGCGGGCGACCACTAGTAAATAATTATTTAATTGTTTTGTTGCAGCCGGTTGGGGCAACTGGGGTAACTGGGGCAACTGGAACCAGAACGCCGGCAACAACGCCGCCTCCGGCGGTCAACAGGGCCAGGGCCAGAACGCCAAGAGCCAGTCGCAGTCACAGGGCCAGGGCCAAGCGCAGGGCC
This sequence comes from Cataclysta lemnata, assembly GCA_963931975.1. NCBI lineage: Eukaryota > Metazoa > Arthropoda > Insecta > Lepidoptera > Crambidae > Cataclysta > Cataclysta lemnata. The sequence continues at coordinate 3,575,855 of OZ008364.1, forward strand.
AGGCGGGGCAACAGGGCCAGTGGCCCGGCAACTACACCGCCCAACAGTGGTACCAGTGGCAGCAGTGGCAGCAGCAACAGCAGCAGCAGGGGTGGCCTGGGGTGAGTCTGTCAACTAAGTATAATCAATAACCCATTTAAAAATAGTGCTAACCCATTTAATAATGGAGTGCTGGTCCCGACATTAATGTATGGAAGTTGAAGTTGGGTGTGGGAGAAGAAGCATGAAAGTAGAATAAATGCAGTAGAAATGAGAGCGTTAAGGAGCATGGCTGGAGTAAGGGTGAACACCGATTGTATAACAGTGTGATAAGAGAAAGGTGTGGTTTGAAAGAAGAGGTAATAACAAGGATTGAAAAAGGGATGCTCGCATGGTTTGGTCACGTCGAAAGAATGGATGAAAGGAGAATGACAAAAAGGATTTACATAGCGAAAGTTAATGGAGAATGGGAAGGGGAAGGCCTAGGCGGATCTTTCATAATCAAATTGAAAGTCTATTGAAAAAGGGCCAGGTCAAGAGTACCCGAAACCGACGGCCATGCATGAAGACATTGATGAGATTGGATAAAGCGAAAGAAGTATTTAAGGATCGTAGCAAGTGGAAGGAAGTGATTTCTGCCTACCCCTGTGGGAGAAAGGAGTGACGTATGTATGTATGTATGTATTTAAAAATAAATAATAACAAAGTGAATTATATATTTTAAAGTTTAAGAAAGTCATGTTCCATTTGAATTGTATGTACACTATACTCGCATACATACAGTACTCGGTTTTCTATACTGAATTTATTACTACTATCTCGTAGTTATATGTGGAAACTTGCAATTGGCCTTTTTTAGTTTATAAGTTGGTCAAATCTGTAACTAGCTGTAGATTCCCAAATATTATGAATAAAAATAAATAAAATATTACAATAAATCGTTATTATAGACTGAAACCTATTGAATCTAGTTATCAGTAAATGTTTAGTGCTGCATTTTCAATAATAGCCGTGTGGTGACGGCAGAGTAGAATACAATTCACACCACCCCAAATCTCTCCCGTGGGTGTCGTACAAGGCGACTAAGGATAAATCAGTGATGAGGGCAGCAGCGTTCCTCTTATACCACCTAGCAATAGCAATATTCTGCGCCTTTTGTGCCCGATAAATGGCAATAGGCTCGCCACCTATTACATGGGACCTAACGTAACTGGCGAAACGTGGGTGCTAGTTCACCTCTGCCTGCCCCTTCAGGGATGTAGGCGTGATTTATGTATGTATGTATTTTCAATAAAAAGGTGTGCTAAGATTGTTTACCAAATAAGACAAGTTAGATGTTAAAGACTATAGGTTGTCGAGGGTTGTGTACATAATGTATACTGATGTTAATTTTCATTACAGTCAATCATTAATTTTAAATGTTTTTTTATGTTTCAGTATCAACAAAATGCCGCAGGGCAGGGCGGGGGCAATGCGGCCGAGCAAGCTTGGGCTCAATATTATCAGGTAATTAACAGTTAACCTCTTCTATGTACATACATACATACTTACATAAATCACGCCCATATTCCCGAAGGGGTAGGCAGAGGTGAACTAGCACCCACGTTTCGCCAACTATGTCAAGTCCCATGTAATAAGCTGGTGAGCCTACTGCCATTTATCGGGCACAAAAGTCGCAGTACATTGCTAGGCGGTATAAGAGGAATGCTGCTGCCGATTCCTCAACAATGTTTTATCTTAGTCGCGTTGTACGACACCCACGGGAGAGATTTCTACTCTGCCGTCACCTCGCGGCTAGCATTTACTGACAACCGGAACACGATATTATGTTGTAGCCATTTATCGATTTGAACTGTCAAAAATCTATGGAGTATTCTATGGGTTCAGTTTCTTTTAAACCTGGACGTGAAACCGGTTATTTTTTCTACGCGACCTAAATTAAATAAATGTTAGAATTTTTTTTTAAAATGAAAATTGAAATTTGGCCTGATTGCAGAGGATGCGGATTCGATTCTCGCATCAAGACTATAATAAATATTTTCTAACCACAATTTTCTTACCTTAGTATGTTCATTTTCTATTTACTCCCGTTACCGCTTCGGGGATATAGGCGTGATTTATGTATGTATGCACTCCCGTTAGCTGTCAACTCCTCGTTAACTCTATTTAGATTCATGTCACATCTCACGCAATCCATTATTTCTGCGGTCCTTCCTCTTTCTCTCCGTCCATCCCTCGACATTCCTCTTTTAGTCACGTCCATTTCGTTTTTTTTTCTTATTTCACATGCATTATTTATCCACCTTTTAGCTAATCAAAAAAATATCGGTGTTACAACAAAAAAGTGTAAAGGACTTGTTTTGTTCAAGAAGTGTTTAAATCCCTTTTTTTGTCAATAGTGTGTGACAGTGTCAGCATCTGATTTATGACCCCGACCGACACATTATTGAAACGCGACGCGACTCGACGTGTAGACACAGAACAACCGGCGTCGCATCGTGTTTTTTAAAATGTGTTTCCACTATTAAACACTTCACAAAACACGTCTAAAAACTTTTTTTTAGTAACAATAATAAATATATATACTATTCGAGGTTAATTTCAACATTATTTAATTGTTAGAAAAATAAGTACAAAGATTTTAGTGGTTAGAAAAAGAATTTCGAAAAATTATGGTCTTGATGCGGGAATCGAACCCGCGTCCGCTGCTATCCGGGCAGGTGCCTGACCGCTCGGCCAACCAAGACACTAATTAACTTGTCGAAATTATTCTAACCTTTACACTTTACGATGTAAGCCAACGTATCGCAATGTAGAAATAAATTTCAAACATTCCAAAGCAGATATTTTTTACAAATACCGTGCGTTCGGTTAAGCTTGGGTTTACTTTATAAACTATTTCGGTTTTAATTTCAACATTATATAAATGTTAGAAAAATAAGTACAAAGATTTTAGTGGTTAGAAATGATGGGTTCGATTCCCGCATCAAGACCATAATTTTTCGAAATTCTTTTTCTAACTACTAAAATCTTTGTACCGTATGTATATGTTTAGTATTGTAGATTGGATTGTAACAGTAAGCTCTTGTTGACAGAGCTACGGCGGCGGCGCCAATGCGGCGAACACCACAACCAACTCCACCAATGCTGTGGACAAGAAGTGACCCCGATCACCAGACCACGCTTGATCTTAAAGCAATAACTACCATTAAACAAAAAATTAATATAATTTGACGTAAATTCAGTGTGGACGCAAAACAGTGGAAATGGTTATCAGAGTTTTCTAGGAATTAGTTTGTTTTTACCTTGCATATTACCAAATTTTTTGGACACATTTACATGTAACAAAGCAACGATTAGATTAAAAAGTGATCTACTATTTTGACGTAATACTATCTTAAAATAATTAAATATCCGTTTCACCACATTTGCAATTGTTGCCACTTTCATCTCGAATTAATCTGAACACAATACGTGTTTATAAGATCCTTCACTAATGGACATTGAATCGATAAGCATATTCTAAGAGAAATAACGTAATTAATAGTAGGTATTATTTTGTAGGTAATTAAATAATATTTCATTGTTCACAAATCCATCAATCTAACTGTGGGATGTTGGATAAATCATGTGCTCACTGAATTTTTGGACCCCCCTTTTACATCTTCAGAAGACTTTCCAACTATCTCATAAAGGTTAAAACAGCAAAATTATTATTCAATTATTACCAAACAGTAAACTCAGTTTTGCTACCCGTGCATAGTCATACCATAGTGGCTCCAATATACCTTACATTCTGCTATCTGGTTTTAACTGACTTGCCTGACAATAATATTGCTGACTACCCAGAAGTAGATGCAAGCGAGACATATCTTTTAGCTATCATTGAAAATTAAGCAGAATTTTAAAATTATTACTTAATGAATTAATGCTAATACTAACTTTTGTCAGGTGTAAGTCGGCAAAACATTCAATACAAAACAAAAGTGGTGTAAATGTGTTGCGCAAACTAAATTGTTTTACCCGAGTAATATGAATGTACCGTCCGCGATATGAATGTAACATTTTATCTTTATTAGTCTGATTACTTTCATGTTTAATTTCTCGAAGAATAAATATTAAAATCCAAAGTATGTAAAGTAAAATCATTTCAAGCTAAAATGTAGATCGGTTTATAATACACTGAGTATTTTTTTATCAATTAAAATCAACTTTAGACGTTAATATTTTTCCAACAATATTGTTGTTGTTAGTTTTAAATTTAATCTTTTATAGCAGTTAAGGGCAAAGAAAATTCTTTAATTTTATTAGGTACTAAATTTATTTTCCATTTCGAAAACTGTCACCTCAATATTGAGAATTTGATTCTTTCATTGGATCATGTCGGAATGTAGTGTGTACCGACGGCTGACCCAATAAGTATTTACTTTGTAAAATGCAATATGTGTAAGTAGGACGCAATAATTTTCAATTTTTTTCGCACCTACTGATATGCGCTGGTTTTACACGTGTGGTCTTAGTACTCAAGCGAATGATCTATTAAGATGCACAATTCGTGTTCAGCTAGTTTAAGTCAGCTGCACATTGGTAGATTTTGAGGTGGCGAGCGGTCACCTAGCGCGTGTGTCAGTAGTTTAAGTTAGGTGTATGTAATTAAGTTCCAATTGACGCTGGTTACTGACGATGTAACATTGGGTGCGTGTACGGACTATAGTCCCCGTGTGCATGTGTACAAACTTTACCTTAGCAAGTAAGAGTTGTGGGTCTTTTCGTTAATGTCATACTGATATGATTTAATTTTAATAAAATGTATTGTGTAAGATAACGCTGTGTTTTATTTGACGGCTAGTGTAAATTAAACAAAACCTAAAATCTCAGTAGTATGTGTTGGAATGTTTGTTGGATGTCATCCCAATCACTCTCCGTTCATCGGTCTCTCGATATGGTCCGTTCCGTCTCTTTTCTATACATTCATTCATCACTAGCAAGATGAAAACAAATGTATGAAATTGACGTATTACAAAAAAAAGAAACGTCAGTTTCATACTTTTGTTTTCTATGCGTTCGAATAGAAAAGCCACTTGGCTAGGCCCTGTGTGGCTTCGCTCTAAGAGAAACGCTCATAGAGGACAATAAAACGAGGCTCTCCGCGGCAGTGAATCTCCCCCCAAGATGTGCCTACTGTGGAGAAATCTTCTCTGGGAGTGCTCGATTGAAATGCTTGAAGACAAGGTCTTCGCCTTCCCCAAAACCAGCATCTACGAGGGTTTTGGGGAAAGAAATCCAGGCAGCATACGTTAAAAAAAATTTAACGCTGGCTGACCAATTCGCATCACTACTCGTATATTTGAATTTGACAAATACTGTACTGGGACTGTGAAAAAAAAAACAGTAAATATTTTACTCAGTTTATTCATCCAAAAAGTTTACTGCCATCATATTTTTTTTACTTTTGACAATATGTGAAAAACTTTAAATGAGACTATTTAACGAGTCGACGTTTCACAACATGCACCTCATTAAATAGAGAATATATGTAAGTAGAATACATTAATCAGTTTGTATACATATAACAATGTTAATTATTCTTAGATTAGTTCGTTACAACATCCTCCGAATTTCATATTACTTATGTAGGTATAATAAAATAGAGATTTATGTTTCAGACTAACACCGAAAACTCGCACCACTGGTTGTTACAAACATTTACGTGCAATGTGACTGGAAAATAATTACAAAAGTAAACATTACAGACGCGTCTTCGACAAACAATTATTGAACTGGTAAAAGCATCACAGCTCAAAAGCGCTTACAATAATTTTAAAACAGAAGTAAGTCTTAATCTCGTATAATAATATAGAACACACATTTCTAAACGTTTTTGAGTTGTGAACATGGCAACATACTAATTGATTTTTTTTAGTGTTGCAAGTAGAGAAAATAATAATAAATGCCACACTGGTGCAATAACCCTATCGACAATTCGACTTCTTTTTACAATGCAAAAGTTTTCCTTTCAAACTCTTGTGTTAACAAATAAAGAGTAATCATTACTAACGAGACAAACCCAAACATTATAAGTATACATAGATACTAAAATTTAATTTAATAAAAAAAATACTATCTATCGGTGCTATTTTAATTTTGGGTCGCGAATTACTTAATCCAAAAGATTTCATTAAACTTGAGTACATATATATATTGATAAAAAGAAGAAAAAAAATCAACTTAATGGGTACACTAATATTCTAGTCTCACATGATCCACCAGAATCTTGCGCACAAACCATTTTTTTATTGACATATCAATATTTACTAAACATCAAACATACAATATCAAATTTAACATTTGAGTTATAACCACGTAATGTTAAATGAACTATTCACAATATGTAAACTATTGTTACAATAAAACCACTCCATATACTCAACCATGATCTAAGTTAATTTTATAAATTTGAAATTTAATAAACGTACTTATAAAAAATTATTACACTAACAAGGTGATAAATGGCTGTGGCATTTTTTTGGGTGTCTACCACTTTTATAAGTACCTACACCAGACAAACAGCGCAAAAAAGACTTAGTTAAAAAGAGATATAATCATTATGTGTTCTAAATAAGCAGCATTATGACTTTATTTGCAGTTGAATAAATCGATTTCTAAAAAGTATTTAAAAAGCGAATAATGTGACAAGCTCATTAAAATATATACTTTTCACTTCTCATGCTCTGAAAGTGCTTGTTTGTGCAGGATATAGGCTGCACAAAATCGAATTTTGTGCTCTAGAGCATTAACGTATCTAATCATAAAAGTATCTATATTAAGGCAAAGAAAATGAGCTATGCAGCCAAACTCGATAAGAAATTCAGACAGAATTTGTAATTTTTTAATATTTACTTAAATTTATTTGCCTAATGTGTTTTTTAAGACATAAAAGATATTAAAATTTTAATTCAAGTAGGTACGGTAAGTATTAAATTAATTTAAGAAAATTATTACTCCAAAATGTAATAATTTGGCTGTTTTGGTCTGCAGCCCAAGCCTAATATCAATGGGAAAAACAATTTCCTTTATTATTCAAAATTGTAAGAATTTTAGTTTGAATGTTAAGATAAATTACTGTTTTATTTCCTCGCAATTGAAGTGAAAAGCAGAGTTTCTAACTCGTCCACAAAACCATTTTTATCCTCGACATTACTATCAACCCTCGCCTTCGGCTCGGGCTGCTAAAAGTCTCGGACAAACATGATTCGTTTTGTGCACTTGATGGAAAATCTACTATTATTGCATTGTGATAAGTCCCCATTGCATCTCGCTTATAAATTACAGAGCGAAAACAAAATGGCGTCACTGTTCAACCAATAGCAAAGATATTTCCCGCCATTTTTTACCTAGACTTTCGTGCAGATTAGTGTAACTTAAAAGCATGGTATTTAATGACTATGTATAATGCAACATAGGTAAAAATGCATAGAGGATAACCGCAAAAAGCTGGTAATTATTGTCATGCTAAAATGAGAGAGAAGTACCTAACTATATTGTAGAGTCACCAACCAACATCACCCAACATCACCCAAACTATCTCAGTCGTATTGGCCCTCTACGTGAATCTTGTAAGGGTGTTACCACACCAATAGATCAATCGTCGGTCGATACTTTTGTTCCACATCATAAAAGATATCGGTCGACATCGACTACAACAATCATTCGTCGATTGATGAAGTCGATCGATTGGTGTTGTAACACCCTTAGGAATGAAATTGTATGACCTGCGGCATTGCAAATTACAACCACAAGCCAGAAGCAAGGCACTCGTGAAAAAAACCAACCGGTTTACAAATAGGGACGATTTTAGGCTTTAATTTTAACACGATAGAGTTGAAAATGACATCTAAAGTATAGACCAATTCAAGGTTAAATTTTCAAAGAATATGGTGGTTAGAAAAAGTTGGTTTTCCAACCACCATATTCTTTGTACTAATTATTCTAACATTTATATAATATTGAAATTTAAATCAAAAATAGTTACATTTTCATTTTGTGCTACCCACCAACGGATTTAATTCTAAGGGGCACACCAACCAAGTTTAAAGTCAACTCCACATCCTGTTATTAAGCTAAAAAGCGACTGTCGAAAACTTTTAGTAAAATATTTTAATATTTTATCAACCACTGGCTAGTAGCTATTTAATTTACTTATCACAAGGAGTTTGGCCGAATGGTAAGAGTCAATAACTCATCCCCCTGTCGCGAATGGGATGAGTCACTAGCTCCTCTCCACAGACTTCTTAAATGGTACAGTCTGCGTCAATATACGACGTTCATTAATTTAAATTGATCGTATCAACAATTTAATTACTCAAACTGTTAAGAATTAATAAGTTACCATGAAAATTGTAGGTTTAGAGTGTCAAAGTAAGATTTTTAACCAAAATCAATTCCTTAACAGCACTTTCGCAGAAAAATACACGGATTGCATTAGCGCAGAAAAAATGATTGTTCAACAAGTCGGGTGTCGAAGACGACTTACGGTCAACTTTGGACGCTACGTCTGACGTGGTAAGGTTGTAATCGGCAAATTTTTATACATTGAAATACCCGTCGCGAACATAGGGTTCTAGAATGAAATGTATAAAGGCGTTTTTGGTTGGCCATTACCAACATTGGCGTAGGGAGTGCGGCTAACTCTTTATAGGGCAATGCGTGTAATTTTTTCCATTCATTTTAAACCTTATCACCATTCACTAAGGTTCAAATTATGGCTGCAACAAATTCACCACTGTAAAGGCTTAAACGGTCGATATATAAATTTTGAAAAACGCTTACATCTTTAGTTTCGGTGCGCGATGAGAAATCGCGTCATCTCTCCTCACTGGGTTACAACAATTGTTTTATTTTGGCGCATTGTCAAGGTAATTTCGTTACAATTAGTAATAATTAACCACTAAATTTTACATTTTCATTATTATTATAATTATTATACAATAGAAAACTAGTAATAGTATAAATACAGTAGAGACATAAGTTTAGAATGACGGGTTATTTAAATTTATTTCGCTAATACAATAAACATTTCTTATGATTTATTTTTCCGTTGGTTGTTATTGGGATACGGCGCTGACTGGGTTAGCAAAGAATATATTCGAGTACAGCCAAGCAACAAAAGTATATGGAGTCAATCGAAAAAAAATGGAGAATGATGTATTGCCGACTGTGACCATGTGAATTTATTCTCAACCAAAGTAAGACACGCGTTCCCGATTATCATATACAGTAGTATAACCTTGTTAATATAAATACAGGATTATGAGGAAATAATACATAAATATATAAATCACGCTCATTTATCCGCGAAGGGGCAGGCATAGGTGAATTGAACACCCACGAGAAAATAAAACAGTAACATATATAATTAATTTTACAAAATAATTTTGAGATATAAAACTTAATTTGCTTCCTCCCTTAATTTTATTTTTGGCATGTTTTATTTAATTAATAAGTACTAAACAACATTAGAGAAATAATTTTGACGTCCAAGTGCTAATTTTTCAATTTAAATATAAATGTCGATTGCATACAATAGTTTATGTAAGTTTTACTAAGTTCCACAATCTAATTTGTATTTTACGCCTCACGTAATTAGGTTGAAAATAGATGTAAGAATTCATTAGTTTCATATTAGATACTTGATAAAAAATCTTCGGTTGTGTTGTAAGTCAATCAACAGATATATTTTATTAATTAGTAATTGAAAAATCAGCCATGACACAAATATGGCACAAAGTTTAGGGTACCGACCACAAATAAAATATCGCCTATTTATTTATTAAGTAAATTAATTTAGAATATAAAAATATTACAATTGCATAATTATAATGAAGAATTCATAAACTTTCTTTTTGGTTGGTTTCTTGGCATTCTTTATCGAATATTATGTTAAATATATTTTATAATAAAAAATTTGACTAAAAACATGAGTTTTTTATTATCTTATAGAGACTAACTATAATACATATATACTTTTTGGATCGGGATGTAAATTATAATTTATGATTTAACTTCTTACAAATTTAAACAATTTTTGTGTCTAAAAAATTCAGAACAAATTGTATAGTTAACTTAGAGCAGTCCATAACAAGTACGTACAAATACGATGGACGGATCACTGTAGTCACAAGAAAAAATAAATTGGTGGTTAGAACATTTTTTAATAAACGACATTTTAGAATGTCCACATTACCCACAGGAATTCATATTACTATCACGATTTTTTATTTCTGCAATAATGAGGCATTAAATTAATAGAAATATGTATTTTCATTGTTAAACATTATTGTTCATGACTGTACACAAATAGGTGTAAAGTATTTATGATATATTTGAAAATACGTATACGTTTCAATATCACATAATATATACGATTACAGGTTTGAAAGTTTTAACGGAGTTAAATCAAATGGGTATATAGAGAATTGAGGGTAGTTATTACAATTTTATTTGTCAGTGAAACTTAACACAGTAAATTTTTGACTTTACATACAAGACTATTAGGTTCAAAATAACATGATTGGAGCCAATTCATATCCCGAACATCCGCCGATCCGTATTAAGGAATGTATTGCCATGTTTTGTTTTGACGAGTTTAAAAGAACCCTAGATAAGTGATAGAAATAATTAAAACAAATTCATAAAGTTGCACTTTAAAAACGAGAAAAAAATCAGCTGTTTCATAAATTTTGATGTTTTTCCCATATCCGGGAAGACAAAGGGGTATATAATTATTGCTCATACAGTCACTGAAGATATATTTCAATTTTTGTATTTAATGAAATCTTAATAAAATCAAATTTATTCAAGTTTAGTAGTATAAAATCAAAGTAAGTCCTTAAAATCACTGGATATATTTAATTTTGGTAAGGCAGTAATTAATGGCACTAATAAATTTAATGTAGAGTTTTGAGAAATTAAAAATTAGCTCTTAATTAAGTCGGAATAATACTTTTTGACAAGTATATAACACAATAAAAAGATTTAATATGACCAATTAAACATTAACTTATTTTCACCTGTCTCACCAGCGGTAAATTCATGGACACCCTTTACACAACGTTTAATTAGGTAAATTAGTCATTTATCATATAATTTTCAATATAAATAAATAACGTTTAAGGTTTAGGTAGGCACTAATTTTGCCTTTACATAGTGCAGTGCCTGTTCGAACGTTATTTATAACGTTACTTTATGAGCTAAATTTAACAACAGTAGTCGACAATGCGCCAAAGGCTTACCTACGAATACAACTAACGTTAGTTCACACAACACATCGTTCTTCTTGGCCGTTTGAGGGCAGGTTGTCTGTGGAAGATAAAACAATAATTTAAATGCTGTATTATACAGTTTGTCTATAAAGTCGCGACAAGAATGTTTGAGGAACTAAACATTTTCATGGGTATGGAAACACCAATGTTTTTAAAAAATATGTACGTCAGCTGTCATCTAGTAGTTGTTGTCAAATATTTTTCCTTTTTTATTTATATAGTTTTGATAAAACTGCAATTATGATAACTTATTGATAACATTGCACATTTTTTGGTTAGATTGACATTGTCAGTAGGTAATGTGTGTGTAAAATAGACACATGCATACGTGTACTTGGTACATTGGGATGGTAAAACTAAAAAAAAAATATTTTCTTTATAATATTTTCAATAATAAAACCTTTTTTTTCCACCAGGTCACAAAATAATGGCAATCACTGAACATATAAGGTATCACAAATGACACATATCAGCTGCTGACTTAAAAGAAAAATAATAGCACACAATGTTAGATCTCAAGATGTGAAGCATTTTGTTAAAGAGGCCTAGAGGCAGCATCACAGCTGAAATATGGTATAACTGCTGCCATCAATCACGTCGAGAAACTTGAAAAAGAGTTTTATGAAAACGTCGTCGATTTTCATTAATACATATTCAATTATTCAATTCAGGCTTATTTAAGTGTTAAAATCCAATGATTTTTGACTGTTCAACGCGATAAATGGCTATATCATATCTTGTCTGGTGGTCATGCTAGCCGGGCTGTTACACCCAGTATAACAGAGGTCAGTGGGGGTGTGGTATACTCACGTGGCTACTGCGGCGTGTGCGGCGAGGACGACCGCGAGTGCGCCGCCAGCGACTGCTGCAACGCCGCCGGGGTCAGCCACTCCCTGTCACGACATCGTCCCCGGTTAGTCACTGCCTACCTCTTGCCTCCTCTCCTCTTGCCCGTTCTTCTCAGAACAGGGCCCGTAGCCAAGTGGCAATCGTTTCATAACGTTAACGTGTCGAAGTTCGTTACGATCGGCCATATTACGTTGGTATCTACAGCGTCTTAGCTTGCGCTACCAACATAACTAGGAACTTACGAAGACGATTTTGGTCACGTGATTTCACGACGACTTACGTCAAATCCCATACATTTTGCTTTATCGAACTTCGTTATCTTTGTCAGTATGTTACTTTGTCTAGGCCTCCAGGGCCTCCCGGTAGCTTACGAACAGAGGGCGTAGAATTTTCGCTAGATACTGAAAACTTGTGTGTCCGTATAGGTAGGTTGGGGGGTTGATTGATAGTGCGCGGCATGTTTCGGTTTATGTGATTGGCGAGTTGTGGGATTGTATTTGGTGCATAATTTACAATGTACCTGCAATGTCATAACTCGTTGACAATGGTGAGTTTCTCTACGGCCTACTTGCGTGCCGTTCAGCTAGCGGAGGGTTGGAGCGTTGGGCTTTGGTGCGTTTAGTATCATCTTGGTATTGAACGCGTCAGGGTCGGCGCTTCGTTGCGGATCGGAGCGTGGGCGGGTTTGGGAGACCTATCATTACAGACAGAGCCATGCTGGGCACTCCCCTATTTTTTCTTGGACACACGGGTTTTCGATATCTAGCGTCTTGACGATTCATAAGCGTATTGTAATCATACCAGATATGGATAAATAAATTTTGACTATGACTTAATAAACCAAACCCCAATACATTCTGCCGCGCTCACGATAAACGCATATCTACCTTTTTACAACTTCTGAGAAAAACACGTTTAAATTTTTTTTTCTTATTATTCTTGTATGGCCGGAGGGAGCTAAGCTAGTTATTGATGTGGAAATTGGAATAGGCAGTATATTGAAACGGTCTCTATGAGAAATGCGTTTTTCAATTGACACAATTTCAATTAATTAATGAAAAAAAATTAGATAAAGTTTTTCAAAATAAATTACATTTGTTTTAATGTTGGCGATTTAGACCTACCTGTCCCTATCCTACTCTAAGTAGGGTCGGCACAACAACTCTTCTTCATCCACTCTCCTCTATTAGACATGTGCTCAGCATGAACTCCCCTCTTTCCGATATCATCTTTCACATAATCCATCCATCACTTCTTCGGTCTTCCTCTCATCCATGCTTAACATACCTCTTCTAGTCCGTAACATTCATCCCTCCACATGCCCGTACCACGCTAACCTATAACTCCTCAGTTTTTCGATCATCGGCGCTACTTTCAGACTTCCTCTAATCCTGTCCTTCCTTTATCTCAACTCTCATTTTCGCTACATACATTATTCTTTCATCCCTAGCTTTCGTTACCTAACTCTCTGATCCATACAATAAAACGAGAAATTTTAATGGTCGTTTTCCCGCAGTAAAATGATTACATCTTAGTAGTACAAAAGATTTGTGCAGTTCTTTTTTATTCAAATCAAAAAATAGCAGTTTTATGATTGTGACAAAGGAAACTCCAAACCAAGCTCGAACCAATAGTAAAGCCTCCCCTCCCCCCCTTCCCCTGGCAATCGGCCCCTCGGCAGGTTGCGGGGAGGCCGGCGGCGGCGGCCGAGTTATCTCGTTAACCCAACTATCGGTTCTCACGCTTTCGAGTTGATGATTATTTTTTGATTGGTTGAATAAAATATAAATAACTCACATGATTCTATAGTATTACTAATGGGAAATCGTTCCGCTGCGAGAAAACAACCACTTAAATGTCACGGTGTATAATATTATTCGATTTTAATTTCAAAATTATATCAATGTTAAAAAAATTAGTACAAAGATTTTGGTGGTTAGAAAAAGTTCGAAATATTAAATCTAATTTATTAATTTTTCGAACTATTTCTAACCACCAAAATCATTATAATATAGTATTATTTTAAGGTATAAAGTCTTTTGAAAATTTTGTCAATTGTGTTTCAAAAATAAGTCGCATTAGAATAGGTACTCACTTGGGAAGACACCGCTGTAGGAACGGCACACACGAGCTGACGTACGCTAGCCTGTTCACCCACGCGGGGATGTCGCGCGAGCATAGGGCCTGTATTGTGTAAACAAAAAAAATGCATAATAAGTAAAAATAACACATGATTAATGCCCAAAGAGGGCCGGCTGTAAAACCTAAGCTTAAACCTTGAGCAGTATGGATTGGAATGTTAATCGTCATTCCAATCACTCTCTCCGTTCATCGGTCTCTCGACATGGTCCGTTCCGTCTCTTTTCTATGTATTCGTTTATCACTAGCACCTTTTCGGTGTGATGGTTGATATGAATCAAAAGCGAGTGGATGGCATGATGTCGTCTGACCAATATGAATGGAAGAGGAAACATACTGCGCCGACCCCAGACAGACTGGGAACATGGCAGGGGGAACAAGAAGAACGTATCTATAATTTTAACGAGAACTCGCCAAATTCAAAGTGGAAATAGCTTCGTAAAAATCTAACGTTTTTTTACTTTGTGTAAAATTTTACCCTTTGTAGAAAAATGAATGAAAATCTTTTTCCATTGGTTTTAAACACGTAAAAATCAAATTATGGTGGCAATAATTTTACCACTGTCCTATATAGGGTTGAAAGTAGTAATGATCATATTAAATAAAATACTGCCAAAGAACGCTGCTACAGTGAACCGTGGAACGATAGACCAGTAGCATTTGATCATAATTTAGAACAGATGCGATCAATTATCCCAGATTGCTTCGCTAAGAAAACAATAGGATTATAGTGTTCACGCAATCATAGCAATTCTTTTGTGTTGTAATGTGTTGGGACACGAGACTTTTTTACAAACGACCTCTCCTCCTATAACTTGGCTACGCCTTTTTGTAATATATTTCTAAGCCTCAGGGTTACTCAAAAGGAACTGATTACAAACTCAAATTAAAAACTAGTTCCTTGAGCGTACTCGCCCATACATTGAGGTTCGCACATGACGCTTTAGAAAAGGTATGAGCGGAAACCGTATGGACGGTTATGGTTAAGAAACTTGTTAGTAATTTGAGTATGTAATCAGTTCCTTTTGAGTAGCCCCGTGTGCGAAGGGGCTTATGCTTACACAGGTGGGGTGACTAGGAAAGACAGCCCGGCCACCACCACCATGACCACCGAAACACGAAATGATATAGCCATTTATCGCGTTGAACTGTCGAAAATCCAATGATTTTTGTAAGGTTAACGCGATAAATGGTGTTTGGGTGGTCATGCTAGCCGGGCAGTATTAGAAATGATCACGTTAGAGGGAGTCTGATAGTAAAGCCGATAGTCAAAAAATTTAGGAGTAACAGGGTTAGCGTAGGATGGGCATGTGATGAGTAGGGATGAATCTTACTTAAGTAACAGGTAGGTATGGGACACCCGTGGGAGAGAATGGGGGTGATGGCACTATCTGAATTGGCTTTAAATTCTATCACCTGTCACTAAGGTGCAAATAACGGTAGCAAGGGTTTTACCAGGGCCCTGTATGTTGGAGGTTGTATAGCCCCTGAATACAGGCAACATGGAGTAATCTATTGTAGTGTCAGGAAATGTTCAAATGTATGGAAAATTGTTAGTTTTGTTTAGCACTTGTTAGGTGTTAGGCGCGTTTCAAAGGTGTCAGTCAGATAAATTTTCGCTAATTCAAAAATTGTTTCAGATTGGATTTTGTGCATTGAAAGTGGTGTTATTTTGATGTACAAGCATCTGTGTTGATGTGCAATTATGCAGAATCATTGAAATTAAGTCTTGTGATGTGTTTGATATTGTGGTAAAAACTACTGTAGCAAGTGGTTTTGTCCACCTCATCAGTCACCATCATGAAGTCTGTTACCATTAAATTCGCGCCAAGCACTCCCTAGATGCGTTAAACTGTGTGTAAACGCCCATATTTTAATGTAAAATTCATTTCATTTATTAATTTCACTCACACATCCATTCATACGAATACTGATTAAATAAGTACAAAAGACATGGCTGTATGGGCAAAAACCTTTGCCTTTCCTAAAAAATTAGGGAGAATTTAACAGGAGGAGATATGAAGGTGATGGATGTGAATGAGGAGGGACAGAAGAGAATGGAAAAAGAGGACATACTGCGCCGAGCCCAAATAGGATGGGATAAGGGCAGGGCGATGATGATGATGAAGTCGCTTTCTACCATTGTAAAATATTAATTAGCACTCACCCGACAGAAGGCGGAGGTAAAATGGTTGCAGTTGTTATTCATCAGGTGATATCTGCAATTAAATATTATACTTTCAGAACTGTTTATTGAGCGTTAGGACCTGTTTAGCAATCGACAAGTAAGTTCTGAGTAGCTTACTTAGCAGATCATTTGACAGTTGCAATATGTAATATATGTCAATTCAACTGCCAAGTAAGCTACACAGAACATACTTGTCGATTGTGAAACAGACCCTTAATGTCATTGATGTAGATGTCTAGATGTCGCGGCCAGACCCCGAATAACCGTGCGAGACCAATTTTATCGATCGAATACAATACAAATGTTTAAAACTAACTTAGGTAGTACAGAAAACAAAATGGCGACCGTCGTTTCACAGGTAAGAGTACTTACTGCCGTACTCAGAGACGTCAATTAACTTTAATGAGTATTTAATGTCAACAATTTTCATTCAAATCTAGACCATCGACCCGGCAAGAATAGCGACTAGTTTTGAATTGTCATTTTTTGACGTTAAGTACTCATTAACGTTATTTGACGTCTCTGAGTGCGGCAGTTAGTTGTCAAACACAGACATTTTTATTTTATTCGTATGAATAGATTGGCCTTTTTTCTGTAGACCCTGTATTATGTAAGCCGATTTCTGTGGCTCTGGTCTACCCGTCTCTCTCACTCATTCAGAATAATTGCAAGGTGTGAGAGTGACGGGTATACCAGAGCAACTGAAATTGGTTTAGTCTATTTTTTATCTCGAATACTAAATTGACAGATGCAAATGTCATGGTTTATTGTTTAGTCAACTCTAAAGAACAAAACATGACCAAAAAATAGAAAGACTTTAAAGTCTATTTTTTTTATCTGGTATACTAAATTGTCAGGTGCAAATGTAATTTTTTATTGTTTAGAGTTGATTATACCATAAAACATGATCATCCGAGATAAAAAAATAGACTTTACATAACACGGAGTCAGGTATGTATAACCAGGTATACTCTGTACCTTCTAACTTGTCTTATTTGGTAAACAATTTTATTAAGCACACCATTTTATTAAAGCAGCATTAAAAATCGTCTGATAACTAGACTCAATAGGTTTCGATCTAATAACGATTTATTGTATTGGATTATTGACTTTGTTACTATTTTATTTTTATATGGGTGATTTTTAATAAGTTAGATGGTACAGACTTTATACTTGGTACCCCCGTACCTGTCACCGCGGAACTGCTTTCCGAGCTCGGCGACTAACCGCCGCACCTCCTCTTCGCTGAAATCCGTATATCCTATGTGCACGCTTTGTCTGCAACAAGCACAAACACAAAATTGGCTTACATATATCCCCGAAGGGGTAGGCAGAGGTGAACTAGCACCCGCGGTTCGCAAATGATGTTAGGTCCCATGTACTAGGTGGCGACATGCGAGCCTATTTCGTTTATCTGGCACAAAAGTCGCAGTACATTGCCAGGTGGTATAAGAGGAACACTGCTGCCCATTCCTCATCACTGATTTATTCTTAGTGGCCTTGTACGACACCCACGGCAGAGATCTGGGGTGGTGACAATTGTATTCTACTCTGCCGTCACCACACGGCATATGTTCTTACATACTAGGGTTAGTACCAACAAATTGAATTGGACTAAATTACAAAATTAAATGAGCGATGTGTAAAATAAAAACTAAAGTCGTGCGCGACCTTGCTGCGGGGAGGAGGGAAAACTCGCCCCTCCCCGCATCACCCGCCGCCGCTAACATCTACAGGGTGAAATCGAAATGAATCGACAAATTTTTATGGGGGGTTCTGGTGCTATTGAACATTATATTAGTGAGGTTTAAAAACAAATCTAAGTCGACAAAAAAAGTATCAATATTTTCATATAAAAAAAAAAATATATAAAATTTATAAAAAAATATATTTAATTAAATTCTTAATATAAAATAAAATTAAATAAATCGTTCGTAATTCGCGGGTTGCTAAGCGGACGGGTGCGTGCGGCTGAGGTAGTAGAACGCTGTAGGTACAATCACTCGCAAAGTGCGTCGACTGCTACTAATACAAACATACATACATAAATCACGCCTATATCCCCGAAGGGGTAGGCAGAGGTGAACTAGCACCCACGTTTCGCCAGTTATGTTAGGTCCCATGTAATAGGTGGCGAGCCTATTGCCATTTATCGGGCACAATAGTCGCAGTAGGTAATAGCTAGATGATATAAGAGGAACGCTGCTGCCCATTCCTCATCACTGATTTATCCTTAGTCGCCTTGTACGACACCCACGGGAGAGATTTGGGGTGGTGACAATTGTATTCTACTCTGCCGTCACTACACGGCACGACTGCTACTAACAAATCTAATAATTGCGTTCTTGTATTTTATTACTTAATGTTTCATTACAATTTTCATTGTTACTATAACGATAATTATAGCAGTTAAAATGTCCTGTAAAATTTTGTCGACCGATTTCAAATTCACCCTGTAGAGTGCCCCGTCCCCGCCACCGTCTCGTGCCGCAGGAGGGTCGCGCACGAACTTGTCGAACTCTAACCGGGTGCACGCACCTGAACCGGAACTGCTCGCCCAGCTCGCGCTCGTCCCTCGGCGTGATCTCGAACACGCCGGTGAACGCGTACGGGTGCCCGCCGTACGCCCACTCGGAGCCGTGCACCTGCACGCCGCTGTGGAACACGCCCACGCCCGCGCCCGCTGTGTACCTACCACATTGCATACATACATACATAAATCACGCCTTGCCCATCCAAATCCCAAGGGGAATAAGGGATCCCAAGGATAGGCAGAGGTGAACTAAACACCCACCTTTCGACAATTAAGTTAGGTCCCAAGTAAGGGGCGAGCCTATTGCCATCTGTCGGTCACGAAATTTGCAGTACAGATACCTACGTATGGCGGTGACCATGGGTTTTGAATTACTAATGCAACTTGTTAATGTGCGATGTGGGAGTTGGCGCCATTGAAGGTGGCCAGTAGGTGAATGAGATGCAGGGCAGGATCTTAAAGGTGAACGCACACTTATCCGAGACGAACGCGCTGAAGTCAACGAATTTAAAGAAATCTTTGCCCGTTCGAATCGGTCAGACTTCAGCTTTAGCCATACTGCGCATTTATCCTTGGTACACTCGTAGACCATGTATACATAAATGTAGATAAATACATGCAGGTAAACCCATTCATACAAGCATTTGATATACAATTTCATAACGGTCACACAATGAACCCTAGAAAACAGGAGGAAGATCAACTCACCAATTCGTCCAGTACATGTCGTAGACGTTGAGCACGACAGGCGCCTGCCCCGGCCGCGGCTGCGGCGGGTGGTCGCGCCGGGAGAGCAGCGACATGCACGACGGAAACATCGCGCAGATGCCGCACGACTGTCGGACGACAACGCACGTTTAGATACATACATATTGGCCAAGAGGTCCCGGGTTCGAATCCTGGTAGGGGCAAACTTTGTGATAGCCACAAATGTTTGTTTCCGAGTCATGGTTGTGTATATGTTTATGTAGTATATTTTCAATATTTATATACATAATTATATTAAAAATATGTCCGTCATCTAGTATCCCTAACACAAGTGCTTAGGCTACTTGATTTGGGGTAGACGATAGGTTTGAGTGTAAATTTTTTTATTTATATTTATTTTACATACAAACATTCATAAATCACGCCTAAATCCCCGAAGGAGTAGGCAGAGGTGAACCAGTACCCACAATTCACCAATCATGTTAGGTCCCATGTAATAGGTGGCGAGCCTATTGCCATTTATCGGGCACAAAAGTCGCAGTACATTGCTAGGTGATATAAGGGGAACGCTGCTGCCCATTCCTCATGACTTATTTATTCTTAGTCGCCTTGTACGACACCCACGGGAGAGATTTAGGGTGGTGACAATTGTATTCTACTCTGCCGTCACCACACACGTTTAGATATATAGATATATATACTCTTTATTGCACACCAAATTAAAAACACAACAAAAAAAAAACATAATATTACTACAATAAAAGCGATAAAATTGGCGGTTTTATCGCTAAGAGCGATCTCTTCCAGACAGCCTTTGAATGGACAGGATTGTAAACATTGCGTATTTTGAGGGTATTTAGTTCACTTGTTTAACTTTTTTTCTTTTTTAATACTAGACAGGGAAGAGGAGCTCTTAGCGCAGTGGCCTGCGATTGCGTACGGTCGTTAAGGCGGGTCATTGGATGGGTGACCAAAAATTTACTATCTCGAGTTCCTCCGTACTTCGGAAGCCAGTCGTTAATACCCACCAACTGGCACTGGGCCAGCGTGATGGGATATGTATGGCCCAATCTCCCTATATTCTTCCATCCATAGAAAAAGCCCGTGCCCCCGCAGGGGGGTCATTAATTAAAGGGCTGGTGATTATGATAATGATCATGACACAGGGAATCTCTTGTCCTTCTCACCAGTGAGTGTTGTTGTAGGTACTAAGTAATAAATAAATAATAATAGTTAGCGCTAAAGGAGATCTTATGTTGTCATCGAAAGGTTGAAACACGAATTATAATTAATAACAATAATACGAGGGCGGAGTCCGTGACTTTTTGAATTTTTTGAACCTCTTTTTGAACCTCGACAAATCATATTTTTTGGAAGGGATAAACAAATTGGAGAAGCGTTGGACAAAGTGTATAGAGCTCAAGGGAGACTACGTTGAAAAATAAAATGATTTATTTATCAAAAAATCTGAGTTTTATTCCAAAAGTCAAGGACTTATTGACCTGCCCTCGTAATAAACACATCACAAAGAAAAAGAGGTCAGAAAAAAGCTCAAAATTATCGTCCTGATGCGGTAATCGAACCCGCGTCCCTCGCAGTCCGGGGTGGCAGCCACTCGGCCAACCAGGACGTCCTGACCTGTTTTACTTGGTTATAATTTTTCTAATGTACAAATAATAATTAATTACAAATATAAACTTATTACATGCAAACAATGTTAAGTAAAAGAACAGGCAAAAGGCGGCCTTATTGCTTAAGTTTTTAAGGCAACCTTGAGTAGAACTATATTATAGGGGTGCAATTTTAGGAAGAAGAAAAATAATAATTATATATATACTAAATACGATAAAGGAATTAACTGAGAAAATGGAGTCGTGTATAAATAAGTAAATAGTATAGAAGAGGAAAAATAATTAAGGAGTAACGAGAAAATGCTTACATACTGACATGATCACAAATGGAATTTTAATACCCCCCTCTGGGAGCTCGTTTTAAAGGCAGACAGGCGTGTACAGAGTAGGAATAGGATAGATCAGTAAGATAGCATACGACTCAAGAGAGAGAGATTAGAAGAAGAACGAAGACTGCACAGAGTAGAAGAACGAAAGCAAAAATATCCCTGAAGATAATAAGGAGGAGCCGGACTGAATAGAATTTAAAGAAAAAGAAGTAACAGTATACAATTCCCTAAGTCGAAGAATGGGAAGCCATTAATTTAGCTTGGAGCGAATGTACGACGTGATCAAATTTGATGCACATATTCTGCAAATGTGGGAACATTCAACACATAACCTTTGAGACAACCGTGTAATGGACATCAGCCCGGCTAGCATGATCACCGAAACACGACATGATATAGCCATTTATCACGTTGACCTTACAAAAATCATTGGATTTTCAACAGTTCAAAGCGGTAAATGGTTGTCTTTGTGATAATAGCCTTAGACGCTTATTCAATCATTCATTTCAGACTTATTTAAGTGTTAAAATCCAATGATTTTTGACTGTTAAACGCGATAAATGGCTATATCATATCTTGTCGTGGTGGTCATGCTAGCCGGGCAGGATAGTCAAAAGATAGATAGGATAAGATACTGGGCCAGGCAGATTCCCCCCTAATTATAAGCCATGGACTAAAGTTCATCATGGTTTAATAAAACTGATGCTGTCACTTTTATTTGCTGGATGAAAGACAGTAGAGCATCAATTTTAAACAATGATTATGATTAGAACGAAGAAACAACTTTTTCTTCCAAATAAGACTTGAGCGTGTCTTTAGAACATTCATCCAAAACAACACCGATATTATGTAGGTACCTACATGATTGTGGCCAAGCCAAGGAATGTGGGTTAGGCGCTTTTAAGTGAAGCAATTTTTAAGTTGTGAGTCAGTTAACTGCCTAGAACGGCCTGATAACTCTGAAAGTATTATCTACTGATAGAGGAACAGTTCTTAGATAGTTAGTTACTTTGTTTTAAACTAAGTTTTAAATTTAAACTAAATTTTAAACTAAGTATTTCTCTTTGTATTAAACTACAAAAATTAAAGGAATACATTCGCAGCATCTTCTAGAAGGCGCTCATGGTTAATCTTGTTTTTAAAGCTACGCTGAAGCTTATAGTCTAACGGCGGGTTTCAATATTCTATCTACTGTTAAAAATAAGCTTACTAAAGTTTAGTTGCCAGGCATTTTTGTTATTACGATAAAGAACAGAAGTTGTTAAGCAACTAAGCTGTAGTACGTCTATCTTTAAGTGTTGATAGAATATTGAAGCGGGCCTTAAGAGGTCACAGAATTTTACATAACAATCATGGATACGGTTAGATTTACTTTTATAGTTAGTAGGGCGTTGTTGTATTCTGGGGAGAGACTGGTGAATTGCCGTGAGGCAGATCCCAGACTTTCCCCGCTTAAAGAGCAAGGAGGAACACCAGTGTGGTTTGGTGGGTATTGCTGGCGCTTCGTGCGCTGGGCGAGTCGCACACACGCCAGTCGCCTAGCTAGCGGCTGGTATGGTGCTTAAAAGCATTCCACTCCGACAAAAAAAAGGGGAGCTGTTGTATTAACAGAGGGTTTTAGTTACTAACAGAGGGTTTTGTTTGACGGAGGGCAAATGTGGTATGGTAAATAGACCAGATAATGGTACGAAAGAGCTTCTGCCAAACACTGATACTGACCATGCCTGTCCATAGGGTCAAGTAGTGAGGGGGTGCGGTTGGGGAAGTGATGGGTTTCCTGTAAAGGAAGAAGATGTTCATTAGACGAGTTTACCACTAATAGTCATTTATAGGCACCAACGGAAGTCACAGTCGCCTTTTAACAGGCTAGTATTGATGTCGAAGTCGCACCCATGATAATGGTATGTTTGAATGACTGGAAGTAAAGGAGGAATATGTAGATTAGACGAGTTTACCACCCATAGTCATTTATAGGCACGAAAGTCACCTTTTAACAGACTAGTGTTAATATTGCACCTATGATAATGGTGTGTGGATAACAATGACTCGAAATATTCAATTCGAAGAGAAGAGCTATAAAAAGCTTAGAAGAAGTTTAGTGTGGGACAGAGAAATCTAAAAAAGGAGACAATAGGAGATATTGTGAAAACGAATATAAATGTGTGAGGAACACACCATTGTGAGGAATACGCACGTTCATTACGAATCAATTGGCCGTCCAATCTTCCATTACAAGCCTGACCCCCGAATACAGAAACACTACTCAAAGCTCGAGTCCTGAACAATTAAGTGTTGTCAAAATTGACGTTTTCCATTCTGACAGGCATTGTCCACTTAGCTTTATAAGCAATACTCAAAATTTGAGTATCGTTGCTGTATTCGGGAGTAAGACAATAAAAGTATACATACATACATAAATCACGCCTATATCCCCGAAGGGGTAGGTAGAGGAGAACTAGCAGCCACGTATAAAAGTATCCATTTTAAATATAAACGAGCGTTATTATTTTTCAGCCGTTTAAATTTTGAGTTATTTTTCAGTCATTATGATGACTTTTAACTAATGGTTTATAATACAACGGGCTCAAATTTTTGAAAATTAAAAATTAAAATTAAGGCGGAACTAAAATTCTGTGTAGGCACGACGCGATAACAAACATCAAGATAGCCGACATCTCGTCACCCGCGATGCTAAAGATGGTTCCTTCTTCCTTATTTACATTTCGAACACGCAACATTGCGAATAAATAGTATCTACATTGACATCATCCGGTGAACATTCTGCAAAAATACACTCATCAACAATGTCTAAGGATATTATATTATACCTTCTATAAGTTCTATCAGCCTCCATTCTTATAATACTGACATATTCTTTGCAGTATTCCAATGACTGACTTAATTATGGTCATTCGTCCATAACATTGAATAAATTGCATAGAAATCGTCATTTTTTTTTAAATAATCGCCAATAAACAAATAATAAATTCAATAAAATATCCTTAGATATAAAGACCAAAATCTTCGTACTAATTTTTCTAACATTTATATAATGTTGAAATTAAAATCGAATAGTCCTTAGATAAAGTTGATGAGTGTTCTTATGTCGTAAATGGTCATTCAAATTCAATAGCTTTGTAAACACAAGGAAATGTGTTATAGCAATACCTTTACTTCACCTCAAAAAAAGGGTGATCATTAATAGTAATCTTTGGACAAAGTGTGAAGCAACTACAACAGACAAACAGATTCTATGCAGCCAAAGACCGTAGCACCATTATTGGTATGGCATGTAATATAAAAGAAATATAAATAGTTGCCATTGGGTAACAACTCAGTAACACAAATAAATTACCGTAACTACTAAATGTATACAGGATACAGATACTCATGCTATTGATACAGAGGGGAGCTTAGGTGCTTTTGGATTATGAATATCTACTTATTCAGCACCGGAAATTCAAGGTTATTTATTACGTCGAAAGAATGAATGAAAGAAAAATGACTAAAAGGATTTATATGGCAGAAGCGAATGGAAAAATGGGACAGGGAAGGCATCTTTCATAATCAAGTTGTTTCGAAATCATCAGATAACACCCACGCTATTTTCTATTAAGCAATATTGCTAAATAAAATAAAATAAAATATAATACTACAAAAAAATATATACTAGGAGGGCGGGTCAATAAGTCCGTGACTTTTAGAATTTTTTGAACCTCTACAAATCATATTTTTTGTAAGGGATAAAAAAATTGGAGAAGCATTGGACAAAGTGTATAGAGCTCAAGGGAGACTACATTGAAAAATAAAATGATTTATTGTCACGGACTTATTGACCCGCCCTCGTACTATTTCACTAAAATTACTATTTTACTTACCAACCTTTTTTTGTTGCGTAATATATATTTTCTTTTTCATATTTATGTGATAAGTAACTTAACTATTCACCGCAAAGATAAAACATTGTTACACATTCACTGAAACATAATCTAAAGTAAAAAATCTATCACTTAAGCCCCCTGAGCACACCACTTGACTAGCTAATACACAAGTCTACACTAATGTTTTCCTGTGTAAAAGAGGACGAACCTTAATTACTGATACAATGACATTGCTCTATTAACAGTGTTATTCGTTCAATCAACGTGCAGATAAGATACTGAGTACTTTCATATACCGGTCAATGCTCTTATATATCGTTCACAACTTTTATCTCTAATTAAAAATTAACCGGTGTATTTGGAAAGAACGATTCGCAAAGCATTATTTACGATAAATTTTATGGTACGCACGTTTTATGATATAAATATGTAGGCAAAATAATTTTATTATTGTGGTCTAATCTGTTATTAACAGATTAAATAACTAGTTTATAAAATTGTAGCAATGATAATGACCTCTATTTATTATTTATTAACCAAAGATTATTTTCAGATTTAATTTTGTTGTAGATCTTTTACAAAAGACTTAAACTAGACATACTAAATAAATAAAGCAAAATCAAGTAAACAAAAACTAAAAATTATAGTCCATGTGCGAGTTTCAAAAAAACCATAGTGGTACTAAGCAAATAGGTGTACACCAAAATAATCATGAGAGAATAATTTCCAAATCATAGATATGTTGGTGGCAATAACTTAATATAGAATGAATAACAACTACTTATTGCTAATAATACTTAATTACAGCTCTTCAAAGCTCAATCAAATAAAACTAACAAGAAAACTGTATGATGGGTGCACAGTAAGTCTAGGGTGCACTAGTTGTGAACTTGTACGTACATCTACTACCGGAACATGTATCAACTCTTACTAAATTGCTATTATTGTGTGGCTCCGCCTGGGAGATTATAGGTGACTCTATCAGAGGGTCACAGTCACTGCCACGGTCTTCGGGTTGGGTCACCGACACCCTCCGGTCTGTGCGGTTACGGCACGCATCACATGTCTTCATTGCTAAACATACTTCTTAACTGTGGACTGCCAATATAAGTCCTTTATTTTAGAAATGTCAAATAATATTTTAGTGCTTATTACAGTAACATAAATACAAAGAAGGTATTGTATAATTAATAAATACACCAGAACGGTCAACATTAATAAAATTTAGGTTAATTAATAATATAATTATAATAACATTTATGAATAAACAACAAACACAAAACAATACCCTTTAAAGTTTTTATACAATAGATATCAAATCCAGTATTATGTTTACAAGGTCATTGAACAGAATTAATAATTTATACATACCTACATGTTATGAATTATTAAACTTACTACCTCATCATCACTATCAAGAAGAGCTGATTGTTCCATTGGAAATTAAATTTTAAGTTCATTTAGGTAAGTGAGGTAGAGTTAGAGCAGAACTAACTCAAACTTTATAATTATAGATAGGGTGATAGTTAAACAGTCCTATACGCTGTACTATACGTGTCGATTGAATAAAGATAATCTAGGCGGAAAGAAATGATTGTATGCAAATTAAATCGTTTACCTTTAGCGAAAAGAATGGCTATCAAGATTTAGTCATAACATACGCATACTGAGAAAACATGTGACCAAAGGCTACCACTAATTAATCGGCTAAAAGACAAATAAGCATAAATAAAGGTCCACTTACGACAATAAACTTGCTGCGGTGTTAGGCAAACGAATTCCATAGAATTTACCGCCACCCTCAATAAATCAGCTCCATTGTCCGGGCAACATAGAAAAGTATAACTTAAACAATTAAAGTTAGCTGAAAAATGACTAAAAATACTAAGAAAATACGTAAATTGTACACAAATTTAACGAACGTGCTATAATTTTGCTTTCTTTTTTGACAAGCCTGACATTTACAATTTTCTTAATAAATTAAATTCTATTAGACAAAAGGAATACCACTGACATCCATTTAATTTAAAACACTTTAATTTATTTATTTAGAACGAAGCTGAAAATATTGTTAGTATTTTTTTATTGAAGCCATGAAATAATAATATTCTTATTGATAGATTTCTCATCTCCGATTAATATAAATAATATATTAGAATTTATTATAGTTTATATTGACGGAAGCCACTGCCATTCACAAATGGTTATCACCATCACCAGCCCTTCAATTTCCTCAATGCTGGAAGAATATAGGAAGATTGGGCCATAAATAACCCACAAAGTGCGGATAGGTGGGTATTGAAGAATGCAGATGCAACCGGGACCAACGACTTAACCTGCCTTCCGACGTACGGAGAAACTCGTAATAATATTTTGTTTTTGGTCACCCATCCATTGACGGGCCTTAGAGAACATTACTTAGTTTCCGCATTCGCAGGCCAAGCGCGCTATGGCCACTGCGCTTGCGAGGTCCCCGGTAGTTATGGTAGGTAACTAAATGCTATAACGAAGAAACACCGACACTTTTATAGTATTGATCTAGTCTCGAAAACATGGCTGTATGTATTAGATCCCGCTGAATTCCAATGAGAAGTGTCAGAGGTAAAATCTATCGTATTTTACCTCTGACACTTCTCATCATCCTGCTCTAACATATGGAAATGTCATATTAGTATCCTTTTCTCACATGAATCGTAAATGGAAAGGTTAGAGGTAAAATAACCGTGGACGGACGCACTGTATCTATCTGAATCATGAATCATGCCTTTGTCAAAGAGTATATAAACACTTGGCCTGTGTCAGCCTGTGGTCTAGTGTATTATATACTCTTTGGTCTGTATTTACACGTCATCTTGCGGTGTTTTGTCACTTTTGAGGATTTGTAATTTTGTATATTTATCACTAAATTAAGGATACTTTCAACAAATTTAAGAAAATGGTAGGTTTTTAAATTATTTATAACAATAACGACACATGAATTGGCTATATCATACTAAATATCAATTGAGAATTAAATTCTGTACTTACTGAATGTTTCTTACACTTTGATTTATTTATTTTGTTTTAAAGGTTCTCATAGCAGCTACAGTATGTACGAAATCAGGGAAAGGTAATTAAAAAATAAAAAACATTCTTTTAAAATCAATAGACATTGTTCTGGGTTCCGGCAATGTATAAGATTAAAATGTTTCAACATGTACATTTCAGCTCTTGTATCGCGTCAATTTGTGGAAATGACGAAAGCTCGCATAGAGGGTTTGCTAGCCGCATTCCCGAAGCTTATGACTGCTGGGCGTCAACATACATTTGTAGAAACAGAATCAGTAAGGTAATAAATGCACACACAACACATACACACTTGACTAAATGTTTATTAATATAATGGCTTTTTCTTCCTGCCCTATACCCAATTTAATTGGGGTGGGTCGGCGCAGTATATTTCCATTTCGATTAACATTGTTCAGCCATCATTTAGTATCCATTCCCTTCTGATTCATTATCCATCACACTGGAAAGGTGTTAGTGATTTGATGTATCATATTCTTCTTCTTCTAATGCGTCTTCAATCATGAAGGTTGGCCGTAATAATTATATACCAATAATAGTCCATATATTATAATAATGTATGGACTATTATTAATATTATTATCTTCAATTTTGTTATATTTTGATACAAATAAAAAAAATATGGTGCATGATGCAATATACTGTAATATTCTTTTGAAAACTTTCTATAATGACAAACAATTAGTTAAGAGAGAATTATTAGGGCACTGAGATGCATTTCACACACCTGTTAAATTACAAAAGTCAGTTATTTACTCTTAGTAGGCATAGACCTAGAATGAAACAAAGAGAGAAAGAAGAATCTATGGATGGATTGTTTGAAATAAGATATGAGCTCACATCTGATAGAGAGTGGAAAAGAAAGACATTGTGCTGATCCTACTTAGAGAAGGATAAGGGCAAGGAGAAGAAGAGGTACACTTAGTAGTATAAACAGTTCAAAACTATCATAAAAAATCATATTAACCCTATCATATGGATTATATCATAAGTAGAGTAAAAAGTTTAATCCATCTTTATATGTGGTATGGGCACAGACCAAGGAATGAGATTGTATGCAACTGACATTTTGAAGATGATCAGATTTTGATTTTGAACAACTCAATAGCGCAACACCTATGTGATTGCGTACACTAAGCAATTTTACAATGACTGCTAAGGTCAGTCATTGTATAGGTGACCAAAAAATTATTTTCTCCAGTTCCTCTGTCAGAAGGAATGTTAAAAGGGCCTGGCTGCATCTGCAGTTGTTAACAAACAGATCCAAACTGGGCCAACATAGAAGGTTATGGCCAATTCTCTATATATTCTACCATCCATAAGGAGGACCTGGCAGCCTGGCGCCCAAACAGTAGACATGAAAGGGCTGGTGATGATGATGAGATTTTTTTAATGATATTTTAATTATTTATTTCAGATATGTTTATCAACCATTGGACAAACTGTACATGTTGCTTATTACAACCAAAGCAAGTAACATTCTTGAGGATTTGGAGACCCTTCGGCTGTTCAGCAGAGTGGTAATTATAGATATTGTATTTCATTTATTAAAATTAATTCATATAGGGGAAATGCAATTGTAATCACCCCAATCTATCTCCCCCCCATCTATCTGCAGTCATACAAGGTGACTAAGGGTAAAGACAGCGATGAGTAATGGGGCAGCAGCTTCCCTTTTATAGCCTAGCAATATACTGCGATTTACATGCCCATTTGATAGGCTCGCCACCTATTACATGGACCTCACATAATTAGCGAAACGTGAGTATTATTCACCCCTGGCTTACCCTTTGGGGATGTAGGTGTGATTTATGTATGTATAGTTTCATAATTGAAACAATTAAATTATTCAAGAATAACAAAATTGTTAGTTATTTTTTTAGTGTTACAAATATTTCTTAAATTAATATTATTGTGTGTTATTAATTGTCCAGGTGCCGGAGTACTGTACCCAGTTAACAGAGGCAGAGGTGATCAACCAAGCCTTCAATCTGCTTTTTGCTTTCGATGAAATCATCGCTCTTGGTTACAGAGAGAGTGTGAACTTAGCGCAGGTATTTTCATTCTAAATATTTAAATGTTAGTTTAATAAATGCAAATTTAAAATAACAAATTAAAACATACCTCCCTAATTTATAAACACTGTTTTAACTCATTTTATTGGCTTTCTCAGAACAAGGCCTCCAAGTCCATATACCGTGCATTCTGTAGTTGCATTCGTAAACTACCAAATGCATGGTGTATCGGCCACCCAAGACACTTGGGTGGCCGAGCGGTCAGGCACCTGCCCGGATAGCAGCGGACGCGGGTTCGATTCCCGCCTCAAGATCATAATTTTTCGAAATTCTTTTTCTAACCCCAAAATCTTTGTACTAAGTTTTTGAGAATAGACTTTCATTAAAAATAAGAAAATGTGTGTTTTTTGTATGTTCGTTGTCAAATATACCTAAATGTGCAAAAATTTTCCAATAGGTTCGTTCCTTCGTAGAGATGGACTCGCATGAAGAAAAGATCTACCAAGCTGTGAGACAGGTAATGACTTACTGTTAATAATATTTGATTACATACATACATAAATCACGCTCATATCCCTGAAGGGGTAGGCAGAGATGAAATAACACCCATGTTTCGCCGAATATTAGGTTCCATGTAATAGGTGGCGAGCCTATTGCCATCTGTTCCCGGGCACATAAATCGCAGTATTGCTAGGTGGTATAAGAGTCAACTTTACTGGCGAAACGTGGATGTTAATTCATCTCTGCCTACCCCTTCGGAGATATAGGCATGATCTATGGATATATGTTATACTCGTCAGTATTCTGTTTGAAAGGGGAAGACCTAGGTGGATCTTTCATAATCAAATTGAAAGTCTATTAACTGCCGCACTCAAAGACGTCAAATAACGTTAATGAGTACTTAACCTCAAAAAATGACAATTCAAAACGAGTGGCTATTCTTGCCGGGTCTATGGTCTAGATTTGAATGAAAATTTTTGACATTAAATACTAATTAAAGTTAATTGACGTCTCTGAGTGCGGCAGTTAGACACGTAAAACAAACGATTGAAAAATAACCATAAATTTTTGACATTCTCCCATACGGTAAAATTTCAAAAACTGTTAAATAATAATCGCATGTTTAACTGCCGCACTCAGAGACTACAATTAACTTAAATGAGTACTTAATGTCAAAAAAAATCATTTAAATCTAGATCATAGACCCGGCAAGAATAGCGACTAGTTTTGAATTGTCATTTTTTTACATTGAGTACTCATTAACGTTTTTTGACGTCTCTGAGTGCGGCAGTAAAAGTGTTCGTGAACTCTACCTTAAAAAAGGCCTAGTCAAGAGTTCCCGAAACCGATGGGCATGTATGAAGATATTAATGAGATTTGATGAACCGAATGAAAGAAGTATGTAAGGATCGTAGCAAGTCGAAAGAAGTTTTCTCTGCCTACCTCTGTGGGAGAAAGGCGTGACATATGTATGTATGTTAGTTTTATTTTGAATATGATGGTAGAATAAGTGTGAAGATCGCCGTGTGGTGACGGCAGAGTAGAATACAATTGTCACCTCCCCAAATCTCTCCCGTGGGTGTCGTACAAGGCGACTAAGGATAAATCAGCGATGAGGAATGGGCAGCAGCGTTCCTCTTATAGCACCTAGCAATAGTACTGCGCCTTTTGTGCCCGATAAATGGCAATAGGCTCGCCACCTATTACATGGGACCTACCATAATTGGCGAAACGTGGGTGCTAGTTCACCTCTGCCTACCCTTTCGGGGATATAGGCGTGTTTTATGTGTGTATGTATGTTTTAATTTTATACTCGTCAGTATTCTCTTTGATTGTAATTGTAATATGTATTTGTATGCAACGACAGACGCAAGAACGCGAAGCGGCCAATCGCATGCGAGAACGCGCGAAAGAGCTTCAGAGGGAGAAGTTGGAGGCGGCCAAGAGGGGTCAGCCGCCGCGGTCACAGATGTCCTTCAGTAAGTTTATTTCATCATCATCATCATCATCATCATCATCAGCCCTTTTATGCCCCCATTGGTGCGGCACGGGCCTTCCCTATGGATGGAAGGATATAGGGAGATTGGGCCATAACCCACCACGCTGGCCCAGTGCGGGTTGGTGGGTATTCACGACTGCATATGCAGCCGAGACCAACGGCTTAACGTGCCTTCCGAACCAAATAAAAAAAACGGCGTACATAAGTCTTACAATCAATTAAGATGATTGACTATTCCAAACTTAACACAGCCTATTCCAAACTTAACACAGCCTTAAACCTGTAATCATCAATGACTCAATGCTAGTCCTAGGGGTGCTAGTCCACCTCTGCCTACCCCTTCGGGGATATTGGGGTGAATTATGTATGTATGTATGTATCAATGACTCAAAGAAGGCTCACTCAGCTTTTATCATATATGACCCAAATAGCAAATAGGACCCATAAACATTATTGTAGTTTTTTATTGTTTGAACATAATAATGATAGACATAATTCAATTTCCATTACCACATTTTACAAATATTATATCATTTATGACCCAAATGAGGTTCATAAAAAATATTTTAGTTTTTTATGGTGGTGAACCTCCATGAATACAGGCGTTTGTGCATTGCAGGCAGCGGCTTCGGCAGTTCGTCTGCATCCAACGCGTCCACCGAGCCTATTACGGAGAAGATACCGACCACGCCGGCCCGCGATACGTGAGTCCATTCATCAATCATCCAAAAAAAATTTTTAAAAAATCGGGCTTTGTACCCGACGATTTTTTTATGCTAAACATGGAATCTCTTATCTCGCCTGATGGTAAGTGACGGTAAGGGCCGAAAATGTAATCGAGCTTATATTAAACACGATATGATAGAGCCATTTATCGCTTTGAACTCGCTAAAATTCAATGATTTTTGACAGATCAAAGCAATAAATGGCTTTATCATATCGTGTTTCGGTGGTCGTGTTAGTCGGGCATGTGTGAATGTGACATAATAGTAGATTATAATGCGAAGGGCGATACAACAAAAAATGTCTCAGATCGCGAGGGCGAAGGCGATAAATATGCGATCTGAGGCTTTCTTTTTATCGCCCGATGTAAGATCATAGTTTTATGTCACCCCCTGACCAGCAAGTGGGAGCAGAGAAGGAAAAATAAAAATTTGTACAAAGATTTTGGTGGTTAGAAAAAGAATTTCGAAAAATTATGGTCTTGATGCGGGAATCGAACCCGCGTCCGCTGCTATCCGGGCAGGTGCCTGACCGCTCGGCCAACCAAGACACTAATTAACTTGCCGAAATTCTTCACTTCACGTTGTAAGCCAACGGGGGTACCCATTGGCATATTCGCAATGTAGAAATAAATTTCAAACATTCCAAAGCGGATATTTTTACAAATACCGTGCGTTCGGTCAAGCTTGGATTTGCTTTATAAACTATTCGATTTTAATTTTAACATTGTATAAATGTTAGAAAAATGAACACAAAGATTTTTGTGGTTAGAAAACATTATTTTAGTGAAACAGCCATAATGTATGTATGTTTTTAGCCGTCCCAGCGGGCGCTCCGCCATGAAGCTGGGCTCCAAGGGCACCGACGCGGACTCGTTCGTGTCCCGGCTGCGCTCGGAGGGCGACGCCACCGCCTCGGCGCCCGCGCCCCGCGCCGGCGCTCCGCCCCTCAAGCCGCAGCCCGACCACAAGGAGTGAGTACCAGGCGTCGAAGCCCAACTAACACGTCTTGGTTATAAAACAGCAATGAGCAATGGGCAGCAGCGATCCTCTCAGCCCACCTAACTATAGGCTCGCCACATGTAATTACTACATGATGGGACCTAACCTAATGGACAACATTTCATTTTTTTTTCAATACACATTTATTAAGATGTTATATTAAATTAGCCCGAAAATGAAGACACCCATATTTTTTATTTTTTCTTAATTCCATCGTTTTCATACAAAAAAATCATGCATAAAATTTAGGTCATTGTAAACAGCCGTAAGCGCCGAATGACGTCATCGCCACGGAGATGCTAAATGACTTTTCCTTTTCTGACGTCAAATTCATTTGACTACTAAAATACTAAATTGACCTACGAAGATGAATTAAAAAAGTTTTCTTTAATTTGTGAGTGTTCTAGTACTCTAACCTCAGTTGGTCTCAAAGTGTGTTTTAATCCTTTATGGGAATGATCGATTGACATTAAAACAATTACTCAATTCTGCCTTTTTTCTCGCAGACTGTACATTTTATCAAAAATCTGTGAATGTCATCATCACTCAAAAGGTTGGGAAAGTTCTCTTAAGACCATTTTCGCGTGGCAGCACGGGATCAACTTTCCAACCTGTATATAAAAATTGCTTTTTACACACAGGGTGTTTAATTCACACTGTATAATATAATATATGTTTTTTTAGCGTCCACTTGCGGTTTGATGAGCGACTCAGCCTCACCGCGGGCCGTGATGGCGACATCCAGAACTTTGAACTCTCAGGTAAGATATACAACATACATAAATCACGCTCATATAACCCCGAAGGGTGAGGCAGAGGTGAATTGAATGAATGAATTAAAGATTATTTGCCAAATAAATAATAACATTAAGGGCCTGTTTCACAAAGGACGGGTGAGTTCCGAATAGCTTACTTGGCAGTTGAATTGACATATACATATTTCATATTACAACTGTCAGATGATCTGCCAAGTAAGCTATCCTTATCTATTCGATTTTTAATTTTAATATTATATAAATGTCAGAAAAATTAGTACCAAAATTGTAGTCTTGATGCGGGAATCGAACCCGCGTCCGCTGCTGTCCGGGCAGGTGCCAGACCGCTCGGCCAACCAAGATTTGTTGTCTTGGTTTGACTATAATTTTTCGAAATTCTTTTTCTAACCACCAAAATCTTTGTACTATCCTTATCTATGAACTTATCAGTCGATTGTGAAACAGGCCCTAAAAATAATAAACAAATTAACACCCATGTTTCGCCTTGTTTGATATAATAATAAAATAGTGCCGTGTGGTGACGGCAGAGTAGAATACAATTGTCACCACCCCAATTCTCTCCCGTGGGTGTCGTACAAGGCGACTAAGGATAAATCAGTGATGAGGAATGGGCAGCAGCGTCCCTCTTATACCACCTAGCAATGTACTGCGACTTTTATGCCCGATAAATGGCAATAGGCTCGCCACCTATTACATGGGGCTTAACATAATTGGCGACACGTGGGTGCTAATTCACCTCTGCCTACCTCTTCGTGGATATTGGCATGATTTATGTGTGTATAATCACGCTTATATATAATTATAAACGTTAAAGGGGCGGGTGATATGATGATTATTGTATCTCAAACAGGTCTTCTAACCCTGCGGATAAGCAACGAGCAGTTCGGAAAGATACGAGTGCACGTTGACAACAAAGACACGAGATCTCTCCAGCTTCAGGTAAGAGACGGAAGAGGTGAATAGAGTTGTGTAGACAATTGAGAGAAAGAGAGAGACGGGTGGACGAAGGTAAAATTTTATTTATTTGTTTATAGTCCTGTGGTGATAGCATATCAGAATGCAATTTTCACCGCCCTATTATTATCAACATAATCATCGTGATGATAACAGTTTTCGGTTATAATAATAATAACAAAAGACATCTTGTTTGTTCTTCTATTCAAATATATTTTTTGTTCTTCATTTTAATTAGGTATATAAAATTTATTTCTTCATTTTTTGTTAGAATAGCCCCAAATTAGGTATTATGAAAACTCACTGGTCACAACAAGTATCCGATAATCATCAAGAATCGTAATTACATTGATAATTTCGCAGCCTGGTCTTCTTCATATAGTCATCTGTCTCTTGGTCTATTTCGTATAATTTTATTTATTTTTTTAACCGACTTACGGGGACGTGGTATTCGGTGTTACACTTCGGTGTGTTCCATCTCCTTATTTTGCTTGGTCTATTTTTTTAAATTAGATCACACTACATTGGTTTTTCCCGTTATGAGGTCATTTCTAACCCTTCGTATAATGTATGTATGTGTGTATAAACAATTTATAACACCAACCACCCCTTGCAGACCCACCCCAACGTGGACAAGGAGGCGTTCCGCACCCACGGCGTGATCGGCCTGAAGCAGAGCCAACGGCCGTTCCCGCTCAACAGCGATGTAGGGGTGTTAAAGTGGCGGCTCACCTCAACCAGCGACGACAAGCTCGCTCCATTGTCAGGTATGAGCAGAAAAACCTATACAGGGTGTAACAGAGAGGTGTAGTCATATTTAAAGGGGTTATTCGGGCCATCAAACTGAACAACTTTCGCTAAGGGACCAAAATTGAAATCTCAGAACAAAACAAACACTCCCCCATACAAACTGATGTCAGCTGGTTCTCGGTTTAGTATGAGGAAGTGATTTTTTTCCTGTTATTTCGATTTTGATCCCTTAGCGGAAGTTATTCAGTTTGATGGCCCGAATAACCGCCTTTAAATATGACTAGACCTCTCTGTTACACCCAGTATAGTGAATGTACCGTTCAAATGTCAGGTATGGGCAGTAATATCTATGGTACATGTACGTTCAACTATCCAAAAATTTGACGGAACTGAACTGTACAAAATCATTGGATTTTTGACAGTTCAAAGGGATAAAGGGCTATATTTATAGTTCCCGGTCAATAAAGACGTGGGCGTACTCAAGCGGCGGCTCACCTCCACCAGCGACGACAAGCTCAGTAATCACTAACCTCTAATAAATATACCTACATAGTGAACATTGGCCGTGTGGTGACGGCAGAGTAGAATACAATTGTCACCACCCCAAATCTCTCCCGTGGGTGTCGTACAAGGCGACTAAGGATAAATCAGTGATGAGGAATG
Organism: Cataclysta lemnata; assembly: GCA_963931975.1. Taxonomy (NCBI): domain Eukaryota; kingdom Metazoa; phylum Arthropoda; class Insecta; order Lepidoptera; family Crambidae; genus Cataclysta; species Cataclysta lemnata. The sequence goes on from OZ008364.1 coordinate 3,613,360, forward strand.
GGCAGCAGCGTTCCTCTTATACCATCTAGCTATGTACCTACTGCGCCTTTTGTGCCCGATAAATGGCAATAGGCTCGCCACCTGTTACATGGGACCGAGCATAATTGGCGAAGAGTGGGTGCTAGTTCACCTCTGCCTACCCCTTCGAGGATATAGGCGTGAATTATGTATGTATGTATGTACATAGTGAAGTGCTAGTGCAAGACCACTTGATTTGACGTTTGTTGCTTGTATTTGACATTACAAATGCGTCTCTAATGTTAGTTCTGTGGACGTTCACCTTTGTACATTATGCCATCAGCGCCAAGATGGCGATAATCAAGTTGGCATCATTTTTTTGGATGACAACCTTCAGTCCAGCGTACTTGTATAATAGAGGTGAGTGGTTCAACGGCAAACTACCAAAACTGTAAAATTTCTTCAATCGATTGTCAACTTTAACTTGTTGGAAATAAAGTACCTACAAAAACAACGACACGCTGGCTCCTTTGTCGTTTACATACAGACAAAAGCACGTCAGACGACCACAAAATGTTAAATTTTCTTAGTCGACTTTTGGCTCTACTGCCAACAAGATAAGGTTTAAAATATTTTTATATTTAAAAATATTATTTTATAGTTTATGACGACATGCTGTCATTTCGCACCAAAAAATATAAAATAAATAAATATTTTTTTTACACTCACACCTATCATCTAGCCCTAAGTAAGTAGCCTAAGCACTTGTGTTATGGATACTAGATGACGGACATATTTTTAATATAATTATGTATATAAATGTTGAAAAAATACTACATAAACATATACACAACCATGACTCGGAAACAAACATTTGTGGTCACCACAAAGTTTGCCCCTACCAGGATTCGAACCCGGGATCTCTTGGCCAATACCCAGCAATCACAATCGGTTGAAGAAATTTGACAGTTTTGGGTAGTCTGATGAGCCGCTGACTGTACAATACCCGGCATACAAGTTAACCTTTGCGCAGCGCAGTAAAACGTTTTCAGGTTTATTTGCTCATAGATTGAGGCTCTGTATGAGGTGCGACGTGTGTCTGTAACCATAGCAACGTTGGGCTTCTCCGGGTCCACAATTTAGTTCAGACACGTCGTTAACACCCACCAATCCACACTGACCTGCGTTATTTTCCACATATTCTTCCGTCCATATGGAGAGGCAAAATCCTAATAAACAATAATAAAGAAAACAACAAAATAAAATAAATGTTTTATTTCTTAATAAAGGGCGTCCTCTTCTTTTCTAAACCTACCTTTATTTGCGTGCCCGACACGTGCCCATAATGTTCTAGAATAATATTACTGTAACACCTTGTTTTACATGGTTTAAAACATTACGGTTTTGCAATAAAGATGTTGGGTATTGAAGCCTGTGGCTCAGCAGTGGGGACATTAAAGGGCTGGTGATGATGATGGTGATGATATGATTTTTTTTCCAGTCAACTGCTGGCCCTCGGAGAGTGCCGGCGGCGGTGTGGCTCAGTAGTGGGGACATTAAAGGGCTGGTGATGATGATGATGATGATATGATTTTTTTTCCAGTCAACTGCTGGCCCTCGGAGAGTGCCGGCGGCGGTTGCGACGTGAACATAGAGTACGAGCTCGAGCAAGACCACCTGTCTCTGTCTGACGTCAACATCGTCATACCGCTGCCGTGAGTACATACATACATGTCACGCCTTTCTCCCACAGGGGTAGGCAGAGATCACTTCTTTCCACTTGCTACGATCCTTACATACTTCTTTCGCTTCATCCAATCTCATCAATCTCTTTATGCATGCCCGTCGGTTTCGGGTACTTTAGACCTGGCCCTTCTTTGATAGACTTTCTATTTGATTATGAAAGATCCGCTTAGGTCTGCCCCTTCCCATTTCTTCCGTGAGTGCCCTCTCTATACTATGGTTACATTTTTAGCAGATCAAGGATATGAAAGTACTTTATTTTCTCTCATTCGCTATAATTAGTTTTTTACGTTGACATTTGTAGTAATAGTTAAGTGACATAATCATAAAATATATTTTAAATATAATATTTATAAAATACAAATATCTATATATATAAATGTCAAAAAGGCTGCCAGAGTGATATATTATTTTATTTATTTCTTAAGGCATATCAACAGTTTAAACACACAGCGTTATACAAAAACGTATTCAATAACTATAAAAAGATTTGGCCGAACACATAGAATTTCCTCTCCATATTTTAGTTCTGGCAACACCTCCGTGGTGGTCCACCAATGGGAGGGCAGTTACGCGCAAAAGGGTCGGACGCTCGTCTGGTCTATACCAATCGTCAACGCGCAGCAGAAGACCGGCAGTATGGAGTTCACGTAAGTTACTATAAATATGAATAATGTTTATTATTTGCTTCAAACATGGTCGAATTTGCTAGCGCAGTGGTATAGCGCAAGTTTGATTGACTACCTTTATGTAGGTGCTGTTGGTTAGCTGTATTGATACAAATCTTGGTACAAACCTTGTGAACAAAGGTAGTCAATAAAATCGTCATAATTATTCATTACGCTATTAAAACTTGAAATAACCTCAGAAATAAATGAAGATTTGTACCAATAATATCGCCCTATAAAGCAGCATTTACGGAATGTCGCTAAGTCCGCTGGAATAGTTTGATGATGTGGAAAGATTTTGATAGAAAGAACATGTTTTAAATAATACATACATAAATCACGCCTATATCCCCGAAGAGGTAGGCAGAGGTGAACTAGCACCCACGTTTCGCCAGTTATGTTAGGTCCCATGTAATAGGTGGCGAGCCTATTGCCATTTATCAGGCACAAAAGTAGCAGTAGGTACATAGCTAGATGGTATAAGAGGAAAGCTGCTGCCCGTTCCTCATCACTGATTTATCCTTAGTCGCCTTGTACGACACCCACGACAGAGATTTGGGGTGGTGACAATTGTATTCTACTCCGCCGTCACCACACGGTTTTGAATAATGCAATTAAAATTTTCCGCCATAAAGCCAAAATAGCAATGGCGTCTAAGTGACGTCTCTATTCCGTAAAAAAGGCCAGTTTCTATATTAAACTAGTGAATTTGATTGGCAAATAAAATGCCAAAATGGAGATAACTAAATAATGACGTCACGCGGCGTTTTAGCAAATATGGCGGATTGCTAAGTTTTGTACTTTTATTTTTATAAAATAAATATCAATCACAAGTATAATCTGATAACAAGTGACTATTGACGAATCTCCTTATCCTAAATTATTATTATAAATAATTATATCAGTGATTCTTTGTTAGTGCCATCATCCCTATTCTATGCATACGGGTGTTCGTCTTTCCCTGAGGCATCGTCCTAATAGAACGCGCTTGCGCGATCAAACCTATTGAACTCGAATATAACTGACACACGCACGAATGTTTGTACGCGTACACGCGATGGTCGCGTCGCTTACTCGCGCAATCGCTTTCTATTAGGACGATGCCTGAAGATCCTTTCTTCTATGTGTGGTAGGTGCTTATAAAACTGATATGATGACGACAGCCGCGTGGTGACGGCAGAGTAGAATACAATTGTCACCACCCCAAATCTCTCCCGTGGGTGTCGTACAAGGCGACTAAGGATAAATCGGTGATGAGGAATGGGCAGCAGCGTTCCTCTCATACCACCTAGCTATGTACCTACTGCGACTTTTGTGCCCGATAAATGGCAATAGGATCGCCACTAGTTCATCTCTGCCTACCCCTTCGGGGACATTGGCGTGATTTATGTATGAATGTATGACGCTTTTGTTTACCCCCCAGGGTGTCACCGGCCATCCCCAACGACTTCTTCCCCCTCACCGTGAGCTGGACATCTGACACCTCGCTCGCAATGCTGACCGCCCTTAAAGTGACGCAGGCGGAGGATGGCACACCAGTGGATTACTCCAAGGATATCACCTTCCACCCCGACAAATATGAGATCGTTTAACCCCCCAAATGGAGCTGTATATGTATGTGTTTGATGATGTACATCTGTACTGTTGGTTTATGGTTTGCTGTTTGAGCGGTTACGCACAACGTTTCTATCTAACGGAACTATTTCTATGGTAACTTACGCACTAGATCCGATCTCCGTCATCCGATTTCTTTCTGTCAAATCAAGTATTTCAAAAGATGGCTCCAGCCCGGCTAGCATGACCACCGAAACACGATATGATATAGCCAATTATCTCGCTGAACAGTCAAAAATCATTGGATTTTTACACTTGATTATGCCTGAATCGAATAAGCCTCTAAGGCTATATGTATCGGAGGTCGGAGTAGTGCGTAAGCACTATCCGAATTCGGTCCGAGTTTTCTAGATCACGGGTTCGGATCGGACGTAGTGCGTAACCGCTGTTATACCAGGTGACTTTTTGGTGACTGCAAAAATTTTTGGTATTCGTTCAAACCATCAAACTGAACAAATTTCACTATGGGAGCAACTCCAAATTCACGAGAAAAATAACAGCTGTTTCATACATTTGGGTCAAGTAGGTATTATTATTTTGTATGACATATAACAGCTGATATTTTTTCGTGAATTAGGAGTTGCTTTCAAGGTGGAATTTGTTCAGTTTGATGGTCTGAACGAATTCCAAAAAATTTTGCAGTGACCATAAAGTCTCCTGGTAGTACGTGAGTTTTAACACAATATAAGCCTTTATAACGGGACGCTGGCGGTGGCGAATGGCCCACGTCCTTATGTTGCCTACGTTTACAACTGACCGCTGCTATTTGAGTGAGGCTTTAACGTTTATTGACATCTCCGAGTGCGGCAGTAAGTTATGTGTGTGCGTTATTTCTGTTACATGCTGTATAATATTCAAAGGAAATACAAATAACATTGATTAAGACAAATTGATAATAAGTGCTAAAACCTCACGTACTGCTGACTGTACAGATGATGCAGGCTGGTTTTTCAAATCGAATTGTTGATTTATGAAATGGATAATGTTACTTTCAATTATTCTACTGTATTGTATTTATCTTTAGTTAATTTTATCAACACGTTGTTGGAGCCATGTTAATAAATGTTTTATTTAAAACATATCCGAGAATTTACTGTGACCTATTGTAAATTAAGATTTAAATAATTGGACATTCCTGAAGTGTTTAACATACAAGGAAACACAGTATAGGTAATAATATTGTCAATGTCATGTCTTTGATAATTATGTTAGGCCCAATTGACATAACCGTAAACACGAACTTATTATTTGTCCAATTATTAATTACATATTATATCACGGCCTTTTTTATCCCCGAAAGGGTAGGCCGAGGTGAAAAGGATGATTATTTTGTGGGCTTTCGGTATGGCGGTAATGTAAATTGAGCCTTATTAGCTAGTTATCAAAGTACTTTCTTAAATAGTACATATGTAGTTGAACAGAAAAGAGCCAACGCAATAGAATTATATAATACACACCGAAAAGATGCTAGTGATGAGTGAATGTGAAGAAAAGTGATTACAGAAACTGATTGGGATGAAAACATTCTATTCCATGCTGCTAAAGGGTTTGGCTTAGGTTTTATATTGTGACGCTTAAATTAAATTAAGTTGTATGAGTAAGGCCCTTTGCCTTTCCTCAAGCAAAAACAAAACTACTTTGTGAATACTCTCGTCTCCAAATAGAAATCATAGTTTTCAAGCGTAAAAATCATACTATAGTGTGTACTACTTATATCAGCATTTACGACTGTGTAAATCTGTAATAATAGCAATAAAATGTGTTATTTTTAATGGGTTTCTTATTTGTTGAGAGATGTTGTGTGTGTTTGGTTTGGTTGTGTTTTCTCAATGTAAATCGAGTAATGCGTATGATTTGGAAGGATTTAGTGATCTTCTGTTTCCTGGACGGAGGTTGGCGCGTACAGATGATCTTAATGATACTTGTAAGATTACTTTAAAAGTTGTAAAAATACTGAGAACACTATAACCCAGGAGTTTACCCAATCCCATGTGCGACTGTATAAACTTAGCCATGTTCGGCTAAAGCCGGTCATGGGATGGGTGACCAAAACTTTTAAGACCCCCTAACCATGGACGTGGCAATGGCGTCGAATGTTCAGATTGCTGGGTATTGGCCAAGAGGTCCCGGGTTCGAATCCTGGTAGGGGCAAACTTTGTGATGACCACAAATGTTTGTTCCAGAATCATGGTTGTGTATATGTTTATGTAGTATATTTTCAACATTTATATACATAATTATTTAAAGTCATCTTAAATAAATATTTTTTTATTGTTATTTATTTATATTATATTCTTCCAGTCTCAAAACATAACTCAATTACTACTTTACTGCTAGTTTGGTTATGGGTAAAAACTTCCCGAAAACTTAATTGACGGAGTTACCATCGATTTTTAGAAAGACACACATCTGTTCCTATAGCCACACGCAAAAAAAAAGTGATGGCACTGAATCCGCAACGAATCGGTGATAATAAAACAGTCATGAGATATCACTGAGCAATATAACAGAACTTTTGGCGAAATAAGGTATAACACCTCCTCTGCCTACATCGCCGGATATATCGGTAGGCGTCATTTATGCATATTCGTAAGCATTGCCATTAAAGGCGATAAACCCACAAATATATGACAACTCAACGCAGAAGACGCGATTTTTTTGCAAAAAGCATAAATATTTCCATTTTTAGTCTTCGCGAGCCTCGAAAACTACCAGGTCAACGCGAAACCAGCGTCCGAGTCTCAGTACCCCTGGGTCGCGAAGGTTGTCCACTCTAGGAGCCAGGACTACCCCTACGTGTGCACCGGTAGCTGCGTCAGCGAGAGGATCTTCGTCACGGCCGCCAGGTGCATTTATAGGTGCGGCATTACTCAATATACATACATACACATACATAATTCACGCCTATATCCCCGAAGTGGTAGGCAGAGGTGAACTAGCACCCACGCTTCGCCAATTATGATAGGTCCCATGTAATAGGTGGCGAGCCTATTGCCATTTATCGGGCACAAAAGTCGCAGTACTTTGCTAGGTGGTATAAGAGGAACGCTGCTGCCCATTCCTCATCACTGATTTATCCTTAGTCGCCTTGTACGACACCCACGGGAGAATTGGGGTGGTGACAATTGTATACTACTCTGCCGTCACCACACGGCTCAATATCTTATATCTTTATAGCAAACCATTTGGCATTTTCACCCTAGAGATAGGTACCTTACCCCCGAATACAGAAACGCTGCCCAAATTTTGAAAAAAGTGGGCACCTGTATCTGTCAGAATTTGTATGGAAAAACGTCAATTTGTAGTAGATACCTACTCAAATATTGAGTACCTAGTCTTTTTGTATTCGAGGGTTACGGTCTTTGCATATGTGACGGGTTTTTAATGAACGGGACGGGACGCGAAGTTGTAGAAATATCGTTTCATACAAAATGTAGGTACGTAAAGGACATGTCACTGACGGGGCGTGAACGTAGCACTCGCGATCTCGAGGCGTTTTGAATGAGGTAGTCACGTCCCATCAGATGTATTAGAAACCTTTAAAGTATCAGCAACTTCGAAGGACTAGACTAGACTTGTAGCTAACATCTTATTCTAGAACATTTTTTCTACTATTATGAATATTAATTTAATCCATATATGTTAACACGGGAATTAACGCGATTATGTACCTACCTATTTACCTTTTTAATGCCTGACGTTCAGTCCGCCTGTGACTAAAATGTAGTGTTTATATACTCTGGCTGTGACCACGGCTAAGGTGGTTCACTCCCAGAGCCAGGACTACCCCTACGTGTGCACCATGGTAGCTGCGTCAGCGTCGTCACGGCCGCAAGGGGGCCTACCGCCTAACTCGATTGCTAAAGCAAAAGCTATAGTTTATGACGTCATGCTGTCATTTCGCACCAAATTTACCTAAACTATGAGCAATAGCTTTGAACGAATGATCACCGAATGATTTTGTATGAATTTGGAATAAAATCCGTACCGCCTAAAAATTCAAGATGGTTGCTAGCTAAATTGATAGCCGTAAGAAATGCATTACTTTAAAGCTATCATCAGCAATCGAGTTAGGCGGTAGGCCCCCAGGTGTATTTATGGGTGGGGCATTTTCAACCATACCCACCAACCCGCACTGGGCCAGCGTGGTGGGTTATGGCCCAATCTCCCTATATTCTTCCATCCATAGGGAAGGCCCGTGCCCCAGCAGTGGGGACATTAAAGGGTTGGTGATGATGATGATGATAAGGAACCTCGCAGGATGAGATAGCTGACATTTTAAATATGCATTCATAACGTGGCGTTTTAGCGGCACGCCTGGGCCATGGTCCGCGCCTTTAGAGGAACGCTTAGACAGTATTCACTTTCATCTTTAAATTGTGATAAAACGGGATTTATAGCTCGTACCTGGATTTTGTTATGATTCCGCTATTTCGGCACAGTTACAAGCGCCATGGTCACGGATGACCACTGACGCATGTAACGGTGCCGAAATATTGGAATCATAACAAAATCCAGGTACGTGGTATAAATCCCGTTTTATCACAACCCTTAGGCAGAGTCCTAATAGAACGCGATCGAGCGACTCGACCATCGCGTGAACGCGTACAAACATGGCCGCATCGCGCGATTGTCAGTTAGGACACCAATTATTATTGAGTACAATAGGTTTTATCGCGCGTTCGTGCGAGTAAAATTCGCGCGAACTGGCGCGTTCTATTAGGACAACGCCTTAGGCAGTATCCTAATAGAACGCAATTTTGCGCGACCGACCGACGCGCGCGTTTACAATTTTTATTTGACGGCCGCCTTGGTCGAACGCTCAGATTGCAGGGTATTGGCCAAGAGGTCCCGGGTTTGAATCCTGGTAGGGGCAAACTTTGTGATGACCACAAATGTTTGTTCCCGAGTCATGGTTGTGTATATGTTATGTAGTATATTATCAACATTTATATACATAATTATATTAAAAATATGTTCGTCATCTATGTATCCATAACAAGTGCTTAGGTTACTTACTTTGGGCTAGATGATAGGTGTGAGTGTAAAAATATTTATTTGTTTATTTTTCGAGTCAAAAGTGATTTCGCCATTCCTCCGTTGCGGTGACGTCATTTGACGCTAGGTCTTTAGAATGACCGGAATTTTAATCATGATTTTTTGTATGAAAAGGACGGAAGAAATATGGGTGTCTTCATTTTCGGTCTATTATTCTCATAACATCATAATAAAAGTATGTTGAAAAAATAATGCTGTTAACATTATTATATTATTATGGCGACAGATTTTGATTTCATAAGATGGTGGTAGCTAGTCAGGCGGACTTGGAAGAGTTCGTACCACCAACCAATCAATTTCATTGCAGCTTAAAAGTCGCCTACACCTCCGTCATATACCAGGCCACTCGGCTACCAGCAGTCGCCTTCGTAGTCCCACTCAACGGAACCAAGCAAGCATTCGATGATATAGGGTTCGTTGTGGTGGATAGAGGCCATCATGGAGGCACCTGGTACACTATAGAGCTGGTGAACAGAAATCGCACTGGGCCTGGCTTTCAATGGTTTGAAGATTGGAGTCTCTCGTTCGGGTCTTCGGCGTTCAAAGTGATTGGATATGCCACTGAGAAGGTGCGTACATATATTGGATTCTCATCACCAGCCCGGCTAGCATGACCAACGATATGATAAAGCCATTTATCGCTTAAAACTGTCAAAAATCAATGGAGTTTTGACAGTTCAACGAGATAAATGGCTCTATCATATCGTGTTTCGGTGGTCATGCGTGGCGGGCTGGTCTGTTTATTTTTCCTTAAATATTAGTAGGTACAGTCAGCATCATAAGTACCTACTTAGGTACTTATGTGTCGGGATCTATTACGTGTCTATAAATTTTTTAGGTTGCCCTCGATTTCATCTGTCCGGAATGCAGAGGACGCGGGTTCGATTCCCGAATCCGGACAAATATTTTATTTCGATTTTTTTTTTACTTTATTTTAGCTGTGTTTAACTGTTACCAGTAATGTGTTCGTTGCCTATATGAATCACCATCATCACCAGCCCTTTAATGCCCTTTAACTCCTGGGGCACGCGCCTTACCTATGGATGGAGGAATATAGGGAGATTAGGCCATAATACATAACCCACCACGCTGGCCCAGTGCGGGTTAATGAGTATTAACGACTGAAGATGCAGCCGTGTGGTGACGGCAGAGTAGAATACAATTATTACTTTCACCGTCCCAAATTTCTCCTGTATGTAGATGCAGCCGGGACCAACGGCTTAACGTGCCTTTCGAAGCACGGAGGAGCTCGAGATAATAAATTTTCGGTCACCCATCCTTAGCGACCATTACTTAGTTTACGCAATCGCAGGCCTCGCGCGCTATACCACCGCGATAGCGAGCTCCTCACCTATATGAATAAATAAATGACATTTCTCAACAGGGCTTACACAGGTTCAGAGCAGCCGACAGAAAATACGAGTTGAGCGAACTCGACGTTGAGATCAACATGAAAATGTGCACCACGATACTGACGTTCAACTACGTGATGCAGGGTTTTCACGTCCCCTGCTACCACTCTTGCACGCTTCAACAGTTCAAACTCAAAGACGAGAGATGTACAAACTACCACGGAGTGGAAGGCAGCGCTGTAGTGGAAGCCACGAGTGGAAAGCTGTTCGGTGTGGCCACTTGGGGTCCATACTTTCCTAAGTACGAACTGCCTGTAGGATTTTCCGTGCCGAACTCCGTCGCTTTCTACGAGGATTATGAGTGCGCGAAGCGTATCAGGGACGACGCCGGAACCCTCATCAGCGCCGGGTACTATCAGAGTTTGTGTCTGGATAACTGATTGACGACTTGCAAGCAAAAGTACTGACACAGACAACCAACTCAGGCCGGCTAGCGTGACCACCGAAACACGAAATGATATGGCCATTTGTCGCTTAGAACTGCCAAAAATCATTGAAATCTTAAGGCTGTTGGAACTTTTAGGGCCCCCGCAGACCATGCGATTAGGTTGGACAACTAAATCGCAGATCGTACCAATGTGATTTAGTTGGGAAGATTTGCGGGCTGTGACTGTTGGTACGAGGGGCCCTAACAAGCAAAAGTACCTACGAACACATTACACAGACAACCAACTCAGCCCGGCTAGCATGACCACCGAAACACGATAATTATGATATGGCCATTAATCACTTTGAACTGTCAAAAATCATTGAATTTTTATGTGGAGCTTTTAGGGTTATTTCATAAAGACATAACCATTTATCACTTTGAACTGTCAAAAATGCAATGATTTATGACAGTTCAAAGCGTAAAATGGCTATTTCATTTCGTGTTTCGGTGGTCATACTGGCAGCCTAGTACTTGGTTACCTAGCTACCTAGCTCAGATTTTGGCGCTCCTAGCAGCATCCAATATACAGGATGGAAAAGAAATACCATGGTTGGAGGAAAAGTACCCTTAATATTTAGATGGCAAATTTCACAGGAAGCTAACATTCCTTCATTTAAAAAAATATTTAAAACTGCGAAAGATTTTTGAAAAATCACCTGATTGTACCGGGAATCTAATTGGTGAAATGTGAACAGTCGTTTTTCTTAGTCTTTCTTTAAGGCACTGAATGTGTTAAAATAGTCTACTTATCCCAATTCAACACCAGACAAATAAACATCTTCAACAATGTTTAACCTAGCTAGAGAGTAGCTCTACTTAAAAAGAGGTCTCATGACATAAGGGCGACAGCAGGATCCCTCTAGGTGAGGGTGGCAAGGAACAGGTCCGAGTGGAAGAAACTGGAGGAGGCCTATGTGTCACCAGGACACGCTGATATAGTTACCAATGTGCAATAAAAAAATAAATGTAATTGTAATATCTGACGGCCGCCTTGGTCGAATGCTCAGATTGCTGGGTATTGGCCCCGGGGTTCGAATCCTGGTAGGGGCAAACTTTGTGATAACCACAAATGTTTGTTTCCGAGTCATGGTTGTATATATATTTATGTAGTATATTTTCAACATTTATGTACATAATTATATTAAAAATATGTCCGTCATCTAGTATCCATAACACAAGTGCTTAGGCTACTTACTTTGGACTAGATGATAGGTGTGAGTGTAAAAAAATATTTTTTCATCCCACCATCTCGGAAAAGGCGTTTTTGCTCTTCGATATCTGAGTGCAAAAGCCGTTTTTATCCTCTAGAGGTTAAAGTAAATTTGAATTTAGAACATCGTGTGCAATGAGTTTGTGAATTCAAAACATCATTATACATATTTATTTCTACCTCCATGGTGCCGAAATTGTCATGCAACCTATTTTAATTTGTTAAAAACTCAGACTCGGAACCTCCTTGGTGTACTTTTTTTGTAATTTGCTTTGCGCGCGCCATTTTCTTTTCACGTCATAAATTTGTTAAAACCTAGGAGTTCCGTGACGGTCAATCAGCTTGGCGTCAATCTTGCTTTAAACATTTTGATCGTCTACAACGCTTGCTTGATGCTTGAGTCAAGCATTTAAAAGCTTTTTAGGTCTGTTTGATTTGTTTACGCTAGCAACGGAACAAAAACATACAGAAAATCAACGTGCTTGACTCAAGATTCCGTCTCGGAGTAATTTTTATTAGGTACTTACAGGTGTGTCTGGATGAATGTTGCGGGTGTGGCTGGGTGGATGGGTGGCTGTTGGAGGTGTGTCTAGGTGAATGGGTGTTTTGAGGGTATGTCTAGGTGAATGGGTGTTTTGTGAGTGTGTCTGGGTGAATGGGTTTTTGTGGGTGTGTCTGAATGGATGGGTGAGAATTGTGGGTGTTTCTGGGTGATTGAGTGTTTTTTGGGTGTGATTGGGTGTTTTGTAGGTGTTTCTGGGTGAATGGGTGTTTTTTGGGTGTTTCTGGGTTAATCGGTGTTTTGTGGGTATTTCTCGGTGAATGGGTGTTTTATGGGTGTTTCTGGGTGAATAGGTGTTTTGTGGGTGTTTCTGAGTGAATGGGTGTTTCTGGGTGAATGGATGTTTAGTGTGTGTTTCTGGGTGAATGGGTGTTTTTTGGATGTTTCTGGGTGAATGGGTGTTTTATGGGTGTTTCTGGGTGAATGGGTGTTTTGTGGGTGTTTCTGAGTGAATGGGTGTTTCTGGGTGAATGGATGTTTAGTGTGTGTTTCTGGGTGAATGGGTGTTTTTTGGGTGTTTCTGGGTAAATGGGTGTTTTATGGGTGTTTCTGAATGAATGGGTGTTTCTGGGTGAATGGATGTTTAGTGTGTGTTTCTGGGTGAATGGGTGTTTTTTGGGTGTTTCTGGGTAAATGGGTGTTTTATGGGTGTTTCTGGGTGAATGGGTGTTTTGTGGGTTTTTCTGGGTGAATGGGTGTTTTGTGTGTGTTTCTGGGTGAATGGGTGTTTTGTGGGTGTTTCTGAGTGAATGGGTGTTTCTGGGTGAATGGATGTTTAGTGTGTGTTTCTGGGTGAATGGGTGTTTTTTGGGTGTTTCTGGGTAAATGGGTGTTTTATGGGTGTGTCTGAGTGGATGGGTGTGTATTGCGGGTGTGAATGTTGTGGGTGTTTCTGGGTGGGTGTTGAGTGTGTTTGGGTTAATGGGAGGGTGTTGTGGAAGTTTCTGGGTGAAAACAGAAACTGTTGTGATTGTATTTTTTTTGTATTTTGCAATTTCCTCGTTGGGGGGGATGAAAAGTTACGTGTTGCACTCGAGTGCAAAGATTTTTCACCTTGTGCTCTTTTGATTCCCTCGCTATCGCTCAGGATTCTAATTTTTGAATCACTCGCTACGCTCGTGATTCAATTTTAGAATCCTTCGCTAGCTCGGTCATCAAAATTGAGCACGCGGTTAAAAAACAACTTTGCACTCACGTACAACAAATAACTAATATACACTTAACGGCACGGAATTTAACCCAAACTTTATTTTTCGATTTAAGCAAAATTGACAAAATATTTTTTTTTCTTTTTTTTATGGATTTTCATTTGTAACGTTTTTATTTTTTATTTATGTAGTCTTTTATTTATCAGAGCTTATTTTCATGGCAAAATCATGTTTCGATTGGGTATTAAATAAAAATCATACATTTAAGATTTTCTTTAATTTAAGATCAAACATAAAAAATTTAAATTAAAAAAGAACTAGTACGTTATTAATATCGTGTATTACCACCGCTTGCTCTAATTACTGCCTCCATACGTTCTGGCAGACTGTGGATTATGTTTTTAATCTCGAATTGTGGGATTTCATCCCAAGCAGTTACCAAGGCTAATCTTGGCGCAAGGTTCTGTGGTGGCTAGTTTAGACCCTACGTTTTAGCATGTCCCAGACATGTTCTATCGGGTTCATGTCCGAGCTTCGAGCTGGCGACTGTAGTTTTCGAATGCCAACTTCTGCAAGCTAGCTTTCCACGCTCTGTGCACTGTGTGCACGAGCCTTATCGTGCATTAGTAGAAAATTTTCGGCTCCAATGAAGTCCACGTATGGCACAACGTGTTCTTGGAGAATCTCTTCGATGTAGCGTGCTGCATTTTCTCGACCTTCCACAACAACCAACTCCGTGCGAACGTCGGAACTTATGCCACCCCATACCATAACCGAGCCTCCATGAAAACCTTCTGTCTGTCGGGTAGTTATTGGGAGAAACCTTTCGCCACGTTTCCTATAGACGCGCTCTCGGCTATCTGGAGCTCTCAAAGCAACTCTACTTTCGTCCGTAAACAAAACGTTGGCACAGTCCTCCAAACCCCAGTTAGCGTGCTCTCGTGCGAATCGAAGGCGTGCTACTCGATGATACCTCTCGAGCTTTGGAGCTCTGGCTGGCCTACAAGCATGTAAGTCGACTTCCTCTAATCTTCTTCTAATCGTGCGCTCACTGACGTTTACATCTCGAACCATTTGCAGACTCTGCCTCACCTCAATAGCAGTGAAGAGCGATTTCGCTATACTTGCAACACGACAAAACGGTCATCGCGGGCAGATGTGCATCTTACCCCACCACTGTCTGGTCTCCTTGTGTACAGGCCAGTCTCGCGGTATCGTTTCACGGCATATTTCAAGTTGGAACGCGCAACATTTAATCTTGAGGCCACTTGGCGCTGAGTCAGGCCCACGTCGATTAAAGCGACAGCTTGAGCAACTTGTGCAGGAGTAAGCGACATATTGTAAGCCTAAAAATGATAAAAATTCAATAACATTTCAGTTAAACACACGCTATTAGCATGAAATTTTATTAAACTCAAATTAAACTTACCTGTACTTAGCAATAATGTTCCGGGAAACCGTTTCCCGCCGAAAGTTTTGAAACTGGCATTGACAGCTTGCTTTTTTTTTCATGATACTGCCTAAAACAGCCAGCTTTAATGAGGTTTGAAACCAAAACAGAAGTTTTAAAAAAAAAGTTTTATATTTTGTATAAACTCAATAATAAAGTTTGGGTTAAATTCCGTGCCGCTGAGTGTATTTATATTTAATATTACCAGCAATTAAGGCTTTTGAATTTTATATTTGAAGTGAACAATGTTTGGCACTTTTTTCCTACTGGACTTTGGCTCAAAGACCACAGAATAAACTAGAACTTTTTACAAGCAGTAATTTATTACATTACGATTATTTACATAGTTTTAAATATAAAAAAGCTAAACCTTATTTATGTACATCAAAGTTAAACTTGAATGCTGAATCTGAAAACGAGAATTTAAATGCCTTATCCGATTTACTAGTTTCATCATTTTGATTACTATTGCTATTGGTTTCAGTTACTGAGTTTTCAGAATTCAGATTTGATTCCGGTGTAGCTGAAAGACTGTCTATTACATCTGGCTTTATGCTAAAATTAAATCTAAAAGAATCGTCTCCAGTGCTTAGAAAAGCTGATTTTCTAAGGAATGTCGCCTTAGGTTTTTCTGGTGCTTCGGATATCTTTATTTTGCTTGCTACTGTGAATAGAATAAATGGAGTAAATAAATAAACGAAAATAAATGGTTTATTGATATAAGGTATATATAGCATACACTCATAGATCATCAAAGATGTACGTTAAACATTGGAAAAGATTGCCTTTAATGTGTGAAAATATACAATCAATATTTTTTAGATAATTAAAAATTTCATCAACAACAATTCAATGCCGACTTTTTTACCTTACCTTACCTTACTTGATATATCTTACTTGTGCATATTCAAGTGTTAAACTTATAAAATTATTAGAAAAACTTTATAATTTTTTCAAAATCAATATAAACTTACATTTAGCTAACTTTTTTTCTTCAGCAGCCATTTTTTCACGGTAATCACCAAAGTGAGTTCTCATTAGTTGCCTTTTTCTGATGACTGGCTGACTGTTGTTTTTCAATACTGTTAATACCTTCCATGCCTCTTGTACTAAAAATAAATTGTATTGTGAACATAAAAATAAATATGACTTCGTAAAATTAATTCAAATATTTTATTCCAGTGAACACCTTTGACCTGTGTAATATTTTCTATTTCTTTGGCTATCAATATTGTACTTTGTTACCAAATACCTACATAAAAAATAAATGTTATATGATGACAGGCATATAAACACATTATTTATACGATTTAAAAGTAATACTTTATTTTAAAGAACCATGACTATATGATCTGAACATTTGGTGAAACTGACTGTTCTATATGAAGTATAAACACATGGGTAAGGGTTATTAAAGTACTGGATATTAATTATAATTACTTCAAACAAAAGAAATAAATAACTTACGTTGTTTTTCATTGTTCTTTTTCTCATTTAATGAGCGTTCTAGCTGCTGAATACACCAACATAGTTCTAATTGGAACTGCCTTACTGAATCTTCAGGATCTTGGCTATCGGAGTCATTTTTATCAGTGCTGAGAACTTTTTGTATTGATGTAGGTTTACCTTTGTTATGTAATTTGGTTGCTTTAGGCATGTTTAAATTAGCAATTAGGTAGTGAATAAAAACAATAGTAATATTTTGTTTTGAAAATAATGGTGGCTTTGCTACCAAGTCCAAATGCCAATGTCAAATAAATTCAATTGTCAATTTGACTCATTATTTGACTTTTTAATTCTCTCTTTTTTAGGGAAGGCAAAAGAGCCACACAGCCACGTCTTAAGCTTTCTTTATTTTATAATAAAATATGAGTGTTAAACATTTTAATGCATCTAGTGCACAGCCATAACGGGATTTAAATGGTAATAGAGTTCATGATAGCGACTGATGAAGTGGTGAAAATCACTATAAAACTCTCAACGTTAAAAACAACACTTTCCGCATAATGGGACATTAACACGGATGTTTGAAAAATCATATCGCAACGTGATGATGTCTTTATGAAGACTACGATACGATGTGTGAGATGTGAAGATAACGTTTGGAGATGCTCGTAGAGTGAAGCTGTCTGACTACAAGTTGTAAGTCCTCCTACTAAACAAATCTTTTCATGAGGCTTACTATCAGCATTTAAGAAACGGTGTCTAAACTGTATTATGGCTACACAGTATGACAGATTTCTCACAAAATTAAAGGAATTCGTAATTTAATATATACAAAAACTCAGGGCAAACGATCCCTTTGAAAAAGTAAAACTTATTAGTAAATCTTTCCCTAGCATGTTATATAAAGTTGCTAAGAATTTGAGATTAAGGAAAAAGAGAAAGAGAAAAACATTTAAAATAGAAAATCTATTTTAATAATTTTTAGGGGTTATTAAATGGAAAAATCATCAAGATTAAATATTTGAACTTGATTAAATATTAAATGTTTATACAGTCTAAACTTTAGGCATTGTCTGATTCCGTTTGCTTTCTCTCCGAGAAAAGAAACATCTATATCATTCGTATACAGTGCCATCCAAAGAGTATATAATACACTACGTTTGGTGCCATCAACCAAACAGCACCAAACCAACATATTAGGTCAGGCGGCGAAAATTGGAACTACAATTTACCCATTGATTTGACATTTTTATGACACTCTTTGTTGACCACTAGCGACGCCACCAATGTATCAGATAAGTTTGTTGTCACTTGCATGCAAATGACGTAACATGCTCGAAAGTCGAACGAAATTGGAATAGAATTAAAAAAAATATAACCTCAAAAATTATTAGGATCTCTCATCTCAAGATAGTATGCCGCTTGGAAAATTTGGAAAAATTACAGTATCGTGGTAAATAACTGAATATATTTGTAGCAATCATTGTTTGCTTTTGATGTGCCCAAGTTAATTGATAAAATTAATCTTATCAGTTCAAAAGCATGAAATTTTAATAAATGACCAATTTATTTTTATATTTTTAATTTACATAAATAAATATATATTGTACGAAACTGTAACCGAGATCTTTATTATAGGTTGGCAATAACCGTTACAAGCTTATCTCTATTTGCGGTCTCCAAAAACACTATTAATGATGCCCGTATTGAGAATATGAAATCCAGAGAACGAATGCGCAGATCTAACTTAGGAGAATACCCAGACAGCTACAGAAAGTGAAGACTTTTTTGTAAGTATTTACATGATCAAAGTCAAAATTTGTTTATTACAAATATTACAATACACTTATGAATCGTCAAGACGCTAACAGAACACCCATGTCCAAGGGAGGATAGGGGAGAGTGCTTAGCATGCCTCAGTCTATAAAGATAGGTCTCCTACATCCACCCTTGGCCTGATTCGCCAACGAAGCGCCGATCTCGACGCATTCAATACCAATCTTGATACTAAATGTGTCATAGCACCACTCCTCGCTAGGGTACTCCGGGTACAATTTTCAGTATCTAATTCTAGAATGAAAATCCAAAGCTACCAGCACATTACTTATAATGTTTCTGTAGGATGATAGTCTATAAAATATGATTTCTTAATACATAAAAAAATTCATTCATCTTCAAATTATGTATTTAAGTGCCATCAAATAATGCTAGTCATCATACAATATCCATATCTGTTTAATATTATTAAATAAATAAAATGTTTCCTTTTCAGGTATATTAAATTGTTATTAGAAATTTAAAATGGCTGTACCACAATTGGACCCAGCTAAACTGCAGCTGGTGCAAGAGCTCGAGATAGAAATGATGTCGGATATGTATAATCGGCTTGTTGGTGCATGTCACCACAAATGTATACCAGTTAAATACCATGAGCCCGAGTTAGGTTTGTACAATAATGCATATTTAGTAATTTTAAAATAAAGTCAAAACCAGTGACATCAAAAACGACAGATTGGTTATTACAACACTATCATTTAGCCTAAAGTAAGTAGCCTAAGCACTTGTGTTATAATACATGAGGGTTCGAAGGATTCAAACCTGGGACCTGTTAGCTGATAGCCAGCTGACCATTTGACCTACCTAGCCCTCAATGGAAATATTTTATTAATTTTTCATTTGACTGATAACATTCTTGAGCAATTATTGAATTACTTTAATGATTTATTATTTTTAGGCAAAGGTGAATCCGTTTGCTTAGACCGTTGTGTGGCGAAATACCTGGATGTTCACGAGAGGATCGGTAAAAAGTTATCCAATATGTCACAAGGAGGAGAAACAGAGGACCTTACTAAGATAAACTTACCAGAGAAGAAATAATGAGTTAGTAGATGAGACTTGCAATACATGATAAAACTACATTTATAATAATAATCAAAGCAATTTATGTGTAGTGGCAAATGCAGTGACCGTTGTCTGTTGACCTAAATAAAATTAATCTTATCAGTTCAAAACCATGAAATTTTAATAAATTTAATAAATAAATACATTGAGGTTTTATGTGTATAGTTTACGACAGATCGACATGGCAAACAGAGTAGGAAGTGCGACACTTATCAATTAAACAAAAAATATAATTAAAAAAAAATTAGTACAAAGATTTTGGTGGTTAGTTTTCTAACCACCAAAATCTTTGTACTAATTATTCTATCAAAAATTAAAATCGAATAGTTTATAAAGCAAACCCAAGCTTAACCGAACGCACAGTATTTGTAAAAATATCTGCTTTGGAATGTTTGAAGTTTATTTCTACATTGCGAGGGTACCCGTTGGCTTACAACGTGAAGTGTAAAGGTTAGAAGAATTTCGGCAAGTTAATTAGTGTCTTGGTTGGCCGAGCGGTCATGTACCTGCCCGGATAGCAGCGACCGCGAGTTCGATTCCCGCATCAAGACCATAATTTTTCGAAATTATTTTTCTAACCACCAATATCTTTGTACTAATATTTCTGACATTTATATAATGTTAAAATTAAAATCGAATAATTAAACAGTTACTTAAATAAAGGAGTAATTTGCATGTTAATTTATTGTGTAACTCACAATAACACTATAAATCTAAATTTTCTGTAAAAAAAAAACCACACATACCCATTGCCATGTCAACTTGTCGCAAACTATACCCATGTGTTTACAAAAAGCATAGCTTACTATTGTAACCATAATGATGGTAACCATACATTTATGTAATCGAAAAATTATTGATCCCTTTCTTCTTTGTCAGTCAAATCAAATCTCCTTTCAAATAGATTATTAGAAAAAGTTGACAGTATTGAAAATATCAGTTTGAGATTGATCATTTAAATTACCAACATAATATAGAAAAACTAACATCCATATCTGATTTAATTAGTGATGTTAAATCATTATAATTTATGGTATATTGTTTTTAACTAATATAAATTACTGACCACAAAATAAACATAATAATTATTTAGTATTAAAAAATACCTATGTTATTTATTTTAAATATCACTGACATTTATATATTTTATTAAAATTGTTGTTTAATCTGTAAATTTTCAGTTTACATAATTATTTCACTGGGAATTTAGTTTTATTATGGTTGGGTTGTGTAATGAATTTTTATAATATTAGAGTAATATTATAAAAATTCATTCTGCTGTAAAGAAGCAATCATATCATTGTGTTATATATTTTTAAAATCATCACGAACTTTCCCTTTGACTAACTAGTTTCAGAAAACTGGCAGTGTAAGCTGATAGTTGGTAAACCACAACATATCAAATGTATCCCTTGGTCACACACATCATAACTTCAGAATGTTAAGTTTTCTAATACTAAGGGCCTGTTTCACAATCGAAAAGTAAGTTCGAAGTAGCTTACTTCACAGATCATTTGACAGTTGTAATATGAAATATATGTCAATTGAACTTCAAAGTAAGCTACTTCGAACTTACTTGTCGATTGTGAAACAGGCCCTTAGTAGAAGGTTCTTACGGAAAGAAAAATTGAGCAGAAAATTAGATACTTAATTAATAACAAAACTTAACATTACGAATGAAATAGTTAATTAAACTGTTTTCAAGATTTGATTGGGAGTAAATCAGCGACGTATCCAAATTGTTATTCGCTTGAGCTTTTTACGCATTATGTATTACATTCTAAGGATCTACATACTATAATCGAAAGTGGTATTGTATATGCGGTTCTAAGTAAGAGGCTTTAAATTCTTTCAATTAATACAAAAAGTGTTAAAGACATGTTAACCTAAGAAGTGTTTAAATAAAATGCTGTGTCTGTCACAAATTATTGACAACATTAAACATTTCTTAACCAAACACGTTTTAAACTATATTTTTTTGTAATAACATCGATTGTGTTGTGTTTACAACTTTGAGCAAAAATTACAAACTGCTAATGCGTTATTATGAACAAACTGCCGCACTCAGAGACGTCAAATAACGTTGACGAGTACTTAATGTCAAAAAATTACAATTCAAAACCCGTCGCTATTTTTGCCGGACCTATGGTCTAGATTTAAATGAGATTTTTTGACATTGAAAGTTATTTGACGTCTGAGGGCGGCAGTAAGAGAACTGATATGAAACAAATCGTGCGATGCACATGTCAATAATCTAATTTAAACCTTCCTGTGATCATAATAAATTTCAATGTGAGTCGCGTCAACGTTCACTTACGACAACTCGAGTATGTAACAGCAATCGCACTGTTAACATGAACCGACATTTTATCGGGCGTTTTTTGTCGCGCCGAACCATTTTTTTTATCAGTTCCATCCAACTATCAGTAAGTTGGGGCCGCCCCTCATATTTACAACTATTTTCAATTATTGCAAGTCCTCATCGGTTCCTAGTTAAATAAACCACAATTAATGAGCCTTATAGTGCTCAAATTACAAATTTCTAATATTACACTTAAGATAGTAGAAGAAACTAGGTCATACTAGTTCGCAGAAGTGTGCATTTCATTGCATTTTCTGCGAGTGTTTCTGATTTATTTAGTTAGCTTAGTGGTTGAATAATAGTAAAAAATTTGTTAAATAAAATAAAACTGTACTTTGGACTCGTCTACTTTTATTTCATGGTTTACTAATCTATCTACTACACAACACAGTACTACACACAGACATTTATAAATGACGAAGCACGCTAATTAGCGTTAGTCAGCGTACCAAAGCCGTACCTTGGGTTATAATGCTTGGTAAGCTGACACAATACAAAAATGTTGGCTCCGAAGAACACAATGCTTTTAACCCACAGCATGATGAATAGCTCCCTACACTCAAACTCCACAAGGTAAGCGTAGAAGAGCCATCCGACTTGACCAGTAACCCACACTACGGTTAAAAGCACTCCCTTCGATGCGGTGACCTTAAAACTATGGATGACTATGGGCAGCAGGGACAGGAACCATATAAAGTACTGGGACGTCATGACGCTGTTGTAAGCCACCAGAACGATAGCTTGGGCGAATAATGCAAAAGGTAAAGTTTTCTCGTCGCATCCGAAAGTTAAACTTATCGCGAATAAGATCATGAACTCAAATGCCAAGGAAATCGTTTTGACCAAGTCCAGAGAGAGGTGGTCCGTAGTCAGGTAGGAGTAGTAAAAGAGAACCGAGAAATTGTGCCTCGTGTCTTTCCTGAACAGGTGGTAGATGTAGGTTTCGAAAAGGAATTCGTAGCCATAGAGGAGATACATTGCGCCAGTGATGAAGACTAAGGTGAAGATGCAGCTCGATGCCAAGGTCATCTGTTTCTTATTCGGAATCAGAGATAGGATCCCGTCCCTGATATTGGTCCTGCGATTGATTTGGTACGTGCCTAACGACAGGTACATCGGAAAACTGAACACTACGGGATACAAGCGCAAGTGGATCGATATCCCGAGCAGCACACCCGATATCACGTACTTCCGGAGCCCTTCCATCACGTCAGTCTGCAAGTACAGCAGTGAGACCATTATCAGAAAGCACGGAATCGAATCGGCATTGCCCCTTGTGGAAATCACAATGCTCAGAGGGTTGTACAGCCAGAACAGTGTGCAACGCACAGCGATCTTGTAAACCTGATACGAAGTGCTAAATCTCAGTTGGTATTCAACCAGCATTTTCACAGCAAACGCCAGCAGGAGATCGAACATCGAAAAGATGACCTTGCCGAAATTCTTGTCTACCAAAATGTTCGGTACCAAAAGGTATGCAAGCAGAGGGCTGTATCTGTAAGTGTGGCGTTTGTAGGGAGAGTTTCCGTTGACCACGTGCCTGGCCGCATCAGTGAACACCTTGTAATCGACATCGGTGTAGGGCACCTCGCCTAGTTTGTCGTGGACGTCCCCCATAGTTATGAGGACCGCCCTAACCAGTGCAGCCGCCATGAGATGGTATTTGAACGGCAGATTCATTACTTGCACGAAACGATCCATTATAGCCTAGTTTTGATATCCCTCGCGGCGGACTGTAAACAGGCTTTGAACTCTTGGAATTCCTTAGCACAATGCTCCTTCTTCAGAGAATCCTCGTTGAGGAGTACACACCGCGCGTACAGCGACGCCTGTTTAGAGCATTTCGCAAATACCACTGGATACTTCGCAAGTCTCTCCCTGGCCTTGGCGACTGATTCCATTTCAGTTCTGCGCTTCAATAAGAGCTTTCTTGGAAAGCGTTGTGGGGGGTTCAGTGAAGTCGATCTCTTCCCTTGGTCTGATGAATATGTCGTATAGAGGCTTCGAGAAGAACGCAGCGAAGCAAAACAAGGTGCCTGTAACTTGGAACGTCTTCGGGTATCTGTAGATCCAACTTCTTTTACCGAGTGGTTGGGGTCTACGGGATTGCTCCATTATTTATCTGAAACAACAATAGTTTTGATTAGATATTTGTGATCAGTATAGATAATGGATACCTGCCCGGCTAGCATGACCACCCAAACACGATATGATATAGCCGTTTATCGCGTTGCACTTACAAAAATCATTGGGTTTTCCACAGTTCAAAGCGATAAATGGCTTTATCTTTATTATATATCCGTAGAGGCTTGTTCAATTATTCAATTCAGGCATATTCACGTGTTAAAATCTAATGATTTTTTACTGTCCAACGCGATAAGTGGCTATATCATATCGTGTTTTGGTGGTCATGCTAGCCGGGCTGAACAGTAGAGGACAAACCACTAACAATAGCATCCCCAAAAACGGTTGAAGTCAGGCAGGCAGACTTTAAAACCTAAAACCCTGAGCAGTATGGGTTGGAATGTTGTCATCCCAGTCACTCTCTCTATTCAGCGGTCTCTCGATCATGACCCTATTTCCATCACTTTTCTATATATAATAATAAATAAATGTGTCTGAATATTATCTAGTCCAAAGCAAACAGCTTATACGCTTGTGTCATGCAAACTAGACTACGGGTAAATTTGATGAATTGTTAAGTTGTTTGGGGACCCTAAACGTTAGAAGGTTATGATTAATACGGGTATTAGTGTTTTTCACGACATCACCAGCCCTTTAATGTCCCCACTGCTGGGGCACGGGCCGTCCCTAATCGATGAAAGAATATAGGGAGATTAAGCCACATAACCCGCCACGCTCGCCCACTGCGGGTCGGCGGGTATTAAGCGATTGCAGAAGCAGCCGGCACCAACGGTTTAACGTGCCTTCCGAAGCACAGGGTAAGTCAGGATAGTAAATGTTTGGTCACGACAGGCAAATACCTAATTACTGGCAGGCCTGTCGGTGACAGGCGCAAACTTGCGAGGCTCCAGGTCGTAGCCGTCGCAGACAAGGGACCCGGCCGCCTTAAACCGGATGCAGCATTGGCGCATAGACTCGAACACGCGCTCGCAACGGACTTCCTGGAAACTGTTCTCTGGAACACAGGAGGAATTTGTCCAGACTCCTTATCGCGGAGACGGAAGAGGATGGTTGTGTTTATGTGAAGGATGAAGAAAATCAGTACCCGTGAAGAGTAGTGGGGCAGACGATAATTGGCAATTTGAAGGGACTGAACAAACAAATGGCGAAGTGTGAAATTGAGATTTGAGGTGAGCATGTTGAACAAATGACTCTTTCACTTGTACAACATTCTCTTTGTTTGTGTATTTAAGGGCTGTATTTACGAGAGATGGACATTGAAAAACGGGTGACGGAAACGGTTTTGTGAGCAGCCAAAGCATGTATGTACAGAAAGGCATTGGCTGGTCATAATGGAGTGCTGGTATTACCATTAATGTATGGAAGTGAAAGTTGGGTTTGGGAGAAGTATAATGAAAGTAGAATTAATGCAGTAGAAATAAGAGCGCTTAGCACACATTCTCTATGAATAGAAGAATAATATAGGGAGCAGATAGATTACTTAACTTTCTAGGCTGCTAGTGCTATTATGAGAAATAGTGATTAGCAGTGACCTTCTAGATCTAGAAAAAGATCAAATTTCTGGCAGAGTCACCTAAGCCCGCCTAAAATATTATTGTAACTGGGCACTGATGAGATGAGATGAGGCGAAAGATGAAAGGATCGTAATCGTAACAGGCTTCTTGTGCAATTAAGCCTAACCATTCCCTTATTTTTGTTGCATATTAGAAACTTGGTGTCAAAATTTAACAAAGATAATAAAATGGTCCGTATTCACAACAACATTCCCAGACGCGTCTACGTAAACAACCATCAATAAATAAGCACGCCTTTCTGCGTGACATTAATTGTAAATTCAATAACATACGCAATTGTGTATTGAATGTACCTAAGTCTGTATTTACATACATACATACATAAATCACGCCTATATCCCCGAAGGGGTAGGCAGAGGTGAACTAGAACCCACGTTTCGCCAGTTATGATAGGTCCCATGTAATAGGTGGCGAGCCCATTGCCATTTATTGGGTATATATATAAGAGGAACGCTGCTGCCCATTCCTCATGACTGATTTATCCTTAGTCGCCTTGTACGACACCCACGGCAAAGATTTGGGGAGATTTGGAAAAAAAAAGTCTGTATTTACTTCCATTTAAAACACCTATCTGCCATTGTAAACTGAAAGTCATTACTTATCTTGTCTAAGTACAAGTAGAAAGACAATAGATACAATAAGTCCACTTTAAACGGGGAGGTCGGTATCGGAGGGTCAAAGGTCGAGTTTTTACTATCGGTCCATTTCTGTGGTTTAGGCAAAGCATTATCTGAATTAAGCACATGCCATGTCGACATTACCAGCCCTTTAATATCCTCACTGCTGCGGCACGGGCCTTCCCTTTGGATGGAAGAATATAGGGAGATTGGGCCATAACCCACCACGCTGGCCCAGTGCTGATTGGTGGGTATTAACGACTGCAAATGCTGCCGGGACTAACGGCCTTCCGAAGTACGGAGGAACTCGAGATAATATTTTTTTTTGTCGCCCATCCAATTACTGGCCTTAGCGAACATTGCTTAGTTTCCGCAATCGCAGACCAAGCGCGTTAAGCCACTGCGCTATCGAACTGTTACCGTTAAAATAAAGACTATCGTTGTATTAGCCAATTGTCATGTTGGCGGGCCTGATAAATATAATCAGCTGTTTATACAATCTCTATTAATCGCTGGGTTTTCAAGTGGAATGACCTAATATCCTTTGTAAGCCGGTTAGTGTCTAGTTAGCACGTAGTCGTTAAGCGTTGTGATGAAAAATGACACTTATTGCCAAGACGCCAAGAGACACGACACATGTGACATGTCTAAGTATCGGTAGTTCACGATCCACCGAAATTGTGTTACTATTCTGAGGACACTTCTTTTCCTTGCCCTGTTCCCAGTCTATCTGGGGTCGACACAGTAGGTTTCCTCTTCCATTCATCTCGGTCAGACGTCATAAGCCATCCACTCCCTTTTGATTCATATCATCCATCACACAGTAAAGGTGTTAGTGATGTATAATAAATGTAAGAATATATAATAAATAAAGAGATGGAAAGGACTATGTCGATAAACCGATGAACGGAGAGACTGATTGGGACAACAACATGCCAATCCGTACTGCTCAAGATTTTGGCTTAGGTTTTACAGCAGGCCGCCTGCCTGACTCCAACCCTCTTTGGGTATCCTATTCGGAGGACACTATTTTACAATGTATAGCGAAACGAGTGACGAGAGTCATTCGCGTGTGCTTCTGGACAGGTATACTAAACTAAACGTAATTAGGTACTTCAGGGGCCCCGACTCAGCTACTAATGTTGACGTAACAGTCTTAGGCGAGTCGTGTTTCATTAGTACATATTGCTTTTTGGCACAATACCTACCTGTTACAAAATCAGAAAATTACAAATGCATAAATATAACAGTAACAAACGACCAAGCAAATGTATGTGGCCATGAATGTGACTTCAAAATGTATGGACATGAATGTTGGTGAATGTCGAAGTAGAGGAAGACCACAGAAAAGATGGATGGATTGTGTGAGCTATGAAATGAAGGCGATGGGATGTGGACGAGATGATATGTGACAGAAGAGTGTGGAGAAAGAGGTGATAATGCGCCGACCTCTAATAGGACGTGGTAAGGGCAGGATGATGAATATTGGAACAATTGTTACGTTCACCATCAGCAGAATCAGTTTGGTTTGGAATACAAATGAACAATGACAGCAATTTATACTTATATTTTATTAACAATATGATATAATCGACATGCGCTCTTAAACTTCAATACAAAAAAAAAGATATCTTTTATACAATATCGTACTAAAAATCAAACAATTTCAAGATACTTTTATACGTAAAACAGAACTATAGCTTTTTTCACATGGACTTTCTTCTAATTTACATAAAAGTAATCAAATGAAATTATAGTTATCATATCAGCCAACTTTTGGTTTGGATTTGGATTCACGATTTGTAAGCAAGCAAATAATTTTTGATAAGAACCCAAGATCAGACCACACCAAAGAGGCCGCTATGAAATCCTAAGCTACTATACATATTACGTACCCAATAATTACATGTTAGTATACTTTTGGATAATAATTTATCGATCGCAGAACAAAAAAAAAGTGTAACGTCAATTCGTTGTGTATTTACTGAACCAAAAAGGGTGCCCATTCGATTGCGATCTACCTACTAGAAATTCAGCCAGTCATATTCGTAACAAAATGAGAGATATTTACACTTTCCATACAGTCAAATATAATCGTTTTTTTAATACGAAGGTCAGAAAAAATCAGCGCGAATCGGCGTCTACGAATCCGGGCGGCTGCCTAATCCAACATATTTTTTTACAATATATAATGTTCGAATAACATGTAACTTTTAAGATCTCTGATATTTTCTTTACTGACAAAATCTATTTAGATACGAGCGTTTTATTATGAAGTATGAGACGTCACAGCAGAAAGACTGTGATGAGTAATAGGCAGCAGCATTCCTCTTATACCAC
This sequence comes from Cataclysta lemnata, assembly GCA_963931975.1. Taxonomy (NCBI): domain Eukaryota; kingdom Metazoa; phylum Arthropoda; class Insecta; order Lepidoptera; family Crambidae; genus Cataclysta; species Cataclysta lemnata. The sequence goes on from OZ008364.1 coordinate 3,641,998, forward strand.
CTAGAAATATACTGCGATTTTTGTGCCCGGTAGGTGGCAAATGGCAATAGGCTCGCCACCTAAATTAATTGCCGAAAAGTGGGAGTTAATTCACCTCTGCCTACTCCTTCGAGGATATATACTTGGTTTATGTATGTACGAAATATGAAGTTTCATTAAATCCTATTTATTTCTCGAAAAGAACTCGCACTTGGAAATTGGTATGTGTAAACCCTCTTTAATCGGCCCCTGATATCCCACCCGAAGACCAATTGATGTGAACCACGGTTCAAATTGAAACAAATTGTTACAGGGAACTATTATAGGCGGGTACACCGTAAATCGTTTGAACAATTGATGTTTCGTACGCATCGACTGTTCGCCGGCCGACAAACTGTGACTAACGTTACACCAGCTTAGTGCGACCGCAGACTTTCAACTTTTCAAGTTGGCCGACTAAATTGCAGATTGTACCAATAGTCACAGAAACCTATGATAGGCCGCACTTCATGCCAACTAAATCGTACAACTAGAAAGTTATCCAACTATAGCTTATTAGAACGGGATTTTATGCAAGTCCGCAGTATATGCAACTTACAGCGGGTCCCAATATTCTATCTACAGTTATAAGTAAGCTTACTAGTTGCCTGGCATTTTTGTTATAATACGATAAATAATAGAAGTTGCTAAGCAACTAAGCTGTAGTTCGTCCATCTTTGAAGATAGAATATTGGGAATTGCCGTTATTAGATCAACTTAATCGTATGTCTGCGGTCGCTCTTAGTGTTAAAGAAACAATACACCTAAACAGCTATTTAATGGCACGAAGCAAAAATTTCAAATTGCAAAAACTAAAAATGTCCACACGTGTCATATAATTTCACGTTATTTGGAAGTATTTAAAACTATTTATATGATCACCTTCCAGATGTAGTGTATTCGTACAGTACAAGGCGACTAAGGGACTGTTTCACAATCGACAAGTAAGTTCTGAGTAGCTTACTTGGCAGTTCAATTGTCATATATTTTATATTACAACTATCAAATGATCTACCAAGTAAGCTACTCAGAACTTACTTGCCGATTGTGAAACAGGCCCTAAGTTATAATAAAACGAGGAATGGGCAGCAGTATCATCTACTGCGATTACAATTCCCGATAAATGGCAATAGGTTCGCCGCCTAAAATTCGATAACTTAACCGCTGAAAACCGCTTGTTTAAATTGGATCCTGCTGGTCTATTTTAAACGCCACCCACATTTCAATTTGACAGTACTTGCAATAAATTAACTTGATTGATTATGATTACTAATTCTTTTAGCATGAAATACTTGCTTAGTCATATCAATCTACTAAGAAATGAAATGTGTGTATATTTTTGCGTATCGTGTCCGGCTTTTACAGATATTTATTACTACTGCATGTGTACTTTCACGAAACTCAGTGGTTTAAGAAGAGTCAAAGTAATATTGAACACTTAGCGACTGGCGAATAAACACCATTAACTAAAGAAGAGTTCTTCTAACACAACTAAACGTCTTGGTTGGCCGAGTGGTATAGGCATCTGTCCGGAGTGCAGAGGACGCGGGTTCGATTCCTTTTTCGTACTTTCTCTAACCACAAATTTCTTTCTGCTAACACAAATAAAATACAGTACTCTTTAGATGATGTTATCCTGACTCGTAAAGAGACACAACAGTTTTGATCTATTAAGGCATTTTACTGCGATCCCTAGCTCATGTGTAATTGCGATAGGTCAATATATACACATCAATTTATTACATGCGACCGTGCAGCAAACTTCATAGAGCTACAAAGCCAAATATATGCTCTTCAACACTTAAAAACAATGGAATAGTTATTAACAATAAGATTACAATAACATAATGAGATATACACTTTTTATTATTTATTTACTTGAGATTTATAAAACACCAATTATGAACTAAGATTGAATAATTTAGTATAACTGGGGTTGCTGTTTTTGTTGCTGAATGCTGAATCAGACCACAAAATGATAATACATTGTAGTAAATCTAGCTGCATATTATTAGTAAGTAAAAAAAACTATCTCTGCCTACCCCTGTGGGAGCAAGGCGTAACATATGTATGTAAATAATGATCACACTAAGGTTATTTGATCATTTAATTCGTTTGAAAATCAATGTTATTTGTGTAAGTAAAAATAAAGTTGATAAAGCGCTCTATAATGTCCATTACACTGATAAAACTCACTAAATTTAACAGCATGTGATAAAAGAGAACGATAGTTTGATATTTAAAATAATATTATAGGGTGATTTTGATTTTTACTTAAATAGTCGCAAACAAATACTCTACACTATATCACACATTTAAGTTTAATTATAATGAATTAATACACCAATCTATGTTACTCCCTATCTACAATAAAATGGACATTCTGTGATCAATACTTTATACATAATTAAAATAAATAAATTAAATAAATAAAGTGTTCCAATGTTTATAATTTAATCAGTTTAAAATAATGTATAAATAATTTGACTTATCAATACCTTAGTTGGCAAACCACCTAACTACATACAGGCAAATTGTTCATTAAATAATCTAAATTAGTATTGGCAGATATTACAGTAATCAATGATTTTGTTGACTTCACTTTTGCAAATTACTTCTTTCTTTTGAATTCAATCTGGACAAAAATATTTTTTTTGTAGAAATGTGAAGTTGATTGGTTTGCCAATTATGGTATTGTTATATGGCTTCGACAGTCAGGCACTGAAGAGTTGACTTTAACCAATCAGTCACATAAAGATGTACACAGTGCTTCAGTATAGAAGCAAGGCATATTCACCTGTAATAGTGGCTCCGAATACAATTTGATATATATATTTGGTTAGTCCAACAATTAACCTCTCTTCATTGGGCCCAAATATTTAACATATTCTGTACCATGTATTGTTTTATATACACACTTTCAAGAATGCCTGATAGCACTTCGTATTGAATGTGGTAAGGCCTGTATGATAATAATAACCTCACATGTAGACATACATCTCAAAGTCACATATAACAACTGGACTTCATTTAATGAAGTATTATCTTTATTATTGCATTTCATTTATTTCTATCAGCGCACAATACAGTAATTCGATATTTCTTTGTATAACTAATATTGTTTATAATATGCAAAATTCTATAATAGCATGTGGAGTTTACATGAGAGTAAATTCAACTTACCATTTACGTAATGTAAATTTTTATATCTGTAATCGATACAACAATGACCAGTTCCACCTAACAATAATAACAAGTAGGTTATTGTTACAAATTCCATTTTCCTTTTTCTTTTATTAAACAATAGTTTCCAAATATGAAAACATACGAGTTCATTTTTTCGGCAACTGATGCATTCACCGAACAAATACACAGGCTATTGACTTGGTTCTGCTACATTTTCTGGCCTGTTGACAGTTGGCTTTTCCGCTATTTGAGGTTTCTCAGCTATCTGTGGTTTTTCAACCGGTAGGGAGTTTTCAACAATTTGTGGCTGGTCTGTAGCCCGTGGTTTTTCTAAAACTGGTGGCTTTTCAACCACTTGTGGTTTTTCAAGCACTGGTGGTTTTTCAACAGCTTGTGTTATTTCAACGGCTTGTGGTATTTCAACAGCTTGTGATTTTTCAGCTACTTGTGGTTTTTCCACTATTTGTGGTTTTTCCACTACTTGTGGTTTTTCCACTACTTGTGGTTTCTCAACCACTTGCGGCTTTTCAACAGCTAGTGGTTTTTCAGCTATATGTGGATTTTCAGGAGTAGGTTTTTCTAAGGGATTTACATTTGCAACTGGAACTTCTAGGACTGATTCTGTGCCATTATTCTCAATGTGTGCATTCGACAATTTGCTTGTTAATACGTCAGTCTTATCTCGTTCCATTTCAGCTGGTCTATGGTGTCGCTCACATACTGGCATTGTTGGGGAAACTGACCTGTGCAAGATGCTTTCCGGATGCGATGGTGAAATAGCTCTTGAAGAATTTTCTTCACTAGAAGCACTCATTTGCCTTGGTGTGGAGTTGCTTGGATGTGATAAAGTCTGTGGAAGGTGCGGATTATGCAAAGGCAACCTAGATTTATCACTCTTCCTCCACAATGTTACTTCTTGCTGCTTAAAATAACGTCGGTCCTCTGTGTCCATTAACACAAGATTTAGGTAATACCTTACAGAAAACTTGTTATTTATATCTCTCATTGTTGGTGTCAAATCATAACCAGCTAAGAAAACACGAATGGGAATACTCTCACCACGTACAGGAGCACCATCCATGATTTCATATTTTGCAACAGTTTCATTCTCCGTAAAGGTATTAGGCCCTGAACCAGTTGTCTCTCTTTTAATTATAGATATTTCCATATGCTTAATTTTGATGCGAACAAGTAGGAAGTAAATTTTACCCACTATGACATCTTTCAAGTGGTATTTTGATTTATTATACTCAAATTCTATGTGAAGACAGTCTTCTATTCCTACCTCCATCTTAATCGAGTTTAGAACATCAGGGTAGCTGCAAAGAGTGTGCACGGCGATGTCAACCTCCTTTACTATGTCTGTCAGTCGGCGCACGATGGTGGCTTTCAAGAAATATCTAAGTCTGACGTTTGCTCCGGTGTATACTTCGTAGGGTTTCTCCACGTTGGAGAATTCAAATGGATAGGACGTATGTTGCAGCAGGTCGCCAGGACGAGCGAGTTCCTTTACCAACGAAATAAATTCATGGTGATTGCCTCTGTCATAGAACAATTCGATCTGACCTATGAGCTCGACCTTGATTCCTTGGTGTTCAAGTTTAGACCCTGGTTTTCGAAGTGTTACATTCACTCGTCCAGAAACAGTTTCACCGTCGTAATACAACAATAACTTTTCCTTCTTGCCGTCATCCGTTTTCACTTCGGCAACCTTCCGTTTGTCAGCATCATCGAAAACGATTTCGATATCCGCAGTTTGGCCGAACCCGAAAAAACTCATTTTAGCACTTAACTGTTATGCAACACACTCGGAAGTTTTTACGTGGCTTTCACGAAAGAAAATAATGTTTTAATTGAGCAAAACATTGAAAATCGGCGATGAAACGCCCGCGAATCCGTGGGACGATTGAAAGATTGAAGTAAAGATGGCGACTGATTTTCTGTCGGCTGTCGGTTGTAGGGTTCATAAATAAAAATCTATTGAAATAACTTACCAACAAGGCATTTCTGGATTTCACAGGCGAATCTTTTACATGGGTCCTTCGACATAAATGATATTTGTGTCAATTTTACTGAAAAACGTGTTTATTTCTTTAACGTTAAATTCGATCATGTGTATGTAAAATTTACATTTGGCAACACTTTTTTAACCATCAAAATATATCAAAAAATTTAGTAAATTTAATAAAACCTAGAACTCAAGAGGCAAATTTCTTTTAAATTAAAGTATAGTATCCTTCTCCGTTTTAATGATTACTCATACACTTTACATAACTTTGATAAAACATTTAATAATTATCAATTTAAGATAATCTATGCAGAAAGTTTTTTTATTATCTATGTGCCTTTTAAGTGCTGCCAACCAAAGAGTATAGAGAGTCAAATCTCGTTGGTCAATAACACGAAAGGAGTCTTTTTGATCTGTAATAAGAGCTAAAATAATGTGGAATTTTTGTGAGACGGAAATCTACAAAGTACTGCCAACTGCCAGCCAAGTCAGCCAACATTGCCATAGCTTTTTTGCAATTTGCAGTACCTACTAAAAAAAGCGATTTATTTTTATAATTTTTGTAACCAGCTAATTTGTGTAAACTGTCTGAAAGTATTAATATATTTCGACAAATATTATGGAACTAACTCGTACTACCCTTGGTCTCGCTGTAGGAATAGCTGGAACACTTTTCCTTGGTTATTGTGTGTATTTTGATCAGCAGCGAAGAAAAGATCCTCTATTCAAGAAAAAGTTGAGAGAACGTATGTATTTCCTATCAAATATCCTATTACAGTACGTACAACTAATAAGCTAGTATTGTTCATCAATCATCAATGATCATTTAAGTTAAAGTCACGATGATGTTACAACATGACTTTATTACAATAACCTAAAAATCAGTTCATTTAGACATTAGGTCGGCAATTAGTTTTGCATCAATAAACTGGAATATTTCCAGAAGATGTTTTATCAAAAATAACATTGATCAATGTCAATGTTTCGAAAGCTTTTCTTTTGACTGACAAGCCTATAGAGATCTCTTGCCAAGTGTGGTATAACTGCATACTTGTGATAGCAGTTTTAAGCCAAGTTCTTTCATACTTTGTAGACAGAGACGGGTACACTGATAAAATTTTATTACACAACATCATATTAGGAGCAGATGGTTTGCTTTAATTAGAACTAATCATAATGTCCTGAATAGAATAGAAAATTATTGCCATAACTGTGTAAAATTTACCGGCAACAGCATGTCAGATTACAAAGACTCCATAATGTTCTCTGTCAGCTGTACTGGTCGAATGATAATGTTGAATGCATACATAAATCCCTCTAGTTTATTCCCGAAAGGGTGGGCAGTCACATGTATTAGGGAGCAAGTCTATTGCACAACACCCGCATGTAAGATTGGATGTGCTGACAAATATACATTTTCTATAGTTATAAAATTAAGGAATTTTTCTGACATTTATGTTAAAATAAAAAATATACTAATCATCTTTTTATCCCATTTAATTTGGGGTTGGTGTAATTCTTTTTTGTCTTCCATTCACTCCAAATACACATACATACATACATAAATCACGCCTATATCCCCGAAGGGGTAGGCAGAGGTGAACTAGCACCCACGTTTCGCCAATTATGTAAGGTCCCATAATAGGTGGCGAGCCTATTGCAATATATCAGGCACAAAAGTCGCAGTACATTGCTATTGCTAGGTGGTATTAGAGGAACGCTGGTACCCATTCCTCATCATTGATTTATCCTTAGTCGCCTTGTACAACACCCACGGGAGAGATTACTCCAAATTAAATATTATTATTATTATTATTATAAATTATCAGGCAGACAGTTGTAAACAACTGATAGGTGCCTATATCCTGCTATTTTATAAGGTTTCTTTCACGTATTGTATAAGTATTTGTCAAGTCGGTTCTTAAATTGGTTGATGTTTTGTGCTGACACGATATGTTCTGGAAGTTTATTCCAGGTATTATATAATGTATATTTCAGGCAGACAAAATGCAGCCAAGAGTTGGAACAGAACCAGTACACTGGGTGGACCTTTGCCAGACATGAGTGATCATGAAGCTATGCAAAGGTTCTTCCTCCAGCAGGTATTACTTTTTTCCCGATAATGTATACAAAAATTTAGTCAGTTCTCTCTTTGTAAATATTTTTTTAACATATTCATAATCTTGAAATTACAAACATCATTTTCGAATGCACTTACTTGTACTCAGAAAACTGCTCACATAAGTATATTAGATAATCTATTACAATATCTATCTATCTATCTGTGAGCATAAGTAAATTTTTTAAAGTATAGAAAGTTCACTAAAATATTGCGTATCTCAATTCTTTCTAAAAACTACTTAGCAACTGGACAGTATGAATGCATTCACAAGAAAAAACCAATATTTTATATTGAATTTTTCAGAAGTTAAATATGTTGTGATAACATGCTTTGGCTTACGAGGACAGAATAATCCAGTAAACCACAATAACTGTGTATTGAACAATTACCCAATGTGAGAGGTACTTATTCTGCCACTTATGAAAACCGCATTATGTATCTTTTTATAACTTTTGAGAAAAAAGCATTTAATTTTTTTTTGTTTATTAATCTTGTATGCCTGTATGTATACCTATTGATGAACATAACTAGGACTATATTGAAATAGGATCTATGGGAAAGCTATAAAGCTCATTTTTCTGATTTCAGTTCAATTCCGAAAAGAAAAATCATACATAATGCGTTCCGTTGTAAGCGTGGCAGTATTGTGAGCAGTTGAAAAATTCGTGAGTGTGCGTGTGAGTTTTTGAATAATAATTTATTATGTATTCAGATTCAACTCGGTGAGGAGCTGCTGGCGGCAGGCAACCTTGAGGCTGGTGTGGAGCACCTTGGCCAGGCAGTCGCAGTTTGTGGACAGACGCAGCAGCTGCTCAGTGTAAGTCCATTTTTCAACTTTATGTTTGTTGTCTTTGACCATTAGGGTTACCTCATATCGGACTGGGGCTCACTAGCGCAGTGGCATAGCGCGCTTGGCAAGCGATTGCGTGAACTAAGCAATGTTAGCCAAGGCCGGCAATTGCATGGGTGACCAAAATTTTTTTTTCTCGAGCTCCTCCGTGCTTCGTAAGTCACGCTAAGTCGTTGGTCCAGGCCGCATATACAGGCTGTCGTTAATACCCACCAACCCGCACTGGGCCACTGTGGGGGGTTATGGCCCAATCTCCCTACATCCATAGGGAAGGCCCATTCTCCAACAGTGGGGACATTAAAGGGCTGGTGGTGATGATGATATCGGACTGGGCAATAAAATTTCCAAAAATTAAAGCATAACCTACATATAGTTTTCCATTTTCTTCTTCGTTGACTATATGTGTCTATGCAGCAATGAGTAATGGGCAGCAGTGTTACTCTTATACCAGCTAGCAATATACTGCGATGTGCGTGTCCGATACATGGCAATAGGCAGGTGGCGAGCCTATCCTAATTGGCGAAACATGAGTGTTGATTCACGTCTGCCTACCCTTTCGGGGATATAGGCGTGATTTATGTATGTATGTTATGTGTCTATCTGCCGCACTCAGAGACGTCAATTAACTTTAATGAGTATTGAATGTCAAAAAATTACATTTCAAATTTAGAACATAGACCCGGCAAGAATACCGACTAGTTTTGAATTGACATTTTTTGACGTTAAGTACTCATCAGTGGCGGAGCGTCCATATAACCCGATTCCCAACAGCCGTACCAAACGAGCGAGCATAAAAAAATCATTACCATAATTCAAGTACAATACCATTTTATAAGCAAATAAAAAAAATCCATCAATATAATCTTATCATAACAGTATTAAACGCGCGCGAAACAATATGCAACACAGGTACATACAATTCGCTCCCGCTCTCTAGATTCCTTCAACTAACTCGCTAAATATCGAGTTATGGACGCCTGCTATACAGCGCCTGCACGCACACAGACAAGCGTAGTCTTGTCAGGCGCACGCAACGCGAAATAGTACCTAAAGTTTGCCTACAAGCCGGCATCAAGCCGGCATTTCGGCAGCCTACGCGCTTATGCATCGATACACTACGACACACGCACACATTAGTAATAAACTCCCACGAAAACAAGTTCCGTCAAAAGTAAATATTTTAGATCTTATTGCAATAGCCATAAAAGCTGAATTTCTTTTGTGAACTGCACTCAATATCGCGGTCGTGCGCCGCTCCCGCAAGCCGCTCCGGACCGGGTTGAATCGTCCTTCCCTTATTAACACGGCTTTTTTTTGTATAATGATCTTTCTTTCTGGCTGTATAAAACAAAGCACAAGCACGCAAAAGTGGCAACGTAGTTCTCCGCTTCGTCACTAGATGGCGTTGAACAGTTGTAGCCGTGTCCTAGCAGGCGGTGTTAAAAGTTAATGCTTAAACCATAAGAGGCTTCATATAGTTGTGGCTTGCCTGACTTGTTTTATCACGCCACGCCACTGGTACTCATTAACGTTATTTGACGTCTCTGAGTGCGGCAGTAAGAAATTGAAGCCCTGTGGTGACGGCAGAGCAGAATACTATTGTCACCACCACCATCTCTCCCGTGGGTGTCGAACAAGGCGACTACCGGTAAAGACAGTGATGAGGAATGGGCAACAGCATTCCTCTTATACCACCTAGCAATATACTGTGATTAGTATCCGATAGATGGCAATAGGCTCGCCACCTATTAAATGGGCCCTATCCTAATTAGCGAAACGTGGGTGTTGATTCACCTCTGCCTGCCCTTCTGGGATATAGGCGTGACTTATGTGTCTATGTAATTGAACTTTATAGTAAACTGTGTGTGTGAACGATGAAGTGAACCATATTTGTATTTTTTATACAGGTACTGCAACAGACCATGCCCGCTCCCATCTTCCACTTGCTGCTCAAGAAGCTTCCAGAAGTGTCTGAACGCCTCCATGCCTCAATGAAGGCAAGCTCCAACGTTATGCAAGAAGAAGACGTAGAGTAATCCACAACTCATTCAGAGTATGCTTAAACACTTAGTAGTTCCATGTTTATAATTATCGTTGAAAACTGTAGTAACAGTTAAAAGGTTTTACGATGCAGTGCTATTTATTTTTAAATTTACAAGATGGTACTGCGCGTACTTGCTGCACTTTAGTGAACGTTCTGATTGTTCATAGCAAAATGTAGGAGTATTATGAAGTTATCTTAATAAAATTTTATGAATAACTTAATAGGAATTAACGTCTAACACTTCCAAATTGATTTTGGTGATTTTTTTAGTCTTAACTTAATGCTTTGTTGAGCAATGTCTAAATTTATTTTACGAACAGCTTTGTTAATAATGTGACTAATAATAAGTAATTGTAATCCATGTTAAATGGTTTTATTATTACTATAATATGTTAACTAGCTATTTGGTAATAAAAAGCACGTAAAAGATTGTTTCAAAAGCGACTGCACTGCACTTTCTTTACCTATGTAAACTTTTATTTTATTCTTAACTTGTTAGGGACATTTTGGAGTATAACGCATTGGCTGTGATACGAAGCTTGTTAAAAATCAACCAATCCCAAATTCCTAGAGAACAATGTTAAACTTTGATCAGCAATAATAATGTAGGTGTATTTGTTAGTGTTATTTTTAGGTTTTTGTGTTCACAACTGGTTGAGTATGATTGTGAGTTTTGATTGAGTATTTTTTTGTGGAATAAAAGTATTGTACAAATGATTTGTTTTTATTTCACAAACATTTGAATTTTATATTACTACTCTTATGTGAGGGAGGAGCTCGATGGCGCGGTGGCTAGCGTAGTGGCGATTGCGTAAACTAAGCAATGTTTGCTAAGGCCGATCATTGGATGGGTGACCTAAAATATTATATTGAGGTTTATGTGTTACAGTCCAAACTCATTACAGGTCAAAACCACTTCTTGTTACAATTAAAACTGTTATTATTAAACTGAATACTATACCTACAACTTTTTCACTGCATATAAACGACAATGACTCGAGTACAAATGTCTGTGTTTGTCACAACTGTCCTTACCAGGATTCTAACCCGGGTCGATAGCCAGCGATCTGACCAGGCAACCAAATCCAGCCGTCAAAATTATGCGTGTGAATGATACATAAGCAAGGGACTACCCTTGTTTGTTCAACAATGTGATTGAATCAAACAATATAAAGCTTTAATACCAATTTATTAAACAAAAAAATTCAACATACCTAAATCTAAACTATTCGATTTTAATTTTAACATTATATAAATGTTATAAAAATTAGTACTAAGATCCTGGTGGATCTCTTCCCGCCTCAAGATCATAATTTTTCGAAATTCTTTTTCTAACCACCAGGATCTTAATACCTAAATCTATGTCACCATAATAAGTACCTACCTACCTACAATACAACATTATCCCAAAACACTAAATAAAATATTTACACAATAACAATATAAATACAACAACATAACGCCACATGAGCACCAATAGGAATCAATAATGATGTTTGATTTTTCATTTCGCTCCCACATTACAGATTGGTCATTGTGAATATTTTGGAATAGGGGAAGATAGTCCAAAGCGGCCCAAAATTGGATTTTTTTCCATTTTCAAATAGAGCAAATTCTATTGGTGCAGGGATGTCTTTGAGGATAACCAATAGAATCACTCTATTTGAAAATGGAGTGATTCTACTGGTTCTCATCAAACGTATCCCTACACAAACAGAATCACTCCTTTTTTAAATGAAGTGATTCTGTTGGTTCTTAATACATAACACTGCACTTTAAGCATAATTGATTAATTTTCATCGATGGCTTCTACAGTTTGATTAGCCAATGTCTGGATTTGAGAGTGAAGGTTCTAGGTTTGGTAGTTTGATTGAACACTTTGTTCAGTAAATGCGATAGGAATGGTGCAGTTACAAGAAGCTTATGTACTATAGGTTGGCTGTAATCATTTCTTTAACTAAACAATTATAAGAGTCTGTTGAGCTACCTATAACTATACTTAAACGGTCGGACTCGGAGACGTCAATTAACTTTAATGAGTACTTATTGTAAAAAATGAAAATAAAAATCATCATCAAAATCGGTCCATAAACGACGGAGTTTCGCGGGAACAAACATAAAAAACACACAGGTACGAATTGAGTAACCGTTTATTCGTAGGATAAAAACTAGCCGCTATTCTTTCCGGGTCCATGGTCTAGATTTAAAAGAAATTTTTTGACATTAAGTACTCATTAACGTTAATTGACGTCTCTGAGTGCGGCAGTAAGCGGTACCTAACCCCCGAATACAGAAACGCTAATCAAATTTAGGGGACTGCTTAAAAAGTTAAGTGGACACTACCTGTCAGAATTTGTATGGAAAAACGTCAATTTTGACAATACTTAAATTTTAAGCGGGACTCAAACTTTGAATAGCGTTTCTGTATTCGGGGGTAAGTCTTTTTTTTATAAGTTAACCAAAGGCTGCGTTTCCATAAAAGCTGAACTGAGCTGACACTTTCAAAAATAACCAATGGTACGACTCAAATCACATGTCTCATATCTGCTCCGCAATAACATTGGTAAATTTTTGTAAGGCTGGATTTCACCAACACTTAAACAGGCGATTATTATTTAACCTCCGGTTTTTGACATTTTATCGTTTTAAAGAACTGTCAAAAACTGGCGGTTATCTTTTAATCAGTTGTTTCACGTTTTGGTGAACTCGAGCCTAAGTAAGTCTCAGCTCAGGAGGTCTACTCTGAAACTCCGAACGGTTAACTCATATCCATCCTTCTCACGCCACTGCGTGTTAAAATAAGAGCGGCAATGACTCAGACTCGATCGAGCGAAATAAAGTTCCAGAGTAACGCCTCAGGTCCGCTTCTATGGGAACGCAGCCGAAGTCCGGTTCGGGCCGGCTTCCCCTCATCACGACCTCTCGATCGAGCTCCTGATCAACTCCTGGGTGACCCTCATCACATCCAACGCACCCTGAGACACGAGCACCCCAGCTAACTGTCTCCCTAGGCCCTCACACTTCTCTATCACTTCTATAGGCATATCAGTATTCTCTATCAGACCGCAGAAGATTTTCCGTTGACCACTCACCTCTTCTGCTCTCCTGGTATCTTCGCAGTTGAATGTGGTTGCTCCTTCAGATATTTGCTGGTTTAACTCCTCAATGGGGTTGACTGAAGGTCCGCTTTTGATTGTCTTCATGTCACTCGTTGTGTCTTCGCAGTTGAAGATGGTTGCTCCTTCCGATATCTTCTGATTCAACTCCTCGATGGGGTTGACTGAAGGTCCGCTTTTGATTGTCTTCGTATCACTCCCTTCTGGGCTGAGTTGGTGTTTGCTACTCTTCGGGTTGGTTATTTGCTCGAAGGTTTCTTCCAAGGAGTGCTTTATCATGGTGGTGCCATCGAGACTCCATACCGCGCCAGTGATGGTCAACCGGTAGTGGCTGTCCATGGCTTTCAGCCTGGTCGAGACGCCTACGGGGGCGCTACAGCCGCCGCCTGGAAACATACATATCTATACCTATTCCGCCTGGAAACATACATACATGTGGGATGCTGACAAATTAAACACCGGAATTAGGGCCTGTTTCACAATCGACGGGAAAGTTCTGAATAGCTTATTTGGCAGTTCAATTGACATGATATACACTGTGAAATGATCTGCCAAGTTGGCTGTTCAGAACTTACCCGTCGATTGTGAAACAGGCCCTGACTAAAATAGCTGTCTTTTATCCGCCATCTTGCCATCATCCTCATCATCCATCACCATCATTTGTCTCGCTTACTCACTTTGTCTTTTCTCACTTACATACATGCCCTAAATCACGCCATATCCCCGAAGGGATAGGCAGATGTGTTTTAACACCCGCTTTTCACCAATTAGATTAGGTACCATGTTTCTCCTCTGCCTACCCCTTCGGGGATGGAGGCGTGATTTATGTATGTATGTATGTATGTCCATGTAATAAGTAATGGCGAGTCTATTGCCATTTATCTGGAAATAACGGAAATCGCGGTAATGTACTGTGATTTCCGTTGAGCTAGGCGGGATAAGAGGAACGCCCATTACTCATTGTTGTCTTAACCCTTAGTGGACACCTTGGAGAGATGGGATGGGGATATATGCAAAAGAGATAGCTACCCAAGGTCTTCAGGAAGCTCCTTTCGGCGAGCACCCGGCAATAGGTCTCCGGGTGGCAGAAGGGCGTCAGCATTTGCAACAGGGCTCCGTTGTCGGCGCGGCACTCCACCGCCAGCGCACCCTGGCCCACCGCGTACATCATCTCCGCACAGGGGAGCACCTTTGGAAGGAAGCTCATAGCATTGCATACTGCCGCACTTACAAAAAACGCATTATCTACCTTTTTACAATTTCCGAGAAAAACGCGTTTAAAGATTTTTTTTTCTTAGTACAATTGTATAACCGGAGCTGAGCTAGTTGTTGATGTAGAACTTTGAATAAGTATTCATACATACATACATACATAATTCACGCCTATATCCCCGAAGGGGTAGGCAGAGGTGGCGAGCCTATTGCCATTTATCGGGCACAAAAGTCGCAGTACTTTGCTAGGTGGTAGGTATAAGAGAAACGCTGCTGCCCATTCCTCATCACTGACTTGTCATTAGTCGCCTTGTACGACATCCACGGGAGAGATTTGGGGTGGTGACAATTGTATTCTACTCTGCCGTCACCACACGGCTTTTTTAACCATCATGGTTAAACCATGGTATTCTTGGTACTAATTTTTCTAACATTTATCACCACCATCACCAGCCCGTTAATGTCCCCACTGCTGGGGCACGGGCCTTCCCTATAGGTAGAAGAATATAGGGTGATTGGGCCATAACCCACCACGCTGGCCCAGTGCGGGTTGGTGGGTATTAACGACTGCAGATGCAGCCGGGACCACCGGCTTAACGTGCCTTCCGATGAAGCACGGAGGAACTCGAGATAAAAAATTTGTGGTCACCCATCCAATGACCGGCCTCAGCGAATATTGCTTTGTTTACGCAATCGCAGGCCATGCGCGCTATGCCACTGCGCTAGCGAGCTCCTTAGTCTTCATATTACTAGTTTTTTTTAACGAATATCAAAATTGGATTATGCAGCACACGCATTAAAGTGCATTTCCGAATGGGTGTGCCGCAAACAGGACGTTGGTTTGTTCCAATCACGCAACTAATGCACACACCAATAGAATACTTGTTCCATTATAGTGTCAAGGTGATAGATATTCAATTAGCGATGCTACAATGTCAGTGTTATTAAATCATTAAAGATTTCTCTAGAGCATTTGATTTTGTTTGTTTATATTTTAAGAAGATATTGTATGGTATTGGGTTTCTGATGCACAGTTAACTCAACCAATTGTTAAAAATTGTTACAGTGGTAAATATCAGTCTGATGTCTGATATTCAATCATTGGTAACAATTTTTTACAATTGTTTGAGTTAACTATGCATCAAAAAACCGGACCTTAGATGATGATAGATGCAGCATAAAGATATTGTGCATCGAGTAATTTGCGCTCGTCCGTGTGTGTGCCCACGTCCAAGGGCGGAACCAGGTGGGTCATGGGGGTCATGACCCCCTCTGGGCTGGGTCCAGGACCTAGGTGGACCACTTTAAAATTGTAAAACAATGTTTCTTTTATATATTTTTTGTCACAATGTAGATTTAATTTAATTTAAGTACTTCCAATATTTCATCATCATCATCATTCGGGTCATCCGCCTGATGGCGGGCTGCGGGCATCGAGCGGTAGCTCATGGCCCGGGCATGAACTCAGGGGACATCAGTCCCCCGGTGGTCTGGGCCGCCGTCTAAGACGGCGGGGCCCCCCTTCCAATATTAATATAAATAAATATTTTTACTCTCACACCTGTCATCTAGCCCAGAGTAAGTAGCCTAAGCACTTCATTCATAATTCATAATTCATTTATTTGTTCATAAACATGGGTAGGTAACAATGGTGTTCATTATTAAATTGTAGGTACAGCCATGATTCGCCCTTTCAGCATATGAACTTAAATTTATTCATACTACAATTTGAAAAATTAACAAAATTAATAGTTATTAATTATTAAAAAGACATGTTATGAAATATGTATAACTAATCACATTCAATCTTAGTATCAAAAGTAATGTCAATATAATTTTAATTTATTTAAAATCAATAATCATTAAATTCGTGGGTATGTCAAGAACTAATACTACAATGAAAAACAAATGTCAATGTCAAAAATAAATGTCAGCAGATAATACAGTTTAAAAATATATATATATATATATGATTATTAAATTATCTTGTCATCTAAAAATATTTTAACACTATAGTATGTTTTTTCAGCAAGGAAGCCATTGAGTGCAGATTTAAATTTCTTATTATCATTTATTGTTCTAATTTTCAATGGGATTTTATTATATATGGTTGGTGCCATGCAATTAATACTTATTCTACGGAGAAGGGCTTTACAACTTTCGGTTACTTTTAAATTACCCTCACGTCGGCTTCCTATGGGGTGTGTCTTAAAGTAATGTGGGCAGTTTTTAACAAAGTTTGCAATTTCATTTATGTACATTGAAGGCAGTGTTAAAATTTTATATTTGCGAAAGTAAGGTTGACACGAGTCATCCTGCATCAAACCAAACATAGATCTTATACATCTCTTTTGGGCTTTAAAAATAATCTCCTTGTCAATGGAATTGCCCCAGAACATTATTCCATATCTAAGAGCTGACGCCGTATATCCGTGATAGGCTGTTAAAAGAGTATTTAAGTTGGCAACTTTTCTTAATTTGTTCAATGCATAGGCAGACTGGTTCAATTTATTAATTAAAATGCAGATATGAGGTTTCCATGTCAACTTGTTATCGATAGTCAAACCTAAGAATTTAGTGGTATCTACTTCGTCAATGGAATTGCCTATATAGTTAATGTCAATATCTAGGGGAGTGTTATTTCGTTGTTTAAAATTCATTAAATAAGTTTTTGTCAAATTAATTGTCAAATTATTAAAAGTCAGCCAGTTAATCAAAGTTATTAATGTATTATTTATGTCATATTCTATATTGTTCGAATCGTCATAGGTAAATAGAATAGAACTTGTGTTATGGATACTAGATGGCGGACATATTTTATATATAATTATGTATATAAATGTTGAAAATATACTACATAAACATATACACAACCATGACTCGGGAACAAACATTTGTGGTCATCACAAAGTTTGCCCCTACCAGGATTCGAACCCGGGACCTCTGGGCCAATACCCAGCGATCTGAGCATTCGCCCAAGGCGGCCGTCAAATGTTTAATTATAACTTCTTGTGACTTGACCATGACTATGTGACCCCCCACTCCCCTGGCGCCAAAGCTGTAGGTATCCGCCCTAACCCACGTCACTCACCTTCGATATCCTGCCGGCCCACCCCATCCTGTGCAAGCCGGCGCTGGCCAGCAATAGGGCGGAGTACTCTCCATCCTCAGCATCCAGTTTCCTCAAGCGGGTGTTCAGGTTACCCCTCACATCTGCCACCGTCAAGTGAGGGTGCGAGCCTCGCAGCTGGGCTGTTCTTCTGAGAGAGGAGGTACCTGAAACAGATTGACATAATTAATAATCATCCTTATCACCAGCCTTTTAATGTCCCACTGCTGGGACACAGGCCTTCCCTATGGATGGAAGAATATAGGAAGAATGGGCCATAGCCCACCACGAAGGCCCAGTGCGGATATGCAGCCTGGACCAACGGTTTAACGTGCCTACCAGAGCCCGGAGGAACTCAAGATAATGCATTTTCGATCGCTGATCCAATGAGGGTTGGTGTCAGGCAGTAAAACCTCAGCCAAAACCTAGGCCAGCCCGGATGAGTCCGGGCATGGGTGTGGTAAAAGTCGACTAAGGGGGATTGCCCGGTGTAGACCAATAAGCAGCTTTGGGCACCCGAATGGTGGAGGGCAAACCACCAACAACAGCATACCCAAACAGGGTTATTGTCAGGCAGGCGGCCGGCTGTAAAACCTAAGCCTAAACTTTGAGCAGTATTGATTGGAAAGTTGTCATTCCAATCACTCTCTCTGTTCATCGGTCTGTCGACATGGTCCGTTCCGTCTCTTTTCTATACATTCATTCATCACTAGCACCTTTACGGTGTGATGCATGATATGAATCAAAAGGGAGTGGATGGCTTGATGACGTCTGACCGTTATGAATGGAAGAGGATACATACTGCGCCGACCCCAGATAGACTGGGAACAGGGCAGGGAGAAGAAGATAATCTTATCAAATACTAGTGGTCGCCCGCGGCTTCGCTCGCGTTGATGTCGCTTGTTATATTATAACTAGCTGTTGCTGCAAACTTTGTCTTGCCATTATCACGTAAAGGTATAAAAAATACATAAATGACGCCTATATCGAATAGGAATTAGCACCCACTTTTCGCCAATTATGTTAGGCCTCATGTAATAGGTGGCGAGCCTATTGCCATTTATCGGACATGAAAATCGCAGTACATTGCTAGGTGGCATAAGAGGAATGTTGCTGCTCATTACTCATTGCTGTCTTAACCCTTAGTCGCCTTGTACGACACCCGCGGGAGAGATGGGGGTGGTGACAATTGTATTCTGCTCTGCTGTCACCACACGGCACAGTGAGACTATATGTTATAGGTATAGCCTATAGCCTTCCCCGATAAATGGACTATCCAACACAAATGAATTTTTCAATTTGAGTCAGTAGTTCCTGAGATTAGCGCGTTTAACCATACAAACAAGAAACTCTTGATACATACATACATACATAAATCACGCCTATATCCCCGAAGGGGTAGGCAGAGGTGAAACTAGCACCCACGTTTCGCCAATTATGTTAGGTCTCATGTAATAGGTGGCGAGCCTATTGCCATTTATCGGGCACAAAAGTCGCAGCACATTGCTATTACTAGGTGGTATAAGAGGAACGCTGCTGCCCGTGCCTCATCATTTATATATCCTTAGAAACTCTTAAGCTTTATAATATAAGTGTACAGAGATGGCTGGGCGGAGAGAGAAATCGGGATAGCGAAGGCGATTGTTAACATGTTATGAAGTCCCAAGCGCTGCCACTGACTCCCCTCTCTGCCGCCACTATGGGCCCGCCGGCACCCGTACAGTGAAGCCATGGAATGCTAAGAGTTCCCGTCTCTCTGTGCCGTGTGGTGACGGCAGAGCAGAATACAATTGTCACCACCCCCATCTCTCCCGCGGATGTCGTACAAGGCGACTAAGGGAGTAACCTAACCCCCGATTACAGAAACGCTACTCAAATTTAGGGGACTGCTTAAAAAGTTAAGTGGACATTACCTGTCAGAATTTGTATGGAATAACTTCAATTTTGACAATACTTAAATGTTAAGCAGGACTCAAACTTTGAATAGCGTGTCTGTATTCGGGGGTATGACAGCAATGAGAACGAGCATCAGCAGCATTCCTTATATGCCACCTAGCAATGCACTGCGATTTTCTATCCACAAATGGCAATAGGCTCGCCACCGCTACATGTGGCCTAACATAATTGGCGAAAAGTGTAGTACCCCTATGGGGATATAGGCGTCATTTATGTATTTTTTATACTTTTACGTGATAAGGGCAAGATAAAGTTTGCCGCATCAGCTAGTTATAATATAAGAATGTCATCCATATAGCACCGGCATCGAGTAGTTGTATTCACTCAAATGACCTCACGAGTTATCTAATCTCGCGTGTTCGAAGAGGTCTGAGGAAGGGACTAATCAAGAATCAATCTCACCAATCACGGAGCCGGCGGGCAGTGATGGCAACGTGTGACCTTGGAGCCCTTCTTTCAGGACCAGCGCGTCCCGCGGGTCTTCCCTAGAAATAAAGATCACTAATTATACAGCCGCGTGGTGACGGCAGAGTAGAGTACAATTGTCACCACCCCAAGTCTCTCCCGTGGGTGTCGTACAAGGCGACTAAGGATAAATCAGCGATGGGGAATGGGCAGCAGCGTTGCTCTTATACCACCTAGCAATAGTACTGCGACTTTTGTGCCGGTTTCCTATTACATGCACCTAACATAATTGGCGAAATGTGGGTGCTAGTTCACCTCTGCCTACCCCTTCGGCGATATATAGGCGTGATTTATGTATGTATGTATGTAATTATACAGAGCCTTCTATGCTGGCCTGGGAGCGAACAAATAACGTAGAATAGGCCAGCCCCAACTCATCCCATGGGTGTCGTAAAAGTCGACTAAGGGAGATTGCCCGGTGTAGACCAATAAGCACCTTGGGGCAACCGAATGGTGGAGGGCAAACCACCAACAACAGCGTACCCAAGGAGGGTTGGTGTCAGGCAGGCGGCCGGCTGTAAAACCTAAGCCAAAACCTTGAGCAGTATGGATTGGAATGTTGTCATTCTAATCACTCTCTCCGTTCATGGGTCTCTCGACATGGTCCGTTCCGTCTCTTTTCTATACATTCATTCATCACTAACACCTTTACGGTGGGATGGATGATATGAATCAAAAGGGAGTGGATGGCTTGATGACGTCTGACATATGAATGGAAGAGGAAACATACTGCGCCGACCCCAGATAGTCTGGGAACAGGGCAGGAAGAAGAAGAAGTATGTAATTATACAGAGTTCATTTTTGTATGCGTTCTAAATTAAGATACGAGGGCGGGTCTTGGTGGCAAGCATAGGTTATATTGATCATCAGTATAATACGAGGGCGGGTCAATAAGTCCGTGACTTTTTGAATTTGTTGAACCTCTTTTTGATTTTTGACTTTGACAAGTCATATTTTTTGGAAGGGATAAAAAAATTGGAGAAGCGTTGGACAAAGTGTATAGAGCTCATAGGAGACTACTTTGAAAAAAAAAATGATTTATTTATCAAAAAATCTGTGTTTTATTTCAAAAGTCACGGACTTGTTGAACCACCCTCGTATTATACTGATGATCAATATAACCTATGTTTGCCATCAATAAGTTACACAGTATAAAGCAAATAAAGATTTCTATTCTATAATGTTATTTTATCGGCCGTGTGACACTGGTGATGGCAGGGCAGAGTACAATTGTCACCACTCCCATCTCCCCCATAGGTACCGTAAGGGTAAAAACAGTGATAAGTAATGGGCAGCAGCATTCCTCTTATACCACCTAGCAATATACTGAGATTTATGTGCCCAATAGATGGCAATAGGCTCGCCACCTATTACATGGGGCCTAACATAATGGCGAAATGTGGGTGTCTAATATACCTCTGCCTACCTCTTCAGGGATATAGGCGTGATTTATGTATATATGTAGTTTTAATGTTCCTGCCAGCAACCTCGCAGGACTAGACAGATAACATCATAAACAAAGTTTGTTTAATGATTTGAACATAACTTATACATTCATCAGTAGAACCTTTCCAGTGTGATGGGGGATATGCACAAAATGGAAGTGGCTGGCTTGATGATGTGGGACAGGAAACACACTGCTCCCAGATTAGTTTGGAACAGGGCAGAAAGGTGATTCACACTATCATTATTGCACAAAAGCTGTTGTTGATAAGACAGGGTGCCATACAGAGTGACTGAAGTGTTACAAATAAATAAGATGAGAAATGGGCAGCTTTACTGGTACACCCCACCCTGTACACCTTCTAACTTCTACTTCTACTTTTGATGGCGCTTGGTGGTACCTAAATTTGTTACTATAAAAACCAATGGTCCACAAGTTAAATAGTTAACTGTTTGAGTTCTGGAATCTAAATATGTAATGGAGAATTATTAAATAATAATACCGATATTATGTAAATACTCCCAATAACAACCACTTCTTGAAAATAATGTGTTCATTTCACAAAAATTGCCTCTACCAGGACTCAAACATGTGATTAAAAGAGAATCGTTCGTTTGTGACAGTTCTTCCATACAATAAAATGTCAAAAACTGAAAATTATCTTTTATTTGCCTGTTTAAGTGTCGGTTAAC
The DNA here is from genome assembly GCA_963931975.1 of Cataclysta lemnata. Taxonomy (NCBI): domain Eukaryota; kingdom Metazoa; phylum Arthropoda; class Insecta; order Lepidoptera; family Crambidae; genus Cataclysta; species Cataclysta lemnata. The sequence continues at coordinate 3,664,220 of OZ008364.1, forward strand.
TGCAGCCTTTATAGCTGATAGTCAACAATCTGACCATTAAGAGGATGTAACATTGAGAACTTTACCTTTCAAACACAGCACCAATAGCAAGCCCCTCTGGTAAAGTGGTAGGCAGATCTTTTAGGGAATGTACCACAAAATCCACCGTATTGTTCCACAAAGCGTCTTCCAAGTCTTTTGTAAAAAGGGACTTCTCGCCAATTTTAGGCAATGACACATTTAGAATTCTATCACCTAACGTGGTCATGGTGACTAAAATAAAAACAAGATGATACGAAAGTTAATATAATATGTACTGGGTACTGGAACTGTTTACTACTAAATAGAAAAACAAACTCTCATTGATTACAATGACTTACCAATTGTAAATTCCTTGTCTGGATAAACTTTTTTTAAGCTGTCTATAACATGATTTGTTTGTATAAGGGCGAGCTAAAAAATCAGAAAATTTTGTTTTATTTTTTATAAAACTATTTGCTTTTGGACTATTTATTAAAGCTAACCATGTTAGAAGAAATATATAAAAGAAATTCTTTAGAGTCGTAAGTAACATAAGTAAGATAATAATTTTGAATTTAAATTATAATAATACCTATAAACAAGATAATAATTCTGTAGTGTAGTAATAGAATAATAAAATTTTACCTCGCTCTTCCTAGATCCAACTCGTATGACGTTACATTTCTGGTTTTCCATTGTATTATTTAACTTTTGAACTTAATCTAAAGTTTTGTAATACATGCGAATATTTTGTCACTGACTATCATAACCACTTAAATTATAAATATTTTGAGGACATATATTTTGTTGTCATGATCATGAATATTGATTAATAACTCAAAGAAGATGCACACATCCTGAAACGTTTTAATATTTATATAATGCAACTCATCGAGATAGCTAGCACATCACACTGAAAATCTGAATTGGATTGACAGACTAAAATGACACTAATGAATGACAGCCACATGACCATGACAGCATAACAGTGCGTTCACATTTATTTTACCTCTGACACTTCTCATCATCCTGCTCAAACATATGGAAATGTCATATTAGTATCCTTCTCTCACATAAACCGTAAATAGAAACGTCAAAGTAAAATAACTGTGGACGCACTGTAGTAGACTGTAGTAGAAAGAACTTCAGTCCGTAAAAGTGTCAGTCAAGTTTACTCTAAACTGTCAACATTTCCCAGTCTATTTTCAACTTCGGATATCTGTATTTAGGATTGAAAATCGATCGCAGATTTTTAAAGTATTTTGTGGAGCTATCTCGGAGTAAATCAAAGAGTACAATGTATATACAGAAAGTAAATAGGAGCTATACATACAGTCCCGAATAATGCCAAAAATAAACAATAGCAGTCTAAACAGTAAATTCAATTTGATGAAAATAAATAGGTAAATAGGAGTAACACTATTACTTATTGGCGGATTTTCAGAAAAGGCAAGGTTAAGTTTTAATTAATTTTCAAACACAATACATCGGAATCAATAATGGTTGTGGTTCAGGCAAAGGGGTCCACGGATTACGGCATGGACGAAATGGAATATTATATTATTATTGTATTAACCCCCAAGGTGGCGCGCAGAATACAAACATGAATTTTAAAATCATACATATTTTATTTTTTTATGATGAAAACAAGTAATCACTGGCCCATCCGTTTAGTGGATTATATTGGTTGAAGTCGCCGCAATTTTTACCTTTCCATACGATGTCAGACAGTCATCATAAATTCCCTTCTCATCTCAGAGTAAACAGGACTATTCTGAACTTCTCATTCATACCAAATCCTCTTCTTTCTAACAAAAACGAATGAAATAATGTGGTAATAAAATAAAATGTAAAGAATAAAAAACCCAGGCACATTTAACAAAATCATTTTATTCATCTACTTCATTATTACACAAAAGAAATATTTACGGAAATTGGTATAAAAGACAAAACTACTAGCAAATATCTAAATGCACAAATTATTAATAAAAAAATTTATTCCGTCTGAGGGCCTAACACAATACGGCTGAGCACTTCAAAACAGTGTGATGTAATTGTTTGCATCATATTATCAACTTATTAATTATCAAATTCTAAATATACACCAAGCAGAAAATCACAGTTAAATTTTTCTGTTCATACTGGTGTGGAAAATTGGGATTGAATTAAAATTAACTGTGTCACGGAAAAAATATCATTACAAAAGTATTGTCTGTCTTGATAGGCATTTCAGGCAGTTGAAACACATCTTATCTTAAAGTTAAAAGCCATAGACAAAGTATTGAGTAATTACTGCTTTCTGCGGCTGCTTCTAAGTCTCCTTCTGTTCAGAACAGTTACGGCAGATCTTGATTTTGTTTCTGTAAGGATAGAAAATATTATTCACATACTTTTTTATGCTAGACAGACACTTATCCATCATCCCAGCTTATAAGGTAAGTGAAAAAGTGAAAATGAGGGTCAAACATGGAATCGAGCTTCACCTAGAATCCTCAACCAGAGGAGCTGGCTATCTTATCATAAATTGTAGGGACACAGTAATGCTATTAACATAATTTTTTTTCAGTTTTTGTTTGTTGTCAGATTTTGTTAAGATTGTGGTAAATAGCTAGGCAGACTTCAAAAAAGGCCTACCACTGCATAAGACACTACTGTTTATCCCTGAAGGTATAGGCAAAGATGAATTTGTCCTTGCCATCTATCTGGCAAAAAAACGCAGTAAATTGCTAGGTGCAATAAGAGGAATGCTGCTGTACATTTAGCTGCGATAAGGCGCCTTGTTTCGATACATAAATAGTATTATACAATTAACAGTTTGGTGGTAGGAAATAGGCATACATGCTTCATCTTCTTCTTTTATATATATATAATAATAAGTCACCCTAATCTTGTGATCCAGAATGTGTTTGTCAATGTTAGATAGATATGATAACTTTCTATTAAATTGGAATCTGACACAAACTGGTGAATGTGGTTGTTATTACATTGGTGGTTTTAGTAGAACAAAATATACAGAACTTACTTGGTTTAACTGTTTCTTTCGTGTCTTCAACAATTTTAACAACTTTCTTAATTGGTGCTTTTGGACTTTTCGACTTCCCTTTACTTTTAGTCTCCGGAATATCTGGTTTGTCATCGGAACAGTCACTAGACGTCTTTTTCCTAGTTACTCTAGCTACAGGCTCAACCTTTTCAACAATCTTTTTGCCAGATCTTGTACACCTTGGTTGAACAAGAGCAGTCTCTTTCTTAGCCGAACTCTGCTGCTTTAGTGCATCAAGTCTTTCCTTAGCTTCTCTTTTTTCTTTCATTCTGTAAACTTTAATCATGGCTGGTGTGTATCCTTGTAATTGCACAGTAATTTCATCAGGGTCTTTATTGCATTTACCGGACAACTTTTTTTTAAAACATGCTAACACTTCTTTCATAGCATATGTCGGATTCAATGCCTGCAAGTAGTCTTTCTGCAGCAATAGAGAAGGGAGTTGATCTGTGGTGCTGTCAGATGAAGCATCGGACAATTTTCTGATTCGATATTTGCAGGACTCGTCGTCATTGTCATCATTTGTAGCAACATTGCGCTCTTTCCTTATTATGTCTTCTGGATTGCCAGCTAATATCTCTGCCCATGTGAATTGCCTAGCTGAACCCATGAAGTTTCCAAATTTACCAATGCTACTCCTATGTTTTTTGACACCTCTTCGTTTTGTCACAATTTTCTTTTTGGATCGCAAATTTTTGGGCGACAACTTTTTGCCTAGGATGTCGTGTGGCATCAGAGATTTTTTCAATCTAGCCACTAGATCTGCGTCTGATATGAAGAAATTTCTCGACGTGCATGGCTTACGAAAACCGTCACTAGACGAGTTCAATGTTTGTTTTAAAAGTTCTAACTTAAGATCATTTTCTAGAGAGTAAACATTTTCTCTTTCATATGACTTTTTAAGTCCATTTCTAGAGATAAAGTCGTGTTGATTTGGTTTTTTACCAAATCTTTTTGAGTAATTTAATTTACTGCGACCCATAGGCGACATTGGTGTTTCATCAAAATTAAGGAACATTTCCTTGTCTACACAACCATTTTTCAATAATTCACTCCTAAAAAGACTTCTGCAAAAGTCATAGTCAGGCTTTTCAGCAAATTCTAAGCTTGTCACATATTCTAGATACTTTTCAATGAATTGTGGATAAAATTCAGTCTTAAAACAAGTTTTTAGTAATAGTTTAATATCACCCATAAAATTTTTCTTCAGTGCATGCACTAAATCCGGTTCAGCTAGTACCTCCGCTGTTTTCCAAGGTAGAAAGCCGGTGAGCCAGTCCAGGATATTGTAACCAAGAGTCTCTAGGTCTGATCTTCTTGAATGTGCTCCAATATGGGAGTCCCTAGAACTATATTCTAATGTGCCATCATGGGCTTTTCTGGCATCCATACCAAATGCTTTATGATTTCCATCATAGTCTAAAAATTTGGATGCTAGTCCATAATCTAGCAGATATATTTGGCCCTTGCACTGTGATAATATAGCTTCATTGTGAATGTCATTCAAATTTGTTACATCATTACATTCTTCAGAGGACCACATGAAATTATTACCAAAATCGTCTAGTAGTCGTTGGTATGACTGATCGGAGCATACAGAGCTATTCAGGTCCTCATAGTTAACATAGTTCGATAGCTGCCTAAGATTAAAAGCGTGATGTCTATGTAGTGTTCTGTTGTCTCTATCAGACAATATTTTCCGCAGCTTCTTTTTAACATTTGCCAGTCTTTTATCGTTTTCAGTTGCATCAGCAGGACCTTTGTAGTCTTTAACTACGAAATCTTCATCGTCATAGTAGTTGGAATTACGAGACTTACTATTTTTTGGCTTTCTTTGTTTCCCAGATAAGATGGCCACTGATTTTGTCTCCTTTTCATATGATTGTGGTAGCTTGGCAGATGGTATTTTGCAATGTTTCATGCCATCAAAGCCCAGCATAAGGTTTGAACTCTTGATATCAGAATGCGTGTAGCCTTGACTGTGTAAGAATTCCAGTACATCAAGAATCTGAATGGCCAGTACAAGTGAATTTTTTAGATCCAAAACTTTAGTTCTAGCTATAATTTTATGTAAATCTATATCGTAGCGCGGTAGAACTAGGAATCTGTATTTAACTCCGCTATTTTCATCAGTAAACGATCCACTTGCAATGTAGATTGGCATTCCAAGACGCTTTTGTTTGTTTTGATAGCGCCAAGATTTTACTGGAAACAATAAAATAATGTAAATTAATACACAAGCATATTGATAATTATTAATAATCTTATCATAGTCTGAAATGTATGTTGCATACCTTTTGTAGCTTGTGCAGATCTAATCAAACAATGTATTTCAACAAACAATGGCCCATTGGTATGTGGTTCAATTTTCACAACGTATCTTGCATTTAATTTTGTTACTTCTTTTTCCACATCATCAGACACCAGATAGATCCGACCAAAACTGCCTCTTCCTGCAAAAACCAGATAAGCAAGTTTATATTTTAAAACACATTTGCCATACTAATGCTGCACTTGAGAATGTTTTGAACTTTCACTTTTACACACCACACAACTTCAAACAATTTTCTGTTTGAGTGAAGCTTCATTTATGAAATAAATCACAAATAATAGATAAGCCTGGCTGTAAAATGTTAAGCCTACATTGTTTTTTATTATAATTAGGATACACTGGCCACTTTTTCAAGTGTAACAAGTTTTAATAACTCTGTATATTAAAACTTGTTTACTAATCATTGTAGTCCAATATATTATTGCACCCTGTATTTTATTTTAATTTCTTCTTCTTCTAGAATACAGCAAAACTTACCTATAGGCTTCCCTAATCGCCATTTCTTTTGCTGAACATCCGAAAACACAATTCCGGGAGGTAGGGCTTCATCGTCGTAGAAACTCACGTCTAGGCTAGGGGATTCCTCCAAAGTCTTATATTTTTTCCTGGGAGCAATGGGCTGCATCACAGCCTCGGTGCATCGCCGTGGCATCATACAAACATTTAGTAATCCTTTACAAACCACTAAAATGTTCTAAAAAATAACATACATATTTCCTCACGTCCGATCTCTACAAGAAAAGACAACATTGCATTTTATAAACGTATACAGGTAAATCTAATCTAATTTAACAAAACGTGTAGATAAATGTGACAACAAACACAATAATTGGATAAAATATTAAACAACAAAACACATACAGTGAATAAAACACATATTGGCTTCAGCGGTGAAATGGCCAGACGGCTCAAAAATTTTATAGTATAAAATGGTTAACTAAGAAATATTTGTCGTAAAAATCGTTCTCATTTAACTGATTTAGACGTAATTTAAGTAAAAAAAACAATAATCACTTATTTTACTTTTCAACTGACTGACTACTATTTCGCCATGTTGTTAAAATCTACCGATCAATGCCCATGACCCATGACTGCAAGCATAGACTATACAAAGCATCATAGATTACGAAAAGAAATTGCAGCATATGTGTATATTCTTTAACTGAATGTTTAAAAAAAAATGAAGAGAGGAGTGTTTGGCGCGTTTCGTGGTGTCAGTCAGATTTATTTTCGATTATTTAAAAATTGCTTCAGAGTGGATTTTGAGCAGTGAACATGGTGTAACTTTGATGCACAAGCATCCGTGTTGATGTGCAATTATGCAGAATCATTGAAAACAAGTCTTATGATGTGTTTGATGTTGTGGTGAAGATCGCTATAAAAAGTGGTTTTATCCATTTCATCAGTCACCATCATGAACTCTGTTACCATTCAATTCGCGCCAAGCACTCCCTAGATGCGTTAAATTAAAATGTGTGACACCCATATTTTAACATAAAATTCATTTCATTCATACATTTCAACCACTCATTATTTCAAAAGACTATAGATAAAATATACACTAAAGACTTGGCTGTATGGGCTAGACCCTTTGCTTTCCCTTAAATATGGGAGAATTAAAAAATAATTCAAAATGAAGAGTGTTTGGCGCGTTTCATGGTGTCAGTCGATTTATTTTCGCTAATTCAAAAATTGTTACAGAGTGGATTTTGTGGAGTAAAAGTGATGTTATTTTCATGCACAAGCATCCACGTTGATGTGTAATTATGCAGAATCATTGAAAATAAGTTTTGTAACGTGTTTGATGTTGTGGAGAAGACCACTATAAAAAGTGGTTTTGTCCACCTCATCCAGGCACCATCATGAAATCTGTTACCATTAAATTCGCGCCAAGCACTCCCTAGATGCGTTAAAATGTGTTTAAAAATTAATTTCATTCATACATTTCACCCACTCATTATTTCATAAGACTACAGATAAAATATACACTAAAGACATGGCTGTATGGGCTAGACCCTTTGCCTTCCCTAAAATATAGGGTGAATTAAAAAAAGCAAAGACTATGGCGAATGCTACACATACATACATAAATCACGCCTATATCCCTGAAGGGGTAGGCAGAGGTGACCTAGCACCCACGTTTCGCCAATTATGTTAGGTCCCATCTAATAGGTGGCGAGCCTATTGCCATATATCGGGCACAAAAGTCGCAGTACATTGCTATTGCTAGGTGGTATTAGAGGAACGCTGCTGCCCATTCCTCATCATTGATTTATCCTTAGTCGCCTTGTACGACACCCATGGGAGAGATTTGGGGTGGTGACAATTGACAACATTTAATTTTTTCAACATACCTTTATTATGATGAGTACTGTCGTGGACGAATGGCGAAACCACTCTTGACTCGCAAAATAAAAATATCACTCGTCAAAATTGACGAACTTGCGTTTCCGGTGTCGAAAATAAAAACATTTTATCAGAAATGTTTGAAATTAATTTCAAAGTCAAATACGTTTTAAATTATAGTTTATGAAGGATTTCATTTTATTGCGACTCTAACTGCCGCACTCAGAGACGTCAAATAACGTTAATGAGTACTTAACGTCAAAAAATGACAATTCGAAACTAGTCGCTATTTTTGCCGGGTCTATGGTCTAGATTTTATTAATATTGTTGACTATTTGATTTTAATTTTAACATTATATAAATGTTAGAAAAATTAGTACAAAGATTTTAGTGGTTAGAAAAAGAATTTCGAAAAATTATGATCTTGAGGCGGGAATAGAACCCGCGTCCGCTGCTATCCGGGCAGGTGCCTGACCGCTCGGCCACCCAAGAAGTGGTCTTGGGTGGCCGAGGATCATAATTTTTCGAAATTGTTTTTCTAACCACTAAAATCTTTGTACTAATATTGTTGACATTAAATACTCATCAAAGTTAATTGACGTCTCTGAGTGCGGCAGTTATATTGTTAATTTCGATGATGACAATTGGACTTGATTGGATTTTATATATGACTGACGTCTGTCATCATGTCTATGATAACTTTTTAGTTAGTTAGTTTTAAATTAAGCCAAGCCCATACAGCCAAGTCTTTAGTGTATATTTTATCTGTAGTCTTATGAAATAATGAGTGGGTGAAATGGATGAATGAAATGAATTTTGCGTTAAAATATGGGTGTCACACATTTTAACGTATCTAGGAAGTGCTTGGCGCGAATTGAATGGTAACAGAGTTCATGATGGTGACTGATGAAATGGATAAAACCACTTTTTATAGTGATCTTCACCACAACATCAAAACACGGATGCTTGTGCATCAAAATAACACCACTTTCACTGCACAAAATACATTCTGAACCAATTTAAGAATTATCGAAAAAAAATCTGACTGACAACACGAAATGCGCCAAACGATCCCCTGATAACTTTTTTATTCTTCCATCTAGGAAGGCAAACGTTTTAATTCATACATCCCCGACCATGACGTCATCGCGTGATTTTTACATTTTTTTTTTCTCTGTAATTAAGTATTAAAAAAAATTATTAAAAATATTTTTGAAGTCAGGATTGGAAAATAAAGAAACGGTATTTTTAATTTGGGAGGTTGTCATTTTTGAAATGTTGTCAATTGTATTCTATTCTGCCGTCACTACACGATAAATATCGTGATATTTATCAAGTGTGTAGAATAGCGTATCACGTATGGATTTCTAGAAATCTTAAAATCCACGATCTGGATCAAGTATCGTCGATAAAAATCGAGCGTCTAGTCTCTAACCGATATTTATCGCGTCAGTAGAGGAGAGTAACCAGTCAGAATAATCACTTAAACATTTTTTTCAGAATAATTACAAAGCACTAGCCCATATTTAGGTGGCCGTGTGGTGACGGCAGAGTGTCACCACCCCCATCTCTCCCGTGGGTGTCGCCAATTAAGTAAGGTCCCATGTAATAGGTGGCGAGCCTATTGCCATCTATCGGGCAAATAAAATCGCAGTATATGGTGGTGGTGGCTAGGTGGTTTAAGAGGAATGCTGCTGCCCATTACTCATTGCTGTCTTTGCCCTAAGTCGGCTTGTACGACCCACGGGAGAGAGGGGGTTGTGGCAATTGTATTCTGCTCTGCCGTCACCACACGGCAATCATAGCCGTGATTAACGTTTATGTATATTATGTACAATACAACGTTTAATCGACAGACCTCCAGATACAGAAACGTCGGAAACATGTCGCTCAGAAGTCATCAAGAAATCCACTCCCTTTGGATTCATATCATATCATCATATCACACCGTAAAGGTGCTAGTAATAGTGATGAATGAATGTATAAAAAGAGACGGAACGGACCATGTCGAGAGATCAATAAACGGAGAGAGTGATTGGAATGACAACATTCCAATCCATACTGTTCAAGGTTTTGGCTTAGGTTTTATAGCCGGCCGCCTGCTTGACACCTCTTAGAGTATGCTGTTTTGGTGGTTTTCCCGTCAGCATTCGGGTGCCCCAATGTGCTTATTGGTCTACGCCGGGCATTCTCCCTTAGTCGACTTTTACGACACACATGGCATGAGTCGGGGCTGGCTGGCTTATTCTACGTTAACTTGTTCGCTCCCAGGCCTGCATAGAAGACGTGATTATGTGAATAAAGGCGTGATTTATGTTATGTTATGCTGTTGGTTGCAGTAGTAAATGAACGCGTTTATCACAAACAACGCACGCCACGGCTTTTGTGTAGTGCCGGCCGGAGTCTCGGAGTGCAAGGGAGTGCACTATACAACACAGAGACGCATATTAATATAAAATGTACGATACACAGAGACGTGTGTGGGTGCGAACGGCGGCGGAGTGCGGAGGTTGAAAGTTTTTCTCTTCATTCACGAGTCGTCAGTCGGGAGGGACGCGCGCGCTCGCCCCTCCGCGGCATCCGAAATCGTCGCGAAACAATTGTTTGTCAACAAATACTTGAGTTGTTGTCTGTTGTAACCGTGTTTAAGTGTTGTGACATGAAAAGAGGAGCTGTTGTGGCCTCCTGTTTTGTTCGCGGCCATGCGGAGTTAGCAGTTTGAGTTTGAACGCCGGCACGATGGATGGGGCGAACGCTGATTCGGACCACTCTATGACTTGGGAGGACTTTTTCGGTTTGTACTTTTGCCGATGCTCTTCTTTCGTACCGTGACTTTGACTTCGTATGTTATTATTTACTTAGGTCTGTACATAAATCACCTGTATCCCCGATAATGGGGTCAGTAGAGGTGAGTTAACACCCACTTTTCGCCAATTAAAGTCTCATGTAATGTTCTTCTTCCGTCCTGTAACTTTCGATTCGTGTTCTGTTATTTACGTAGATAGGTAGGTACATAAATCACGCCTGCATTCCCGATTAAGGGGTAGGTAGAGGTAAGTAACACCTAGGTTCTTTTCGCCAATTAACTCCCATGTATGTCCCATGTTGCAATCAATCGGGCATAATGCAAATGCACTTAACTCGCAGTAAGTAAATCGTATATTGCTAGGTGGTACCCCGGTGGTGTGCCAGTAACTACAACGTCTACTCGTAAAGGTCCGCATGTTAGCGACCAGCCGTGCAATATTTCTAAGGCTAGAGTTCACCAACTCTCAAACGGGCGATTATTAACTATTTAACCGTCAGTCATTTTATCGTATGGAAGAACTGTCAAAGCTGACGGTTTTAAATTTAATCGCTTGTTTTAGGTGCGTGTTAGTGAACACAAGCGTAAATCCCTAGCTGCCGCACTCACTGCCGCACTCAGAGACGTCAAATAACGTTAATGAGTACTTAACGCTAGTCGCTATTCTTGCCGGGTCTATGGTCTGGATTTGAATGAAAATTTTTGACATTAAATACTCATTAAAGTTAATTGACGTCTCTGAGTGCGGCAGTCAGAGACGTAAATTAACGATGATGAGTACTGAATGTCAAAAAATGACATTTCAAAACTAGTCTCTATTCTTGTCAGGTCTTTGGTCAAAATTGTAATGAAATTTTTTGAGCGACGTCTATTAACTATACCTAATGAGTACTTAGTGTCAAAAAAATTCATTGAAATCGAGACCATAGACCCGGAAAGAATAGCGACGAGTTTTGAATTCTCAGTTGTTGACATTATGTACTCATTAACGTTATTTGACGTCTCTGAGTGCGGTTGTAACTGCCGCACTCAGAGACGTCAATTAACTTTAATGAGTATTTAATGTCAAACATTTTCATTCAAATCTAGACCATAGATCCGGCAAGAATAGCGACTAGTTTTTAATTGTCATTTTTTGACGTTAAGTACTCATTAACGTTATTTGACGACTCTGAGTGCGGCAGTAAGTGTCACTTTTTTATAGAAACATTTAAAACAATTTGATGGTGTGTTGTACAGTTAGCAGAATAAACTGACTTATTTAATTATTTTTTGTTGTTGACTCAGAGAGAATGCTTTTAGAATTAAGTCCGTCGTTTGTATCATTTTTTATTGTGCACTAAAGATTAAAATACATAAATAATTAAAGTACATGCGTTGTTATTATTTTGTGCTCGGTTCTCATCATTGGTGTCACTTTAGTGGTTAATGAAACAGCTATAATTTAACTTAAATAGGATATAAGTAACTCACATATGATTCAACAATAATAAACAACGACTAGTTGTATAATTTAATTCTGAACTTTCTCGCACAAAATAAACAATTGGCGATCTTACACCGCAACAAACCGTTCTCAACCAGCCAACATATTAATTTTACAGTAGACACTCAAACTCATTGATGTTTTGTTGTTTTATCTGCATCTATGTCGTTCTAAGCTAAAGATGTTGGGCACGGACAGGTTTGCGAAGCATTTCCCAATAAGGGAGGTCGCGCTGCGTTCACTGCATCTCTCGCAAGCGCAATCACGGACGTAGTATAAAAAACAGGAATGAGCACTGGAGCCGAAAATACGAGCCAGTGAGATGTACCTATAGAAGTGGACGTGATGTATAAGTGTGTGAAGGAAGTGCTGTTGTCTTCTTCTAATAGGGTTGTTCGCCCTCTTCTCTGGCTATCCCACTCGGCACGTTTTTCCTCTGATATAATTTGTTTTTAAAGGTAAAGCTTGTCGTAGGTACGCATAATTATGTTTTGTTTTACTATAACACTATTTTGAAAGTGCTCAGTCCTGATATATTAATATAACGTCCACGAGCGCAACAAACATCGGCCACCCATCCATTAAACGTGATCAATCATTCTATAGTTGTGAATTACACCCACCTATTTCTCTGCGCAAGCGTGATAAGGAAAGAATGCAAAAGCATGAAGGTAATTGCTGTGTCTGTGCTTACTTATTAAAAAGAAGAAAAAAAACAACGATTGAGGTAAACCGCATGAATTGTTAGCTCTTGCTTTGCTTGAGTCAGCATTAATTGTGTTAGCTATTGGATGCAACTTCCCGTTAATATTGAAATTTGATGTATTTGTGAGTAGTTAATTCATTTCATTGTCTTCAATGTTGCATGTGTACATATTTTTATTAGTTTCAGTCAGTGGTTAAGATCGGTAAAATGCGTCATTATGTATGGACGTGCGTGCTAGTTCACCTCTGCCTACCCCTTCGGGGATATAGGCGTGATTTATGTATGTAAGTTCTTAAATCTTTGAGTCCTAAATCTTTCCCGTGGGTGTCGTACAAGGCGACTAAGGATAAATCTGAATATGATAAGGAATGGCAAAGCAGCGTTCCTCTTATACCACCTAGGCTAGCAATGTACTGCGACTTTTGTGCCCGATAAATTACATGGGACTTGACATATTTGGCGAAACGTGGGTGCTAGTTCACCTCTGCCTACCCCTTCGGGGATATAGGCGTGATTTATGTATGTATGTAAGTATGGATGTATGAATGAATTACCTACATCCAATTTAAATCGGTTTGTCATTTCAAACTTAACAAAATTAAAAGTTATGTACCTATCAAAATGTAGAAGAAAAAGACAGTTATTTACAGTTTATTCAGGTTGCCTGTATTCTATTTTATTCAGCGATAAACCTCAAAAGTAAAGCAGTAAAGTAGCACGTAGCAAAATTGTATCACCACAGAGTAAATAAAATAACGAATTTGTACGTCGTCTTAACTCCGAAATAACCGATTATTATAATAATGATGGAGCTATTATTGCTATGTAGCTTTACAGTAATAAATAGGTGGGTCCGTATGTACGGTCACGGGCACTTCATAAAACCCAAAACTGTGAAATTTCCTCAATCGATTGTCAACCTTAACTTGTTGGTAGTAAAGCACAAAGTCGATTGAGAAAATTTGACATTTTGTGTTAGCCGTGCGTGATGTGCTGCTGACTGTACCTAGGTATAATTTTTTTTTGGCGTTATCAAGGTCACTATGTAAGGTATTATATGGTGACTCATCAAAGACGGTTGGTTGCTTCTGGTGCTACAACGGTTCTCGCATTTAGATAGATAGATAGGTACGTACTCATTGTAAACTATAGGATGATTCCTATGACAGCAAGCAACAAATAAAAAACTGCGAAAAGGTTAGGAAAAAAGTGTATGAGTATGACAGCTCTCAATGCTGTCATAATTGAATCATTCGATATTTTACAACTACCTATAAATATATATATAAGTATGTTCTAGCAACAGCAAGTCAAACTATACGAAATTGACCCCTTCAATCGAATTTTGACCTTTACACCGCAAACCGCACCAGCGACAATAAAATCTATGGCAGCATTATGTGATCATTTAATTTTATATCCCTTATAATCATCATCACCTACACTATTCCTTTGATGGGTGGACCCACTGCTGGGCACAGCCATGCCATAGAAGTGCCATCCCAAGGCAAGTTTCGGTCTAGAAATAAAATTTCGGTGACCCATCTAATGATCGGCCTCAACTAACATGGCTTAGTTAAGGCTGTCGTATCGTATTTTCTCGTGCATCAACAATATTTTCCGTAACGCTAACGTTTCTGCTGGCAATGTTTATTTTTATGTCTATCTTTATTCTAGGTAAGTTTACTTTTATGGTATTTCTCTTTAAGGTCGGCATCTCGGAATGTTGTTTACGAACTTCCTATTCCTATACTGCATAATTATTTAAATACTATAGTAGAATACGCCGAGTATGCCTGCGTACCGTAAGTTGGTCTGTGAAAAAGACGGATGAAAGAAAATTGCATGCGATGCGAATGCAACAGAGATGAGAACGTTGAGATAGATGTGCGGAGTGACAAAAATGGATAAAAGATGAGTACGTGGTAGGGAGTCTGAAATCGGCGCCAGTGACAGGAAAGTGGAAAGGGGGTGGATTGTGTGAGGTATATACGGAGGTGATGGGCGTGGATGAGAAGATTACGAGTGACAGAGAGTGGAGAAAGAGGAAATACTGCGTCGATTCTAAAATGGGATGGGACAAGGGCAGGCTGATGATGGTGATATGGCTCGTATTCGTATTTAGGATATTTTTTGAAATTACAGTTTAGGTAGTATTCGCTTAGCGGTGTTGCATTGTCCTTGTAAAAAGATATGATTTCAAATACATTCAAAGAATAGTGTAAAACCAAGATAAGACCTAAAATCTTTCGAAGGTTTATACCACAGAACAGTAAAAGAGGTTATAAGAGGAGGACTACTTTCTCTGTTCTGTGGTTTATACTGTAAAACACAATACCTTGTTTTAACTTAACTTATACTTAACTTATTTTGCTAACTTAACTAAACCACTAAAAACGCCCATCTGTACGAATAATAAACTTATTCGATTTTAATTTAAACATTATATAAATGTTAGAAAAATTAGTACAAAGATTTTGGTGGTTAGAAAAAGAATTTCGAAAAATTATGGTCTTGAGGCGGGAATCGAACCCGCGTCCGCTGCTATCTGGGCAGGTGCCTGACCGCTCGGCCACCCAAGACACCTTGGTGTCTTGGTTCCGATTCCCGCCTCAAGACCATAATTTTTCGAAATTCTTTTTCTAACCACCAAAATCTTTGTAATAATAAACTTTACTACGGACCGACATCGCACCGCGAAGAAAATCAAGTCATACATTTTATTTGAAGACCTTACGAATCTGCAGTTCCTTGTATCACATGACATGATACATTTGATGTTTTTACAAATTAAACAACAGTTTTAATTTAACATTTTTAGATGTAAGTCTTCTTCTTCTTTTTAAAGTTTTACACATTGACCGTTTTCATTTATCTAATGTGGCGTAGGTAATATATCGCGTAAGAATGTAGAGAGAGATAACAATGTTGGAACAGGCTGTTATTAATACTCCTTCAACCTATTTGCTCACTCAAGTACCTAACTAAGGAAAATAACCGACTTTGTCGGGTAATAATTTTTTTAGCATAAATTGCTAAAAAAATCACATTCACCTGCCAGGCTGGCATGACCACCGAAACACGATATTATGATAATGCCATTTATCGCTTTGAACTGTCAAAAATCATTGGAATTTAGAGAGTTAAAAGCGATAAATGGCTATATCTATATGCTATAGCCTTAAGCTTTTTATTAAACGCCTAAAAATGTATGATATAGCCATTTATCGCCTTGCGAAAAATGGCATTATCATATCGTGTTTCGGTGGTCATGCTAGCCGGGCTGGTGTAGGAATAAAAGCTGTATGTACTAAAGGTACTTGTACTTAAATGATATTTGTCCAAGGCAATGAATACGCCATTTTAAAATGTGGAATCAGTGTTTCTATTGTTTCTGGACGAGCTCTGAATTAATGAAGGGCTCTTCCTTTGCGGTCGTTGTCGCACCGGATGGTCTTTTGTGATTCGAAATTTGAATTTAAATTCGAATCTTGCACAGGATTAAAATTGAGCCTTTGTTCTCATTAAAAAGGGCAATAACCAGCAATAACCAGCTTCTGTCTGCGAGTATTTTCACATATAAAAAAAAAAGAGATTATAAATATTTACCTCGGGCGGTAAAACGGAGGTAAGTATATAGATTTATGTCACACCTGACCAGGAAGTGGGATTTTCCGTACGCGTAGCGGACGATAAAGTCCACTTTATGGTCAGGTGTGACATAATAATAATAGATAGTAGTATCAAGAGCGGTAAACCAAAGAATGTTTCAGATCGCAAGTACCTATTTGACGCCCGAGCCGAAGACGAGGGCGTTTAAAATGCGATCTAAATGAGACACTAACTGCCGCACTCAGAGACGTCAATTAACTTTGATGAGTATATAATGTCAAAAATTTTCATTCAAATCAAGACCCGGCAAGAATAGCGACTAGTTTTGAATTGTCATTTTTTGACGTTAAGTACTCATTAACGTTATTTGACGTCTCTGAGTGCGGCAGAAAGCCTTTGTTGGAAATGAATTTTATTTTAATTTGTCAAATTTGTAATAGAATAAAACGTGAAATAGACATACTTATTCAAGTACTGTGACAAGTCTACACACTTTTCGTGAAGTTTAAAATCACGTTAGAAAATTTACTACTCTTGTGCGGTTTCGAAAATGTTTCGCATTCGCATGCGTCTGCGTTGGTGTACAAAGGCGTTAACGTGAAAACATTGCACTTGTTAACATTGTAAAATTTTCATATCAATTAGGTAGGTATCTAATGAAATATGCATTGACCTTGTCTTGTTGTCATCACGAAACGTTAGTAAACAAGCATTTAAGGGTTCTATCGACAACATCATTGTTGTATTGATCCACACGCTTGTTTGGAGGGAAACAATCAACAATTTAAAATAACCAAAACATTTGAAACGGAAATTGTACTGCCAAAGAGCACATCAGTTTGTTCCAAATGGATTTTTTTCTCAATCGACTTTGTGCTTTATGTCCTAAAGTCAAGGTTGACAGTCTATTGGACACATTTCACATTTTGTATAGTCCATACTGTACTGATGTACTATGCTTAAAATGTTGCTTGGAATTGAAACCCTGTATTTTGTCTTGGCATTGATTTTTCTTGACTAATATAATAATATTAATATTTAAAACTACCTATATCATTAATTTAGTGAATTATTTTTTTCTTTTTTTAAAATAGACAGGGAAGCTTGACCTTCATCTCACATGATGGTAAGTCATGATTAGGGCGGAAAATGGAATCGAGCTTCACCTGGAACCTTCAACCACTGAGGTGCTGGCTTATCATAAATTGTTGGAACACAAATAAATAAAAAAATAAAAAATAAATATTTTTACACTCACACCTATCATCTAGCCCAAAGTAAGTAGCCTAAGCACTTGTGTTATGGATACTAGATGACGGACATATTTTTAATATAATTATGTATATAAATGTTGAAAATATACTACATAAACATATACACAACCATGACTCGGGAACAAACATTTGTGGTCATCACAAAGTTTGCCCCTACCAGGATTCGAACCCGGGACCTCTTGGCCAATACCCAGCAATCTGAGCATTCGACCAAGGCGGCCGTCAAATATGACAGATTTTGATAACATGGTGGTAGCCAGGCAGACTTGAAAAAAGTGCTACGACTTCCAGCAACACAAACTTATTACCATTTTACAAAAGTAACTCAATGCATTGCTACAAAACCTAAGAAGCACAACAATGCCAAGATCCAAATATGAAAATGAAACTTCTATGCAGAAACTCACAGAGCCATTTAAAAACAATTCCTATTACCGGTGACTAAGGTATACAAATACGGTTAACGGTTAAGTTAGTCGTGTATAGGCGCGCGCAGCAGCCGGCGCCAGTGGTGCCCAAAGAGTATATAATACACTACGTTTAAGAGTCGGGACTTCATACAAGCTTTTTGACCATTTTGACTCGCAGTTTAGGCTAAGATCTCGTACCAACCAACAGAGACAGATAAAAAAGTAATGCCAACATACTACAAAAGCAAACTAAGGATGTGGTGTACGCTACAGAATGTCGATATCGATAAAAACGAATGGGTACCCCCCCTGCCTTGCAGAACTTGCAGACAGGTTTTTTTATCCTACAAAAGCAAAATAAAAAGCTCTGTTCGTTTGAAAATATTGAGTATTATTTAATACAATTTATTTAATAACAAAAAATTAAAGTTATGTTTACAATGTGGAAATTAAAATTGTTGGTAATTTTCTGATCTCATTTTCTAGGCGGGGTCTTCAGATGTTAGCTGATCGATCAACACACGTTTTTGCAATGTTGTGTAAGCAAGTAAGCAGGACATTTAGATCTGAAATAATAAATAGAGATTAGTGAATATATCGTTTGAGTTTACACTGGTCATCATCAATTCAATTTATTGTTCACCGCTTACCATAGCGGACTATGTGTAACGCGCCTGAAGGTCTGGTTCTGCCCAATCAATGAAATCTGGTTCTGAAATAAACCACTCATTAGCTTCAGGAATTGAGCTATCAAACCATATCGGAAAGATAAGTTATGTAACTTATCAATAGAGGCGCTTATGCGGTTGTAGGCAACGATCACACCCGACGGGCATCGTGTACCAAGGCGGCAGTCACGCTGTCTTCTTCTTCTAGTGCCTCTTCAATTCGGAAGATAAGCCGTCAGCTTTTTATATTCATCTCTGTCAGTCGCAAACCGAAACGGCTTTTCAACGGGGTTAATGCCGATCCACTCTCATATGCTTTGCAGCCATGACTCTCATCGCCTTTCAACAAGTCACGCTGTGATCTGAAAAATAAGTGGAGTTGAACACAGAAGAACTTTTGATGATGATAATGAGAGATGAATAATAAAACTCATACAACAAACTTTGTTGTTAATGATGTTAGCTATCTAGTCATGGGAGGTTTTTGTTGTTTTATAAATAACCCTATATATGATATACTATATTATAATATATTGCAATAGACAATATTTATATGTATAAAACTAATGAAACATCTCAAGTACATTTGATACTCAAATTTACGAAAATAGATTTTTATCGATAATTTGGTAAGTAGTAAGGACATCGCTACGGCGCATATGATTTTTGATTAAAGTGACCAGAACTTATTTCTAATTACTTAGCGTTTATATATTAACATGGAAAACTACTTACCGCTTCTCATCTAGTGGGAATTGGCCATGAAAACCCTCTTTTGGTTTAATTTCCTACTAGATTTTAGTCAACATATTTCACACCTTTTGTAAAACATTTCGCTGTTATGCACATAAATAAATGACACAAACTAGTTAGATATACACTAATGATAAGTCACTGAAGACAATAAATAAGCACAAGATGGAAAATTAAACTAAAACAACGCTTTAATTTATATTTTCAAAACGGCATAGTGACTTATGACATTAGTGACACACTCCGGCAGCGCGAGACAAGGAAGGTTAGATCGGAAGTAAGAGACAAAACAAGTCGCCATTAAAAATTGCCTAAACTCCATACATTTTTTCTGCAGTATGGGAGTTTCGCCAGGCTGGTGGTGCCAACCAGACGGACGAGAACGTTTCACAATGGCAACCTCCATGGTTTAATGTCTTTGACCAAAGGACTCGCATTTAACAAGCATAAAGTGGTTTTAAGAGAATTTTGCGAAAGAGGACAAGAAAAACGAGTATATTATTACTATAGTAGAATAATTATGTATACAAAACGTGAAATATGATATTATGAGAAAAAGGGGAGTTCATGCCTCCCCTATGCATGGAAGAATATAGGGAGGATGACCATAACCCCTTCAATAAAATGCTCTTATCTTATCCATTTGTCACTCCGCACATCCGGACCCGTAGCAGCGTGGACAAAATCTCTCTCCACCACTTGACAGTAAAGTCTATTTTTTTATCTCCGATACTAAATTGACAGGTGCAAATGTCATGTTTTATTGTTTATTCAACTGTAAACATTAAAGTAAAGAAAGTAATAAGTAAATAAAGTCTTTGAAGTAAAGTTCTAAAGATACTTGTGTTATGCTTTATTGTTTAGAGTTGCACCTGTCAATTCAGTATCTGAGATTAAAAATAGACTAGTTTGTTTCGGACTTAGGATTTTTTTCCCCCGAGGAGATTTTGTCTCCGTCCCCTGCTATGGGGACTGAACATTATCAACTCCACAGTATGCGCGTGCCTTTACTGGTGTAAGCCGATGCCAACCGCGGTTGCACAATCGCCAGGCGCAGGCATGTTTTCGCTTCTCGTTCGAGCCGATTCATATCATAAATACGTTAATACATTTGCTTACACGTCGCTTAAGCCAGTTGTTTTGACATAGGTAATAGGGTCGATTTTGACAATGGTTCTCTAAACCTAAGATTAATTTGACAACAGTGTTTCTCTTTCATTCTCAATACAGAATGAAGAGGAGAGACTGATACTAAATTTAGTTTTAAGTTTAGAGAATCATGTCAGAATTCACCCTTATGTCGAATAATAATCTATAGTGACTATTGTTTTGAAGCTTTTTACTCTAGATACAAAAACCTTAACCACTAACAACAGTCCATCATTCGAAATTAATTTTTATAATTTAATAATTGAAAAATAACCGATTGTTTTTTTTTTCTTAATTCTCCCTATATTTTAGAGAAGGCAAAAGGTCTAGTATTTTATCTGTAGTCATATGAAATAATGAGTGGATGAAATGTATGAGAGTGTTTGGCGCGTTTCGTGGTGTCAGTCAGTTTTTTTTTCGATAATTCTAAAATTGGTTCAGAGTGGATTTTGTGCAGTGAAAGTGGTGTTATTTTGATGCACAAGCATCCGTGTTGATGTGCAATTATGCAGAATTATTGAAAAAAAGTCTTAGGATGTGTTTGATGTTGTGGTGAAGACCACTGTAAAAAGTGGTTTTGTCCACCTCATCAGTCACCATCACAAACTCTGTTACCATTCAATTCGCGCCAAGCACTCCCTAGATGCGCTAAAATATGTGACACCCATATCTTAACGTAAAATTAATTTCATTCATACATTTCACCCACTCATTATTTCATATGACTACAGATAAAATATACACTAAAGACGTGGCTGTATGGGCTAGACCCTTTGCCTTCCCTAAAATATAGGGAGAATTAAAAAAAGAAGAAGAAGAAATCTATGAATGAAATGAATTTTACGTTAAAATATGGGTGTCACACATTTTAACGCATCTAGGGAGTGCTTGGCGCAAATTTAATGGTAACAGAGTTCATGATGGTGCCTGATGAGGTGGACAAAACCACTTTTTATAGTAGTCTTCACCACAACACCAAACACGTCTTATGATTAATTTTCAATGATTCTGTATAATTGCACATCAACTTGGATGCTTATGCATCAAAATAACACCACTTTCACTGCACAAAATCCACTCTGTAACAATTTTTGAATTAGCGAAAATAAATCTGATTGACACCACGAAACGCGCCAAACACTCCCGATTGTTTTTTTGTAGAATATTAATTTTTAAAAAGGTTTTTGGCTTTGTAACCACGACCTTTTGAGACATACCTTCATTTGTGAATAATGACCATTCCTCATTAGGTAATATGTATATTAAAAATATGGATGTCACACATTTTGTTACATCTATGAAGTGCTTGGCGCGAATTTAATGGTAACAGACATAATGATGGCGACTGATTAGGTGGTGAAAAACACTATAACATTCACAAAGTTATAGTGGTTTTCCTTTCATTTCCTTGTGCATCAAAATTACACCACTTTCACTGCACAAACTCCACCCTGAAACAATTTGTTTAATGATTGAAAGAAAAATCAGACTGACGTCATTGAAAGCGCGCCAAACACCGCAGAATGTTTAAAAAGCTATACCTACGTTGTACAGATTATAAAAACAGAATGCCCCGGAAATTAGGTTGCCGTTTCCGATTCCCAGATTTCCGCATTGTCTGTGCCGCTTTTTCATTTCGGCGGGAATCAATTTGCTGATTGACCCCTCTATTTCCATTAGCATTGAAATAGTAATAGGTGAACTAGTTTTCCGAGGGGAAATTTCTTCGGGAAATTAATTGCGAAATTTGCTTCGATTTTAATAAGTGTAATTGACTATCTACCTACCTAACTATTCTGCTTTAGATAACTTAAAAGTTTTCCAAAATGTTTACTAACTTTTACGTATGCAAATCATCTTCTCCCTTCCGACCCCAGATAGACTGGGAACAGCCCAGTCTATCTGGGACGGCGCAGTATGTTTCCTCTAACCGGAGGTTCTACCTCCTAAAACCGGAGGAGGTTACTCAATTCGTACCCGTATGATTTTATTAAATTCATATTATCCATTATTAATATATAAATGTCATACGTAAATGTTAACATAACACAAATGTCTCACATAAATATTCTACTTCTCCTTGCCCTGTTCCCAGTCTCTCTGGAAATTTTCACATAGGTAAATATCCCCAAGTCCCCATGTAAAATAATACAAATCTCGCCTCTACATCCTAAGGGGTAGGATAGGCATTTTAACACCTCCACTTAGCGATTTAGGTGGCAAGGCTAGTGCCATATATCAGGCACGTAAACCGCAGTATATTGTTAGTTGTTACAATATACGGAACGCTGCTGCCCATTTCCCATTATTGTTTTATAGTCGCCTTGTACGACACCCCCGGGATTGACATACGTGCCAATTTTATTACTACATACTTTTGTATGTACAAAATATCAGAAACGTTAATTATCGTTAATGATTAGGTATACAAAAAAATTACAGTTCAAAACTAGTGTCTATTCTTGCCGGTTCTATGGTCGAGTTATAATTGTTTTTTTATTGTATTAAGTGCCTATTAAACTTAATTGATGTCTCTGAGTGCGGCAGTATAGATGCAGTAGCCACTTTGCTTAAATTTTAATAAACACGTAACGTAACATTTTGTTTTTTTTATACTCTATCAAGACACAAAGGAATGTTGTTAAAAGCCCTTGAGTTCACGATCGTCCGACTGTGTAAAACCAACATTATTCGCATGATCGATCGATGTCGATCGCGAATCAAAGAGATCTTGTTTTTTTTTTTAAATTGACGCCGGGCACGCAAATGTTCACACGCCGTGACGTACACTCCGTATAATTATTTTGTTATGCTTACAATTTTAGTTGGTGATGTAATAACAGTTTAGCGTTGGAAAATGGCTAATGAACTTTTCGCAACTACTTAATAGTGTACTAACAATTAATTAGCGATTAATACCGATGAGCTGTTGTTGGAAGTTGAATAGTTAGTAAATATGTATAATTAAAAGATAATAAACAAATATTGAGATAGTTACTTTCTCAGAATCAGTTAGTTTAAAGTTTTAAGCGAACTGTGATTGAAAAATATCTGTCAAATTTAACATACACACATACATAGATACATAAATCACGCCTCTATCCCCGAAGGGGTAGGCAGAGGTGAACTAGCACCCACATTTCGCCAATCATGTTAGGTCCCATGTAATAGGTGGCGAGCCTATTGCCATTTATCGGGCACAAAAGACGCAGTACTCTTGCTAGGTGGTATCAGAGAAACGCTGCTGCCCATTCCTTATCGCTAACTTATCCTTAGTCGCCTTGTACGACACCCACGGGAGAGACTTGGGGTGGTGGCAATTGTATTCTACTCTGCCGTCACCACACGGCGGACAAATTTAACTTACATACACAAAGCACGCCTATCCCCGAAGGGGTATGCAGAGGTGGAATAACACTCACGTTTCGCCAAACATTAAGTTCCGTCTAATAGGTGGGCGAGCCTATTGCTATGTATCGGGCACGTAAATGTCAGAATATATATTTATATTGCAAAGTGGTATAAGAGGAATACTGCTGCCCATTACTCATCACTGTCCCTTACTTAGTCCCTTAGTCGCCTTGTACGACACCCACGGGAGAGATGGGAGTGGTGACAGACAATTATTGTATCCTGCTCTGCCGTAAAATTTAAAGATACTACAATATTAAAACGAGCAAGATAAAAGGAAGTATATACACACACATTGAAACGGAACGGAACAATGCATCTATTTTGTCATCTTTTCTTATCTATATGTCGTGGCCAAATCGTAGAATTGATCACTTCATGATGTGGCCGACCATTTCATGAAATGGTGGCATTTCATTAAAATGGCCAACTCTAACTGACCATATCATGATAATGGTCTGGCCAGATCAATGAATAAACAACGTATAATGATATGAACAGCTAAACGCATGGTTATTTCATGATATGGCCAAACATTATTAATCATATCGTAAAATAGTAACATTAACCACCGTTAGAGGCGCTTATTTCGATTTGTTTTTGTGATGCATCATGGCGGCGGACAAATAACCTAATAAAAAAACTATTAGTAATGTTATAATGGAAGATAAAAGTGAATTGAAAGTTCGTTACAACACCAAATTATTAGAATTTTACGTTTTAAGACACTCAAAAAACGAGCGCCACGTTAAAATACTTAACATTAACTACATTAATGATATGGCCAAACGTGGATGGACATATCATCAAACGTTGACGTTTCAACGATATGGTCAGTTTTAGCTGGCCACTTCATGAAATGCAACCATTTCATGAAATGGTCGGCCACATCATGAAGTGATCAATTCTACGATTTGGCCACGACATATATATTTTAGCCAACCAAAAAAGCGCCGCATCCGCTTCCGTCGTCGCACCAATTTAGAACCTTATTCTTAGCTCGTTACAGAACAATTTGCTTTGTCACACATATTCCAGTTGCTATACGCATGCGTGAAACGTAGACGCTTGTCTAGACAGGGGGCCTGCTACGCTATGCATTTTGTCCTATCAGCCAGATTATATAGACCCGTGTGGGACTTCGTTTTTGAATTGGCGTAAAGAGAGAATCTGGGCTCGAGAGGTCTAGTTTGTTTGGTCGTGCCCCGTTAATGTTGAAAGCAAAGATTTTGCTAACCTCGGCGTAAGGCCAAGGGTGTTGCACTTTATTGTTATGCAATATTTATAAATATTAGTCTGTGAGAACATAGAAGAATGCATTGCCGTGTAAAGAAAGAAAGAACAAAAAAAAACGTTTAATGAGACAACATAAAATATACAATTAAAATATTAGGCATTCAAACAAGGTCTCAAAAGGTCCCAGCAGTCTATGGCCCCAGCTGTGAGAATATACATTTAATATAATAATTATTACATGAGACAATATAATTGGCGACACTTGGGTTTTAATTCAGTTTTTCCTGTCCTCTCCGAGCATAAAAGACGTAATTTACCTATGTATGTATGTAGTGGTTGTTCTAATATCTTTAAGTCTAGATCTAGAATCTAGATAGACAACTGCCGCACTCAGAGACGTCAATTAACTTTAATGAGTACCTAATGTCAAAAAATTTCATTTAAATCTAGACCATAGACGCGGCAAGAACAGCGACTTGTTTTGAATGTTATCATCTCATGTTTAACTGTAGACAGAATATTGCGACGCTAGCCAACTTTGTTGCCAAACCGACAGAGATAAATTAACATTTGTCTTACAATGCTCTTGTTATAAATATTTAGGACAGTACAAAATTACAGCAATTCCTTGAATGACGATTTACAAATAAATTGTACCCACAGAACAATATTTCGTTTTTATTAAAAGTAATAATAACACACACTGTTGACGTGGAAAGGAAATATACTTACTGCCGCACTCAGAGACGTCAATTAACTTTAATGTGTATTTAATGTCAAAATGTTTCATTCAAATCTAAACCATAGACCCGGCAAGAATAGCGACTAGTTTTGAATTGTCATTTTTTGACGTTAAGTACTCATTAACGTTATTTGACGTCTCTGAGTGCGGCAGTTAGGCCCGAGTTCACCAATAGGTACATAAACAGGCGATTATTATTTCGGTCCGTCGGTTTTTGACATTATATCGTATGGAAGAACTGACAAAACTTACTTAAAACTTAGTTATCTTTTAATCGCTTGTTTTACGCGTTGGTGAACTCCAGCTTTAGCAGGTAAGAAGACGAATAAATAATGTTGAATTCTCTGAAGAATCGACACTGTTCTACGTTTAGAAAAGGAGATCTTCCATATTGACCCATGTATTTGTACACTATCTAAAAAAATTGAGAAAAAATATAAGTACAACAAGCAAAAAAACAGAGCATAAAAATAGGAATTTTACACTTAAGAACTGTTATAGACTCCATACATTTTGAAATATCTCCTATTGACATATTGTGCTAGTCTTTCGTTCTATTGACTGTACCTATTTTGTTGACATCTGTTATCAGCCCCTTTGCCGGCCGAACATGTGTGTGATAAGGACGTTGGGTCGGAGGGGTGATGTTCCGTGCGTGGGGTGAGCCCGCGAAATCAGGGCTGGGCTTTTAACGCAATAAGGATTTTTTGCCGAAATGCCGACTGTGTGTTTGATATTGTGCAATATCTTTAATCTGTGACGACTTTTGGACATTTGTCCAGCACTGCCGACGACTATTGAAATTATTTAACACCGTCCATTCAAGGATAGTTATTTCGAGAAACTAATAAATATCATGGATTGTATGGGGTAGAGTCCTTTGCCTTCCCGCAAGAATGGAAGAAATAACGGTGCATGGGACAATATAAATAACTACCACTACCACGCTGGCCCAGTGCGGGTTTGTAGGTAAAAAATGGCGCGCGCGATATAATTTTTAAACCCGCGCCGACTACAAATCAAGAACACAGATTGATTTAAATTTCCAGACGCACCGTTGTAATGAATCTCGAAAATCAAAGGACACCATTCCCGCCAAATGTCGAGTGGTGTGTCATCTGTCAAAAATCCGAACATCGGAATGCGTACCGCTGCGTTCCGGAAATGCACTTTATTTCGTTTGCATTAAAGTTCAAATAGCCCTGCGCCCGTTCGATGCGATTAACAAAGAATTCCGCCATCTTGGTGTTCTGCGAAAGAGTTGTCATCGGTCTGGTTAAAGTTTTTGTTTTTGATACGAGGCCTATTAATTCGCCGCCACCAATGAATTAAGTGTCGAGACGAGCGAGTCGTTTGCGTTTTTGTATTGTTTTTTGTCAATGGTTTTTATTTTGAGTTTTAGTGCGTATTCACACGCACTCAAACTCAAAATATTTATTACCATACTATGTTATGTTTTTGGGTAGGTGATAATGGATATACGTAAGGAATAAAGTGTTAAAAATCTCAGGGAATGTGTAGAAACCTGGTATTCATCAAACAATTCTTTACTAACTTACATACATAAAGAAATCGCGCCTATTTATCCCCGAAGGGGTAAGGCAGAGGTGTTACCACCCACGTGTCGCCAATTATGTTAGGTCCCATGCGAGCCCATTGCCATTTATCGGGCTCAAAAGTCGCAGTACATTGCTAGGTGGTATAAGAGGAACGCTGCTGCCCATTCCCCATCACTGATCTATCCTTAGTCGCCTTGTACGACACCCACGGGAGAGATGAGGGTGGTGACAATTGTATTCTACTCTGCCGTCACCACACGGCCATTATTTATCGCTGCATTGAAATTGTATGTACAGAATACAACGTCTTTACAATGTTCTTACTTATTTTTTTTAATTTACAAGTAAGCAAATGGTACCTGTAAGTGGGGGACGTGAGTATATACCTACAGCCAGTATGTTATGGTATATGGATGGATCCCATCCCAGATACAGAGAGGTTCACACATCTCTTTATGTCCTAGCAAAGTGTTTAAGCAATAGCATGCAGAGCATGCTACAGTTCGGTTTTGAAGTCTGGATGCGGGATTCTTCTAACCATTGAACTATTTCTACCTAAAACTCAATGCGTCTAACCAGCTGACCACAATTTTCTTTTTATTAGTTTTTTTTAAACATTTTTTATAATGTACAAATCAAAATAATATAATATAGTGTTGTGCTTTTTTCCTAGAGAAGGAAAGGGATTCCTCTGCTAGGAGTATGGCACTACCTATAATATACCTTTTTTTTTTGACGGAGTGGAATGCATTTACGCACCGTATCGGCCGCTAGCTAGACGGCCGACGTGTGTGGGACTCGCCCGACTCAAGATCGAGTCGGGAATACGCCACTAAACCACTCCGGTGTCCCTCCAGCCCTTCTGGCGGGGAGAGTCTGGGGTCTGCCGCGAGGCAATTCACCAGTCTCTCCCCAACCTATAATATACCTATATCTACTTATACAATCAATCAATCAATCAAAATTCGTTTATTCATATCTGGTATGATTACAATACACTCATGAATCGTCAAGACAAGAAATTTACGCCATCCGTTCGCAAACTACCAGGAGGCCCTGTCCTGAGAAGAATGGGCAAGAAACTCAGTCAGGTTTTTTCTCCTCCCTTTACATAAAAGTAATTTAAATTAATTAATTATTGGAAATTAAAAGATGTCCATAACATACATTTGACCATTCGACCAAGCCGGCAGATAAAATAAGTCTTCTATTATTTCGTGGTGGTAACATTGACAAATCCTGTGGGCCCCCCGAGCCTGCGGCTATAGCACTGAACAGATAAAGACACAACCCTATTGCTCTATTGTCTGCAATTTGGGATAGGTCGGGTCGATACCGGCTAGCCCCGCCGCGCCGGAAGATATTTACGAGTCGCGTGCTCTGTCACGGGCACGCTGCATGTTCACACTGGGGGATAAACTTCTGTAGGTACATACAGACAGACCTACGGTTATTTGTACCACACCAACAGTTAAGTAACATCGTTAAAATCGTAAACAACAATTTTGGATTTCGAGTTTTAACATAACTTTTTTTTTAATTCTACATAGACAGCGAAGCTCTTGCCCTTCATCTCACCTGATGGTAAGTGACGATAAGGGCCGAACATGGAATCGAGCTTCACCTGGAACCGTCAACCACAGACGCGCCGGCGGCCATCACACATTGTCGGAACACAATAATGCTTGTAACATTATTAATTTGGCGACTGATTTTGATAAGATGGCGGTAGCTAGCCAGGCGGACTTGAAACAAGTCATACAACCAACCAAACCGAGTACAAATTTCGAACCCATCTGGGGATCGAATCCGGGACCTCTGGATCTTAATTCCGGTGGGCGAATCACTAGACCACGGAGGGTTGAACCTAGGTTCATTTGTGCAAGCAGATGGGGAGATCGATCGGGAAATTACAAACCGGATCAACGCAGGTTGGATGAAATGGCGACAGGTCACAGCAACTACATGCGACCCAAGAATGCCACTAAAACCAAAAGGAAAGATGTACAAGTCTGTTATAAGACCTGTCGTCATGTATGGATCGGAATGTTGGGCTGTGAAAATGACGGATGAAAGAAAATTGCATGCGGCAGAGATGAGAATGTTGAGATGGATGTGCGGAGTAATTGGATAAGTTAAGGAATGAGTACGTAAGAGGGAGTCTGAAAGTGGCGCCAGTGACAAAGAACATGAAAGAGAGCCGTTTACCTTGGACATGTTTCGAGACTGTAGTCATGAATGTGTCTAAAAAACTTAAGGACATGAATGTTGATAGATGTCTTAGTAAGTCCATTCATATCATTTATCACACCGGAAGGTGCTCGTGCTCATGAATGTACAAGAAAAGAGATCGGACGGACCATGTCGAGAGACCGATGAACGGAGAGAGCGATTTGAATGACAACATTCCAGTCCATACTGCTCAAGGTTTTGGCTTAGGTTTTATAGCCGGCCGCCTCCTGCGTGACACCAACTCTCTTTGGGTATGCTGTTGTTGGTGGTTTGCCCTCCACCATTCGGGTTCCCCAAGGTTCCTATTGATCTCCACCGTGCAATCTCCCTTAGTCGACTTTTACGACACCCATGGGATGAGTCTGGGCTGTCAAATTCTACGTTATTTTTAAGCCATCATGGAAGACCGGAGACCAGAATTTCGTGCCCGATAAATAGCAATCCGCTCGCCCCTATTACATAGGACCCAATATAATAGGTGAAACGTGGGTGTTAATTCACCACTGCCTACTACTTCGGGGGTAATTAGGCGTGAAATTATGTATGTAAGGTGACTCCCGGTCCGAAACGATTGTATGGAATCCTGTTAATCCAATATGTCATAATCTTTATGGTTCGCACGAAAGAGCACGTAAACCCTGAAATGAAATGTTCTTTGTTAATGTAATGACTTCGAAATGTATTAGTTTAGCACCGTCGGATTGATTTATTGCTAAACACCCTTCTCACCACAGCGGCGTGTTACTGGGGGAAAACAAAACGCAGCTTCAAAACCAGCTTTAGCCAATATAGCACTTACGGCTCTAACAATAGAAACCACTTGAATGTAGTAAAGATGTTACGGCAAACACAATTGCTGCAACTTGATTCGAGCGAAAACAAACCCTATTTATTTGAATTTAAAGGCCAGTATCGTAGCAACTCGCAGTCGAACAAAACGCTAGTACAAAACTGATATGACGTGAACTGCTTACAGAAACTTCAAAGCTTATTTTTAATCTGTGCCAAATTATACTCTGTGTTGTTCTGTTACGTTTTATTTTGCAACGCATTCACTTTGCGACTACTATTTTTTAGTAATGATGATTTAGTTTCGAGTTGTGGGTAGTTTGCGTATATTTTTCTGTGCATTTATTAGTGTTTGTAATTAAGTATATTTATTTTATTGTTGTGGGAAAGGCACGAGACCAACGCTAAATTAATAAATTAATTACAGCCGTGTGGTGACGGCAGAGCAGAATACAATTGTCACCACCCCCATCTCTCCCGTGGGTGTCGTACAAGGCGACTAAGGGTAAACACAGCAATGATTAATGGGCAGCAGCATTTCTCTCATACCACCTAGCAATATGAATTTGTACTGCGATTTATGTGCCCGATATATGGCAATAGGCTCGCCACCTGTTACATGGGACCGAACATAATTGGCGAAAAGTGGGTGTTAATTCACCTCTGCCTACCCCTTCGGGGATATAGGCGTGATTTATGTATGTATGTATGTAATTACAGACAAAGCGATGTTAATGTCCGCCTTCAATGATATGGTTTATAGGAGAATAAAAGTAATAAGCGAAATGGGGCTTGTGGGTAAATATTTAACATTTTTGCCAAAGGCCAAACAAATTAATCACAGAGGACGTCAAGAGTACCTAATGTCAAAAATATGACAATTCCAAAATAGGCGCCATTAATGCTATGGTCTAGATTAAAATGAAGTTTTTTCTCAATATTAAAGTTAATTGTCGTCTTTGAGTGCGGCAGTTAGTCGTTTATAAAATGGGCTTTGAATATTAATTAGTACGGTCAGCATCATAAGTCGATTACCACTTTAGCCCTCTGTCATACATACCAAAAACCCAGACGCATGCGCAGTAATAATCGACACAAATTTGTACGAACAACAGTGGTTCGTACAAATTGAATGAATGAATGAATGAATGAAATAAAGTTTATTTGGCAAAAAAGAAATTAACAATAATAAACACAAATTTAAATATTATTAGGCCAAATAGGTCCCCGCTCAGCTTATGCCGAGGCACATAGTGCTTCGACGCTGGTATTCTGCGGATACCATAATTATATATATATATATATATATATATATATATACTATTTAGATATACTAAACAATTGCCGTAATAGTTACTATTGTGTTAAGGTATTAATACATAAATACACATACATAAATCACGCCTATATCCCCGAAGGGGTAGGCAGAGGTGAACTAGCACCCACGTTTCGCCAATTATGTTAGGTGATTACGTGGTGACCTAATCACGGTCCCATGTAATAGGTAGTGAGCCTAATGCCATTTATCGGGCACAAAAGTCGCAGTACATTGCAATTGCTAGGTGGTATAAGAGGAACGCTGCTGCCCATTCCTCATAATTGATTTATTTAGCCTTAGTCACCTTATACGACACCCACGAGAGAGATTTGGGGCGGTGACAATTGTATTCCACTCTGCCGTCACCACACGGCACGTTAAGGTATTATAGTGTTAGGTAATCTATTTATGATGCTGACTGTACAAATAAGGCCAACAAATATGCTAATTAGGCCATCTATTGACAGTGAGGAGCTCGCTAGCGTAGTGGCATAGCGCGCTTGGCTTGCGATTGCGTAAACAAAGCAATGTCGCTAAGGCCGGTCATTGGATGGGTGACCAAATATTTATTATATCGAGTTCCTCTGTGCTTCGGAAGGCACGTTATGCCGTTGGTCCCGGGTGCATCTGTAGTCGTTAATGCCCACCAACCAGCACTGGGCCAGCGTGTTATGATTTATGGCCGAATCTCCCTATATTCTTCCATCCATAGGGAAGGCCGTGCCCCAGCAGTGGGGACATGAAGGGCTGGTGATGATGATGATGATTGACAGTTTCCGGAACTAGTACACTAGCTAATAGCTCCATCATGCGCCATGTGTATAGTACAGTCTATGGCGCCAACTGATCTTCCCCAGTGCACATTGACAGCCGCATCTATACAGGAAACAGAGCTCTGTTCAATGGCCCGGCCTCATGGACGTAGCATAAAAACAAGGACTGAGCACTAGAGCCGAAAATGCGAGTCCGATATGTATAGAGTCTTCTAATAGGGTTGTTCGTCATCTCTATTGACAATTGTCATGTCAACTTTTGTCGGGGGGCAATTGCGAAAAAGGGACAACTTCACATGGCTCGTTTTTCCTCTGATATAATTTGTTTTCCAAAGTAGACCTTATGCCGTACCTACGCTAGAAATGTTTTGTTTTTCTATAACACTATTTTGACAGTGCTCGGTCCGGATGTATTAATATTACGTCCATGCACGGCGTATCTTCGCGGATTAGCGAAACCACTGTTTGTCTTACAGAAATAACCTATCTGCTCGCGGCCGTTGAACCCGTGAATAAATAGAACTAGTTAGTTTGCCACCTTGTACGGCGGATGGCACTGGCTACATGGCCGCGATTTGTTGCGGTTGCGCAGAGTAATTGAGGTGGACTTGATCTTAGAGCCCGTACAATAATACATAGCTGCGAATGGGCGCGATGCGAATTCGCAACGCAGAAAACTACAACCCAGAAATCTGCCTGCGATGCGATTTGGTGCGGCAGACCTACACCCTAAATATACCCGAAAAATTTCATAGCAATCGGTCAAGTCAAGCCGTTTCGGAAGAGATCAATAATAAACACACAATTTTTATTAGAAGATTATTTAGTATGATAAGATTATCTACCAAAATGAAATTATCCAAAGGGCCGTGTGTGGCGACGGCAGAGTAGTGTCGTACAGTTTTTTATAAAAGAGTTATTAGCACAAATCAATCATGAGGAATGGGCAGCAGCGTTCCTCTTATACCACCTAGCAATAGCAATGTACTGCGACTTTTGTGCCCGATAAATGGCAAAAGGCTCGCCACCACAGATATATAAATTTTGATATATATTGATATATCTGTGCTCGCCACCTATTATATGGGACCTAACATCATTGGCGAAACAGGGTGCTAGTTCACCTCTGCTTACCCCTTCGGGGATATAGGCGTGATGTATGTTTGTATGTATGTGTATGTGTTATTAGCACAGTAGTGTGTTAATTATTAGTTCTATTTTGACATGAGCAATTGACCATTTCGATGTAGAGATTTGAAGTTCGCCCGGACTACCAAAAAGGTCGTGAATTGACTCCGCGACCCTCAGCCGTGTGGAAATCGATAACTGTTAAACTTGAACCCGTCGACGTAATTGGGGTGCCGCTCCCTCGCAGCCGAACAGTCCAATTGAGAAAGGCGCTTATTTTTGTATTTCAAATAATAGGTTTTGAAGTTGTAATGCTTAGGAGTGTGTCAAATGATAGAAATGCTGACGACTTGGTGGTTATAGCGTGAGCTCTTTGCCTTTTCTCTTCGAAAAAAGAACATTAAATAAAATACGCGCGATTATTTTTATTTTTGAATAACAAAGAGTATAAAAATCTGTAATAATTCTATTCATCTAGCATTGCATTACCTTTTCCATGCTGGCCTGGGAGCGAAAAAATAACGTAGAATTGGCCAGCCCCGTCTCGTCCCATGGGTGTCGTAAAAGTCGACTAAGGGAGATTGCCCGGTGTAGACCAATAAGCACCTTGGGGCACCCGAATGGTGGAGGGCAAACCACCAACAACAGCGTACCCAAAGAGGGTTGGTGTCAGGCAGGCGGCTGGCTGTAAAACCTAAGCCAATCAATCTCTCCGTTCATCGGTCTTTCGACAAGGTCCGTTCCGTCTCTTTTCTATAAATTCATTTATCACTAGCACCTTTACCTCTTTTCATACGAATCGAAAGGGAGTGATGGCTTAATGACGTCTGACCGATATGAATGGAAGAGGAAACATACTGCGTCGACCCGAGATAGCCTGGGAACAGGGCTGGGAGAAAAACAGCAAACAATTAACTTAAAAAATGTAACTGACAAAGTTCCCATAATCCAAACCCAATCTGCATACAAGAGCCGGTGATGAGTTTCTACAGTGTTTAAATTAAACCCGAGTCCGCGAAACCAGTTGCGTATGCGCAAGTAGAAGCGAAAGGAAAAAAACGCGACACGCAATTTCGAAATATGCCCGAGAAAAAATAAAAACAGAGTTGAACAACAAGTGCCAGCCACCCGGGGTGGATCATGCGAATTATCATAGTTTACGTGCCGTGTAGGAAGGTAGGAATCCGCCATTTTTATTTTCGCCACGCTGCAGAACTTTGTATTCTATTCTACAAGCGATTGGAACGCCTTGATGAAGCGTGGGGGCCTAGACTTGTAAAATCCAATCTATTCGAACGAATAGAATATAAAATGTAAATTTTTGACAACTTCTCTTACATTTCGTCGTTGATACTCCTATGCTATACCAAAAAAAAACAAATTTCGTCGTTGATACTACAATACCGCGTACCAACAGTGGTAAATATCGCGGAACTACAAAAAAAATTGGGGATATTTCATCCCAACAAATATTTCCAAAGTCGATTGATAAAACATGAAGTATTGTGGTAACTTGATGTACTGTTGTTCGTACATCACTGTTACTTTCATTATCGAAGAGTCAACAGTGGAAAAAAAACCTGCAAGTGCGAGTCGGGGGGCACGCGCGAAGGGTTCCGTACCATTATCTATAATAACTATAATGTAACCGCCTCCGTGGTCTAGTGATTCGCCAACCGGAATGAAGATCCAGAGGTCCAGGGTTCGATCGCCAGGGGGGTTCAAATTTGGGCTCGGTTTGGTTGGTGGTAGGACTTCTTTGAAGTCCGCCTGGCTAGCTACCACCATCTTATCAAAATCCGTCGCCATAATTATATTGTTAACAGCATTATTGTGTTCCGACAATGTGTGATAAGATAGCCAGCCCCTCTGTGGTTGACGGTTCCAGGTGAAGCTCGCATCACGTTTCTTGTATGGGAGCCGCTGAAATATTTATTTTATTCTGTTTATTATTATTTGTTGTTATAGCGGCAACAGAAATACGTAATTTGAGAAAATTTCTACTATCTAACTATCACGATTCATGAGATACAGTCTGCCCGGTTAGCATGACCACCGAAAAATGATATGATACATTTATCGCTTTGAACTGTCAAAAAACAATGGATTTTGACAGTTCTAAGTTATAAATGGCTTTATCATATTATTATCGTGTTAGTGGTCATGCTAGCCGGGCTGGTGACGGACGGACGGACGGATAGCGGAGTCTTACAAATAGGGTTTCCGTTTTACCCTTTGCTTACGGACCCCTAAAAACGTCCGCTATCGAAGCATCGCGCCACCAACGACAAAAGCTTAATCGTTACAAAGGAACCATTATTAGATTATTCAATTCAACATCAATATTATTGTTGGTTGGTTAACTTTCTCGTGTGATGTAAGATGTCATTCCTTATTTGAAAATTTGAACTTTCATTTCGAAATGTTGGCGTTGCGTTCCGTTGTTCGAAGTGGCGAGTGCAGTGATTATGACAGGTGACGTAAACGGTGCGATCTGTCAAGATGACAGGCCGTGGGCGGGAAACGAAATGTAGAAAGAAAAAAATGAATTGAAAGTGTCGGGGTCGGCTCAACAGGTCTTTCTTTTCCATTCTCTTCTATCAGGCGTAGACTCAGTACATATTCACTTTTCATTATTTTTCATAATACTGACATCTTTGCTCATTATTTTTAATATGTATTGCATACATATACATGATTAAAAAGAATACAATATGCTGTAACAGTCTTCCATGCTAGCCTGGGAGCGAAAAAATAACGTAGAATGTCCACAACGGTCCCAAGGGTATCGTAAAAGTCGGCTTAGGGAGATTGTCCGGTGTAAACCAATAAGCACCTTGGGGCACCCGAATGGTAGAGAGCAAACATCCAACAACAGCATACCCAAAGAGGGTTGGTGTCAGGCGGGCGGCCGACTGTAAAACCTAAGCCAAATCCTTGAGCAGTATGGATTGGAATGTGGTCATCACAATCACCCTTTCCGTTAATCGATCTCTCGACATGATCCTTTCCGTCTCTTTTCTATACATTAAAAGGGATTGATATTAATGGAAGAGGAAACATACTGCGGCGGCCCCAAATGAAGTCAATGGGAGGAAGATCAAACTATTGCAGCTGATTTTATTGCTTTTCTACCGGTATGTATGTAATTTCAAACACCACCTTTCACGTGTCGACTGATTATTATTTAGGTTACGATCTGAAACAACATCTAGATACCGCACGTCCCAGATGATCTAACCCTAAACAAATGCACGTGCAATTCTATGCAGCCATTTTGCTTAGACATTGACTCATTCCAAAAGCAGAACGCTATCTGCCCCTTTGTTGCGACATCTCGGGAAACGAAAGTGAACAAAAGAAAAAATTAAAAGCATTCCAATTCCAAATTTGAAGCGGCCTTCTTCGCCACAGACCATCTAACAATAATTGTAGCGTTCTTATACGGAACGTTTAAAATTTAAATAGACGTGACCATAAGTACAGATAAGAACGTCACTTGACACATGGCATTACAAAAGTGACACGCGGTGTGTGATTATTCGGATTTGGTAGGCTTTCATTAAATGTCTGCCGTGTAATGAATGACACTTTCTCCCAGTTCAATCAAGTTCAATGACAAAATGAGGTGATGCAATCGCTTCTGTCAAGTAG
Source organism: Cataclysta lemnata (assembly GCA_963931975.1). NCBI lineage: Eukaryota > Metazoa > Arthropoda > Insecta > Lepidoptera > Crambidae > Cataclysta > Cataclysta lemnata. The sequence goes on from OZ008364.1 coordinate 3,701,647, forward strand.
TTTAATATATAGCCATTAGCGGTTTTAATTCATAACTGCCGCACTCAGAGACGTCAATTAACTTTAATGAGTACTTAGTGTCAAAAACATTCATTGAAATCGAGACCATAGACCCGGAAAGAATAGCGACGAGTTTTGAATTCTCAGTTTTTGACATTAGGTACTCATTAACGTTATTTGACGTCTCTGAGTGCGGCAGTAAGTCTCTGTGTTTAACTGCCGCACTCAGAGACGTCAAATAACGTTAATGAGTACTTAACGTCAAATAATGACAATTCAAAACTAGTCTTATGGTCGTTTAAGTTCATGGTCAAGATTTGAATGAAAATTTTTGACGTTAAATACTCATTAAAGTTAATTGACGTCTCTGAGTGCGGCAGTTAGTCGTCCCATTATAATTATGTAGAGAGGAAAGCATAAATAGATTTTATGTACATAAAATACTACTCTACTAATAGAATATAATTGTAAATTTTTGACAGCCACGTTTTCGCCATGTTGCTCTTTAACACGTCAGTGTTATACGTTTGTATTCTAATCTATTCGTTCGAATAGATTGGCTATGTGCCTATGTCTGTCGAAATATTCTTATTTATAAAAATGAATTGCTGTGCGTTTGTCCCGCTAAAACTCGAGAACGGCTGGGCCGATTAGATGGTTTTGGTTTTGAAATCATTGTTATGGACCAGGCAAGGCAAAAAGGTGAGAAAATATGGAAAAATTCCGAGTAAAATAATAAAAAAACAACAATTTCATTTTCCCATTGTACCTGCTTTCCTGTCAAACATTTGACGTTCGTCCGTTCGGTACGGTGTTTGGGCATGACAGCATCAAATCGTAACCATGGCTACGGGATAATTTATATGGCATCACAGTATAGTCAGCTAGTTTTCAATCATATATCAATCAAATAATACCTACGTTGTGAATATTTGAACTAAGGTTATTCTCAAAGGCTCTAAGAAACCCGAAAACCAAATGGTTCCTTGGCTATAATATTGTTCTCGGCTCCAGATCGCAAATAAATTGGATCGTTAAATTTATGGTGGATTAAGTGCGTCGCTAATGGCGTGTAATTGAATGTCACTGTGCACTGGGGTGACAATGCGATGTGACTTTGGGAGGACATATCCGAAAACATTATAATTATGCTTTCTATTTTCTTACATACATACATGAATCACGCCCATATCCCCGAAGGGGTAGGCAGAGGTGAACTAGCACCCACGATTCGCCAAGTATGTTAGGTCCCATGTAAGGTGGCGAGCCTATTGCCATTTATCGGGCACAAAAAACGCTGCTGCCCATTCCTTATCACTGATTTACCATTAGTCGCCTTGTACGACACCCACGGGAGAGATTTGGGGTGGTGACAATTGTATTCTACTCAGCCGTCACCACGTTCCGACTGGGAAATCGTTATCAAATAATCTGGGAAATTAGTTATTATGTTTTTATTTGTTTCAATACCAAACTTAATCGTTTCTTGCGGGCTACATCCTAATGCAATAGATACGTAACACATACTACATAATATCATGCATACTGTTATATATTAACTCTTTGGCTAACGTTGCTAAGTAACCATTATTATTCGAATGTCATTCTTTTACATACAACATACGGAATACACGAATTTACCAATACTAATTTATATAAAACATACAAATTACAAATATTAAACAATGCTATCCATAATATTTTCTGTTTTTATTTCAACATTGTATAAATGTTAGTAAAACTAGTACTTTTTTCGAACTTTTTCTAACTACAATATTCTTTCCAATTGATTAATGTTAGAAAAATTATCACAAAGAAAGTGTGGTGTGTATGCATCTGCCCGGAATGCAAAATTATAGTACTGCTCGCTGATCATGAGTGATGACTAATTTTTTCGAACTTTTTCTAACCACTATTTTCTTTGTTAGTATAATAGCGGTCTGGTCCTAGACGGGCTATATTTTCACGAAAATGTATAGCTGCAATAGTGTAGCTGGCAGCATCAGCCAGCTTTTACGGCTAGACTGTGCAACACTCGGCTATATTTTAATATGGGCAGTATATATTGTCACATATTTTTAGTAAAGCTGATGAATGTTTAGGGTCCCAGCCATATTGCCGCTAAAGTCGCTTTGCAATCGAAAATACTGCTCTATTTTTCAGTCACTTTTATTGTTATCTCGCTTTACGGCAGTGCGTCTCTCTTCATGCAACGTGAAGTTACCCCGATTCATTTGAGTAGCATAGCTATGTTCGTGTTTGTTTATGTTTATAGTTTGACGGTTATATTAAAATACGGACCGGTCAAATGCAAAAATAATTGATTTCATCAATGAAGTGAGTGCAATTTTACCCTCAATTGTGGATTGTGAAATGCGGAACCTACAAAGACAGTTTTGACTTTGATTTTAAAACAATGTAAGCGCTGTTGCAACGCATATAAGTTCATCAGTCATTGTAGCTACACTAGCCATGTATGTAGCCCGTCTAAAGACAAAATAATGAGCCATACACTGCTCCGGAAATAGTGCCGAGAAATACATTTTCCAGCTATATGCTGCATTAAAATGTTCTTTGTATTGCTAGAATATAGTCGCCAATGTTGTAGCCACATATTTTATCAAAAGTAGAGCCCGTCTGGGGAAGCTTTAAGAGCTTTAATTTAAAACATATAACAGATGTTGGGCCAGGCCAAGAGTCCCCGAAACCGACGGGCTTGCATGAAGACATGAATGAGATTGGATGAAGCGAAAGAAGTATGTAAGGATCTCAGCAAGTTGAAAGAAGTGATCTCTACCTACCCCTGTAAAGCGTGACATATTATGTATGTAAATTTTTAACATAATTCTTTTGTGGTCACCCTACTAGACGCGAGTAGCTCCTTAAGGAGAAGCCTCCAAATTGTACCAACACCGAGCTTGCGATGCGAGAGACGAAGGGCTTACCAATTTAGGAACTTTCACTAGCAGACGCTAATTTGAATAATTCCTTTTCACGAAGCGATTCGCTTGTTTCTAAATTGTGTCTGTCTGTGTACGTAGTATTGGCGATGGCGGTGTCGACTGGAGTGCGGTGTATAAAAGAAAATAATCTGTAGTGTATAACGAAAAATACTCTCTCTTAGTAGGGGAAGGTGGCGTACCGACATAATAACTAGAGCTGGTATCTACTATAGTGTAAGCAATTAGTTTATGTCACACCTGACCATAAAGTGGACTTTTCCGATCGCTACGCGACAAAAAACTATGTTCATACCTCGGGCGATAATAAAGATAACCTCAGATCGCATATTTCTGGTACCTATATAATCTACTGATAGGTACATGCAGCTAGACATTTTTGTTTATATATAATTTCAATTTGAACTGATTTTCAAATTGGCGGTTTTTTAGTTTAAATTAAACAAATATTAAATTGGTACATGTATTTTTTTTTGCAACTACTACATTTGCACAATTAAACAAAGCACTATCCATAAATTTTCTCTGAAATCCCAAATAACCCTATTCCAAATGACCCTTCATTACCTACAGTAAAGTTACAACGAAAAAGACCCTAGCCAAGTAGCCAATATATCAAACGTATAGAATACAAAATGTATGAAACTGACGTATTACAGAGAAAAAAATGCGTCAGTTTCATACTTTTGTTTTCTATGCGTTCGAAATTCGAATTATAAGCCACGTGGTTAGGCACTGTTTGAAGGAAGTTTGGCGCGCTTTCAATGGCGTCAGTCAGATTTTTGTCAAAAATTCTTTCAGAGTGGACTTTGTGCAGTGAAAGTGATTTTATTTTGACCTACTTTTGCTAGCCTGTAAGATGCTGGGCCTTTGTCCAGCAATGGGATATTACAGGCTAACTTTTTTTTATACTAAAAATTATTACCCAAATTTTTCTTGGTGTAACCATTTTTGTTATATTTATGAGGTTTTTAAATAACAAACCAATACTGAAGAAAGGACATTAAACACTTGTTCAGTAAACTGTTCCTTAACATGGGATTAGGCAAATTATTTTTTTACTAAGCCAACGGTCAGCGATATTGTTATGGTCCATTAAGTGTCACATGACATGTCACACGGCCTGTCTTGCCGGTCGGACGAGAACCGCTAACATATATATATACCTATAGTATACTATGACATACATACATTACATAAATCACGCCTATATCCCCGAAGGGCAGGCAGAGGATTTAACACTCACGCTTCGCCAATTAGGTTAGGCAGAAAATCGCAGTACATTGCTAAGCCTGGGTAGTATAAGAATTGCTAAAAAACCTGGCGTTGCCCACAGAGAAGTAAAAAAACGCGTGAACAAAAAACGATGATCCATTGTTCCGTTTACAAGGACCTTTTAGATATTTATAAGTATTTCATAACTGCTTGGATGGTAAAAAATCTAGAGGTCATTAAGTCATTACTAATGTAGGTCTGGATGATTTTTAAATAATTCAAATTTATTTTGTCTATCAATCAGAATCATCAAGGGTGAGTTTTATTTTTGGTTGGCTATTATTTAATATTGCTTATAATAATACATACTTATAGGTAAATTAATACCCAGTTAAAATTAAATGTAACCCGCGAAATAAAGACACGCCGTGTGGTGACGGCCGAGCAGAAATACATTTATTACCACCCCAAATATTTCCCGCGGGTGTCGTACACAGCGACTAAGGGCCGGTTTTTTGATCCATAGTTAACTCAACCAATTGTTAAAAACTGTTACTAATTGCTAAATATCAGTCTGATATGTAACCATTAGTAACAATTTAAGTTACTAATGGATAAATATAAGTCTGATATTGTTACTAATTGTTAAATATCCGTGATATTTAAAGATAAATAACAATTTTTAACAATTGGTTAACAGTTAACTGTGCATTAAAAAACCGGCCCTAAGGATTAAAAACTTAAACAGTGATGAGGAATGGGCAGCAGCGTTCCCATTGTACCACACAGCATACTGCAATTTAGGTGCCCGATATATGGCAATAGGTTTGCCCCAAACAAGATACTGAAAATAACGAATCGTGGGTGCTAATACAGGTCTTCTATGCTGGCCAGGGAGCGAACAAATAACGTAGAATAGGCCAGCCCCGTCTCATCCCATGGGTGTCGTAAAAGTCGACTAAGGGAGATTGCCCGGTGTAGACATTTAAGCACCTTGGGGCACCCGAATGGTGGAGGGCAAACCACCAACAACAGCATACCCAGTGTCAGGCGGCCGGCTATAAAACCTAAGCCAAAACCTTGAGCAATATGCATTGGAATGTTGTCATTCCAATCACTCTCTCTGTTCATCGGTCTCTTGACATGGTCCGTTCCGTCTCTTTTCTAAACATTAATTCATCACTAGCACCTTTACGGTGTGATGAATGATATGAATCAAAAAGAAGTGGAAAGCCCTCCACTTCTTTTGACACGGCACCTGACCGATAAGAATGGAAGAGGAAACATACTGCGCCGACCCCAGATAGACTGGAAACAGGGCAGGAAGAAGAAAGGGTGCTAATACACCTCTGCCTACCTCTTCGGGGATATACAGGCGTGATTTATGTATGCATTATACCTATTTCATTTGAATTGTTCTACAGCAAATGTATTTAACATGGTTTCTTAGATAACAACTCACTGCAGAGGTGTTTACAAACGCTGAAAGTGGGGTAACCCCATGCTTACAATCGGCCATTGGTCCATTTGGACGCGGAAACTGACTCCTATTACCAGGTACTAAGGTTCAACTGCCGGAGATTTGAGTGCGTTGGCTTTGCAATCGCAAATCTTTAGCAAACAAGCTAGTGATAAGTGTAACTGGGACAGCGCTATACAACCGTTGCCTAGTTAAGTCCTTGTCGCGTAAAGCTACTCGCAAACGCAATAAAACTAGGCGTTTATCACATAAGTTAGACGGGCTAAAAAGGCCATTTAAGCAATATCGCCAGAAGTGATTCATTTCCTGATTCCAATGGCTATCTTCTGTCTGTCTTCTTCTTCTGTAAACTTTTAGAAAAAGGAATATAATAAAAAATTCGTGGTGCGATTTTTAACTACAAAAACTACACTAATTGAAGACTATAACTGATTTACAATACCCTACAAGATTAGATTAGGTCTCATGTAATAGGTGGCGCTGGCGAGCTTTTTGCAGTCCGTAGGGCACATAAATCGCAGTATATTGCTAGGTGGTACACGGGGAATGCTGCTGCCCATTACTTATTGCTGTCTTTGCCCTTAGTCGGCTTGTGCGACACCCACGGGTGAGATTAGGGGGTGGCGGTAATTTGATTCTGCTTTGCCGTTGCCATTGACATTTATTAAACACTGTCATTTCAAATACAGTTAAAAAATATTGAAAACATAGCCTGCCCAGCCCGACCCCTTTGCTTGCATCTTTCAAAAAATTAAAATAAAAAACTAAAAATCAAAACAAAGAGAAACAAGTGCTGGCGTGTTACGCGCCAAAAAATATCACGAAAAAGAAAGCTCGAACCAGATTTTACGTGTCACGTTATGCATTTGTAAATGCAAGATGTATGCGCAGATCTCTCCTCCGATCACTGCCTCCGTTAAATATTCACAAGACAAACTTTTGTGTTTACTCTCTCAACTACTCTAACATTTGACACGATCGCCGTGATGTGGTTTATTAGCAATACGCCACTTTTATACGTCATTTGTATTGTATTCTAATTTTCGATTCGACAACTACTCTAACATTTGACAGGACGGTGTCGCCATGTTTGGTTTTACTTTAATACGTCAGTTTTAAAAACATTTGTAGTCTATTACTACTATTTGTTCTACTCAGTTCTACTGATAGATCAGCCACATGTCTAGAGATGACCTTTAAGCACTGATATTAGAATGGTTATTGTCACCTTCTGCTTCTCCCTGCCCTATTCCCAGTGTATCTGGGGTTTGTATGTAGTATGTTTCCTCCATTCTAATCCATCATATTAGTCAGACGTCATCAAGCCTGCTCTCCCTTTTGATTCATTTCATCCATCACACCGGAATGGAGTTACTATTAAATGAATGTATAGAAAAGAGGCTTTGGGTAACATATACATAACATTTATTGAACATAATAACATTGTTGACACAGAGCAGAGCAACACACCATCTTCTAGCCGTCTGTTTTCATACACACTTCTGATTCAACCTCAACGGTTTCCTCTTTGTTCAATCAGAAATGTATTAATGCAAATCTAATTTGTATTATTTGCATGAATAACATAAACATTTGAACGCGGACAATATAGGCGACTTAATTTATGTAATCGCAGCGCGCGTGAGTCCATTGTGCATTCAGCGCGTTAATGCTGCACAGGGCTGCCAACATTGTAATAATGGCAATACATGAAACTGACATATTACAGAGAATACAACATGGCGGGCGATCGTCGTTTCAAATCAAATGTAAGAGTAGGTAACAGAAAATTGGTATTCGTTTGATAAGCCGTGTGGTGACGGCAGAGCAGAATACAATTTTCACCGCCCCCATCTCTCCCGCGGGTGTCGTGCAAAGTGACCAAGGACTAACTGATTTAATACAGTAAGATTTATTTTGCAACCCATTTTTATGTTAATGATCTCAATCGACATTTAAATAGCTTACGAAGAAAAATATATTACAAAGAAAAATGTGTCAGTAAAAGTTCGAAAAGTTATAGTCTCTTGATGCGGGAATCGAACCCGCGTCTTCCGAAATACGGGCTGCTGATGATGATTTATTCTTTGTACAACATTTATAAAGATGATAATTAAAAAGTACTTTGTGAAAAGCGCACGATGTAGGTAATAACTTATGAGAATTTATTATCGTGTCAAAAAAAAAAGTAAATTTATCTCCATTATTAATGTAAAACCCAATATGGTCGCTAAAGACCTAGCTAGATGTTAAAAATTGACCCTAAATAAATAAAATAATCTCTTTCTTTTTCTTTCTTTCTTTCACATACCTTGCTTATGGATTGAACATAGAGCGAATGGGCCATAACCCACCACGCGTGATGGGCTATGGCCAAATTTAAAAAAGAAAGAATATTCATTTATTGATCTACCAATATTTGTGTACACGATTTGATAATAGTGAAATTATTAATTCTAGGCTAGGGCTAACAAATAATTACAGACGAATACCTCTTCTTCTCCCTGCCCTGTTCCCAATCTATCTGGGGTCGGCGCAGTATGTTTCCTATTCCATTCATATCGAGCAGACGTCATCAGGCCATCCACCCCCTTTTGATTCATATCATCTATCACACCGTAAAGGTGCTAATGATGAATGAATGTATAGAAAAGAGACAGAACGGACCATGTCTAGAGACCGATGAACGGAGAGAGCGATTGGAATGACAACATTCCAATCCATACTGCTCAAGGTTTTGGCTAAGGTTTTACAGCCGGCCGCCTGCCTGACACTAACCCCTTTTTGGGTATGCTGTTGTTGGTGGTTTGCCCTCCACTATCGGGTGCCCCAAGGTGCTTATTGGTCTAAGTCGACTTTTACGACACCCATGGGATGAGACGGGGCTGGCCTATTCTACGTTATTTGTTCGCTCCCAGGCCAGCATATAACAATGAAAAAAATAATATCAAAAGAGCTACTGGCCATTGTCTGCCATCCTAGCATCTACAGATATTGATATACCTTACCGGACGCTTCCACCCGTATTTACAAACAAAACTTTTATTAGTAAAGAAGCAACACTGTGCGAAGTAAGACATTTCTTAATGCGTTTTGTCACTCGAGTATTGTCTATGAATAGGTTTTTGGGACCCTGTGCGTTAACGCACCTCATTGAGTGCAGGCCAGATAAGTCCGCGCGCGAGGGGTGGCGCTGCTCGCTAACATTGACGCTCCTAGTCAAACAAAATAGTAGACGAAATTTTAGTTCCAATTTTGACCACGTGCGGTCTTATCTGGCCCGCACTCTAGTAATGTTTATGAATATGGGTGTTCGTATTTATTACATTTTCTTAATTTCTGATTTCTTTGTTCACAGGTAAAGCTCGGTGTGCGATCAGAAACAATTCGGAGGATATCTACTAAGTAGCTGCTATTACATCAATGCAGCTATGCTATGCCGCCTTGCAATGTATTGCGGTTTGCGCGCCCGATAGATGGCAATAGGCTCGCCACATATTACATGGGACTTAACCTAATTGGTTAAACGTGAGTGCTAATTCACCTTTGGGGATATATGAGTGATTTATGTATGTATGTGTAATGTATTAGGTACATCAATGCCTATCTTACCTTAAGGAAGGACATAGATGGACAATTGGACATAGAGCTCCTATTCAGGTAGACCTATCCACTAAATCCCGAGACAGACCACTGTCGAGTGGGGGGGAGAGATTTTGTCCACGTTCCGTGCCGTGTTATGCCTGTAGAAGGTGGTAATTACCAAAATAAACTGTCTCGCCGCGGTCGCGACCAACGGACCCGAGTAATTTTGGATGTCTTCCCCCGCGAGGTTTAGGTAAACTTCGAATTAATTCCAGAAATAATTGTCATTATAACCCTGTTGCAGACAATTGGATTTTTTTGTGCTGTATTTTTAAGATGACTTCTTGCATTTTGTATTTCAACTTAACCCTTGATGATGACGTATTAATTAATCGAAATAATAATAACTCAGTAGGATTAGCTAAAAGACTCTCGAAATGATCGAAAGCTATTTAATGTCTCCACCACAGGCCTCCTGTATGGATTGGAGTACATATATAGGACCATGGACCATAACCCACTATGCTGGCCTAGTGCGTATTGGTGGGTAAGAGTGGTTAAGTAAAAGTAGTATTAATTAATACTACGCTATTGTTTGAACTTCAGCTAGCTTGAATTTTAGTTAAGTAGGTAGGGTACTTGATGATTTTTATTTAAAATTATCTATGCAAATGTTTGAAAAATTATTACAAAGTAAATAGTGATTAGAAAAATTTCGAAATATTACATTCGCATCAAGACAATAATTATTGAACTTTTTTTAAGCACAATGTTCTACTGTGTAGTTTTGTGTTTCTCCACTTATCTCCGGTTCAATATTATGTTTATGCTCCTTAAAATAAATAATACAGTGCCATTGGAGAGGATGTGAAGCGTCAGGTGAACCTAATTTGTTGTAAGAGTAATTTTCTCCTGCCTGCAAGGGTAAGGGTAGTAAACTAGGGAAGATCATCTACATCAAAGAAATATATCGATATAACATTTCAATTAATTGCGCTGAATTATTTATTGAAATAAGTTATTTCAGCGCAATTATACTTCAAATAAACTGTTTTCGTGTGTAAACAGTTATGTAGAAAGGAAATTATGGTTAAAAAAAGTTCGAAAAAGTCTTGATGCGGGAACTATAATTTTTGTAACATTTATATAATGCTCAAATAAAAATCAAAATAATAAATAAGAGTTGAGACGAACATTAGACTGGACATGATATGTGGTGAGTACAATCGGCCATTCATAAATTAATTTGTAAAGGAGACTACAGTAAGCGTGCTGTTGTGATTGCCGCATATGTGGCAGGTTAAGGTTACAGAGTTAAAAATATAGTTGGTTTCACAAGAGCGTTACGGCACCTCTGTCAAACAAACGTTACGATTGTACAGTGACCATACATACATACAATACATATGTCACGCCTTTCTCACAGTGGTAGGCATAGGCCACTTCTTTCCATTTGCTACGATCCTTACGTACTTCTTTCGCTCCTTTCAATCTCATTAATGTCTTCATGCATGCCCGCCAGTTTCGCGTTCTTTTGATCTGGCACTTTTAATAGACTTTCAATTTGATTATGACAGTTCCTCCTAGGCCTTCCCCTTCTCATTTCTCCATTTACTTCCATACTGCCATATAAATCCTTTTTGTCATACCCCTTTCAGTTATTCTTTCGACGTGGCCAAACCATGCGAGCAACTCTTTCTCAATAATAATTCTTGTCATTATGTCTCCTTTCAAACCACACCACAGTGACCAGCATTAAGTTAGAATATACAAAACTGCCGAATAACTCCAATTGATTGTCAATGTTAACTAGTTCGATGTAAAATAGAAAGTCGATTGACAATATTTTACATTTTGTGGCAATATCTGCCGCTTGCCTATGGTGGGTAAAGAAAGTGGTTAAAAACAGGAAATACGATATTGGTAGAACTTTAGCTAACTTGAACTTTGAGTTGGTTGATGATGATTTCAGTTAGGTAGCTGTGCGCCACTCCAATTTTCTCTGATTCAGTGGCAAAAATTGTGTGGACCAAGAAACCGGGATTTGTGCGGCTAACTAGCTGAGGGGGTGGGTAGAGTTGATTGAACACCCACCTTTCTCCCAACATTTTTCGGTCCCATGTAATAGGGTACTGATCTATGGGGACATTGAAAGGCTATGATTTTCTTTATAATAGACATGGAAGCTCATGACCTTCATCTCACCTGACGGTAAGTGACGACTAGGGTCCAAGAAAAAATCGAGCTTCTAATGCCGTTTACATTATTACTATGGCGACAGATTTTGATAAGATGGTGGTAGCTAAGCTAGCCAGTTGGACTTTAGAAAAGTTCTACCACTAACCAAACAGAGTACAAATTTTTTCTCCTCTGGGATTGAACACGGGACCTCGAGAGCTAATTCCGGTGAGCGAACCTCTAGACCATAGGCGGTTAAAAAACGATGTCTATTGTCACAACAATGAAGAGGGTGGACAGCGCGAATACATTCAGAGTAGTACAATCAATTTAGAACCCCAATCCGATCGAATCAAGTTTGAAAATAGCGTAGCGCTGTTCATTTGTTTACAATTGTTGTTCAGTAGATATTACCCAGCCAGAATTGTATGCCGTCCCGTTCTGGCGCCTTAGAAATAATAGAGATGGAGCATTTGAAATTCGTTGTTGCAGCCGAGACGAGACGTGCCGGACGTATCCGGCCGCTGGCGTCGACCACGTGCGAGCGCAGGATATTATGACTTCACTTTTATTTTATGTACTCTTGAGATTTAGTGACGTGCTTGTACATTTTGGATCATTGAATCTATTTTTAATCTCACATACATAAATCACGCCTTTATCACCAATTTTTCGCCAATTAGGTTAGGTCCCATGTAAAAAGTGGAAAGCTTATATCGGGCATCATATTTTAAATATATTTATTGATTACATTAGAACAGCCCCTCTAGACAAGTGGCTTCTCTAATACTGAAATACGTTAAATAAAAACAAAGGATATTCTTTGTGTCCTTTCAGTATTGCACTTCTCAGCTATCTGTCAATGAACTGCCCCTTTAGATCAAACGAAGAGAACATGTTTTGCTCACACACATACCTTGCCTATATTTCATTCGGCAGAAGTGTTTTATGAATTAATCGAAGCTCAACAGTGTCAGATTTAATCTGAAAACTTGTCCTAGCAATATTGTGGATGAAATCTAAAATTAAATGTACAGATAATATGATTGGATTGACAGGAACATGAATTGTCGTTAGTTATATTTATATTATTATACGAGTATATTACCCATACCAATATTACTAGTACCCTAGTAGTTAACCTACTTATATTCTGAATCTGGAGCAAAATTATCACCTTTTGCTCTGGACACTTTTTAACATTAGATTAACTAGGAAATTATGTTGACCTTTAAATTAAGTATTTTATGAGACACGAAAGAAAATGCAGCAGGTGTTCAACGGAATTATAACGCTAAGAACTATATTTGAGCAGATGGAAGGTTGTATAATTCAATATTATATTATATATTATAATTCAATATATTACACACGATGCGAAATGCACCCTTGGCCAGGTTATGACTCTTAAAATGCCTATAACTTAAAGCCCCTGGGTGTTAATTCACCTCTACCTAACCCTTTGGGGATATAGGCGTGATTTATGTATGTATTCTTTTTGAGGCATCATGTCGACATTGAATATCGATTGCACTATAACAATCGATCACAGCACATCCCTAGCGTGCGATATGGCAAAGGTTCGTTGCACTCTCGCTCGCACTGCGTTCACTGAATGCACAGTTCTTAAGATAAAAATTGTATTTTAAGAGCAGTTTGGTACATTTAATGACAAAACGTGTTACTTTATGTGGTATTGGCAGTTGGGGTCAGTATACATGTAGATACTCATTAAACCGTTAGAAATATTCTTCAAATAGAGAGCCGTAGAGTCTACGACGTAGACAGATCTTCGAAATTGGCATTTAAAAATGTCGACCTTGTTCTTGCAAATAGAAAAAAAATGGGGTTACAATAAAAAGAGTATATAATACAGTCCAAACACACTGGTCAAGCACATTTGGCAAATAAAGTCTATTTTTTTATCTCGGATACTAAATTGACGCGTGCAAATGTCTTGTTTTTTTTAATCAACTCTAAACAATACAGTCTGTATAGTAAAGAAAGTAATAAGTAAATAAAGTCTTTAAAGTTTATTTTTTGTCATGTTTTATTGTTTAGAGTTGAATATGTATGCTATTGTTGATGATTCACCATTCGGATGCCCCATGTAGCATAAGGGTATGCCTACTGAGCAATGATACATGGTTTGGTTTAATGGTCAAATTAGCCAAAAGGTCCTCCAATAGTAGTAAATGTTTGTGTAATGGCCACCCATACCTGCCCTTGATTCATGGTTGTTTAAATGTTTATGTAAGTAGTTTATTTTCAACATTGTATTCCTTTCTGCTGTAATCACATAGCTCTACCTAAAATAAAATTTGCTCACTATGTAACAAATAGATCGACCAATAACATCGAAGTTGATATTGATATTCTTGGTTTATTCTTAAAAAAGCTAGTTTTTTTTTTAATTCACCCTATATTTTAGGGAAGGCAAAGGGTCTAGCCCATACAGCCAAGTCTTTAGTGTATATTTTATCTGTAATCTTATGAAATAATGAGTGGGTGAAAAGTATGAATGAAATGAATTTTACGTTAAAATATGGGTGCCACATATTTTAACGCATCTTGGCGCGAATTGAATGGTAACAGAGTTAATGATGGTGCTTGATGAAATGGATAAAACCACTTTTTATAGTGATCTTCACCACAACATCAAACACATCATGAGACTTATTTTCGAATATTCTGCATAATTGCACATCAACACGGATGCTTGTGCATCCAAATAACACCACTTTCACTGCACAAAATCCACTCTGTAACAATTTTTGAATTAGTGAAAATAAATCTGACTGACACCACGAAACGCGCCAAACACACTTCTTAAAAAAGTTAGTCATGGCTGGCACTTGACAGTTCTCACTTTTTTTTTTTAAATATTTTTTGGCTTGGCATCTAGAACAGTTCTCACTGGCGCCACAAACCACAGATAAAACATACCTTAACTATATTTCTAAAACAGGTTTTATTCTAAATCGTCGCATAGATTATATAGTACTGCATTATCTTGAATATAATATTTATAACTTTTAAGCTACAGAGTAAATAATGCAATAAAATAAACGCTTTAAACAAATCCATAAAAAAACGGTTATATTATGCCATTTGGAGGTAACAGCTGATATCTTAGGTGATTTCCGAAATAACGTGCACACAACTCTGTTGCCAGATGCAAATTTTAATAATTTTATGAATAAACAAAACTGTCGGACCGGTCTCGCAACGGTATACCGTCCATTCCGAATATTAGGGTCACCCCACTCACGCTCGCATTTGAGAGCTGTTTGTATGGAATTTCAATCTTTCTGTTTATAAAACAGGAAAACTGACTAACTGACTGACGTATGCCCAGCCCAAACTACTAGGATTAGAAACTTACTATTTTGCGCTATACTTCCTTTTATAGTGTAGGTGAGTGCGCACTAAGAAAGGACTTTTGGAAATTCAAGGGAATGAAATGAGGGTTGAAGTCCGTCACTCCTAAAAGGAAACTATTGAGATAAGATGGGTATTCTAAAAGTCGACTGAGGGATATTGTCCGGTGTAGACCAATGAGCACCTTGGGGCACCCGAACGGTGGAGGGCAAACCACCAATAACAGCATACCCAAAGAAGACAGGCAAGCGGCCGGCTGTAAAACCTAAGCCTTGAATAGTATGCATTGGAATGTTGTCATTCCAATCACTCTTTCCTTTCATCGGTCTCTCGACTCGGTCTGTTCCGTCTCTTTTCATTCATCACTAGCATCTTTCCGGTGTGATGGATGATATGAATCAAAATGGAGTGGATGGCTTGATGACGTCTGGCTGATATGAATGGAAGAGCAAAACATACTGCGCCGACCACAGATAGACTGGGAACAAGGCAAGGAGAAGAAGAAGTATAATTCGCCTGTAATTTTTTATTACAAGCGAATACTTACTAGCCATAAAATATTTATAGTATCTGTAATAGTGTAAAGCGTCGGTGCTAGTTCACCTCTGCCTACCCCTTCGGGGATATAGGCGTGAATTATGTATGTATGTATGTAATAGTGTAAACAAATGTTGGTGGATCAGTAAATAATAAACAGAGTTAAGTGATCAGACTGAAGATCCATCTTATCAAAAATCTGTCGCCATAATAATAATGTTACCAGCATTATTGTGTTCCGACAATGTGTGATAAGATAGCCAGCCCCTCTGTGGTCGAGGGTTCCAGGTGAAGCTCGATTCCATCTTCGGCCCTTATCGTCAATTACCATCAGGTGAGATGAAGGGCAAGAGCTTCCGTGTCTAGCATAAAAAAGATTCTATCAACGCAAGTAGCAGATTAATGTAGAAACTTAATTTGCGGTTATTGACCACAGAACAAGCCAGCAATAACTTAAACAAGCTCCAAGTGTTTACTCATCACTTAGGCCGGCTATCTTGGTAGTGTTAGTAGCTGCTAACAAAGTCAAAGTCAAAATTCGTTTATTCATATCAGAATCTGGCCGGCTAGCATGACCACCGAAACACGATATGATATAGCCATTTATCGCGTTGAACTGTTAAAAATCATTGGATTTAACACTTTAATAAGCCTAATTTGAATAATTGAATACGCATATAAGACTATATATGAAAGATATAGCTATTTATCGCTTTGAACTGTCGAAAATCCAATGATTTTTGTAAGTTCAACGCGATAGATGGCTATATTATATCGCGTTTCGATGGTCATGCTAGCCACCAGCTATTACAATACCGATTCATATCAAATAGTAGAAAGGTGTCTTCTAACCAGTCGGCCTCCGATTACAGTTGGAACAATAATAATTAATCACTAAGTTGCAAGATGACACGAACTAAGTTGCATGCAAGGTCGCTTTGTGTTCAATCAACATAATAATTTTTCAACTTTTTCTAACCATAATATTCTTTTTAGGTATTATTTTTTCGAACATTTATTTATATAATGTTTAAATTAATATGAAAATAGTGTTCAACATTGTCTTAGCTTAGGGTAACTAACACGATATACCTACTGCGGGCCTAGCACGGGGACGTGGACAAGTCTCTCTACATCACTTGACAGTGTTTTGTCTCGGCAATTAGTGGGAGTTAGAGCGAGAGGAACAGATTTTATGTCCCTTGAAAGAGATGTGTCAACGTCCTGTGCTACGGGGGCTGATTTCAAAAGAAAACGGAGCGGAATACAATTGTCACCACTCCTAATCTCTCAAGAAGAAGAAAAAATAACAATCTTGAATTTGTAGGTGAAATGTTTGAATGAAATGAATTTTACGGTAAAATATGGGTGTCACATATTAAAACGCATCTAGGGAGTGCTTGGCTCGAATTGAATGGTAACAGAGATCATGAAGGAGACTGATGAGTTGGACAAAACCACTTTTAATAGTGGTCTTCACCACAACATCAAACACGTCACAAGACTTATTTTCAATGATTCTGCATAATTGCACACCAACAAGGATGCTTGTGCATCAAAATAATACCACTTTCACGGCACAAAATCCACTCTGTAACAATTTCTGAAATATCGAAAATAATTATAAATAAATCTGACTGACACCTTTGAAACGCGCCAAACACTCCTGAATTTTTAATATCACCACAGTATTTATTTACCATAGGATAGGTCATTTCTGTCAAGCTAAAGTATTATATCATAATGCCAGAGCTTGTCTGATTTCAAACTAAATTTATTTGTGAGTAATTTAATTTGCAACAAGGGAATTGGCTACTAAACTGTATCAAAAGGTCATTCTGATACAAAAATGTATACTTATTTAATTAATTACTACATATATTAAAATATCACTCTACAATGTAAGGTGTTGAGTGCCAATAAAAGCAATTTCTGATTTCAGAATCTAACATTAGCTACCGCGGGAGGTGAATCGTTACTATATTTCGATTCATTCATAAATTCGTACCGCGTACCACAACCATAAAAATACGCCGTACCATTCTACGCTTCACATCAAACAACCGCGCCTCTATCACCAAGACATAGAGTATTTAATGGGTTATTACGAAATTTATGTACGAATATAGCTTTAACTGTTAGTTAATTGGCACTATTTTGCCTCGTTCGTGATTCACCAACTCAGTTGAGAACCTCCGCGGTGGAATGACGCCCGTCCATTTTGTTTTTGTTTTTTAATATTTTTTTATTCCGAAGCTATCATGTGCGCGTTCCATTTTTAAAGTTGAGACCACAAGTGTTGCCCGTATGGTGTGAAAGTTGTTATTTGTTGTGTGATAGTTAAAAAGGAGTTTAGTTAATTGTGTTTTGTATTGGATGTTTCTAATTGAGGTAAGTAAACCACAAGATCGTGGCCTTGCGGCGGTGTGGATCCTCTGTTAATTTAGCTATTATTTTGTTTTCAAAGGCGTTCTATGCGGACAGACAGTTATAAATAAATTACCAAATCAATAGACAGATTCATCGAATAAAAAATACGGTTTTGCATATTTGTTTTTTAGTTTGGGTAAGCCAAGTAGTGACGGTAAAGCGAAATGAAATTGTCACCACCCCCCGTCTCTCCCGGGGGTGTCGGACAATATAAGACGATTAAGTGTTAAACAGTGATGAAAAACTGTAGGGTTTCTGTTATAATAAGGGTTAAAGAATGAAATTGCCGATGTTCCCTCATTATTTAGTAGAAGTGTATAAATCCTTTTTAACAATAGTTATGTCCATTATTCTTTTTTTTATTTTAAACTTCATTTCAAGGACTTATATTTATGTATACAATTTTATCTTATATTTATTTCTTTCACTACCAATAAATATTCAATAACAGCTCGTCCTAAGTACCACTTAGATCCACAGACACGGACACCAGTCCGTCTCCGTTATAAAAAAAATCTCTAGGTATCCTAGGTATCCTATAGCTTAAAGTCTAAATATAGGTACCCACAAAATTATATATAATTTAGATTTGGGGTTCCTTAAAAAATCGCAAATATGTTATTTGACGTCTCTGAGTGCGGCAGTTAGCAATATACTACGATTTACGTGTCCGATAGATGCCAATTTGCTCGCTCCTGAACCCAACATAGTTCGCGAAATATGGGTGTCAACACACCTACCCCTTCGGGGAGAATAAATAAGTTACGCATATTTATTCTTACTGTCTACACCTTAGGGCACTCGAATTGGTGTCAAGCAGGCGGTCGGCTGTAAAACCTCAGCCAAAACCTTGAGCTATATGGAAGGGCAATTTGTCATCGCAAAACTCTCTTCGTTTATCGGTCTCTCGACATGGTAGGTACCTTTCCCTCTCTTTCCTATACATTCATTCATCACTGGCGCTTTTCCGATGTGATGAATGATACGAATCAAAAGGGAGTGAATGGCTTGATGACGTCTGACCTATATTAATGGAGGAGGCAGGAAGCAAAATGTCAATGGGGAAATTTCACAGTTGAAAATCTTGCTTAGCACGTTTTATAGGTAGATATTTCCTCAATCGAATCTACATTATTCTCAAGTTCATTTAACTACTTGTGTTGTGATGACGCGCCGAGAATCATTATTTTTGTTTGTTCTTCGGCGTGATGAGTCATCTAGGCGTCACAACTACAATCCTACAATGTAAATGATAGAGAGAGAGACCGACTGTCAACCGTCCCGTTTCCCGACACTTAAGTAGTAAATATCATTATAAAGTCAATAGTAACTTCGCTAGATTATTTGATTAATAACTCGAGGGAGTTAGTGGTCGTATACGCGGCTATGTTTTGTAGCACTAGCCAAATATTAGACGGTAGCCAATAATACTGACTAACATTTAGATATTACGGACTTTTTTCAGAAGTCAGGGCTACATTGAGCATGTAAATTGGTGACTGTTGCAATAAAGACATTTTCAGTTTTCTTTTTCAGTGCTAAACGTGCATTAACAAAATTCTGTTGTGCATAGACGTACGTATAATTTATGCCAAAAATCTTATACTATAGTATGTATTTGGCCCAAAAATACTGTACTTGTAGGCCAAAACTAGTATAGATTTACGCTAAAGATTAACTCCATTTAATTGAAGAGATTAACTCTATATAATTAGGCCTTAAATGCCATAGATTTAGGCCAAAATACTATACTATTAGGCCAACAAAATGATACATAGTATAATAGTATGTAAATTGATGTAATGTAATAATAGGATTCAAAATAATAATTGCTATGACACTGCTATGGTCTACTTAGGTTGTTTATTTTAATCTAACACCCATACTCATACGTAATTTACACCCGTTTATTCCCGAAGTAACTTTCGACTTTCGCAGAGGTGTATTAACACACATGTTTTGCCAGCTGTGGTGTGGGGCCTGTGAGATCCCATGTAATAGGGGCGCGGGGAGCCTATTACGACCTACTTGACAGTATTGCTAGGTGGGTTCCGTGTAACAAACGTGATTTTTGCTTGTCGTTTTTTTTTGGCCGTGTGGTGACGGCAGAGTAGAATACAATTGTCACCACCCCAAATCTCTCCCGTGGGTGTCGTACAAGGCGACTAAGGATAAATCAGTGATGAGGAATGGGCAGCAGCGTACCACCTAGTAATGTACTGCGACTTTGTGCCCGATAAATGGCAATAGGCTCGCCACCTATTACATGGGACCTAACATAATTGGCGAATCGTGGGTGCTAGTTCACCTCTGGCTACCCCTTCGAGGATATAGGCGTGATTTATGTATGTATGTTTTTTTTTATAGATAATGGTACGGAACCTTTCGTGCGCGAGTCCGACTCGCACTTGGCTAGTGTTGAGAATGGGTGAAGAAATGCAATGGATAATATTGCATAGACTTTACTATTGAAATAAAATAATCCAGCTTGATAATAAGGAAAGACTTTCATTTATTTAGTAGTATTCTTCAGACATAACAAGAAACAATTAAAAAACACTGACAACTCTACTCAAAGGAAATTGCTTATTGTAAACAACGTAGAGTTCTTAACAGCCAGTGTTTATACGCTAAGTTATATTGCGACAAGTTCGTGCGCGACCCTCCTGCGGAACGAGACGTTGGCGGGGACGAGGCACAGTAGATGCTTGCGGGGGCGGGCGAGGCGCAGAGGAGCAAGTTTTCCCTCCTCCCGCATCACCCGCCCCCGCCAACATCCAGAGCGCCCCGTCCCCGCCACCGCCCCTCATACCGCAGGAAGGTCGCGCACGAAGTTGTCGGACTATAGAACTGGTACTGTTAGGGTTTGCATTATTTATGTTTTGTCATTATAGACGGCCGCCTTGGTCAAATGCTCAGATTGCTGGGTATTGTCAAGCCAAGAGGTCCCGGGTTCGAATCCTGGTAGGGGCAAACTTTGTGATGACCACAAACGTTTGTTTCCGAGTCATGGTTGTGTATATGTTTATGTAGTATATTTTCAACATTTATGTACATAATTATTTAAAAAATATGTCCGTCATCTAGTATCCATAACACAAGTGCTTAGGCTACTTACGTTGGGCTAGATGATAGGTGTGAGTGTAAAAATATTTATTTATTATTATTATTTATTATGTTACATTTCGTATAGTATATTCCCAAAGAACCTTTTCTAAGCAAATGAGCCGCTGTGACGCAATCAGTTGCGCAAGCGCACAAGGAAGAGCCGTGTTTCCTAGCGGTGCCCGCCATTGTTTATTGTGATGCAACCATTTGAGCCCTAGGGCTTCACGACTTGTACCGGAGGCGCCTAAGTCGCCGGCAGACTGGCCCGCTCGGAGAGAAGCCTATATCGAAGGGGTAGGCAGAGTGAATTAACACCCACGCTTCGCAATTATGTTAGGTTACATGTAATAGGGGGCCGTGTGGTGACGGCAGAGTAGAATACAAATTGTCACCACCCCAAATCCCTCCCGTGGGTGTCGTACAAGGCGACTAAGGATAAATCAGTGATGAGGAATGGGCAGCAGCGTTCCTCTTATACCATCTAAGTTAGCAATGTACTGCGACTTTTGTGCCCGATAAATGGCAATAGGCTCGCCACCTATTACATGGGACCTAACGTAATTGGCGAAACGTGGGTGCTAGTTCACCTCTGCCTACCCCTTCGGGGATATAGGCGTGATTTATGTATGTATGTATGTATGTAATAGGGGGGCGAGGGGGGGGGGGGCGAGGGGGGGGGGGACTTCACACGGCACATAAAAATAATTCCATATTTTTAAGGTCAGCTTGGTCGAATGTCTATATGAATATCTTTCAGCGATATGAATATCTTTCATATCGCTGGCAAAGAGGGATCCCATTGGACTAAATAGGTTATGTATCAATGTATGTCACAATCACAAACCCTTTGCTTCACTCTATAAAAAAAAAAACAAAATAAAAAACTATTTCGCGCCATAATCATTTAAAGACTTGTAAAAACTTTTCACGTCAAGAAGCAGGCACCATAAACGATGTCGTTGCATCACAACTTAACAAGTATTAATGTTGGAAATTTATCTCCTCTTTTATCTCGGGGCCTCATCAGTGTATTAACAAATTATATTTGACTGCAGCTTTAATATTGCCTACCTTGTATTTTATGGCGATGTGAGACCCGTTCGTTCCCATAAACGATTATGTTAATGAGCAGTGTGTGATATTATGTCAGAAGTGGGGAATAGTCATAATCACCCGCTTCGTAAAACAACGGCGCAACTCGAAAAAAACTTCGAAGCAGTGTGTATTCAAAATGTATGATGTTAAGACTTATTATTGCAACGAAAGCTTTTGGATTTGTGGCCCTTTCTTAATCAAGAAGCGATATCGGTGATTGACGCTGATGATTGGTTAACGAAGTACGGTGTCACTTTCAAACCGTAAGGGATAGTTTTGTGAATTAAATAAAAATCTTCTTGTTTCAATACTTTTATTTTCATTCGAACAATAAGACTGTTTGAAAAAATATTAGAAATAAAAATACATACATAAATCATGCCTATATCAGTAGGCAGAGGTGAACTAGCACCCACGTTTCGCTAATTATGTTAGGTCCCATGTGAAATAGATTAGAAAAAGTTTCAACGTCCGGATTGGCCGAGTGGTAAAGGCATCTGCCCGGTTTGCAGACGACGCGGGTTCGATTCCCGCATCAAGGTTATAATTTTTCGAATTTTCTAATCTATTTTTCATTCTAAACAAAATTATTTCAACTCCCCTTTGATTCACAACATCCTTCACACCGGAAAGACGCTATAATTTATAAAAAAACTGAAAGGACCATGTCAAGAGATCGATGAACGGAGAGAGTGATTGAGATGACAACATTCCAATCCATACTGCTGAAGGTTTTGGCTTAGGCTTTACAGCCGGGAATCTCTATTGATACTATTGCCGTGTGGTGACGGCAGAGTAGAATACAATCGTCACCACCCCAAATCTCTCCCGTGGGTGTCGTACAAGGCGACTAAGGATAAAACAGTGATGAGGAATGGGCAGCAGCGTTCCTGTTTTACCTACCACCTAGCAATATAGTGCGACTTTTGTGCCCGATAAATGGCAATAGGCTCGCCACGTATTACATGGGACCTGACATAATTGGCGAAACGTGGGTGCTAGTTCACCTCTGCCTACCCCTTCGGGGATATAGGCGTGATTTATGTATGTATGTATGTAGATACTATTAATAATTATGCTATCACTGGATGACACATACACAACACAAATCTCGGAACTTCAGGATATCACTATTGTATTGCGCGACGGAGCAAACTGAGTTCTGTTACTAGGAATTAAAGCTTGCTTTCTCTTATCGAAATTTCGATAGGGTTTTATCGGGTTAAAATAAACTGATATCACTTTCCACTCGCCAAACAGTCTGGCCGTTTGCAAACTATAATATAGTGATGTAACAATCGGCGTAAGATTTTATCGATTCAATAACTCAAATAGGTCATGCAATATTTTATTACTGTGATCGATTCAATACAAACACAAAGCACGACTATTTACTGTATTTGCCCCTAAGGAGAAAGGCTTATTATGTTAGGTCCTATGAAACAGGGGGCAAGCCTATTGCCAAGTAAATTGCAGTATATAAAAGCAAGGTTGTGAGGAATGCTAATTACTCATCGCTGTCTTTACGTCGACAGTGCAATGTGTCTTATTTGACGTTTGAGGATTTGGGACTGCATATTATTGGGGTTTTCAAGGTACCGAGCCTGTCGATTGAAATTTAGCAACCAAATCCTTAATAACGGTCTGCGAAGGACGATTATGTTGTCGGAAAATATCATGAATTTTACGAAATGTAACTTTAACAGAACCAACATTATGATAGTGGATAATTAATTAATTATTTTAATGCGATTTTAGAGCGAAATTAAATTCATTGTAACAATTGCCAAAGCATCTACTACGAATACGTTAAAAAACTAGATGTTGAAACTATCACGTTACTGATGTTGCCCCAATTAAAAACAAAGTTCTTGTTGAAAAACCCTATGTATTTATCGTTGAGCCACTTAGGAGTCAGGTTAAGGTAAACAAAAACGAGACGCCCAATTAAAAAAATACACGGCTTACGATAAAATTTCCATCACTAGAAATTATCAGGCCATAAGCCAGGTGCACCTGTACGCTATTTCCTCAATTCTCTTGCTAAGGAAATGAGTCCGTAGGTACTCGCACGATAGTCTTAAATCTTTGTCAAATATCGGTTGGTAAGCCACAGTCTTGAATTGAAAATAAAATGACAAAATATTTTTTATGTCACACCTGCCCATAAAGTGGACAAATCCCACTTCATTGTCAGGGGGTGGTATAAAACTATGATCTTACCTCGGCCGATAAAAAGAAGGCCTCGTATATCAGTTACTTGCGATCTGAGGCATTTTTTTTTCGCCCTTGGTATATAATGTACTATGTATTGTTATCTTTAAAGAAAAAGCTTGGGTTAAGAGACCCAGCTCCTTCTAACTTTCAAAAGACAGTTTTATTTAACCGCCGCACTCAGAGACGGCATTTAACTTTAATGAGTACTTAATGTCAAACAATTTCGTTTTACTCTACAACCGGCAAGAATAGCGACTATAATAGTTTTGAATGGTCAATTTTTGACATTAATACATACATAAATCACGCCTATATCCCCGAAGGGGTAGGCAGAGGTGAACTAGCACCCACGTTTCGCCAATTATGATAGGTCCCATGTAATAGGTGGCGAGCCTATTGCCATTTATCGGGTTCTCATTAAAGTTAATTGACATCTCTGAGTGCGGCAGTTAAACTTTTTTTAATTTAATGTTTTAGCATCAACGAGCTAAGTCAATTGCTTGGTTCATTTGAACGCAGCTGCGAATGATAAGAACATGCCTTAGGAATTCGTGGGAACGCTGCTGCACGTTTACCATGAATAGAAGTTCTTATGCGAGTCGAAGCTTAGAGCTTGTTCAGATGCAGTGATTTAATGTAGAATTCTCTAAGGAATTATCTAAATCTGTAGGTCTAGGTCCCTTTGCCTTTCGTGGAAAGTGGGATTTAAAATAAAATCAAAAAAGGGAGTGTTTAGCGCCCTTTCAATGGGCAGTCAAATGGTCAGTCAGACTTTTATTTCAATCATTCAAAAATTGTTTTAGAGTGGAATTTGTAAAGTCAAAGTGGTTTTATTTTGGTGCATAGGATCAGTGTTGACGTTCAATTATGAGGAATCATTGAAATAAAATTGTTATGATGTGTTTGACATTGGGAATTTATAGTGGTCCACCACCTCATCAGTCGCCATCGTGAACTCTGTCACCATTCGATTCGCGCCAACCACACCCTAGATGCGTCAAAATGTGTGACATCCATATTTTAATGTGAAATTCAAGAAAAAACAAAATTAGAGACATGGCTCTATGGGCTGATCCCTTTCCCTTCCCTAAAAGGGAGAATTGGAAGAAATGGGAGAAAAAAACAAACAACCAAAAACCGAGGAGGAAAAAAGAAATCCATAAAATTGGGACCATCTCGAACTCGATCTGAACAGATAGACAATTATTAATTGTAAAGAAATCACTAATTGTTCCGCTACGATTTTTCCATGGTAGGTATCTGCGGAATGCGAGGCCTGCGCGCGCGCCGCGTGGGATACCAGGCGGCGCCAGCGCAGTCGGTGGACGCGTGAATATGTTTCTGATTAGCTCACTGGCCGAGATTTGGTCTGAGTACCTAACGGCAATGGCATGAGATTAAATTCTAGATTGCAATCCGCCGTCATAAAACATAGTGCCTGCCTACCTCCATACCAGAGGCTCCCAAACTTTTTGTTCTCATAGACCACTTTTAAAATTTTGGTGGTTCCGTTAGACCCCCTGCATCTACACCATATTCACAACACTGTGAATATGAGATCTAACTATGGAATCTTGCCCAACCACAAAATAACAGTTTTCGAAAAAAGTGAGAATTGATTATTTTAAAGTGAAATTTGATATTTTAACGGAAACCTAAAACTAAAAACCTTAAAAAAATGTAATGATACACCGAAAATATATTATTAAAAGTAGTTAGTCCCTTTAGGCAAGGTTCCGGAGATACTGGCAGCGTTCCCCCTTTGAATAGCTATACTTATTCTTTGTCCGAGGTAGCTGTCAGCTCTTCGGTGTCCTGTGACGTCGACTAACCTTTTTGCTATTTCTATATAAAGCCTTATAGCACTAGGACCCCACGGACCAAGGGTCTCGACACCGAATGGGACAAAATCATATTCGGAGCCTCGACCCCTGTATTTGCAAGCTTTAGCTTTTTCAGTCGCTTCAATTGGTTAATTAATTAATTGATTGAGCTGTGAGTATGGGCCCGTTTCACAATCGACAAGTACGTTCGAAGTAGCTTACTTTGCAGTTCAATTGACATATATTTCATATTACAACTGTCAGATGAACAGCAAAGTAAGCTACTTGGAACTTACTTGTCGATTGTGAAACAGGCCCTAAATATTTTAAAGTTTTTACTCGTAACATAATGGTAGAAACACAACGCGACGCCTGTTGAGTCGAATCAAATGTATTGGATTTCTATGACTAGAAACACACTATGAACATCCGATGCGACGCCGGATTGTTCGGTGTCTACACGTGGAGTCGCGTCGCGTTTCAAAATTGTGTCGGGGTCATAATCACCTATACAACACGGGTTACCTACCACACTACGTCAAGTTTGTTAGAAAAAATAAAGATAAAGAAAAACTGTTCATTTGGCATCTATACGACATGTATTGTAAGATAAATAGCGTACAGCATGAACACTACCCACCCATTCTAACTTACCCCCGAATACAGAAACTCAAATTTTAAGCACTGCTTGTAAAGTTAAGTGGACTAACCCGCTAATACAGAAACGCTACTCAAATTTGGGACACTGCTTAAACAGTTAAGTGGACATTCCCTGTCAGAATTTGTATAAACGTCAATTTTGACAACATTTAAATGTTAATAACAACTCAAACTTTGATTAGCGTTTCTGTATTCGCGGGAATACCTGTCAGAATTTGTATGGAAAAACGTAAATATTGACAATACTCAAATACCGGTTTAGCCACCTGCTCGGATTGCGGTGGACGCGGGTTCGATTGCCATAATTTTTCGAATTTATTATCTTATTTATTTGCCTTTGGTGGTTAGAAACAGTTCTAAAAAATATAGTCTATCTTTGTCCTAATACATAATTGTTAAGCTGGACTCACAACGTTGAGTGGCGTTTCTGTATTCGGGGATTAGTCATACATTATATAAAATCTATGGTGCTATAAAAAATTTTGCTTTTACCAAACGAATTAGGTACTGGGCTGTGATGCCTGTGATCTTCTATCAGCTTTTGGTTATTTCGCTAAAGAGATGCACGCTGCACGCAAATATGGAGAAGCTAATTTGCGTCACGCCCCGCAAACTCCCACGGGCCATTCCCATCGCTGGCTTCGGAATGTTTCGCATTTTGCGTTGCACTTGGCAACACCGTCACGTGCGTCTGACTAATGTAACAGAACAGCACAGTATACCGAGAACAGTAATGTAGCTTATCTGCGGCCTGTCGGCGAGTTATTGGGCGTTTTTCCACTCACTTCATTTTCTTTGGCACAGCACGGCGCCAGCGCCTGGACAGGCCCGGCTTTCCACCCACCGGCGCAGGCAATGGCACGGCGTTGACTCCCACCGGCGCCGTCGCCTGCCGGTAAAACTGCGTGTGTATTGTTTATGTATTGTAGCCGTGTGCATGTGTCCCCAAAAACAAGCGTAAACCGGCCGCGACACTAGCCGGCGCCGGCGCAGTGGAAAAACTAAGCCCCGGCGCCGGTGGCGGTACCGGGTTGTTGAGTGGAAAAACGCCTTGCGTTGAGACGCTAGGGTTGTAAACGGGGTTAACTAAAGCGGGCGGCAGGCGGCTGCGGGCGCGAATGTGCAGAGCGGGAACGAGCAGCGAACGAACATGCATACATACATACATAAATCACGCCTATATCCCCGTAGGGTTAGGCAGAGGTAAACTAGCACCCACATTTCGCCAATTATGTTAGGTCCCATGTAATAGGTGGCGAGCCTGTTGCCATTTATCGGGCACAAAAGTCGCAGTGCATTGCTAGGTGGTATTTTATCACTGTTTTGTCCTTAGTCGCCTTGTATCCACGGGAGAGATTTGGGGTGGTGACAATTGTATTCTACTCTGCCGTCACCACAGCGAACATGCTCGCACTTTATTATACACTACACGGCGCCGAGTACGAAAGCACGCATTCTAATGAGCAGCGGCCGGTTTGTATGAAGACGTATTACTGTTCTGAGTATACTGTGGTAACAGTGAAGCCGGTCGTGAATATGCATCGCTATCAGCTGATAGCCCGGCTTGCGCGGGCGCAGCTAAAGCTTGTAGACGATGAGAGAACCAATAATAAAGCAAAAAAGCGGTTTATTCATTCAACATATTGTGGTGGTACATGCTCGGTAGTGATCATCTAATTATTACTAGGTTTTCAAGATTGTTAGTTAGTTACATACATGCCTATATCCCTGAATGGGTGGCAGAGGTGAATTATTAACACTCACTTTTCGCCATGGCCGTGTGGTGACGGCAGAGTAGAATACAATCGTCACCACCCCAAATCTCTCCCGTGGGTGTCGTACAAGGCGACTAAGTAGATAAAGTTATGAGGAATGGGCAGCAGCGTTCCTCTTATACCTACCACCTAGCAAAGTACTGCGACTTTTGTGCCCGATAAATGGCAATAGGCTCGCCACCTATTACATGGGACCTAGCATAATTGGCGAAGCGTGGGTGCTAGTTCACCTCTGCCTACCCCTTCAGGGATATAGGTGTGAATTATGTACTTTTCGCCATTACATGGTAAGGTCCCATGTAAAAGGTGGCGAGCCTATTGCCAGTAATATAAATGTTACAAGCTACGTCTTCTTTCAAACCACACCTTTCTCTGATCACATTATTGTAAAATCGATCGCTAAGCCTCAACTCTCGCATTTCTACTGCATTTATTCTACTTCCACGCTTCTTCTGTACGGGAAAATCGACCTAATTAACCATGCTCACTAAGACAACTAGTTCAAAATCGTCTCAATTAAGTTTTCACAGTCAAGAGAGCGGCTGCCGTAATGCTGGCCCTTTTAAGGGTGGAAAAAGTTTTGCATGTTGTATAGTTTCGCAATTTTAAACTGGTTAATTTTCAATGACAACGACATGGAAATCTAGCTCTTATGGTTGTGTGGTGTGTGGTTTATCTGCCATAAATATTCATTAGCGATCTCGAGAACTTTCTGATGCTTACAAAGAAAACTAAAGGCAGAAAATTTTCGATTTTTTTTTAATGGTTTTTATATTGGTTTAGTTATGCCTGTAGGACCTTACTAAGTACAATCGCGGTATATTGCTTGGGGTATAAGAGGAACGCTGCTGCCTATGTCTCTAGTGGGTGTCGACTAAGGGTAAGGACAGCAATGAGTAATGGGCAGCAGCGTTCCTCTTAGACCACCTAGCAATATACTGTGATTTACGTGCCATAAATGGCAATTAGCTCACTACGTATGACACCACATGGGACCTAAATTATTGGCGAAACGTGGGTGTTAATTCACCTCAGCCTACCCTTTTGGGGGCATAGGCGTGATTTATATCTGTATGGGACATAATTTCTTAAGAAATGTTAATAAAATCGCATCGTAAGATTAAAAAGTTTCAAGGTTTTACTGCCGCACTCAAAGACGTCAAATAACGATAATGAATACTTAATATCAAAAAATGACAATTCAAAACTAGTCGCTATTCTTGCCGGGTCTATGGTCTAGATTTAATTGAAATTTTTTGACATTAGGTACTCATTAAAGTTATTTGACGTCTCTGAGTGCGGCAGTTGAAGTGCTTTCTCGATACGATTACGATTGGAAACTCCGATAAGTTCGTGCTAGGGCTACAGATGTATCCATGAAGGTACAACCATATGCGTCGAGAAAGCGTATGCTCAGGGGTGTGCTCCGTGACATTTACCGAATGACAGCCAATAGGCAAAATAAGCGGAACCCGACAATCTCCGACGATTGACGACCGATTGGCTGTGCATAATTTTAATTGGTCGATCTCATGGACGTAGTATAAAAACACGGACTGAATACGAGCCTGAGATCTATATAGAAGTGGAGTTGTTCGCCCTCTTCTAATAAGGTTGTTTGTCTTCTTCTAATGACAATTGTCATGTCAACCTTTTTTCGGAGGGGAAATTGCAAAAAAGGGACAGATTCATCCACTCTGGCTATCTCACTCGGCTCGTTTTTCCTCTGATATAGTTTGTTTTCCAAAGTAAACCTTATGCCGTACGCATCATTGAACTACTATTAGTTTACCTTATAACTCAATGGTACGCATATCTTTTGTTTTACTATAACACTATTTTGACAGTGCTCAGTCCAGATTTATTAATATTACGTCCATGGTCGATCTTAAGCAAACTTTTGTTTTGTCGTAACAGCTTGGAGATTACAGCTTCAATTATTTTCGATTACTGTTGATGTCATAGCTTGGTTATGTGATTGAATTTCGACAAGTGCCGAGTTTCTTGCCCGTTCTTCTCAGAACAAAGCCTACTGGCAGCTTACGAATGGATTGCCTAGCTTATGACGTTAAATATTGGAAACCCCTGGACTTGACACACACATTTCCGATGTTTAACGTATTTTGTTTTGACTATTCATGACGTAATGAGTGTATTTTAATGATACCTTACAAAACACACAGTTCTTTATATCTTAAGTAGGTACCACAATTAAAAACAATTCATGCACTAGTCAAGTTTTCACTAATAAATATATACATACATACATAAATCACGCCTATATCCCCGAAGGGGTAGGCAGAGATGAACTAGCACCCACTTTTCGCCAATTATGTTAGCTCCCATGTAATAGCTGGCGAGCCTATTGCCAAATATCGGGCATAAAAGTGTCGCAGTACATTGCTAGGTGGTATAAGAAGAACGCTGCTGCCCATTCCTCATCACTGATTCATCCTAAGTCGCCTTGTACGACACCCACGGGAGAGATTTGGGATGGTGACAATTGTATTCTACTCTGCCGTCACCACACGGCTAATAATAATAATAATATGCATACTATAATAACAAATGCGTATGAACCATATTTAATAAACCATATTATTTATAATTATTTAATTAATACGCATACTGTGACCAGTCATCTTCGGAAGTTGTCAGTTTGTTCAACGCATATTGAAACCACAAGCTAATAGGCAAAATTCCTGACATTCCTTCTTTAGTCTCACAGGCAGTGAATCATCTTGAATACGGACGGAACCACGACGGAACGGTAGGCACGCGCGCCGCGCGCAAATAAAATGTTTATTTTTTGTAGGTTACTAAGCAACAACATTTGCATGCTATGGCTTACATTGGCAAAGCATGTGCACCAATTTTTTTGTAAGATCTTCAAAGCAAATAAACAAATATCTTATCTAATCATAACACAAACTAAGCAATTTTGGCTGACGACCGTGCAACATCCGTGCGAGGAGACGAGTGCTACGGGACCAGCCGGGACCGGAGATATATTTTATTGTTTACTGTCCCCTTAGTCCCTTTACTTGGCTTTACGCTAGATGCAGACGGAAGAGGGATTTTTCGTGGGTAGTCACGTTGGAGTCCCACGGTACAGCACATGAGCGAAAGTATTGCAAGCAAGCTCAACAAAAAAAAAAAAAATCCGGTCATCAAATGGCCCTTTTTTTGAGGGACCTAAGCACTAACTTTTACGGAATCTACCGGGTTTTTAGGGAAGGCTTTTGTGGCAGACCGTAAATGGTCCTCCGGTCTTGCAATCGAGCATTCCTTGAATAGGTTTCTCTCCCGCAGCAGGCCTAGCACGGGATTTGGACAAAATCTCTCTCCACCACTTGACAGTGTTTTGTCTCGTGATTTAGTAGTTGTTAGAGCGAGAGGATAATATTTTCTTTTTCCCGAGGAGATTTTGTCTACGTCTCGTGCTACGGGGTAGTAGTATAGGGGGCAGTCATCTTCCGGGGGAGTCCCACTGCTGTGAAAAGCCTCGCAGGGCACTAAGGATCGCGGGAAAATTTAACGGATGACCATAAAACAGATTTTTTTTTTCTGATGCTGGATTCGAACCCGCGTCCTCTGCAATGTATGTATAGTTATTGTCGTTGCTATACTAATTATATTATGCTGTGCAGTTACAGGCAAGCACTTAGATTTATTTCAGTTTTCTTTGTCATAACACAAGTTAGTTGTCTGTCTCATATTATCTGCAATTGGGCCGTGTCAAACAAGTTACGAATAATCATGTCGAAACATTCTCCGTTGAACTAAGCTTCAACTTGACGCTAGCGACAAATTGAATAAAACTGTCCACAATGGCTTATCTACAAGTGGCGGTCTTTCACGATTATTCATGGCTGTACGATTGTTATGGAATTAGGCAATGATGTGCTTTGTGACATGATTTTTCATGTCGCATGAATTTTTATGTTTTGGCTGTGTCTGTTGAATTCTTTTGCCTCGTCAACGACCGAAAACAAATTTTTACGGGAGGGGAAACCACTGTCATCCACGACACAAGCCGACCTCTTCTCGAGATCGATTGTCGATCAATACGATGGTAAATTAAAATCTTTATTTTCATAGGCCATCTGCCTTAATTTTATATTAGAACTATGTGTGGTTCTTTGTGAGTCAACACAAGAAACAATTGGTAAGCATATTTTTCGATATTTTAAACTTTTTGGTCGAAACATTGAAACACGTTTTTTTGTTCGATATTTCAGTGTTCTAATTTCTTGTTTTAGGGGTATGCCGCACTTTCTTTGGACGGATTTTGTTTGGACGCACTTTATGCCGCACTTTACGCACTTTACGCACTTTATGCCGCACTTTGTTTAGACGCACTTTCTATCGCCTTTATGCATTTTGGACCCACTTTATAATGCAAATTTAAAAGCCGTAGTCTTCTTCGCATTTTTCTTCGCCTTTCTTCTTTGCCTATTTTTCTGGACTGCAAGCCTTTTTCATCTTGCTAAACGTTGGGAGCACCGAGGAGAGGGAAGGAGGTAAACCCTGCACCCTACACCCTTAAGCCATACACACACACCGGCGGCAGGTATGCAGAACCCTTTCTAAAGTCTCATCTCAACTATCTAAATTCTTAACAAGTCAAATTAAAATTAATTTATATAACATAAATGCAATCTCTTTCAAAATTTAGGCAATTATTAGAATATTAACTTAATCCTATTTGTACAGCCCCAGTGTGCCCTTAAGGCCAGCTTAACATTAATTTACAACTTTGTTTTTATAACCAAATACACGCACAACAAAGTAACCGTTGTTTTCTTTGTGTACAAGCCCCCCTTATGATTAAATTTCTAATTCTTTCCCAAGTAGCAATCCGTGTGCAATTTTGTAGGTGAGTCTGGCGCCCGAATATACCTTTTTTTTCTACATTTATTTATATATTTTTGACTCATCTCAACCTTAAAATTCAAAATTTAAACTCTTTAATTTTCTGTTACATTTGACATCCTTATAATTAACCTTCAAAAACATTATTTTTAATTTTTTATTACATTTGGCACCTTGAAACAGGGACTTGAATATTATCTAGCTTTGTTTGTTTGTTACTTTGTTGTGTGGATTACATTTTTATATGAAAGATATTGCATTTTGTTTTTCTATAACTTTTCAACAAAACAATTGTTTGTTTTTATAATTAATTCTATTTGAATTATATAATTTGTGCGGCATACTACCAAATAAAAGTTCTTGTTGTTGAATTTATTTACCCCATATTTATGTGTAAAAGAATAACTTTCATTTTTATGTGTTTTTGTATATTTATACATATATAGGCAATTTAACCTATATACTTTGTTTTTATACAACATTTATTGTATTTTGACATTACGGTTTACATATTTTAGGTGTAAAGAAGCTATTAATTTATATTTCAATAATTCTACCAAACACTTAGGGATTTTTATTGACTTTTTCTTGTAAACTTAAAACAATTTTCTTTGTTATAGTTTTGAGGTTGTTTTACCAAACTTAATAATAAGATATTTTTGTTGGCAGTATAAATTTGGAATTTTTAGCTAATAATATACTTATATAATTTAAATATTAACTTTAAAATATTCATCTATATGAATGGTTGAATAAATAATTTGTTTTATATTACAAATTTAACATTTTGTTATAATATTTTATTTCAGTTAGGTAATTTTAAGTACATTGTGAAAAGATGTTGCATTTGTTTGCTTTGCAAATTAATAGTATTACATTCAAACATTAAGATTTCCGCTTACCACTATTCATTTAATTTGCATTGATATTGAAATAGCGTTATCACATTACCATATTATTAAAATTTTGTCATTATGGACATGGATAAACCTGCTTCTGCTGGACCATTACACAAAGTTTCTATTGCTACTGACACTACTGACTTAATTCCGCCTGTATTTCCGCGTGAATTGGAATCGCAATTAATTACTATATCTGAAGAGCCCCCTCGCTTTGATCATACTCATAACGTTGCACAGTCTTCTTTGCTGGATTCTTGCTTGCCTGGTGGATCACAATTGCCTAATGATTTATTTGTTCGTAGTTCTGCTAAACATGGTTATATTAAGCGTCCTGATTTTTCTAAGAGTAAAATATCGTTTGACGGTAAGTCTTGTGTTAGGGAATTTATTTCAAATGTAGAAGAATATATAGTTTCAAGGGATATTGATGAACACTTTGTTTTGACTTCTTTTTCAGAATTTCTTACTGATTTGGCCAAAAAAATGGTATCGTGTTGTTCGTTCTCATGTTAAGTCGTGGTTTGAAATTATATTAGCTTTGTTTTCACATTTTGATAAACTTGATTTTGGTTAGTATCACACGTTTGGTAGGGATTTAATTTTTGATGCTTCTTTACATCGTTTTAGTAATTCTTTTGATAATTTATCGCAGATCGTTCTGGTTTTGCAAAATCTCTTTCTTCACTTGAAGAAATTTTCAAGAAAGTTGTTCTTTCTTTATTTAAAGCATTACATAATGCTTCTATATAATAGGGGTCGACTTGTCACTTCTTTTGACGTTAATGGCGTATTTTGGAGACAAATTTTTCTTTGTCTAATGCTACTCATTATTTTTTTGAGAAAATTTTAAATAATGTTATTTACTAAAAATATTTAGATAAAAATTCTACTGGTACATACCATATCAAAGATATTCTTAAAGTTTGAAACCTTATTTTTCACACTGTTTTTTGTTTTTGTAATTGGATTTATTTCAGGGTATATGAAAGCGAGATGAATGAAAGAAGTTGCCCATGAATGAGGATGAATGAAAATGAATGAAAGGTGGTAATTCCATATACGAATAACAATACAAAAATTGTTCATTTAGTTTCATTAAAAATATATTACAGTAATTTAAAAGTAAAATTAGTTTTTCAAAATATTATAAATACATATTTTCTAATATCACGGAAGTTATGTTTTAGCTTGGTTATAAACTGAATTAGTCTCCAAACAACATTTTGAATTAACATCAAAAGATTTTAATTATTTTATATTTATTGTTACATATTATTATATATTATTGTAACACCTCGTTTTGTGCAAATTATTTTGTACAAATTTGCTTTTGTCTTTTTATAGACATCTTTTTTTGTCCTTTTGTAGACATAAATATTTTTCTTTGTCTTTGTTATTTACTCGGATTTGACACTTTAATACTCGAGTATAAATAAATACCGGATTTTTCCATTTTTTACTTTTTTCCTCAGGTTTTGTCTGGTGGTTCTTTTTGTATGGTCCCGAATTGTTGGATTCATACACCTTTTTTTTCCACATCATGTATGGAAGGTTGGTGGTGTTGTTCCAGCCATGATTGTGTTGTTTTAATGTGGTGATCCCGAATTGTTGGATCATTCACATTTCTTTTCCACATCATGTATGGAAGGTTGGTGGTGTTATTCCAGCCATGATTGTGTTGTTTTTGTTGTGTGTTCCCGAATTGTTGGAACCCACATACATTTTCTTTTTCTTCCACATCATGTATGGAAGGTTGGTAGGGTTGTTCCAGCCATGATTGTGTTGTTTTTTACTTTGTGTTCCCGAATTGTTGGAACCCACATACATTTTCTTTTTCTTCCACATCATGTATGGAAGGTTGGTAGGGTTGTTCCAGCCATGATTGTGTTGTTTTTTACTTTGTGTACCCAAATTGTTGGTCACCATACACATCATGTTCGGAAAGTTGGTGGAGTTATGCCGACCATGATAGTGCTTACTAGAGTCTGATAAACTGTTTGTTTTCAGATCTCACATTTAAAAAAAAAAGACGAGTAGAGAGGAAGAGTCAGCGACGAGGGTGTCCAACTGATCTCCAAAAATTAAGGATAGTTTTGTTTCGGTAGGGTAGTTTATGAGTCAGCGACTAGGGTGTCCAACTGATCTCCCAACTTTAGGATAGTACTAGTCAGTGACTAGGGTGTCCAACTGATCTCCAAACTTTAGGATAGCTTACGAGTCAGTGACTAGGGTGTCCAACTGATCTCGATACTGAGGATAGTTTAGTGTTCAGGTAGGAAGGTGTTTAGAGTCAGTGACCAGGGTGTCCAACTGATCTCCATAAACAGGATTTTTAGGATTTTTTTTGTTATTGTCCTTTTTTGTTTCGTTTCTTGGGTTTTGAAACCAAGGTTCATTACGAACTTGGGTTCGGGTTTATTTACTTTTCTTGAACTGATGTTCACAATATTTTGTTGTGTAGGTATTTGTTTTGTTTTTATCAGCCTCGCTTCTCGATGCTTTTCTTGGGGAAGGGTGAAATGTGACATGATTTTTCATGTCGCATGAATTTTTATGTTTTGGCTGTGTCTGTTGAATTCTTTTGCCTCGTCAACGACCGAAAACAAATTTTTACGGGAGGGGAAACCACTGTCATCCACGACACAAGCCGACCTCTTCTCGAGATCGATTGTCGATCAATACGATGGTAAATTAAAATCTTTATTTTCATAGGCCATCTGCCTTAATTTTATATTAGAACTATGTGTGGTTCTTTGTGAGTCAACACAAGAAACAATTGGTAAGCATATTTTTCGATATTTTAAACTTTTTGGTCGAAACATTGAAACACGTTTTTTTGTTCGATATTTCAGTGTTCTAATTTCTTGTTTTAGGGGTATGCCGCACTTTCTTTGGACGGATTTTGTTTGGACGCACTTTATGCCGCACTTTACGCACTTTACGCACTTTATGCCGCACTTTGTTTAGACGCACTTTCTATCGCCTTTATGCATTTTGGACCCACTTTATAATGCAAATTTAAAAGCCGTAGTCTTCTTCGCATTTTTCTTCGCCTTTCTTCTTTGCCTATTTTTCTGGACTGCAAGCCTTTTTCATCTTGCTAAACGTTGGGAGCACCGAGGAGAGGGAAGGAGGTAAACCCTGCACCCTACACCCTTAAGCCATACACACACACCGGCAGCAGGTATGCAGAACCCTTTCTAAAGTCTCATCTCAACTATCTAAATTCTTAACAAGTCAAATTAAAATTAATTTATATAACATAAATGCAATCTCTTTCAAAATTTAGGCAATTATTAGAATATTAACTTAATCCTATTTGTACAGCCCCAGTGTGCCCTTAAGGCCAGCTTAACATTAATTTACAACTTTGTTTTTATAACCAAATACACGCACAACAAAGTAACCGTTGTTTTCTTTGTGTACAAGCCCCCCTTATGATTAAATTTCTAATTCTTTCCCAAGTAGCAATCCGTGTGCAATTTTGTAGGTGAGTCTGGCGCCCGAATATACCTTTTTTTTCTACATTTATTTATATATTTTTGACTCATCTCAACCTTAAAATTCAAAATTTAAACTCTTTAATTTTCTGTTACATTTGACATCCTTATAATTAACCTTCAAAAACATTATTTTTAATTTTTTATTACAGCTTGTTACCGTTAGAAAGGTCTTTGGGTCAAGGGCAATGCAAACTATATAGATAGATACTCCGTCTACCGTTCTACCTTCTACTGTCAGACAGTAAAAGATAGAGACAGAAAGAACAGTAGACGAAGAAGATATTTTAAGTGAACAGTAACTCTCCTATTAAAATTTCTTCTTCTTCGTCCTGCCCTGTTCCCAGTTTATCTGGTAATATGTTTCCTCGTCCATTAATATCGGTCAGACGGCCGCCTGCCTGACACCAACCCTCTTTGGGTATGCTGTTGTTGGTGGTTTGCCCTCCACCATTCGGGTGCCCCAAGGCGCTTATTGGTGTACACCGGGCAATCTGCCTTAGTCGACTTTTACGACATCTAGGCTAGCATATTGTACTTACGTTTATTTTTTTGCTCCCCGGCCAGCGTGGAAGATTTTTTTGAATATTTACTGACATAATATTTTATTTATCATCAAAATACATACATACATACATAAATCACGCCTATATCCCCGAAGGGGTAGGCAGAGGTGAACTAGCACCCACGTTTCGCCAACTATGTTAGTTCCCATGTAATAGCTGGCGAGCCTATTGCCATTTATCGGGCACAAAAGTCGCAGCACATTGCTAGGCGGTATAAAAGGAACGCTGCTGCCCATTCCTCATCACTGATTTATCCTTAGTCGCCTTTTAAGACACTTACGGGAGAGATTTGGAGTGGTGACAATTGTATTCTACTTTACCGTCACCACACGGCATTCATCAAAACTATAAATGTATAAATAGGGATGTGACTGTCCCCCGCTGTCGTTACCACAAGACACAGTGTAGCGATACGAATCGTGATTAGCGACATGACTTAAACACCAACGGCCATTGTTACGAATTGTATCGAGTATTTGTCACCAACAGTGATCTATAGTTTGGAGCCATAGGTATTTGGGCGTGGCTTGCTATTATAACTGCTACTAATACTATCTGTGGTATTAGTAATCCCAATAATTAATCTTATGTCACCTAGCAAAATAGGGACTGCGATTATTGTGTAGATGATGAAGTAGATGATAAGTATTAGGTAAGAAAATTTTATTTATATCTTTATTTTATTGATAATATGAACGGAGAAGGAAACATACTGCCTGCTACACATTTTAATGACCCTCGGATAGATTGTAATGTTAAAATCTAAAAATGTAAGTACTTGAAGATACACATAGTACAGTATTGTAAGGAAGACAGCTTTCCGGAAGTTGCCTATTGACACGGCCTAGAGTTCACTGGCACAAAGCAGCTGACATAGAGATGATATAACCGCTGGTAGCCGAATAATCCATTTTAAACTGCATGATTCTGATACAACAAAGAATCAAAAGGGAGTGGATGGCTTGATGACGTCTGGCCGATATGAATGGAAGAGGAAACATACTGCGCCGAACCCAGATAGACCCTATTCCCAACAGGACAGGGAGAAGAAGAAGAAAATAACAAAGACACGAGATTTTTATATATTACACTAGCTGACCGGTCAAATTTTGTTTTGCCCTTTTCATCTATAAAAATTGCCTCAGATATACTCTCAAACTTACCAAACATACATAAAAATTTCATAAAAATCGATCAAGCCCTTTCAAAGGAGCTCGGTAACAAACATTTCGGTAACTACAACAAACAAAAACGAGATTTTTTAAAAGTATTAGATTAACATAGAGAACAGCTTAAGGAGTTTCTAATATAATAGGTGTGAGTGAGAGAAAAAAATAAACTATTCACATTTTGTCTACATCACACGTTTCAATTATATAATTATACCACAAGTGATTGATTTACTACTACAAAACAACTTTATAATAAAACGCTTGTTCCGTCCCCACTCGCTCCTACGTAAACCTAAGCGTGTGGTTTTCTTCAAAGAGAATGTAGATTGTAGATCCATTAAATTGTTGTTAACAAGTAATTGATTGTTAACGCTCACGCTTGCACCGTTTACAGCGTTCACCTCCTTATTGATACACATTTAGGACTTAAATTCGATTGTACCACGAGCATGTCCAGTAGCGAATTGAAACCACGCCGTTTGTTTTGTTGCAGGTAGCACGACAGACCTCACGCCGACGTTGATAGGCATCTACGACTCGCTCCTAGAACCTTCCAAGAGCCTACAGCCAGGAGTGTCTCCAGAGACAGCCAAAGATGCCAGAAACGATCCACCCGTAACAGAAACCATGACGGAGGAAACGAAAGAGAACCACACCGATCGTGACGCTGCTACCAGTACGTCTCCGTCCAAAGACCCATCCAAGATAGCTGGTGGCGTCAGGCTGCCAATTGCAACGGTTAACAAAAGCTCCCTCTACAGTTTACGAACTACAAGTGACATGTTTGGTGCTAGTGACGAAATTGACAAGTGCGACCTCGCGTCTAGTGACTCAGTTCTCTTCAGAGACACCAAACTCCAAAGGCCTTTTAGGGAACCCAAAATGGGTGAGTCGGCCTTCGACAATCTTTCGCCCAACGTGAAGAGGATGATATCGAGCGCGACCGAGACGACCACACTGAAGTTTCAGAAGAAGGGCATAGGTGTCGGAAGATCTTCAACGAGACATAGGACTAATATACCGTTGGTGGGCGCTACGTCGAAGATATCCCAATCGGGCGTAGACATTCTGCCGTCGGTAGAGATCTACGACCAGCCTTCCTCGAAAAACTTTGGCAAACACAGACACGAGGACCCTTCCAAGGGTCTAGTAAAACCGGATTTCAAAATAGACGCTCAAATAACCTACGACGTCCCTACAAACAACAGCCCGGCGATATACGATGTGCCCAACGCAAACAACAAAACCGCGTTCGAATCCCTGTCCTTGCCTTATATCGATCAATCTATCGAGCTCTCTATATCTTCCAACGATAGAGAGTTCGATACAAAATTGAATTCCAAAGATAACTCTCCCCTTAAACACGATAAAAGTCCACCAGCGAAAATAGCGAAAACCTTGAACGGTACCAACAGCTTGCACAGGAAAGAATTCAAAAACGACAGCCCATCGAAACAGCTGCCGAAAACTGGACCTTATCCCGAAACAATAGGGTCCACTGGCAACTTGAAAACGTTGGTGATACCGGAGAAAGAGGTGATAAGACTCAACCCGCCTACGGTGGAAGTGTCAAGGCCGCTGTCAATGAGTTCCATTGCGTCTTCGTCTTCGACGTCCAGCAGCGGTGTTCAGAACAAGGGGGGAGTGAACTCCGCTTACTTGGCTTCTATCGAGAGTTTGGATGATCATAGTGACGTCGATGTGACGTCAGCTAATGGTAGCAACAACTTCGTTAACAGCGCGGGCATTGTTACTGTCAGTCCGGCTCAGGAACGACACGCCGAAGTTACAAGTAAGTATTAAATTCTTAAAAAATCTGATCTCTAAACGAGAACTCTAATATACGCGTTTAGAGATCGATTTTTTTTACCGTCGCTTAATAATATCAATAATAACGTCGGGTCTTAGAATAATGATCAGATCGCTGGCCGAGAGGTTCCGAGTCCCGAGAGGCCTGGTTCGAATCCTAGTAGGGAATACCGAATGTTTGTGACGTTATGAAAACAGACAATTTTTCTCGAGAAATGGTTTTTTATTGTTGATGTAGTTATTATAAATATTTATATAAAATTGTTAATATTTGTACGTCATCTATTATCTATAACACAAGTGCTTTAGTTTACATTTGTAATTTGTATCATCATTTTTGTGTGATCATCATCATCATCATTTAATCTTGTACTTCCATACATCTCGGTCATAATGATTAGCGGAGAGAATGATTCTGATGACAATATGTATTCCATTAAAAAGCAATGCCCAAGGGTGTCACCACCCCAAATCTCTCACGTGGGTGTCGTACAAGGCGACTAAGGATAAATCAGTGATGAGGAATGGGCAGCAGCGTTCCTCTTATACCATCTAGCTATGTACCTACTGCGACTTTTGTGCCCGATAATTGGCAATAGGCTCGCCACCTTTATTACATGGGACCTAACCATAACTGGCGAAACGTGGGTGCTAGTTCACCTCTGCCTACCCCTTCGGGGATACAGGCGTGATTTATGTATGTATGTATGTTGAAAACTAGTCAACACTCATCTTCGCCAACCCGCCCTCTCTCTCTGCCCAGCCATATTTGATAAGATTCCGTGAATTTTTTTTCAAGAAATCGCTCTTCAATTGACAGATGGTGGAGAAGAGATGTCAGTTCTGACTCAGCTGGAGCGGGTGTGCGCTGAGATTGTGCAGACGGAGAACGTCTACGTTGAGGACCTGCGGCAGGTGGTGGAGGTGAGTACTATTCGATGCCGTAAGAGTTCGGGTTCGATTGGGTAAGGGTTCGATTGCGTAAGGGTTCGTTTGGGTGATTGCGTAAGGGTTCGATTGCGTAAGTGTTTGATTGTATAAGGGTTCGAATGCGTAAGGGTTCGATTGGGTTAGGGTTCGATTGTGTAAGGGTTCGATTGTGTAGGGGTTGGATAGCGTAAGGGTACGATTGGGTAAGAGTTCGTAGTTTCACCCTAATTTTTTTTCCTTCTATACTAAAGGCCGGGCTTGTTTGCATGTAGATGTAAATGTAGGTAAGTCGATGGCACAGTGACTTAGTGCGTTCAATCTGCGATTGCGTAAACTAAGCAACGTTTACTAAGGCCGGCCATTAGATGGGCGACCAAAAATATATTGTCTCGAGTTTTTATGTCTTTTGGAAGGCGCGCTAAGGAAGGAAGTGGGTAAGGTAAGGAAGGCGGTGGGTTAACCCACCGCTCCGCACTGCAGAAAACAAAATGGCGACCATTCGTGTCAAATGTAAGAGAATTTGTCTTTTTTTTTTCGATAGAAGTGTTATCACATATGCCACTCAGTTATGCCCCTTGGGCCAGCATGGTGGGTTGTGGCCCATCCTCCATATATATTATTTTTCCATCCTTAGCGAAGGCCTGTGATTCCGTACCCAAATATATTATAATTAGTAACAACGCTCAATCTTTTTCTGTCGCCGTTTGTTTTCCCTCCAATTTCCTGCGCTTTGAAACCGTAGAGCCGTCTTGATCCGTCGTCTTCGTCACATTTTGTTTTTTTTTACTGTTGTGTAATATGGTAGGTTAGTTTTTAGCTATTGATCTATGAACGTGTTTCTCTTGGTATGATTGTAAGGTCTGCTTAAGTGAAAGAAATCACGCTACGTTTGTATTATCATGACGGCTAGGTACCTATTCTATTTATTTATTTGCTAACGCAGTCTTATAATATCTTAATCTATCTACGTCATATAATTTTTTATAAATCTTTTTTTTTAGGTATTGTGGTTTGTGAAATTATGTTACAGTTGTCTAAATTATTTAATGTATTTTTTAAATATTTATTCCAGTTGAATTAAATATTCTAAGCCAATTCAGGGCAACGTCTTAAAAGCTATAGAGCCTTTAGGAAACGCCAAAATCTCTTACCCCTGAATACAGAAACGCTACTCAAATTTTGGGGGCTGCTTATCAAGTTAAGTGG
Organism: Cataclysta lemnata; assembly: GCA_963931975.1. Taxonomy (NCBI): domain Eukaryota; kingdom Metazoa; phylum Arthropoda; class Insecta; order Lepidoptera; family Crambidae; genus Cataclysta; species Cataclysta lemnata. The sequence goes on from OZ008364.1 coordinate 3,745,051, forward strand.
ACAGTACATGTCAGAATTTGTATGGAAAAACGTCGATTTTGACAATAATTAAATGTCTCAAACTTTGATTAGCGTTTCTGTATTCGGGGGTTAGCCACCAAGAAAAAAGAAAGTAACATACATACATACATAATTCACGCCTATATCCCCGAAGGGGTAGGCAGAGGTGAACTAACACCCACGCTTCGCCAATTATGCTAGGTCCCATGTAATAGGTGGGCCATTTATCGGGCACAAAAGTCGCAGTACTTTGCTAGGTGATAGGTATAAGAGGAACGCTGCTGCCCATTCCTCAATACTGAATTATCCTTAGTCGCCTTGTACGACACCCACGGGAGAGATTTGGGGTGGTGACAATTGTATTCTACTCTGCCGTCACCACACGGCATAAGATAGTAACAACTATCTATGATCAGCACCTACGAACTATTTTTTTAAATAGGTAACAACAGTGTGAGTGCGTTCTATTTCTCTTTGCATAATGCATACCACCGCCCCATAGACACGGTGACCTATGAATACAAAATGGCTGACCTAAATACCTACTGGGCTAGGTCGACTGGCGATTTAACTTCAAACAGAAATATTGCCGCGATAAAGTTACGTGAAAGCAAAAACACCGAGAAACCAAATAGAGTTAGTTATTTTTCTATCTTTTATCAAAGTTGCGGATTTATTTGCTTACAGCAACTAAGTATTAGGGAATGGGACAAGCAATTTGAATTTGAATTGCACATATTGCCTGTTTTTTTCTAGTTAAACTTTGTCTAATATTGTAAAAAGTTTATCATCAATTTTCAATTGGGTTATGATTCCCGAGTCAGGCTTGCTTATAATGTCTATGTAGTTTTAAATAAATATTTAAATATTATGTCACCGAAAAATTGTAAATACCAATAAATTATTAAAAAAAAATGTAAATAGGTACGCCGGCGCCGTGTGGTGACAGCAGAGCAGAATACAGAATGTCACCCAATTGTTTAAACGCGCTAAACTCAGGAACTACTGACTCAAATTGACTCATTTATGAAGGCTATATCTTTTTCTTCCTGCCCTGTTCCCAATCTATCTGGGGTCGGTGCAGTATGTTTCCTCTTCCATTCATTTGTCAGATGTCATCATGCCATCCACTCCCTTTTGATTCATATCATCCATCCCACCGTAAAGGTGCTAGTGATGAATAAATGTATAGAAAAGAGACGGAATGGACCATGTCGAGAGACCCATGAACGGAGAGAGTGATTAGAATGACAACATTCCAATCCATACTGCTCAAGGTTTTGGCTTAGGTTTTACAGCCGGCCGCCTGCCTGACACCAACCCTCTTTGGGTACGCTGTTGTTGGTGGTTTGCCCTCCACCATTCGGGTGCCCCAAGGTGCTTATTGGTCTACACCGGGCAATCTCCCTTAGTCGACTTTTACGACACCCATGGGATGAGTTGGGGCTGGCCTATTCTACGTTATTTGTTCGCTCCCAGGCCAGCATAGAAGGCTTATGAAGGCTATATATTAACCGAAATTAACGCAAGCAAAGCCGCGGGTGACCACTAGTGCTGTATAATTGTAATGTAAATTAAAATTTGTCCGTCGTCTAGTACCCATAACACAAGTGCTTATGCTACTTACTTCGAATAGATGATAGGTGTAAGTGCAAGAAATACTTCGTTATTTATTTATGTCGCAGCTTGTGCAGTGAACCATCGCGTGCGACCCATGCACGCGACGGCATCATTTACGTCACCTAATCGGTGAATAGCTCACAGGGCGATAAAACACACAGAACTAACACTATTTGTCCTCACTGTTAGAGTCGAAACTGAGTCACTCAATAAGGCCCTGTGCACAAAACTGCGATGCGACGTCGCATCGTAAAAATCTGCGAGCTCGCACACCGCATCGCAAGAACTTACGAATTGATTCGCATCGCGCATTCGGTCAATTTCATTCTTCTTTGTTTCGTCCGCCGCCTTGCCGTAGGCCTATTCCCTAACTTTTTTTGACAGTTGAAAGTGATGATCACCGAACTATTTACTTATCCATTACTACTTTACTATAATGCTATTGTACACCTGTCCTGTGAAAACAGCAATGTATTAGTAAATAGTTCGGTGATCTTCACTTTCAACTGGTTAGAAAAAGAATTTCGAAAAATTATGATCTTGAGGCGGGAATCGGCCACCCAAGAGCGGTCAGGCACCTGCCCGGATAGCAGCGGACGCGGGTTCGATTCCCGCCTCAAGATCATAATTTTTCGAAATTCTTTTTCTAACCACCAAAATCTTTGTACTAATTTTTCTAACATTTGTATAATGTTAAAATTAAAATCGAATAGTTCACTTTCAACTGTCAAAAAAAGATGGGGAATAGGCCTACAGATCGTATCACAGCAATTAACGTTGTAGTTTTCGGCGATGCGAATTCGCAGTTATAAAGTAGGTAGTGGATGGGCATAAACAAAACATAATTTGACAAGCAGGCGAGATGAAGGCCAAGAGAGCTGCCAAGCATAAAAAAAAAACAAAGAAAGTACCTAGTAGTACCACCTACCTAGAGAAAATTTTGGTTAGAAAAAGTTAAAAAAAATATATACGGAAATCGAGCCCGCGTCTTTCGCAATCTGTAGATACTGACTAATACTTTGTAATATTTTTTCATAGACAATATTTTTACTTAATTGTTTGTTACAAAAGTTGAAAAGGTCAGAAATGGCTCGATTTAACAAAAATAAAAATAGGTACCTACTCGTAGTTAGTCGAATGACTGGGCAAGTTAGCGGATTTCTAAGAAGTTTCAAGACGTAGCTCTAATGAAGTAGGTATTCGTAAGCCGATGAAGTCGTTTCTAGTTTCTCCCCCTATTACTGCAATTCCTAATCACTCTCTCCGTACACAGATCTCTCGACAAAGTCCTTTCTATCACTTTTCTACATTACATACATAAATAAATCACGCCTATATCACCGAAGGGGTACGCAGAGGTGAATTAGCACCCGCGTTTCGCTCATTACGTTAGGTCCCATGTAATAATAGGTGGCGAGCCTATTGCCATTTACCGGGCACATAAGTCGCAGTAGGTACATTGCTAGGTGGTATAAGACGATCGCTGCTGCCCATTCCTCATCACTGATTTATCCTTAGAATCATCACTGATTTATCCTATCAGTTTTCTACATACATACATACATAAATCACGCCTATATCCCCGAAGGGGTAGACAGAGGTGAACTAGCACTCACGTTTCGCCAATTATGTTAGGTCCCATGTAATAGGTGGCGAGCCTATTGCCATATATCGGGCACAAAAGTGTCGCAGTACATTGCTAGGTGGTATAAGAGGAACGCTGCTGCCCATTCCTCATCACTGATTTATCCTTAGTCGCCTTGTACGACACCCACGGGAGAGATTTGGGGTGGTGACATTTGTATATCAGTTTTCTAACATTCATTAATTACTCGAACCTTTAGGGTATGACTAGCTACCGGGAGTAGATGCCTCAATGACGTCTGTCTGACCAATATAAACGGTAGAGCTGATAAAAACGATGATGATTGATGACCCACTTCGGGCTACCTTCCCCTACTAGGAATCGGAAAAAGTTCCGCCTAAGGCAGATCTAGACGGGATCACTCAAACAGTACTCGATAATTGTCCAGCCTAACTGTAATGCCGTGCACCTTATAAAGCTCTCCCAGTTTCCTATTAAAAACTTAGAGCGCGCTCGATTGATCTTGGTTGTTGCCGATATAACTGGACCTAGCCATTTCCTTAGGCGATACTCGCACTGACCCGCACTAAGCAGTGTAGCGCAGGAGTGCGTGATGTAATGTTGTAAAGGTAACATACATACGTAACACGAAAATACCCCGGACGGGACGTGGACGAGACGGGGCCTCTCTCGTTCAAAACGCCCCGTGACGTGAGTGCTACATTCACATCCCGTCCATGAATCCGTGACATATGTACTTCATGTACATTTTGTGTGAAACGATATTTCTAAAAAAATATCCCCGAAAGAAATATCCCGTCAGGGGTATTTTCCCGTTACGTATGCAGAGACCTTAAGACGCGCGTGGTCAGACTGAATAGCAATTAAAATAATAAAATCGTTTATTTGCATGAATAAGTCAATCTACTTTGCATGGTCAGAGTTCTTGCATCCCTATGTGCGTTATTGAGCCATATTTACAGGTGTGAAAATATTATAAGTCAATATAATAAAACAGATTTTAATAAAACAAGAATCAAATTTAGGACTTTTGGACTTAAGGATTGTACAATCCTAAAGCCCAAAAGTCCTAATGGCTAAATTAATTTTAAAATTATCACATGTTATTAATATTATATGTCAAAACTATTACTTCTTTTTTTTAAATGAATCCGCGCAATTAGCAACAAATAATAATGTGTATGTCAATTAACAAGGTATGATTGGCATAATCAACTGTAATGAACTTATTCTTTGCGATCAATGTATTCTTTTAGGTTATAAAAGCATTTTTCCGTCAGCCATTTTGTTAATGTTTACTTAAAAAAGGACAAAATCCGCAACAGCAGCCTACCCAAAGAGAGTTGGTGTCAGGCAGGCGGCCGGCTGTACCTAAAACCTACGCCAAAACCTTGAGCAGTATAGATTGGAATGTTGTCATTGCAACCACTCTCCCTGTTCATTGGTCTCTCGACATGGTCCTTTCCACCTCTTTTCTGTATATTTATTCATCACTAGTACCTTTCTGGTGTGATGTTTGATATGAACTAAAATGCAGTGGATGGCATGACGTCTGATGGCATGATATAAATAAATGAGGAAACATACTGCGCCGACCCCAAATAAACTGGAAATGGGAAGAAAGAATGAAGAAGAAGGTGTCAAATGTTCGAAATATTTATTGATCTACATTACAAACATTGTCTTGTCAAGTATCAAGTTGTATCGGTCCTTATATTCAGGGTGGCTTTTGCGTGCTACGCAAATGTAAACTTTATGCGCTTAGACGAAGGCCGGCAAAGGGCGGTTGCTGTCGGCTTTAAAGGCCAATCTGCCGGATTCAGTAACGGGACTATATTATCAGTCGACTTGTACTGAGTTTCACCAACAATTCCTTTAGTCCTTCCATATTTTTTTTCAACGATAGAACGGCTGGCTATTTTATCACAAATTGTCGGAACACAATAATGCTGTTAACATCTTTATTATGGCGACAGAGTAGGATAAGATAAGGTGGTGATAGCTAGCCAGGCGGACTTGAAACAAGTCCTACCACTTTTTTCCCCAAATCTCTCACGTGGGTGTCTTTTAAAGCGACTAAGGATAAAACAGTGATGAAGAATGGGCAGCAGCATTCATCTTTAACCACCTAGCAATGTACTGCGACTTTTGTGCCCAATAAATGGCAATAGCCTCGCGACCTATTCAATGACATACATACATACATACATCACGCCTATATCCCCGAAGGGGTAGGCAGAGGTGAACTAGCACCCACATTTCGCCAATTATGTTAGGTCCCATGTAAAAGGTGGCGAGCCTATTGCCATATATCGGGCACAAAAGTGTCGCAGTACATTGCTGGGTGGTATAAGAGGAACGCTGCTGCCCATTCCTCATCACTGATTTATCCTTAGTCGCCTTGTACGACACCCACGGGAGAGATTTGGGGCGGTGACAATTGTATTCTACTCTGCTCTGTAAGTATGTACTTTTTTCCGATCAACAATCCACCTTCGCTCTTGTAAGTTCCGAAACGTACAATCTTAAACCCTGCGCCGGTACCTACGGACAAAACCGTATTTTATTTTTATCACGACTATTTATAACGGTAATAAAATAACCTTCGCGTGGGAGAGCCCGTTCAGTCATCAGCTCGGATCGGGAAGACGTGATATTATTATATGGTTACTTGTTTCTGAATGACTCTTGTCAGAGCAGCAAAGCTAAATTGTAATGACCCCTACACATTATTGAAACGCGACGCGACTCCACGTGTAGGCACCGAACAATCCGGCATCGCGTCCGATGTTCTTAGGGCCGATTTCACCGTCTCTCATAAAAACTGAGTTTAATGCATTGAGTTATAAGGTAAACTAGAGACGCTATGCCAAACAAAAATATTCTCCCAACCCGAATCTACCTATGGTGGCGGGGTGTGCGGGGCGAGCGGGCGAGCGTGGCGTGGAATCAGTTATATGCTGCAGCGCTAAACAAACAACATACACAAACAACACAATTAGCAGTCAGATTATCGTCTAACCAAAGTATTAAAACATGCAGCGCTGATCGCTGATAGAATACAGTTTTCTCGCGACCAAAACATCGTAAGCTCCGCCGATTTCATGGCGCTTACGCGTTTCTTTCAACGCAGTCTAACAAAAATATCCTTACAGATTAGATTATGCATCGCAAATGTGGAATTATGCTATTAAATTAATATTTGATATGTTTTAATTAATATTTTGTTACAATTAACGATGATAAGTCACACCACTATCTATTTGTTTTGTTTTTGATTCATTGTTGCATGTTTTTAACACGCAAGAAGGCATTCTTAGATCGATCTGTAGCCACAATTTGGCAAGCAGTCGCTTCGAGCGTTGGCGAATGACTAAATGAGTTGTTGCTCCGGAGCATCAACGCACGGACTACATTTCTAGTTTGCGGTGTCGCTTCTATACGCTAGTAATAGTAGTTCAATGGTTTAATGTTGTAAAGTTGTAATAAAACTTGGTTTTGATTAATGCAAACTATGTAGCGGAACTCAGTTTAGAGCATAAACCGAGTTCAACTTCAACTGATCGCGTTTAATTCTGCGGTGAAATCGGCCCTTAGTGTGTTTCTGGTCATAGAAAACCAATAACATTTGATTCGACTCAACACGCGTCGCGTTACATCGGGTCGCGTCGTGTTTTAACAATGGGTTTCTGCCTTTATGGTTACGGGCGAACGTATATCTGAATGACTCTTGTCAGAGCAGCAAAACTTAGGAAAATTTGTTATTTCATAAACATCGCGCCTTTTGTCAAGGTGCTTGTTTACACCCACGCAGCAAAGTAAACAGACAGCTATTTGTATTCATGTACCCGAGTATCTAATGTCCTAACTTATTCTATTCTTTTTCTACATTATACTTGGATTGAATTGTTACCTAGCTGTCACAATTTTTATTACTTGTACCGACCTAAGTATCTAATGCCCTAACTCATTCTACTATCTAGATCTAGGAGTTTTACATTTTACTTGGATTAAATTGTTAACGGGCTATTACTTTTATATTTTATGAAAAAAAATTATTTATTTGTGTGCTACATGAAAATTGTTAAATAATAGTTAAATTTGATATGGTAGCCTGACGTGCTTTACACTACTACCTAACTGCCGCACTCAAAAACGTCAAATAACGTTAATGAGTACATAATGTCAAAAAATTACAATTCAAAACTAGTCGCTATTTTTGCCGGGGCTATGGTCTAGATTTGAATGAAAATTTTTGACATTATATACTCATTAAAGTTAAATGACGTCTTTGAGTGCGGCAGTAAGTCTTAGCTTACTTATATGTTGTATGTTGACGGGAGGAGCTCGATAGCGCAGTGGCTTAACGCGCTCGGCCTGTGATTGCGCAAACTAAGCAATGTTCGCTTAGGCCGGTCATTGGATGTTTGACCAAAAATATATTATCTCGAATTCCTCCGTGCTGGACAGCACGTGAAGCTGTTAATCCCGGCTGCATCTGCCCCCTATATTATCATATTCATAGGGAAGGCCTGTGCCCTAGCAATGGGGACATTAAAGGGCTGGTGATGATGATGATGACAGCAGTTTCAGACTAGTGTTTTTTTGGCAATCTCCCTTAGGGCCGATTCACCGTCTCTCATAGCAACTGAGTTTAATTAAATTTGGTTTTGATTAATGCAACCTTGGTAGCGGAACTCAGTTTAGAGCATAAACCGAGTTCAACTTCAACTGATCGCGTTTAATTCTGCGGTGAAATGGGCCCTTAATCGAATTGGGCAAATATTTCAGGAAACACTTAAATCGTCATTCTATTTACATACATACATAAATCACGCCTATATTAGCAGAATTAAAGTTAAATACAATTTGTCAAAAAACATTTTTTTGAGGAAATGTGGAGTTGGCTGGTTTGCCAATTATCAGGTATCGATGATATATACTATCACGAAGAGGGGTTAATTTAGAAGTGGAGATGTGGAGAACGAGAATGCGGAGTTTGCCAATGGTTTGCCAATTAATAGGTATCATCGATGATAATATGTAGGCACTATCTCGAAGAGAGGTTAATTTCGAAAGATAGATGTTGACGCCGAGTGGCTCGATGTCGATGCGCCACGATACCGCTAAGAAAATTTTTTTTATGTCCACTATCTTGTCTGCAGTAGATATTCAATAATGTGGAGCTTTCTTTCTGCGTGGCCCAAGCTATGAGAACTAGCGATTGAGTGGGACGCAACTTTTTGGCATTTATTTAATTGTTTTATTGCTAAGATATGAGTATAAAATAAACATAGAATGTGCCAGCCCCAACTCTCTCCAAGGTCGACTAAAGGAGATCGCCTGGTGTAGACGAATAATCACATTGGGACACCCGAGTGGTGGAGGAAAAACCACAACAGCGAAGATGGTTAGTGTCAAGCAGGCAAATAGTGTAGAGTCAATACAGCACGTCAAGTTATATAGATAATTTAATCTATCTATGATTTGAGTTTTATTTTTGTTTAATTTGATTTTATTTATTAAAAGAAAAAGATTATTTTCCTTGTAAAATTCCATATTTTCTCAATTGAACTTGTGCTATACCTAAACGAGTTAAGGTGGAGAAGACAATCCAGTACAGATATTTGATAGCTAGGGCCTAGCCAAGTGGCTTTTCTATTCGAACGCATAGAATACAAAAGTATGATACTGACGTTTTGTTTTCTATGTAATACGTCAGTTTCATACATTTGTTTTCTATGCGTTCGAATAGATGACCACTTGGCTAGGGCCACAGTAGGTATAGTCTGAAATATTGTCGACTGTACCTCGATGGTGATCGCTTTCTCTGTTGACTTAGAAACGTGGAGTGGGGGCGGAATCTAGTTATTTAAATGAGGCGTATGGTCCCCGCACGTGGGTTGACGAATGCCTGCGTCGCGTTGCATCGCTCTAGGGCTGTCCATTTTATTATATCGATATAATCGATAATATTGATCGAATCGATCCACGATCTAATAGCATTGTGAACAAACTTCGGTGGGTTACAGTAAAATTATTACATATTGGAAAAAGGTCATGTGATTGTTTGTCCTGTTAAGAATATTAAACAGTTTGTTTTTTTATAATGACAAAAGCTTTCCACATTTTAAGGAAAAATATGCTAATAAATGTATCTAACTTGCTATAATTTGCAATGATAAATAAAAGTATCATCTATTTATTAAGATTTTTATTATTTTAATATTGGAAGTATGATATTTTAATAGGTATTAAGTATATACATATTACAATAATTATTACCAAGAAAAAGCAGTGCGGCATTAGTTTAGAACAATAATTTTATAAAATTTCTCTGACATCTTTTCCTTTGTAAAATTATTATTAGGTATCAGCAATTAACGAAGCGCGAGATAATATACACAATCTTCGTTCAGTAACAATTTAATGACATACCTATCGATGTTTCATCAACTATAGTAGGTAATATTAGTATTAATATAAACAATCAAGTTGACATAAAGATTGTATAAAATATCTACCTGTTAAAAAATGTTGGACACTTTTAATGTATGTACCTACTACCTACCTATCTCATTAAATTAATTAAGAATCGCTTCCAGTAGGTAATCACCATTAAAAGTGAATTGATGACATTTAAATTATCAATTAGTGAGGCGCGGCGTTTATCGACGTATCGATTTAATGTCGATATAAAAATGTGGCGTCTTCGGCTTCCGTGGGCGGCGATGCAGTTAACTCGTGTGACAGTGGGCAGGAGGTCTGGGTAACTTCATTTGTCAATACTCATTAGAATAACCGTGGTGTAGTGGTTTCTTTTATTTTGCTCGTTGTATTTTTAATGTCCTTCTCCTGTAAAAAATTAAACATTTCACAATTACGTCAATGTTGCACCAAATGAGCGATTTATGTCGCTCAGTATGTACCCAATCATTTCAACGTTAGGCTGGGAATCAAAAAGTCGCTTTGGTTGTTTTTGTTTTATTTTATATGTCCTTTGTATGGATTGTGTGTGGTATTGATGGGGATGATGATTGACAGAAGTGAGTGCTAGGCATATAATAAAGGTGATGAAGATTTATTGCCCCCCTTTGTCGCTTTATTAAGTTTATAACATCACATGTCTACAGATAATGCCGCCTTGCCGTGTGTCGTCGTGACGGCAGAGTAGAATACAATTGTCACCACCCCGAATATCTCCCGCGGGTGTCGTACAAGGCGACTAAGGGTTAAAACAGTGATGTGGAATGGGCAGCAGCATTCTTCTCATACCACCTAGCAATGTACTGCGATTTATGTGCCCCCATAATACATGGGACCTAACTTATTTGGCGATAAGTGGGTGTTGATTTATCTGTGTCTTCGGGGTTGTAGACGTGATTTATTACTGAACAAATTTCACCATAAAAAAATATCAGCTGCTTCATACAAAATGATAATACCTACTTGACCCAAATGTATGAAACAGCTGTTATTTTTTATCGTGAATTTGGAGTTGCTCCCATAGTGAAATTTGTTCAGTTTTATGGTCTGGACGAATTCCAAAAATTTTTGCAGTGACCAAAAAGTCTCCTGGTATGTATGTACGTCTACAGAAAGCATGCTGTGTTCACATAAACTAGTATTTATGTTACTAAGCGCCAATGTGTACGTTTTTTAAGAATCAATTACGTTGCATTTTTAAAAATCAATTAAGTTGATTGTGAACCGAATATAAAAATCGATTTAAAGTGTGAATTTGGTCTCTGGAATGATGATTCCGAATGAATTTCGCGTTTTATTAAGCGTTTAACGTTTGCTACGCAGTCTTATGTTACCTAGCTGGTTCCGCATATATATAATCAACAATGGAGTCACGCCACCTCAAATTCATATAGGTATATGACATATAAAGGTATATGACACTACATAGTCTCCCAAGCATGATGCATTGTTTGGCCAGTGCCTGTGACAATGACATTGCAACGAGACCGCTGACACTGTGGGAAAGGAGCTCTTATTTCAAGGACTTAAGCAATCAAAGTCAATCTTCGTCTCTAATCGACTTACAGCCTTTCATTTTCCAAACTGTTTCATAGAGGCATTGACTGTGTGCTTTCAGTTATACATATATCAGTTTATACAAGTCTCTTTATTTCACTGTTTTTAATATTCATCGGAAACTAAAACTCTAATCCTTGAATACAAACAAACATAAATCACGTCTATATCCCCGAAGGGCCCACCCAAACAGAGGTGAACTGAACACCCACGTTTCGCAAATAGCAAATAATAATAGGTATGTGTTGCCGATGCTAAGCTAGCAGCCTCTTTTATTGATATTTATACTTTTTGATGATTATTGTTTTTTATACTTTTTAATATTTTGTTTTTTTGACATTTAAATTACACTTCAATTTTACACGAAGACGAGAGAGTTTTATTTCCATATTATTTTCCAGATGTTTTACTTTTCCTTACTTTATCTTCACCAGTCTTCCTTCCATTATTGCTCATCTTCAACAGTATGTTGGGTCCCATGTAATAGGAGGCGAGCCTATTGCCATTTATCGGGCACGGAAATCGCAGTACTTTTAAATTGCTAGGTGGCATAAAAGGGAATCTGGTAGCAACGTAGGAATATCTGCTTCTACGTGTTCATAATTTAGTTTAGAAAGAAAGAAAGACACCTTTCCTTCAATTAGTAATTAAATAAAACACACACCGTTTTAATTCTCCCTATATTTTAGGGAAGGTAAAGGGTCTAGCCCATACAGCCATGGCTTTAGTGTATATTTTATCTGTAGTCTTATGACATAATGAGTGGGTGAAATGTATGAATGAAATGAATTTTACGTTAAAATATGGGTGTTACACATTTTAACGAATCTAAGAAGTGCTTGGAGTGAATTTAATGGTAACAGAGTTCATGATGGTGCCTGATGAGGTGGATAAAACCACTTTTTAAAGTGGTCTTCACCACAACATCAAACCCATCACAACACTTATTTTCAATGATTCTGCATAATTGCACATCAACACGGATGCTTGTGCATCAAAATAACACCACTTTCACTGCACAAAATCCACTCTGTAACAATTTTTGAATAAGCGAAAATAAATCTGACTGACACCACGAAACGCGCCAAACACTCTCCTTCAATTAGATTTGCGCAGACGACCGTCATTTTGATTCAACTTACTTGGCGGGAACTATGCCTTTTGAGAGGCCCTCAACTGGAAGAGGTGCTTCAGACAAGGCGCGACACGAGTTGATAATGAGTACTTAGTAGCTTGGTAAATATTTATAAACCTTTTTACATTTAACGCTGCCCACGTTTGGGATTAACGGAAGCCTTCGCCGGAAAGCGTATGGCATTGTAACTCCAATCCGTTTGCTTTTCAAATTAGATGTTTCTGTTCATTGAGTTATAAAGTAAACAGTAATAGTAGTTCAATGTTTCTGTTAGCCATTATGGCGCGCAATTACAGTGTGTCTTTTATATAATACACTTTCTTGTTTATCCTTTTCGCACATAAAACCATTTTTATATTAACTTATTGCCTGAATGGCATCTGTATTTTTTAAGTTATAGGTACTTTGTTTTTGCAACCGTGTAAATACAATTGTCACTACCCCAAATCTCTCCTCCGGGTGTCGTACAAGGCGACTATGGGGTAAAACCACAGATATATATCTGAGGGTAAAACAGTAATGGTTAGCAGCGTTCCCATCGTATACGACCTAGCAATATACTGCGATTTAGGTGCCCGATATACACCCTCAGCCTGCCACTCCAAACTCCGACATGTAATGCCCTGTGAGGCTCTACCCGGCAGTATATCTCCCCTTAGGAGATGCGTGCTGTGGATAAATTCTCTCAGGGACTGCTCCATTGTAAGGCTTGAGGACAAAGTCTTCGTCTTTCTTCCCCAAAAAACCCGGTAGATGCTTTAAAGGCAACTCAGACGACTACTTTTTTTTTAAATTACCCTATAAGATCCCACTGCTCGGCAAAGGCCTACCCCGCAGCCCTCCATCTCGAGCGAGCCAATTCCGTCCATGTCTTGCAGGACAACAACGTAGGTCCTTCAAAAAAGTGCCCTACATATGGCACCCCCAATTACATGGTACTTTAAGGTACAACAACAAGATTGTAATTCCGTGTGGTGACGGCAGAGTAGAACACAATATTGTCACCTCCCCAAATCTCTCCCGTGGGTGTCGTACAAGGCGACTAAGGATAAATCAGTGAAGAGGAATGGGCAGCAGCGTTCCTCTTACACCACCTAGCAATGTACTGCGACTTTTGTGCCCGATAAATGGCAATAGGCTCGCCACCTATTACATGGGACTTGACATAGTTGGCGAAACGTGTATGTTAATACACCCCTGCCTATCCCTTCGGCGATATACAGGGGTGATTTATGTATGTATGTACTTTTTTTGTGTTGTAAAAAACATCATCATCATCAGCAGTAGTAAGCATTTAAGAATTGTCAGAATTGACGTTTTTCCATACACTTTCTGCAAGGTACGGTCCACTTAACTTTTTAAGCAGTGCTCAAAATTTGGGTAGTTTTTCTGTATTCGGGGGTTAGTCACTTAAAACCAAGTTAAAATTTAGTTAAACACTTAACTATTTAATACCGTCATACGGTAAATCAGCCTTTAGCAGCTCTCAGGTCGGCTGTTTAATAAATTACAATCTTACATACATACATACATAAATCACGCCCATATTCCCGAAGGCCACTATGTCAAGTCCCATGTAATAGTTGTGGCGAGCCTATTGCTATTTATCGGGCACAAAAGTCGCAGTACATTGCTAGGTGGTATAAGAGGAACGCTGCTGCCCATTCCTCTTCACTGATTGATCCTTAGTCGCCTTGTACGACACCCACGGGAGAGATTTGGGGAGGTGACATATTGGATTATACTCTGCAGTCACCACACGGCATTACAATCTTGTTGTGACTAAACGCAGCACGACCGGTGTACACGAACGAAGCTATTGTCCCGGCTCGTGTTACAGCTTACGACACCGGAATGGATAAGGCTCCCGTCGAGATAACATCTTGATTATAATATAATAGTTACGCAACTAACCTGCGACGAAGCAAAGGTGCGTTACTAAAATTAAATAAATGTCTAACAATATCGTTTCACGCGGATGGATTGTGTGAGGTATGATGTGGAGGTGAATGGTGTGAAAGAAAAAAATAAAATTATGGTTTCGTATGCACACAGTGGATATCAAGTTACCCAAAACAGCAGGCCCGTGATCGGCGTACTCATTAGCGACCATTGTACCAACTTTTACTGCCGCATTCAGAGACGTCAATTAATTTTAATGAGTATTTAATGTCACAACATTTTCATTCAAATCTAGACCATAGACCTGGCAAGAATAGCGACTAGTTTTGAATTGTCACTTTTGACGTTAAGTACTCATTAACGTTATTTGACGGCAGTTAATGTAACTTGGAATAATAAAGTTCAGTTATCGTTGCACGATCCAACAGATCGCAACTAGAAGGTTGTTTTATTCCTTCGGGAGTCCAAAAGAGAGTATAAGCCAGCGGTACAGACAACAGCACGTCAGACGACTACAAAATGTTAAATTTTCTCAGTCGACTTTTGGCTCTACAAGATAAGGTTGACAATCGATTGAAGAAATTTGACAGTTTGGGTAGTATGAAGAGTCGTTGACTGTACATAGCGGCAAAGCTTAATCTATACAAATATTATGAAGCTGCGGCCCTAACACGGTGACGTGGACAAGTCTCTCTCCACCACTTGACAGTGCTTTGTCTCGGAATTTAGTGGCAGTTAGAGCGAGAGGAGTGGCCGCGTGGTGACGGCAGAGTAGAATACAATTGTCACCACCCCAAACCTCTCCCGTGGGTGTCGTAGAAGGCGACTAAGGATAAATCAGTGATGAGGAATGGGCAGCAGCATTCCTCTTATACCTACCACCTAGCAAAGTACTGCGAATTTTGTGCCCGATAAATGGCAATAGGCTCGCCACCTATTACATGGGACCTAGCCTAATTGGCGAAGCGTGGGTGCTAGTTCACCTCTGCCTACCCCTTCGGGGATATTGGCGTGAATTATGTATGTATGTAGAGCGAGAGGAAAAGATTTTCTTTCCCCCGAAGAAGATGTGTCCACGGCCCGTGCTACGGGGGCTGAAGACTTTGTTTGGTTGGTTGAAAGCGCTAATCTCAGAAACTACTGGTTGAAATTGAAAAATTATTTTTTGTGTTTGAGAGTCCATTTATTGAGAAAGGCTATAGGTTATATAACAACTGACATTAACCACTAGTAATAATAGGTTAAAGGTATCATTACATACACTCGTGAATCGTCAAATAAATACGTTGAACATAGGAAACTTTTGTGTGTCAAAGTCACAAGGTTTCCGTATGACAAGAAAGGAGTGGATTAGAGTGAATTTTTAACAACTACTCTCTTACATTTGTCACGACGTAAAATTCGCCTGTTTCATACATTTTTATTCGATCTGTGACTGTGTGTCAAAAAAAATAATTTATCTTCATTCGGGAATCGAACCCGCGTCCTCTACAACCAAATCGTCCTGGTTGGCCGAGTGCTATAGGTATTTCCCGTACCGCAGAGGACGCGGGTTCGATTCCCGCAACAGGCTAAACAATTTTTCTGGCTTTATTTAATATTTTTCCTTACATTTTTTTAATGTTAAAATCAAAATCAAACCATAATCTATGAGTGATAGAGCAACGACCATAGACGCAGATGTAAAGCGATACACGGCGCGTGCCTAGTATAGAAAGTCGCAGAAAGAACGATATTATCTGTATCACGAGCAGTCACCTTATTTAGGACCACAGATACATAATTTCCCTTTTAATCAACCTACAAAGACATTATAGATAAGCTTAACTTATGGAAGCTTCTGTTTTTAAATTTAAAGTAAAAATGTTAAGCTTAACCGGCCAGTGTTGTTTTGCCCTTGCATTATTTTAAAAATATTAGGGCAGATATCAATTTCTTCCCTTTGAGCACTTTGCTAGATTAAAATCATAATTGCAATTATAATTACCTTAAAATGTAACGTTATAAACATTTAAATACATTTTTACAATTACTATTTAGTCAAACTATTTTCGAATTATTGCAAAAAAAAATTTGACTGAAGCCATTGAAATGGAGCACCAAACACTACTGAGAACTATTTACGTAGATCAAATAAGCATTAACCCTCCCATGACTCAACTAACGTTATTATTTTTTTTTATATATATATTTTTTGTTTTTTCCAGGGCTACCTTCACATTTGGCGAAAGCAGTCCACGTTCTCTGACGAGGAGCTGTTGGAGCTTTTCAACAATATCGAGGACATTTACGCTTTCAACAGGTGAGTCATGTCATGTCACACTTCAAGTTTGTATGTAGGAGCAATATCTACTTACATCGAAATATTATTTGTAGCATATTTGGTAATATAAACATTTTTGGTAGTAAACAAAAGGCGCAATTACTTTATAATATAAGGTGCATGATGAGGCCATCCGTAATTAGAGCTGCATATAGTTTAATCATCATCATCATCGCCCTGCCATTATCCCATCCTATTTGGGGTAGGCGCAGTATGCCTCTTTTTCCTTTCTCTTCTGTCACTCGTCACCTCCTCATTCACATTCATCACCTTCATATCACACAATCCATCCATCTATTCAGTGGTCTTCCTCCACTTCGACATCCATCAACATTCATGTCCATAACTTTCTTACTCACATTCATGGCATCACGTCTCGTAACATGTCTATACCAAGCTAAACGGCTCTCTTTCATCTTCTCTGTTACTGGCGCACTTTCAGACTCCCTCTTACGTACTCATTCCGTATTTTGTCCATTTTTGTCACTCCGCACATCTTTATAAAATTTTTTGTACCTCTGTTGATGGTCCAAATAAATGAATAAGTAAAATAAATAAATTATAATAAAAAAACAAATAAATAGATATATTCCTTACACTCACACTTATCATCTAGCCCAAATTAGGTAGCTTAAGCACTTGTGTTAAAAATACTTGATGACGAAGAATTTTTTAAATACTTATACAAAATAATTACATATAAATATTTATAATATACTTATACAAATACGTATTAACTAACAACCATGATTCTGATTCACATAAAACAATTTCCCCTACCAAGCTTCTAACCTGGGACGTCTTGGATGATAGCAAGTAATCTGACCATTCGACCACAGACGGCAGTCAACATGAACGGTTAAAACAATTTGTATTAGAGTTCGATAATTATGCTAAAGACTGTTGTACCAAGAAGATATTTTCCCTAGACAAGCCACGCTTCAATTGCAATTAGGGTAAGGGTTAATTTTACGACAAACTCCCTATTTTCGAATTAATTAAATATCTTTTGCGCTCTTCCTCTCCATCTCTCAGACACCCGTGGGAGAGAGATAGGTGACAATTATATTCCGCTCTGTCTTCATCACACGGCGGGTTAAAATTGATTATTTATTTTAATCTATCTTATTTTCAAGTGCATTTCGTAGCTAAATAGATAGATAATCGTTTATTTGTACAAAAAACAAAACACATACCTATCGAAATTGTTTACGTTTTGTCTCTCTTTATAATGCCTAGTTTAGTTCTGTTTTCATTTTGACCGTCAAAGTACCCCTGAGACTGAGGAGTGTAGTAAAGTAATAATCCTTCTCTGTGGGTGACAAATAAAAGGCGGGCCTGACATATTGAGGGGACACAGGGTTGTCAACATCTTCTATAGATATATTACTTATATAAAAATGGATTGCTGTGCGTTTGTCTCGCTAAAAGTTGAGAACGGCTGGGCAGATTTAGCCGATTTTGGTTTTGAAATGATTGTCTTGGGCCAGGCAAGCCGGGAAAGGTGAGAAAATATGAAAAAATTGCGAGGTAAATAGTAAAAACAATCATTTCATTCATTCAGACTCCTGACAAACATTTGACATAACCATGGCAACCAAATCGTAACCATGGCTTCGGGATAATTGATTTGGCATAACAACGTATCATAACAACGTATCACTGGGTCAGGTAGTTAATACATAAAATGAACTGGAGAAGCTATCTTAAACAAAAGTAAGTGTGTACGAACACTAGATACAGAGGTGTTAACATGCACATTTCGCCAACTATTTTAAATCCCCTACGGTCGATCCATTGGTGTAGTAACACCCATAATAGTAACATCTGAATATTAATAATTACTATTCAGATTGTACTATTTACAATATGTTAAGTGTGATTAATAACCTACTATTGTATATGCTATAATAATCTTCTTCTGACGGCAGAGTAGAATACAATTGTCACCACCCCAAATCTCTCCCGTGGGTGTCGTACAAGGCGACTAAGGATAAATCAATGATGAGGAATGGGCAACAGCGTTCCTCTTATACCACCTAGCAATAGCAATGTACTGCGACTTTTGTGCCCGATAAATGGCATTAGGCTCGCCACCTATTATATGGGACCTAACATAATTGGCGAAACGTGGGTGCTAGTTCACCTCTGCCTACCCCTTCAGGGATATAGGCGTGATTTATGTATGTATGTATCTTCTTCCTGCCCTTATCCCGCTCTAGGCGGGGTCGGCACAACATGTCTTCTTCTTCCACTCCTTTCGATCCTTCAACAATTTCTCATCCACTCCTCTCGCTATCATGTCCTCCTTTACACAGTCCATCCATCTCAACATAGCTTTCATATCTTCGCATAACATGACCAAACCATCCCAGTCTATTACTCCGCAGTCTCTGTCACTGGCGCTACTTTCAAACTTCCCCTTTAACTTAACTTTCGAACTTTCTTCAAGCTTTCATAATAAATTCATTAATTATATAATAATTTTAGTGAACAACACCAACCGCCCTTAAAACCCCCGCTTAAACGTCAAAAACCAAAATTCTAAATGTAAAAACAAAATTGTCCCGCCAATAGCCATAAACAAAAACAAAATTTTCCACAGAGCAATATTTTTACGGCAAAAGAATTATGGTGATTAAGCCTAATGCTTTGACGTGGCCATTTGCTTCTCATCGCTAATGCATATCCCCTTGGATTAAATACTTTGTTTATTGCAGTCGAGTAAGCAGCTAACCAAAGTTAATTAATTAGAGGAATAGGTAGGTCGACTTTGTGCTTTGTAACAACGAAATAGAGTAAAATTTTCTAGAATGGGATTCCCCCATAATTTGCTGGTGCTTTTTTTCTTGGCTTGTATTCCCTTATAATATAACAAAAATCGGCACAGAGTGTTATAGAACATACAAGAACATAAGGCTTAAAACAGTGATAAGGAATGGGCAGTAGTATTCCCTATTGTACCACATAGCAATATACTAATTTAAGAGTCCGATATATCATATACTGGCCATGTACCGTATATGGCAATAGGCTCGCCGCCTGTTACATGGGACCTAAGATAGTTTGCGAAACTTGGGTGTTAATTCACACTTCTGCCCCTCCGGAGATAACAGGCGTTAAACCCAAGCTTAACCGAACGCACGGTATTTGTAAAAATATCTGCTTTGGAATGTTTGAAATTTATTTCTACATTGCGAGGGTACCCGTTGGCTTACAACGTGAAGTGTAAAGGTTAGAAGAATTTCGGCAAGTTAATTAGTGTCTTGGGTGGCCGAGCGGTCAGGCACCTGCCCGGATAGCAGCGGACGCGGGTTCGATTCCCGCCTCAAGATCATAATTTTTCGAAATTCTTTTTCTAACCACCAAAATCTTTGTACTAATTTTTCTAACATTTATATAATGTTAAAATTAAAATCGAATAGTTTATAAAGCAAACCCAAGCTTAACCGAACGCACGGTATTTGTAAAAATATCTGCTTTGGAATGTTTGAAATTTATTTCTACATTGCGAGGGTACCCGTTGGCTTACAACGTGAAGTGTAAAGGTTAGAAGAATTTCGGCAAGTTAATTAGTGTCTTGGGTGGCCGAGCGGTCAGGCACCTGCCCGGATAGCAGCGGACGCGGGTTCGATTCCCGCCTCAAGATCATAATTTTTCGAAATTCTTTTTCTAACCACCAAAATCTTTGTACTAATTTTTCTAACATTTATATAATGTTAAAATTAAAATCGAATAGGCGTGTTTTTGTGTTTCTTCGTTTGAATCTTCTTTATTAATGAAAGCTAAGTTGTATTTTTACTTACGCGCTGTTTTATTTTTCTAGACACGTATTTTGCAGTGTATGCCGTTCTTCATAACATCTAACAGGCCTGCATAATTTACTGCATGTAAACAACATTTAACAGAAATAACTCACACCTATATAACTCACATAACTCACACACGGAATCATTACCAATGCAAACTAAGGGCTGATTTCACCGTCTCTCATATAGAAGCCGAGTTTAATAAAACTTGGTTTTGCTTAATGCAAACTTGGTGGCAGGGGGCCTACCGCCTAACTCGATTGCTAAAGCAAAAGCTATAGTTAATGACGTCATGCTGTCATTTCGCACTAAATGTACTTACACTATTAGCGATAGCTTTGAACGAATGATCACCGAATGATTTTGTATGAATTTGGCACAAAATCCGTGCCGCCTGAAAATTCAGGATGGCTGCTATAGCCGTAAGCAGTGCATTGTAATATAGCAATCATCAGCAATCGAGTTAGGCGGTAGGCCCCCTGAACTCAGTTAAGAGCATACGGTTTATGCTCTTAACTGAGTTCAACTTCAACTGATCGCGTTTAATTTCTGCGGTGAAATCGGCCCTTAGTCATCAAAAAACTATAGTGATACCAAACATTTAAAATTGTAAAATTTCCATACGTTTTGCTTCACTGACTGAACAATTTGTATGGGGGAGGAAAATAAAAAAAATAACAATTTCGATTGTTTTAATAACATCACAGTATTTTTATGACGATTGTAGCATTGATAGTATTCAGGGTGTGTGATTAATTCTGCTAAGGGCCTGTTTCACAATCGACGTGTAAGTTCTGAATAGCTTACTTGGCAGATCATTTATTTTGACAGTTGTCATATGAAATATATGTCAATTTAATTGCCAAGTAAGCTATTCAGAACTTACCCGTCGATTGTGAAACAGGCCCTAAATGTTGTATACGTTTTGGGTCGGCATCCAAATAACGAATAGTTAAAGTTCCCCTAGTGACGTAGGGTTCATAGGAGATCGTGTGATTTCTCGGTATCGAGTTACTTCCATGGAATTTGTGAGGCCCCCGAGGACCCCTCTTGGTGGGGGGTCTAGTTAGTGTGCATTGTCTTTTTATTACATTTATCATTGTTGCGCGCAAGTCACAGGGTTGCTCTTTTTTAATAAATAAATCATACTGAAGTTAAGTGAAGACTAAAATGTGTAACAAACCATTATTATTCATAAAAAAACTACAAAACATGATTATTCATGAAAATAAATTAAATTTCCTGATTATTATATAATACGAGCAGATGCCTACACTATTCGGCGGCAATTATGCTTGTTTAAAAATACTATGTCTTTATTTCAAATTAGTGGTCGTTAATCTCGTTTGTTAAACAGCCTCAATAAATGGACTATCCAAACACAAAACCCGTAGTTTCTGGGATTAGCGCGTTTAACCAACCAACCAAACAAACAAACAAACTTTTCCGCTTTATAATATTAGTACAGATTCCACACCGTATACGAGAACGCGATGCAGGCATCTGTCTTCTTACGGATTGCGAACATTCCCAACGCTAATTACCCCAGTTGGGTATTGCATGAATCTTATCGACGAAATGCCGACGGACGTTCTGCGACGATTGCAAACTCACTCGACGCCCGTGGCGATGCTGTAAGGGCGTTCACTTACTACGCGATTTAGGCTCGAGTTCACCAAAACGTAAAACACGTGAATATAAAATGACCGTCAGTTTTTGACAGTCCAGCCATACGATAAAATGTCGCAAACCGACGTTTAAATAATAATCGCTTGATTTACGTTTTGGTGAACTCGAGCCTTGACAGTTCAAGTGTAGGGTACGTAGAACAGCGGCACTTCAGCCTACCCAAAACTGATAAATTTCTTCACTCGATTGTCTATTTTCATTTGTTAGTTGTAAAGATCATAGTCGATTGAAAAAAAGTTTTAATCAGACATGCTTTTGACTCTACAATACATGTCGTGTATTGGGAAGCAGGTCGTAGTAATACAACGTTTTCGTCATAACCCTCATAACCCTATGTTGAGTAGGTCTTAAGTCTTTTTTTTGTTGAAATGACAGCATTCCAATCCATATCTCTCATGTTTTTTCATGGTTGTTCTCTTCGATTTTACAGCCGGCCGCTTGCCTGACATAAAACCCTCTTTAGGTGGCATTTACAAACCTGAGTCCTTCGCAATCCGGGCAGATGTCTATACCACTCAAGGTATAGGCTTCTACTTCTTGCTTCTATGCTGGCCTGGGAGCGAACAAATAACGTAGAATAGGCCAGCCCCGACTCATCCCATGGGTGTCATAAAAGTCGACTAAGGGAGATTGTCCCGAATGGTGGAGGGCAAACCACCAACAACAGCATACCCAAAGTGGGTTAGTGTCAGGCAGGCGGCCGGCTGTAAAACCTAAGCCAAAACTTTGAGCAGTATGGATTGGAATGTTGTCATTCCAATCACTCTCTCCATTCGTCGGTCTCTCGACATGGTCCGTTCCGTCTCTTTTGTAAACATTCATTCATCACTAGCACGGTGTGATGGATGATATGAATCAAAAGGGAGTGGATGGCTTGATGACGTCTGACCGATATCAATGGAAGAGGAAACATACTACGCCGTCCCCAGACAGACTGGGAACAGGGCAGGGATAAGAAGACCAGGCTTCTACCCGGATTGGGGAGAATGCGGGTTCCATTCTTGAATCAGGACAATAATTTTTCGAAATTTTACGCACTTCTTGTTCTTTGTTAAAATTTAGTTTAACACCTCGCTATCGAAACGCCATAATAATATGCTAAATACTCTCGCAGTAAATAGGACTAAATACTACTCGCAAAGATCAAAAATTATCTACAGGGTGAATTAGAAATCGGTCGACAAAATTTTATAGAACATTTTACATACATACATACATACATATGTCACGCCTTTCTCCCACAGGGGTAGGCAGAGATCACTTCTTTCCACTTGCTACGATCCTTACATACTTCTTTCGCTTCATCCAATCTCATTAATCTCATCATGCATGCCCGTCGGTTTCGGGTACTCTTGACCTGGCCCTTATTTAATAGACTTTCAATTTGATTATGAAAGATCCGCCTAGGCCTTCCCCTTCCCATTTCTCCATTCACTTTCGCCATGTATATCCTTTTTGTCAGTCTCCTTTCATCCATTCTTTCTACGTGACCAAACCATGCGAGCATCCCTTTCTCAATCCTTGTCATTACATCTTCTTTCAAACCACACATTTCTCTTATCACACTGTTGTACAATCGATCGCTCAGCCTTACCCCAGCCATGCTCCTCAACGCTCTCATTTCTACTGCATTTATTCTACTTTCATGCTTCTTCTTCCATACCCAACTTTCACTTCCATACATTAATGTCGGGACCAGCACTCCATTATGAACAGCCATACGAGCCTTTCTGGACACGCTTTGGCTGTTCATAAAGGTGTGCAAAGCCCCGTTTATCATATTCCCAGCTTTCACCCTCTTTTCAATATCACTATCACATTTTAGAACATTTTAACCGCTTTAATAATCGTTATAGTGACAATTAAAATTGTAATGAAACATTAAGTAATAAATTACAAGAACGCAATTATTAGATTTATTAGTTGCAGTCGACGCGCTTTGCGCGTGATTGTACTTACAGCGTTCTACTACCTAGCCGCACGCGCCCGTCCGCTTAGCAGCCCGCGAATTACGAACGATTTTTTAAAATTTTATTTAATATTAAGAATTTTATTTAATATTTTTCTTTAATAAATTTTATATTTAATTCTTTTTTGTTTTTAATCTGTATATTTACCAGTTTCGGGTAAAAGAAAAGGAAAATATTGATACTTTTTTTGTCGACTTAGATTTGTTTTTAAACCTCACTAATATAATGTTTAATAGCACTAGAACCGCCCATAAAAATTTGTCGATTCATTTCGATTTCACTCTGTACTAATTTGTGATATTTGCGAACGAAATTCAATGGAACGAAAATGACACGGGCTTGTGTGTCTGAGCTCTTAAGAGTTGAGCTCTTAAGAGTTGAGTCTGAGCTCTTAAGACTTAAGAGTAGAAATCGCGCGTTTTAAAATCACTTCGCTAAAACTCTTACGGCCGCACTCAGAGTCGTCAATTAATTTTAATGAGTATTTAATGTCAACATTTTTCATTCAAATCTAGACCATAGACCCGGTAAGAATAGCGACTAGTTTTGAATTGTCATTTTTTGACGTTAAGTACTCATTAACGTTATTTGACGTCTCTGAGTGCGGCGGTTAGTGCGATAAGGCCTTACAAAATGGACTTACAAAATGTTGCCATAACATTCACTTAAAATGACATAACACGCGGAATCAGTCCTAAGTGGCATATCCTATGAAATAGTAGCGTTAACGCTTTTTAAAGACATAAAGTAAGGGTTTGTGGGAACAATTCTGTGAGCTACTGACCACCTATAAATAGGCGTAGCTTCCATAATTAGGCGTACAAGAAATAAAGAAGGATTTATTTAGTGACACAAATTATTTCAACAACTAACTGCCGCACTCAGAGACGTCAAATAACGTTAATGAGTACTTAACGTCAAAAAATGACAATTCAAAACTAGTCGCTATTCTTGCCGGGTCTATGGTCTAGATTTGAATGGAAATTTTTGACATTAAATACTCATTAAAGAAAATTGACGTCTCTGAGTGCGGCAGAAAGTGTCCTAAAAATCTTCAACATAGGTACTAGGTACTTATTTTATCATCATATAATTATGTAAATTATACGGATCAGGCTTTATATTAAACAATGTAACCGTGGCCGTAGTTCGTCCATATTTAAGTAACAATGTCAACCACAAATTTAGATCTTATTACGTGTCCTGTTTAACTCGATATTGCGGTGTTAAATCACTTGCTCGCTTAGCTGCATAAAGAGCATAAAATATAGCGAGTTTATGACATCGCTACATAGACCGGGCATGGGATACCACAGGGTTTTATCTTAGGGCCATTCAGATTTTATGATGACACTTTTAATAATTGTAATCTTATTACAGTAAAAATATCTAGAACGTACTTGAGCATACTTTGCTTTGCGAATACGTTATTACCTTTGCTAGCCTGGACCCATTGGTAGGCGGCTGCCCTACTGACGATATAAAGTGTTGGTTGGTATTCAAAACCTCATCATCTTCAGCATGATTGTGTCAGGCTGTTTCTAGACATAGGCCTTTCAATATATATGTTTACTATTTATAATATCAATAGGTACTACGTAAGTACGTGTACTAATATTGTATCTAGGTATTAGTAACGGTGGTTTTATCGCTAGACAGCGAAATGTTTAAAAAGATTAGGGAATCTAAACCTGGAAATGAAATATGATGCTTACTGAATAAAAACATCTGCTCCAGTGTGTTGAAATAAACAAAAATGTTGATAAAATGAACGGTTAAATAATGAAAATCAAAAACCACCTTGACTCAAGCAATAATAACGCTCCACCATAATTTCAACATTTTACTTTTGGAATGGTTAAAAACAATAACAAATTGAATGAAAGTGGCACCAATAAATTACATAAATCGCTTCTGGAAAAAACAAAATATTTAACGTTTTCTAAAAGATTACTTCCAGAAAGCGTTTGAGTAGTTTGTTCGTAAAACTGACGAGTTGTAAGGTCAAGTCATTGCAGATGTCGAGGGTAGATAGGCAATTTGGGCATATCAATATCTGCCTGGTCATTCAACTACGCTGCTAACCAAATGTAGGGTAACTTAGCTCTTACAATGAAAAAGAAAGTTTCTAGACAACATGATTTAGATAATGGGCTCCAATAATTTTTCAAATTTACTGAATTAATTTTGTTTTTTGTTGGGAACGAACGAAGCAAGCGAAGCTCCCACTGCTGCTAAAAAGAGACAGACTTTTTCGCCAACTATCTCATCTAACAGTCATTTGCACGTAAATCGCAGTTTATTATTACAAGGTGGTATAACAGGAACGCTGCTGCCCGTTCATAATTACCTTTTTTAACCCTTAGTCGACACTCGCAGGATAGATTGGGAGTGGTGACAATTGTATTCTCTGGCGTCACAAATGGCAGGGTTATCATCATCAGCGTTAGGTCTTTTAATGTCCCCACTGGTGGGGCATGGGCCTTCACTGTAGACGGAAGAATATAGGGAGATTGGGCCATAACCCACCACGCTGGCCCCATTGCGGGTTGTAACGACTGCAGATGTATCCGAGACCAACGGCTTTACGTGCCTTCCGAAACAAAACGAGGTCATTTCGCGAAATGTCCAATTTGACAATGTATCGGCTACACCGACAAAATCTTTAAGCCTCCAGACTTGAGCAGTCATGTCCGCGACGTCGTAAAATTGCAAAAACAATGGCGTACAATTCCTTGAGGGCTGATTGGTGCATTCCGCAAAATGGCCGACTGTGGTGTGGTACCTATCAAACGTATTGGCCATTCTTGAGTTTTACTAGCTTTGATATTTACACTCGCAGCGGAATGCAATGGTGAAGAATATAAGGCTGTAGTGTTTGCTGTTATTGGCACTTTCTAAAGTTTTAGCCCGAATATTTTTGCTAATAAAATAAATAAAATTAGAATGTACCTTTCGAAGCATGGAGGGATTCGAGATTTTTGTCACCCATCTAGTGACCGACCTTAGCAGACGGTGCTTAGTTCACTCAATCGCAGGCCACAGTGATATCAAGCTTCTAATTTGGGGGCTGGAAGAAGATTCTTTCTTCTACAAAGAAAAACTCGTAGATTGATAGACTTATTTTTAGATAAGATAAGACATATTTTAGATTCAGTATAGCCTAATCTAAGTCTGTACGTTTTTATTATTTAATAATTCAGTTTATTTAAATTAAAAAAGAATTATAATGCTCAAGGAAGATTTAAATAAAAAATAAAGACATTTCGATGCTGACAACTTTTATCGTAAGCATTATTTCGTAAAAATAAAAACGAACCAACCTAGTTTTATATCATTTTAGTACATGAAATATATATATATTTTTAATTATTAAAATTGGACTATGTTTACGGAGGGGGAAAATGTTATCGCTTTTCGTAATTAAATTTACAGCTTCACAATCCTCTAGCGAGCAATGTATAACGAAACGCGCCTCACCCGCGCGTACTCCTGAACGGGTTCTAAATGCGATGCCTCCATTCCGTTTCCAGGTCCTTGTGCGAGGAGCTGAACACCTGTCGCTTGGACGCGACCTGCATCGCGAGGTGCTTCGTCAACAACACCTCCGGCTTCTCAGTCTACACGTCCTACTGCACCGGCTACCCCCGAACTATGGAGCGGTTGGCCGCCATGGCGTCCGTACCGCAGAGCGCCAGAGAGTTCCGAGAAAGACAACTGGAGTTAGGCCATCCTCTGCCCCTAGCGTCGTACTTGCTGAAGCCTGTGCAAAGGATTCTGAAGTATCACTTATTGCTGCAGGTATGTTGGTTATAAACACCTCAAACTCTAAACATAGATTTTATGTTGGACAGGGAAGCTCTTGCCCTTCAACTCACCTGATGGTAAGTGACGATAAGGCCCAAGATAGAATCAAGCTTCACCTGGAACCGTCAACCACAGAGGGGCTGACTATCTTATCACAATTTTCGGAACACATTAATGCTGTTAACATTATTATTATGGCGACAGATTTTGATGAGATGGCGGTAGCTAGACAGGCGGACTTGAAAGAAGTCCTACGACCAACCGAACCGAGTACAAATTTGTACCCCCCTGGGGATCAAACCCAGGACCTCTGGATCTTAATTCCGGTGGGCGAACCTAGACCACGGAAGCGATTATTATAGCCATACTATGTTTAGAGAGTAGCTCGCTAGAGCATTGCGATAGCGTGTTCGGTCTGCGATTGTGGTAAGCAATATTCTTTAAGGCCATCGCAGAGCGCCAGAGAGTTCCGGGAAAGACAGCTGGAGTTAGGCCATCCGCTGCCCCTAGCTTCGTATTTGCTGAAGCCTGTGCAAAGGATTCTGAAGTATCATCTGTTGCTGTAGGTGGGTTGGTTATAAAGAAACACCCTAACCGCCTCCGTGGTCTAGTGTACTTGGTTTGATTGGTGGTAGGACTTATTTCAAGTCCGCCTGGCTAGCTACCACCATCTTATCAAAATCTGTCGCCATATTATCCGGGAGCGACAACTGGAGCTAGGCCATCCGCTGCCCCTAGCGTCGTACTTGCTGAAGCGTGTTCAGAGGATTCTGAAGTACCACCTTTTGCTGCAGGTGGGTTGGTTTCAGAAACCACTGAAACAATAAACATAACTGAACTAGAACGGTCAAAAATCCATTGTTTTTTGACAGTTCGTAATGTTCCTCCGTCGTAATGTTTGGATCTTTAGGGGGCCTTTACAAGTGACCAATCTATTCGAGCGAATAGAATAGGTTACAGCTTGTTGACAGCTTCTTTTACATTAAAATTTGTCACGACGGTCGCCATGTTGCTTTCTCTCTTTCGTGATACGTTTTGTACTTAATTTGTATTCTGTTCGTTCGAATATAAGTATTGGCCACTTGGCTAGAGGGGCTGAACCGTTCTCACCTTGTTACAGAACGTAGTGAAGCAGTGCGCGTCGAGCGAGACAGAGTACGCGTTGCTGAAGATGACTGGTATCGCCCAGCACATAGACGACATGAAACGGAGACATGAACACGCAGTCAGGGTTCAGGTAAAAACTCTTAACTCTACACCAATCGATCGATCGTCGGTCGATTCGTATGATTCGCAATTGTCAAAGTAAAAGATATCGGTCGACGTCGACTATTACAATTATTCGTCGATTGATGACGGCGATCGAAAATCGATCGATATTGGTGTGATAACACGCTTAGCATTCAATGGAGCACCGTGCGGGTGCAGCGCTTGCGACTTGTGATCCATGTGTAGGCGTACGGGATCCCTTCACAACATGTCAACACTTCGACACCCCGACGTCTCTCGCTCTCTCTGTCTAGCTTTATTTGGTAAGATCTATGAGAGCCGCCTTAGACACACGTATAGGAAACACACGTTCCAGTGTAGAACTTACGAAAGTTCTAGATAAGCCCAGGGCTTTTATTAAATTATTAAAGACTATTCGATTTTAATTTTAACATTATATAAATGTTAGAAAAATTAGTACCAAGATTGTGGTGGTTAGAAAAAGAATGTCGAAAAATTATGGTCTCGATGCGGGAATCGAACCCGCGTCCGCTGCTATCCGGGCAGGTGCCTGATCGCTCGGCCAACCAAGACACTAATTAGCTTGCCGAAATTCTTCTAACCTTTACACTTCACGTTGTAATCCAACGGGTACCCTCGCAATGTAGAAATAAATTTCAAACATTCCAAAGCAGATATTTTTACAAAAGCCGGATAGCAGCGGACGCGGGTTCGATTCCCGCATCAAGACCATATTTTTTCGAAATTCTTTTTTTAACCACCAAAATCTTTGTAACTTATTTAGATATTTAGCATCTGAACCTAGCCACTTACTCCGCTTCTATTAGCTCTGTGCGATGTTTGCCTAGTGTAGGACCGTCGCAGTCAGTCTGGCCTAAACAAACAAAACACGCGCGGGCACGTCTGGCGGGCATGCCCGTCTAGTGAATTCCCAGCTTATGTCAACTTCATTATCACGATCTTTATTTTGAGCACATGTTTGTCATTACAGGAAATCCAGTCACTTCTCTACGGATGGAACGGTCCAGATTTGACGACGTACGGGGAACTCTGCGCCGAGGGAACCTTCAGGTTAGCGCTTGTTTGAATGGAGCGATTTTCGGGCGAAAAAATTTACCTATTTTACTAATATTTCAGTAACTGTTAGGGCTTGTTTCACAATCAAAAAGTAAGTTCTAAGTAACTTACTTTGCAGATCATTTGACAGTTGTAATATGAAATATATGTCAATTGAACTGCAAAGTAAGCTACTTCGAACTTACTTGTCGATTGTGAAACAGGCCCTTAGTAAAATATATAGAATAATAAACTGTGCGTTCTAATTTCAAGACAGCTGTAAAATGACTCTTATGACTCTTCATCTAACGCTAAAAACGAGATTACTTGTCAAAACTAACAACTAAATTATTAGTTTAATCAAAAACCGCAAAGTCCATATTATCATGAAGTTCATAAATGGACATTGCGGCTTTGAAACTTATAGACTTTGTAGTCCCGTTTTTGGCTAGAAAAAGTTGGAAAAAAAATAAATACTGCTCGGTCGAGTGGTATAGGCATCTGCCCGGAACGCGGAGGACGCGGGTTCGATTCCCGCATCAAGACTAGAAATTTTCGAACTGTTTCTAACCACTTTCTTTGTGATAAATTACGATACGATACGATGGCCGTATGGTGACGGCAGAGTAGAATACAATTGTCACCATCCCAAATCTCTCCCGTGGGTGTCGTACAAGGCGACTAAGGATAAATTAGTGCTGAGGAATGGGCAGCAGCGTTCCTCTTATACCTACCACCTAGCAATGTACTGCGACTTTTGTGTCCGATATATGGCAATAGGCTCGCCACCTATTACATGGGACCTAACATAATTGGCGAAACGTGGCTGCTAGTTCACCGCTGCCTACCCCTTCGGGGATATACGCGTGATTTATGTATATATGTTTATTTAAATTTGCTCATTTCCCTTTTAGAGTGCTCGGCGCCAAGGGTATGCGCCACGTGTTTCTATTCGACAAGATGCTTCTAGTCACCAAGAATCGTGAAGACGGAATACTGGCATTCAAGTCCCACATTATGGTAAGAACTTTTAACCGCATCTGTTATCTAGTGGTTTGCTCATCGGAATTAAGATCCAGAGTTCCCGGGTTCGATCCCCAGGGGGGTACAAATTTGTACTCAGTTTGGTTGGTGGTAGGACTTCTTTCAAGTCCGCCTGGCTAGCTACCACCATCTTATCAAAATCTGTCGCCATAATAATAATGTTAACAGCATAATTGTGTTCTGACAATTGTGATAAGATAGCCAGCCCTCTGTGATTGAGGGTTCCAGGTGAAGCTCGATTACATCTTCGGTCCTTAGCGTCACATACCATCAGGTGAGATGAAGGGCAAGAGCTTACCTTTCTAACATAAAAAAGACGTTTTTATCAACATAATAGGTACATAGTGTGTCTTGTGAGATGAGATGGAGATATTCTCTCTTATTTTAAAACACGGACTAAAGTTAGTCATGATTTAAAATTGATGCTAACTTTGTCTTTCATTCAGTTAATAAAAGTGACAGCATCAGTTTTAAACTATGACTAACTTTAGTCCATGTTTTATATTTATAATAAGGGGAATTATGACTTCTCGCCGCTAGGAAAAAAGAGCGCGCGGGCGCATTTTGTGACATTAAGTACTCATTAAAGTTAATTTACGTCTCTGAGTGCGGCAAGTTAATCATAGAAAAAATATTTATGTCACAATAAAAATACCCTGTATAGACACTAGGCAAAGGTCATCACAGAGTGGACCAAAGGCGTCGAGGTAGACCTAGAAAGAGGTGGAGACATACTGCTAAACATGGACTGAGTTGGCTGGAGATTGCTGCAGATGGAGGATTGCGGGGGAGGCCTTTGCCCAGCAGTGGGATCTATCAGGCTAATAAAATAAAAATAATAATAAAAAATAAAATATTTTTACACTCACACCTATCATCTAGCCCAAAGTAAAGTAGCCTAAGCACTTGTGTTATGGATACTAGATGACGGACATATTTTTAATATAATTATATATATAAATGTTGAAAATATACTACATAAATATATACACAACCATGACTCGGAAACAAACATTTGTGGTCATCACAAAGTTTGCCCCTACCAGGATTCGAACCCGGGACCTCTTGGCCAATACCCAGCAATCTGAGCATTTGACGAAGGCGGTCGTAATAAAAAAAAGACACTGAGCAAATGTTCCTTATTCAAGTGCAACAACATGATGCTGGTGGAGTCAATAGCAGGAGCCCCGCTGTCGTTCCACGTGATACCATGGGACGCGCCTAGGCTCCAACTGACGCTGCAGGCCCGGTCTCTGAGACACAAACGGGAATGGACCCTACTTTTAAAGCGAGTGAGTTGATTTTGTCTTAACACCTAGCAGTATACACTCATCAAGAATGTCTAAGGATATTTTTATGTACCTACTTCATGTTCGGCGCGTGACGCGCATGACGCCGTGTGGTGACGGCAGAGTAGAATACAATATGTCACCACCCCAAATCTCTCACGTGGGTGTCGTACAAGGCGACTAAGGATAAATCAGTGATGAGGAATGGGCAGCAGCGTTCCTTTTATACCACCTAGCAATAGTACTGCGACCCGCTGCCTCCTTCTGCGACATGACAGTCTCGCAGAAAGAAGCGGCAGCCTCCCAGATTCTCTCGCTCCCAACCATGGATCTAACCAAAGTTGGGAGCGAGAGATAACCACCGCCAAGCACCACACGGAGTGTGCGGCGCTCAAGTCGCCAGGCCGGGCATACGCAGAATGTATGCTCAGCCGTATCATCAGGAGCGTCGCAGTGATGACACCGCAACGACTCCTCCCGACGGGCGACCTTGTGCAGGTAGTCACCGAAACAGCCATGTCCGGTCAACACCTGCACAAGGCGGTAGGTGCGTAGGAGCGCCCAACCCACTCCTCCAACACCGGACGGATGGCCTCAACCGTCCGGTGGCCGGCACGCGGGACTAGGAGTGCCTCTCCCCACTGACCAACGGCCTCCCGCTTGGCCAGGGTACGCACCCGTCTATTCTCCTCGAGAATGGGGCGTTCCCCCCGCGCCCTGGCGGAATGTCAAAACTGTCAAATTTCTTCAATCGATTGCCAACCTTATCTTGTTGGCAGTAGAGCCAAAAGTCGACTGAGAAAATTGAACATTTTGTGGACTACCACACTGTTGCGCTGCTGTCTGTACTCAATTATGGTCATCCGTCATAACATTGAAAGAATTACATAGAAATCGTCAGTATTTTTAAAATGACCGCCGATACAACAGAGTAAAGTCAATAAAATAACTTTAGATAAAGTTGATGAGTGTATGTACTGAGTTTTCTGAGTCGCAACTGCGGGAGCAGCAGCGGAATTTAAACTCTCTTACAAAGAAATAAGGTGCTATAAATTTGTATGCTATGTTTTTTTAGGTAATATTGGAAAACTACAATGCCGTCATACCATCGCACGCCCGCCAACTAGTTATGGAGCTCGGACAAAACAAAACTGATGGTACAGTCATTTTAATAAATTTATTAATTGTAACACAATTACAATAAATTGATTTTATTACAAGTTTTGATCTAGTTTTACGTTGAATAGTGTTGAGAGCATCACAAATCATGAAGACATTTAAGCAATCAAAAGATTCATAAAAGTAAAGTGTTTTAATAAATTCATTAGAACTACATTACACTAATTTAAATTTATTACGAGATGAGTAATGTATTTAATATCATCATATTATACTCTTACCTTTTACCCATTTCATTTGGGGTCAGCGAAGTATATTCTTTCTTCCATTCAATCCTGTTAGCTTATCTTTTCATTCACTTCATTCCATTATAAGCAATTTCTCACGCATTCCATCCATAGTTTCTGTGGTCTTCCTCTTCCTCGACATCCTCGACATTAACATGTATGTTTATCACTATTTTATTGAGCTCACCTTATAGCTTCTCAAGCTACATAATTTAAATAGATAGATAGACATTTTATTTGCATCACTTGTATGTACACACAAATCGAAACTTACGTTATCACATTGCGTGTCACAGCAATGCAATTGCAATTTAAATAACAATTTTCTCTCTTCTTTTCAGACGACATGCTAGCGGAGAAATCACACAACCTCATAACTCAAGCTTCTATGAGAAAACAACTTTCGGCCCCGGAGTACCTAGAGAAGAGGAAGCTGGATCGTGAACGACGGAAATCCTTCGAGAACGGCCTCCGAGGACGACTCAAGAAGGCTAATAGGAAATATACAGTGCCTAGTTCAAGAGCTGAATCCAGCCAAGAGTGTGACTGCAGTCAGGTCTCAGCTGATAAGGGAACAGATTACACCTGCGAATACTGCTACGTTGACCTCTGTTCGGATTGCGAAACTGAACTCGCCAAGCCTAAGCTAAAAGACAAATGTTGCCACCACGACGCTACTGAAGACAAGTGCCCAGAGTGCGATAGATCTCTTCATTTCATCGACTCCGGCAGCACTGAGCAGTTGGAACGGAAACAGCCCGACTGCAAGTGCTCGGACTTCAAATCGTCCCAAGAAAGTTTCGGCAAAGACCTAGCCGGCTCACTGATTAAAACGCGCGGCTACCATTCCTCTGATAACATCGTCGGGTACACAGATAGCGGGAAAAGCCGCGAAGATTTGAGCGACACGAACAACTCTTTGATAAACGTCAAAAGTATTCCAAAGACGTGCCTGAAATGCGCCAAAATCAAGGAAAACATACCAGTAACTGACACTCTAAGTTTAAGCCACAGCAGGAAGTCTAGATGCGTTGACAACGATAAGCACAAAACTGACACGTTAAGGTCAAAGTCTAAAGATGACCCGCACAGATCGAAGCTCTCTAAAATAGGTACTTGGAGAAGGAAATCTGAACCCGGACTACAACAAAACAGTGTGATACTGAAAAAATCTCTAGACAGCGACAGCGAAAGGGCTGAGCCAAGGGGTACTGAAAAAATTGAATTTGAATGTAGAAATTGCGGCTCCAATAAGATCACTAGGAAAGTCAGAGCGAGTGATGGCACCATCATCTCTGACCTCGAACTAGATACCAGAAAGGGAGCAAATGGAGGAAAGTCAAATGTAGAAATTAGAATGTATAATACAAAAAATATACCAAAGAAAATTTCTAAACTAAAAAAGAATAGAGCGAAAGGTCTGAGGCTGCTGCCTGATAACACTGCTAAATTTTATGCCGATTTCTCCACGGACGTTTCAACAGAAAATATTTTACATATCACAGAATCGAACGACAGTCTAAATGTGGATAAACCTACAGAAGAACTACAACGCCTTTCTATTCCGGAGACAATCAGTAAAGATGATGATATTGACGAAGAAACGTATAAGAAATTGATAGAGAAAACCGATTCCTTTAAGAAAAACGAACTAGAGAAAGTTAAATACTTGAACAAACAAAAAGTGATTACAGAAGGTTCAGAGATTGAAGATAAATCGTGTGAAATTGGGCGAAACCAAGAAGAAATTCAAGAAAGCTGCGAAGAAACAGAACAGCCCTTAGAACAAATCATATCGCAATTGTTAATGCAAAATAGAGACTTTCAAAAATTGATTAAGAAACAACAACAACGAAGCAGTGCTCAAAGAAGACAAAGATTCATGAAGTCCCATTCAAATCCGGAACATGTCATATTGTCCCGAAATACGGACTCAGTCAAATTGAAGCCAAAATATGGACGACAAACTTCAGAAAGCTTAGATTTCAGTAAGCCTGATGACGGAATCGTAGCTTCTAAACCAACAATAGAAAAAGAAGTACTGTCTGATGATGATCATATTTATGAAACATTGAGAGTAGAGAACGAAGTTTCTGATAACGAAGTAAACAGCAAAAGTAAGGTTGTTCAACACCACCCAAATACTTCCCGACCTAGTAGATTACCGTCTCCACCAAACGTTGCACAAAATATTACAGATATGATTACGACAAACATAGAATCAGATTATGTATACCTGTCATTTGATAAACTCAATAAGACACAAGATGTCGATGGCATATATGACGTACCAATTAAATCTGCAGATAAAATAAATCGGCTTTCTAAAGCAGATTACTATGTGACAATGGAGCCAAAAAAAGTAGTTGAAATGAATGATGAAAACTTGTATGACACACTTATTGAAGTATGTAGACGGAAAAAAGAGGCACCTATACCTACTGATTATTTGCCAATGAGTCCTGACCAGCAAAGTCCTAATACACCAGAAATATGGCTGAGTAGACAGAAAGAACACTTCAATGTGTCAAGGGACAGAAAGTCTGGTTCACTTCCTAGGAGCTTTCAAGTAGTTGTGGGAACAGGAACTGAAGAAACTAATATGAACACTTTTAAGTGCAAGCCCAATGGCAATGGTAAAACATATTTAAATAGAGATGGCAAGGTTATGAGCACAGACAGGCCATATACTATCGCATCCGATAAGAGTGAGATTAGTTACGATGATGTCGAAAATTATATGAGTGATGGCGATATACTTAAATTTAGTAGTAAAAATAAAGGAAACGACAATGAATTCCCACAAAACATTAGTCAGTCCACTTTAGAATTAGAACAAGAAATAGACAGGTGTTATAAAAACAATTTTGAAGAAATCAATTTAGATAAAAATAAAAACGAAAATCTGTTAACCGTTTCTCAGCCGAACTTAAATAATTCGACGGCATCATCGTGTGAAATTTTGCCAGATGAGCGTAATGATGAAAAACCGACAGAAATTGAAGTAATACATCCAGAACATAAGATATATAAACCAACAAGTAATTTACTATCATTGAGGAACGTTCTAAGCCGCTTTAAGACTAAGACTCCAAATAAAAATAACGATGATAATGAAAATGCCAATGATCAGAGTAGTCCCGATAGTGCAAAATCTGACATGAAAAGTCCTACAAATGAAAAACGATCGGCTTTGAACCCCAGGAGTTACTCGAAAAACTTATTGCAACGATTTAAAAGTATCATTGGTGATGAGCATGCTGATGATAATCAGAACAGAACAGAAATAGTTAAAACAGAAGACAATCAAAATATGATAATTAAAAGCGAAATCAAAGTTGTCATAACTTCCACTGAACATAGTCCAACAGTGTCAATGACTAATTCAGTAAATATCGATGCCATGAGCAAAAGTGTTTGTGAGCACACCACTTTATCTGAGAGCCAAAATGAAAAGAATAATTTGGACACACTATCCCATAGTTGTGACAATATATCTCCGACCCATGACCATTACAAAATTCCTTTCGATAAAAGTGTCAGCATGGTCACAAGCACACCTAGCTCGATCGGGAGTATCACATCACCTTCTAAGACAGGCAGCAGTTCCTATCAAAGCCTGAATAAATTGCCAATATATATGCAAGGCAGCAAACATTTGGGTGCTAGAATAGCTCAGTCAGATTATGTAGATCCAATTACTTTAGCATGTGAAAGATCACCACTGAAAAACGTTAATGTTCTCATCAACAAGAACTCTGTAAGACCTGACAGTTTATTTTCGAATTCTTCATTTGTTACTTCATCCAGTGAAGGAACATATCAAGAAAACCAAAATAAAGCTAGCACTACACAATCTGGTAATGAGAAACATAAAATCTGTGATTCCCCAACACAAACAAATTCTGATGAGAGTTTCTATGAAAAGTCATTCGAAAGAATAGAACATGTCACGGACGAAGATGTGTTCAGAGATTCAGCAGTCTATTCCGATCAGGAAGACACGGAAGACACTAAAACTGAATCTATCAATAAAGTTAGCAAGATCGTTACTCGCGTCGAAAGTATTAAGAGAGAGGCTTCGTTTAGATCTCAAAAAACAACAATAATTTCAAGTGTTAAGGAAAAATCTTGCTCCAATAGTCTAGTGACAATAACAACGAACAAAACTCAATACACAGAAAAACTCAACGAACAGAAAAGACAGAGTGTAGACAAGAATAAACCGAAAATGGCACCTCCTGTTCCTGCAAAACCCAAAATTTCCAACTTACCTACCTGCTATCAACCTAAGCCCATCACTCCCAAACCTACTTCCCAACTGAAATCTCAAGGAAATTCCTCTTCAACCGAGTCCATTAATATGAAAACTATAAAACGTAACACAAATTTTAAGCAAACCGTTACTAGATCAGAGTCTACACCCAGCGATAAACTTAACGAAATCGAGGACAAAGTAAAAGATAAAGCGAATATCAAAGAAGACGTAAATTCTTTAAAACCTGCAGGCAATATACACATTAAAAGACTCAGCTTTGAAAGGGCGAGTCTTGATTCTGCTACACGCAAATTTAGAACTAATGACATCAAACGAACAAACGAGCCAACGAAAGCAACCAGTAAATCTGTGCTGGAAAGGCGAATGGAGATTGAACTGCTATCCAAAACTCAAGCTGTAAAAACGAGCCAGAACGCCAAGAAACCTCTACAAAAAGCTGTCAAACCCATCACGGCTAAAGTGAATACGTTTGAGAGAAGTTTGAGTGATGGCGTGAGCAACATGCATGCCAATAAAGGTGTAGACAGAATAAGCAATCCGATTAGCAATATTCCTAACGAACTATCGAATCCGGAATCAAACGAGCTTGACCCAAAAGGTAGTTGGGTAAAACAAGTTGTGAATAAATTCCAATGAGCTTCGTAGATTGGTAATATTAAAGCATTTAAAATGAAATGAATCCGTCTCTTTTGTACTCCACTTTTTGAATTCCCTCAGTGTATGATATCTAGTTTTACTTGTGTACTGTTAAAGTAACTGTAACGTTTACTTAACATTGTAAATATTCATTGTCAAATCTCTCTGAGCTTTGATATCTTGTGCCATAAACAAGATAAAATAAACAAAGGGGACACTACTCAAAAACGCATCGAAATTTTTTGTTGCAGAGGTAAGTGTGTGTAATGTTTAGAACACTCACCCCCGAATACAGAAACGCTACTCAAATTTTGAGGACTGCTTATCAAGTTAAGTGGACAGTACATGTCAGAATTTGTATGGAAAAACGTCAATTTTGACAATAATTAAATGTTAAGCAGGTCTCAAACTTTGATTAGCGTTTCTGTATTCGGGGGTCACAATGTTGTAAAAAATTTTGAGTGGTGTGGTTTTTGTCTTTAACAAGCACAATGCAAAAAAATCTGTCCTAACCTTATTGGTATAAATATTAGACAGGACAACATTAATTCGAAATGAAATAAAATTGTCGAATTAATCCAGTATGCCTAAAGTATGGTACTTATATTGCAAATAAAGTGTTTTGGTTTTTTAAACTGACTTTTGAAATTTTGGTGTTATTTGTGAAACGGGCATAAGAATCGTTGTTTTATAACCTGTTTAATTATATTCAGATTTCAGGTAGAGTTGGGCAGGCTTTTTTACATTCTGTCTTTAGAAGTTTACGCACAAAAAAGTATTCACGTCAAATGTGTACATACATATTTGTGTTGAATGATGCTTTTTTATGTCGTGTTTATTCGAAAGTGCCATTGAGATATCTCGTTAGATTGTATATTACTTCTGTAATAATAAAAAATTGTACTCACCAATGAAAAAATATTTAATCGCAATTATTTTCTAATAATTAACGAGGAAACTTTAGAAAGTATTTTTATAAAAAACAAATCTCATTTTTAATGAGTTCATTATGTAATTTTCCTAAACTTGATCTAATTACATTTATATTAAAGATTATTTTTTATTCATAATTTTCTCATTAGGAACACAGTCAGTATTTTTTGTGTATTTATTGGTTATTATGTACAATATTTTGCATAATTACACGTGTACATTATTTTTATTATTAAAGATGATTTTAAATTTTATTTTTGTGCAATCGCGTCGATTTACTTAAAAATATTTATTTTTAGATGATAGTTTTTGTTTCGTAGGTGAATTACTAACACCAAAAAATAGAATGGAATATGTATATTTTTTTACTAATAAATTATGCAATTATTTGCGATTTTCGTTTAGTCTTAGTGAAATTATAATGAGTAACAATGTCAACTTAATCCCTAAAAATCAAATACATAATTATCACTAATATGTACTAAACTTGTAAAACTTAATTAAGAAACGTCAAGTGCATACCTACTTAATTTGAGGAGACTGTTAGATCATTAAGGTAATTAATAACTTTCCTAACACGTAATAATAATAGTTACATGATTTAGTAAAATATTGTCCGCATAATTCACTTTTTTGATTAGTAATGTTTTTATGTCCTATTTTGTTTTATGTATTCTGGGCCTGTTTCACAATCGTCAAGTAAGTTCTAAGTAGGAAGCTTACTTCGCAGACCATTTGACAGTTGTAATATGAAATACCTCTGTGTTGCAATGGAACATCAAATAATAATATCTTTTTGTCACTTAAATATTATACGCAACTGTTTAAAAATGTGTATACTCATTATTT
The DNA here is from genome assembly GCA_963931975.1 of Cataclysta lemnata. Lineage (NCBI taxonomy): Eukaryota > Metazoa > Arthropoda > Insecta > Lepidoptera > Crambidae > Cataclysta > Cataclysta lemnata. The sequence goes on from OZ008364.1 coordinate 3,785,677, forward strand.
GCTAGCTACCTACTGATGCACACATATGCACATCACTAGACTCCAAGTACATGATGTTCAGATTTTTTTATAATAATGTTAAATAATTAATACAAATAAAAGATAAAAACAATTTACCTTGGCACTTTTTTTACCTGGCCTCTTATTGTTTTGAAATAATAATCTTATTTGAAGATTTTATTAATGTTTCTGAACTAGGTACGTAAAAATGAAATTATAAAATGACGTAAAAATGACGTGATGATCCAGTACAACATGTTAATTTTATATACAAAAAGTATTTACGTGCTGAATATCCTGTTCTTGACGTGTTGTGTATAAGGTTGGGTCGTTGGCGAAAAGAGTCTGTCTAGATAATAGAAAAAGTCTAGATATTTATGACGCCTTTCTAGTTTTTTTTAACTCAATAGTGTGACTCAAAGTATTGATATTTTATCAGATGTGTTATTTTCATTAAAACAGCGTAATTTAACTCGATTTTTTGCTCCTTATAAAGACTGTAAAAGCCTTGACGAAAATATATCATATTTTTTTTACTGACATGTTCAAATGCTGTTGTGATTGTACGTAGCTGAATTACTATAAAATGTTTACCGCCATTTACTTGTAAAATTTACGTTTGGTCCGACACATTGTAACGGAAATTATTGACTAATGTTTACATATTTTTGAAAAACTTTTACATTCATAAAGTTAAATGTCATATTTTACTCCTCAGTGAAACATAGTATAGTCTGTACCATCTAACTTGTCTTATTTGGTAAACAATCTAGGCACACCTTTTTAATGAAAATGCAGCTTTAAAAATCAACGGATAACTAGATTCAATAGGTTTCAGTCTATAATAACGATATATTGTAATAGATTATTGACTTTTTTAATAGTCTATTTTTAAATGGGGGTTAAAAAAAAGTTGTGCCATGATTGTTTACCAATTAAGACAATTTAGATGGTACAGATTTTAGATAAGAATGCTTGAAGCTTCAATAAGGAAAGAGTCATGATTTTAAGAAAAAGTACTCAATTTGACATATTTTCTTTGCATACTTAGGTACTTATAAAATTTTTCTTGCGAATCCAGATAGCGTAGGGACAGTAGTAACATTTTACTGTAAGTATTACTAATTCTATCAGTATCAAAGTAAAACGTAACCTTTGATATCAATAAAATGATTCCTTAAAAAATGTTATTTGGTTTTATTTCCTTAGTTACCTACATTCCATAAGGGTAGTGAATGCAAATCCATTCTGTTTTAAAATCCGGATTTTTAGGAAGAGATTTTGTTCCAATCCGGATTATACGGATTAAAATTAAAGATCATGGAAACCGAATTAAATGCTTTTTTGTTGTTTTTTATACATACATACATAAATCACGCCTATATCCCCGAAGAGGTAGGCAGAGGTGAATTAACACCCACTTTTCGCCAATAATGTTCGGTGCCATGTAACAGGTGGCGAGCCTATTGCCATTATCGGGCACATAAATCGCAGTACAAATTTATATTGCTAGGTGGTATGAAAGAAATGCTGCTGCCCATTACTCATTGCTGTCTTTACCCTTAGTCGCCTTGTACGACACCCACGGGAGAGATGGGGGTGGTGACAATTGTATTCTACTCTGTCGTCACCACACGGCCTTTTGTTATTTATGGTGTTTGGAATTATTCCTGCACTGTTCCCAGTTTATCTGGGGTCAACGCAGTATGTTCTTTCCATTGACATCAGTCAGACGTCATCAACAGCAAAAAGAGCTATGCCATTTTTTGACACAAAATATGACTTCAAAATAATAATAAGGCATCGGCTGAGCCGATAGACTTGATACTCGCGAGACGCGCCAACAGCAAACTCGCTCGTTTCGGTTTTTTGTTTGTTAAAATCCGGATACCCGCACATTATAACTTGACCTCCAAATCCAGATTTGAAAATCGAATCCGGATTATTTGAATATTTACTGCCGCACTCAGACGTCAAATAACGATAATGAGTACTTAATGTCAAAAAGTGACAATTCAAAACTAGTCGCTTTTCTTGCTGGGTCTATGGTCTATATTTAATTGAAATTTTTGACATTAGGTACTCATAGTTTTTTGACGTCTCTGAGTGCGGCAGTAAATATTCAAATAATCCGGATTCGATTTTCCAATCTGGATTTGGAGGTCAAGTTATAATGTGCGGGTATCCGGATTTTACCGATTACGGATAATACGGATCGCATTCCCTACTAAGGCCGCTAACAACGTCACAGTTAAACCCATTGCTGGCTCATTTATTTGCCGGTGACATATTACATATGTATGGTAAAAAAGTACATGAATATGCATGGTAAAAAGTACCTGATTAGTTACCTACCCCGACTAGCGTGTACAGAGTAATAGAGGTCCCCAGACGGGCTATAATGTACTTTTGATGAAATGTGCTGACTGTATCCCGGCAATACAAAAAAACATTTTAATGCAGCATATGGCTGATAAATGTGTATCTCGGCAATATTTCGGCAGCATTTTAAGGCTCATTATTTTGTCTTTACATGGGCTATACATACATAGTGTGGCTACAATTCCTGACTGACTCATACGCGTTAACAACCATGACACGAGAACAAATGTCAGTGTTCATCACACAAGCCCCTAAGAGGATTCGAACCCGGGACCTCGTGGCCAACAGCAATCTTAACCATTCGACCACAGCGGCCGTCAATATTAGTCAATATGAACGGTTGAGCTTGCTATGCTCAAGACTGCACCAAGACACACGGCCACGCTTCACCCCAAAATTGATTTAGCGTTCCAAGTTTGATCACAAAATGGCGGATGTCACGCAAGTGTCGTACCACGGTATCGGCTAGCACGATTTCATAATAAACCTAGAGGTTGAATAATTACATCACTGGTTTTCACTGGCGAATTTAGAAAGGGTTTTTCACGTTTCCATTTATTTTCCTCGTTAGGTCAGCCGCTCTAGACAACTGAGATACGAATAGAATACAAGTGTATGAAACTTGCCGTGTGGTGAAGGCAGAGTAGAATACGACTAAGGATAAGTGGTGGTGGATGAGGAATGGGCAGCAGCGTTCCTCTTTTACCACCTAGCAGTGTACTGTGACTTTTGTGCTCGATAAATGGCAATATGCTCGCCACCTATTACATGGGTCCTAACATAATTGGCGAAACGTGGGTGCTAGTTCACCTCTGCCTACCCCTTCGGGGATATAGGCGTGATTTATGTATGTATGTATGAAACTGACGTACCTTTATCAGAGAAAGCAACATGGCAACCGTGGTGTCAAATGTAAGAGAAGTTGTCAAAAATTGACACTTGCATTCCGAATCTGAACTCTGGATTCGGAAACCTAATGCGGATTCCGGAGTTCCTGTCATACCACTAGCAATATACTGCGATTTACATGTTCCATAGATGGCAATAGGCGCGTTACCTAATTACATAGGACCTAACATAGTCCCCGAAACATGGGTGTTAATTCACCTCTGTAGTTTTAATTTAACAAAACTCCGAACATGGTACCTTAGGGTATCATAAAAAAATGAAAATAGTAGATTATTTGTACCAAGGGCGATACTACAAAGTATGACTCTTTTTTATCGCCCGAGTTAAGACCATAGCTTTATGTCACCCCCTGGGAAGGAAGTGGGATATCTCCGCTCGCTACGTGTACGGAAAAGTCCACTTAGTATAAGCAATCGGCTGAAATAAAACCAATAAGTAACACTTTTCCAATATTTATTGTATATCCCAATACAATTTCGAGATGTCCTCCATTTTGCGTCTATCGAATGAATGATGTCCAGTATGAATGTAGCTACGAATTAAGATGCTTTAGATCGATCAAGGGCGCTTGCGCAGCAACTTCATTTCTATTGAACTCATTCACCGCCTTTTCAATCTTACGACAGCAAATGGCGCCAACACAGACTATAATTCATTACATTGACTGTCCGTCAATACACCAACTGTTTACATTATAAAGGTCTATATTTAATAATCTAACATTCGGCCTTTCCTGACTACAAGTTTGTCCTCAAACTTAATCGTAGAAGTGCTATCATTTTAAATCATAACTTCTTACTTCTTCTTTTATTGTTTATGTTGTTTCAATTAACGTTTTTCTTTCTTTCTTACAATAAAATGTTCTCTTTTTAACAATCTCTGCAACTTAAATTCATCACAATCATTTGACCATCTCTTCCAACGGATCTATCATTACTTGCTGAAATAAAATGTTCTATCCTGAAATAAAATATTCTATCCTGAAATAAAATATTCTCTCGATATTCAATGAACACAATCATTTTAAGTTAAAGAGACTCAGTCATCTCTTAAGCTTAAAATCGACTCAATCATTTGAATAGGATGAACTTGTTAGTGATGTTAATAAATAAATTAAATAAATAAATATCTCTCTCGGTGGTTCTATCGACACCAAATCACTTTAGTCGATTGAGTGGTTCTATCGACACTCGTAATCAACTACATAATAGGTGGTTCTATCGACACCAAATCACTTTAGTCGATTGAGTGGTTCCATCGACACTCGTAATCAACTACATAATAGGTGGTTCTATCGACACCAAATCACTTTAGTCGATTGAGTGGTTCCATCGACACTCGTAATCAACTACATAATAGGTGGTTCTATCGACACCAAATCACTTTAGTCGATTGAGTGGATCCATCGACACTCTTAATCAACTTTATTCAATAAAATTCTCTCTTAATATTCAATGAACGCAGTCATTCTAAGTTTAAGAGACTCAACCATCTCTTAAGCCCGAAATCAACACATTCATTTGAACATCTCTCTCGACGGATCTATCGACACTCCTAATCAGTTACATAATAGGTGGATCTATCGACACCCAAACAGAGTCGATTGAGTGGATCTATCGACACTCTTAATCAACTTCATTCAATAAAATTGTCTCTTGATATTCAATGAACGCAATCATTCTAAGTTTAAGAGACACAACCGTCTCTTAAGCCCAAAACCAACACATTCATTTGAACATCGCTCTCGACGGTTCATCGACGTCGTTTACTTACTTTGTAGACAAATAGGTGGATCTATCGACACCCAAGACCTAGGAGTGGATCTATCGACACTCATCAACTACATACAACTACATAATAGGTGGATCTATCGACACCCCAAATAAATTAAATTAAACATATAATCAGACGTCTACCACATGTGCAATAAAAGCTGTTATGTTACCAAGTACGGTAAATTGCTCCGATTGCATATGAAGCCTAATCACTATTTTCGGAACAATTCACATAACCTCACTCGTCTGCGTTAAGATTTGAATGGCCGGCCATGATACTTTTGACAATTCGAATTTATTTTTATTTTATCTTTACTTATTATTATTTTTATATAGGGACTCGACTGATTTAATAAATTTATCTAATTATTTCATGATAATTATTATTCTTGTGAATAATTACTATGTGTAGCCGTCGGCCGTCCGTAATAAAATGAGTCCCTTTATTTTATTCAATAAAGTCCCAAAATTATAACTATATCCAAACAAGGTTGGTAATTTCTTTCAACATCTTGACTTGACTGCGTGTCGCATAGCACTTCTGGGCGGCATCATTACCATCCTGCTCTATGCTATGCAAACCTCATAACTTAATTTCATGCATGGCTTTCCACGACAAATCACTATCTCAATCAATTCATTACTATTACAGATATATGTAAGTATTGTTTATACTCATAGAGATTTATTATAACATTATTGGACAACTATATGAACTATACAATTGGCGGACTTAATGCCATATGGCATCCTCTACCAGTCAATCAGTAGGGTGTGTTAGAGATAATAAAGAGGCAAAGCTTAATTAGCTACAAATTTAATAAAATGCATAAATGAGGTATAACGTAAACACATACACACATAAATATATAAATACATAATAATAAATAAATAACTATTTCCTATGGCATTATATTGAATATAAAACGAGAGACATCAACTCAATCAGACTTGAGATAATGTTCACGTATTAGTCTTTTGGAAGCAACCTTTTCCCAATATCAATCACTTGTCTTTAACATTATTAAACATAATACATACATACATAAATCACGCCTACATCCCAGAAGAGGTAGGCAGAGGCGAGCCAGCACCAATTAGACATAATACATAACTAAGTTATCGATTATTATATTTTCGGTTCTTCTCATAACTGCCCTTATCTCGCTTTCAAGGGGTCGGCAGAACCTGTCTTCTTCTTCCGCTCTTTTTTTATTATTCTCCATTCCGTATACTCCTTTATACAATCCATTCATCTCTTCTTTGATCTTCCTCTACTTCTGCGTCCTTCCACATTCATATATAATATCATTCTGCCAACATGGCTTCCATCACTTCTCATAACCTTACTAACCAATCCAAGTCCATTATTTTGGGGTCTCTTAGTCACTGGCGCGATTTTCAAAGTTTCCCTGTTTCTGTGCTCAACCCGCATCTTATCTTTACATGTCACAGCCCCCACGTTCACCTTGACATTCGCACTTCCGTTACACGCACTCGTTTTATTTTTTATTTTTATTAATCTTCTCAATTGTTTTAACATGTTTCTTGATCCCTAATATCCTTCAATATAATAATATCTTGTTCAAACTACCCTATAATTAATAGTAGTAACTCCATGGGTGTTAGTTTAATGATAATGAACAGTTGTTTTAATACCTAATCGAATGTCCGGTAAATAGACGTCCTAAGTCTTTAAAAATCATCACTATCCATTTTTAAAATGACTGTTCATGATTTTGTTTTTATTTTTATATTAATAAACTTATTAAATGTTGTCCATGACCTCCTGTTTTGTCCTACTAAAATGCCCTCTGAATTGTTATAGCTACAATGCTAATTAATTGGATTGACATTATGAATGTAGGTTGTGTTCCTCTTTTTGGTTTGTTTTCTTTGTTATTCCTAACATTCAAATAAACATTGGGTATTCATTTTATTTGTATCTTAACGTGTGTTCTGTGGTTTTATGTTACTCATTTTATCTAATTTTATTTAATTGTGCAAATTATTACATTTTATGTTTTAAATTAACAATTTATATATGGCAAAGGAATAATGTCTGCTCAAGTTATCGATAGATCGTGAACGTGCATGTGAAATACTTATAGGATACCATGTTTGATCACAAGTGACTGTACATAATATGTTTTCAACTTTTCCTTGTAAAGCTTGTTGCTCTTGTCAGTAATCAGTAGATGGTGACCCCAACAAATTAAAATAAAAAGTTTTCAAATACTAAATACTATAATGTCTTCAAACTCGGTACTGGGTAAGGCCGCCCAATGTAAGTATTTCGTAAAAGAATCTATATTATTAAAATATAAGTACTGCCGTGTTTGTAAGTGGAAAAGGTCCTAAAGGCATGTATTGTATGAAAAAGTACAGCTTGTTTAAATTTGATATTCTAAATGTTATTCATTTATTTCATAGTGGCAAACAACAGTCAAAAAATTGAGAATGTTAATAGGTATGCCAGATCGCTTATTAGTTTGTTACAGTAAAGCTATACATACAAGCTTATACACTACAAATACACTAGTTTTGTTGTAGTCAAAAATACCCATTAGTTTTGATTTTACATGCATTTACACTTACGATAAATATTAAGGCCCGTTATTCATTCATATGACCACATGTGACATCATTTTACAACGCTCAGCAAGTTTACTTCTTTAGATCGGAAACTAATTCTCGTATCGAAGTAATTCTTCCACCATTATTGTTATTTATTGTTATTATAATAATTATTATATTATTGTATTATTTATATTTTATTTTTAAACCTACTAGCACTTTGATAAAAGATTACATAAATTTCATTACTATTAGCACATAATAATATACCTATTGTTATACAATTTTGTCACATACAGGACAAAAGCATATTTTGAGACATTTTTATTGGAAGGTTACAACCAAATTGGTATCGCATAATTGGTTACCAAAAAAAATTTAGGGAAGTATTTGTTCGCCCTTTTAGAACAGATATTCGAATTGTTTTCCATAAAATTACAAAGATTTACACATTATACTATCGGTTTTGGGAATTTGTAGCTAAGATGTCCATCCATTATAATGTACAACAAATAACATTATCGTATGGTTTACTTATATGTATGTTTTATTACAATTCCTATAATTTTAGCCTACTAATTTCGACGAATTCTGTTTTAACTACTGTTCGGTAAATTATGTTTTGTTCTCTTTAAAAATAGTAAAGTTGTAATAATTATCCAGGACGTGCTCTTTCATTGAACCCCTCGGTCAACTACTCCGCTTAATTATCTATTTTGTAATAACTGGAGCGGTATGTTTATGCTCTAAGACGAATGCGGCAGACTATATCTGCTGAAATCGTACTAGTGCCATACCATGGTTACGTTCCCTCCGTTCTTGGCTATGGACTGATCTTAAGGGGAGTCTCTGTTGACATAGAAAGAGCATTCAAACTGCAAAGAAATGTATTCGAGCTATATTCGATGCATGGGTGTTAGACAGCTGCAAACTATTATTCATCAAATCAAACTTCCTTTCACTACCTTGCACATACGTACATACGAGACATATGCGTCTTTGTCTCTCTCAAAATCTCACTTCATCTACTACAACCATTATTCGAACGTATCGCGCAGACCTCTTGGAGCGTAATATGTAAATATGCTACATCAACCTCCGAGTCGTACATACATCTACCAAAGGAGTGTATACAATATGAGCATCATAATATATAATAGGCTTCCTGAAAGCCTAAAGTTACTGGAAGGTATAGGATTTAAGAGTAACAAAATGTCTGACGAAAAATTGCTTTTACACCCTAAAGATACCATATTTTACACCCTAAACATTGATAGCAAAGAATAAGGTTGATTATGCCAATCATAGCTTGCATAATGTTACAAAAATTAAGATTGATAACTTACATACTTATTGACATATTTATAGTTGTGATAATTTTTAAATTGTCATCGTTGGGCTTTGACAATTTTATTCTAAAGCTGTGTTATGTTTATTATTGACATTGACATTAGGTGCTTTGAAAATGTTATTATATAATTGTGTTTTTTTTTTGTTTGATTGATATCGACATGTATAATTTTTAACTTGATTCTTCTATTAAACTTGTTTAATTTTTATAGAAGGCGTACCCTGATAGCAGGTTTTGGCATTACCAACAAGTTTCAGTGGAGCATAGTGTACTGCTTGTTCTTTAGAGATCAGGTCAGCGTTGACAGAATTAGGAAAAATTATGTCACGGTCTTTGTTTTGAAGAATCTCGTTAAATTCTCAAAAACTTTATTGAGAATTACCTGGATTAATTATACAGTTAGGACATAACGGTGTTGTCAATATTAGAAATAACGTGATTGGCAGCGTTTAGTTTGTGAGATTGAAGATCATGAAACAATTCAGAAGCTCATGCACCACCAACGTCCATTCTTTTCACTGCATACAATTCGTTATCCACAAAAGCAGTCTCTAACACACAACGTCATCACTAAAACCCCTACGGCTCTGTCTACCACGTATATGCAGCTCCTGAGACTAGGGCCTTAGGACCCCTATTCCCATTTCGAGAATTATTAGCAGTCATATCAATCTTCGGCGCCGGGTACGAATTCGGCCACGCCGCTCAGCAGGTCTCTGTCTGGTCTCACTGGGACAGACGCTCCGTGGTGTTTATTAGCTCTCTCCGTTTGCCACTGTGATCCTCCTCTATGTCTCTGGAACTTGAAATGAAAAGCCTCTATGTAAAAGGTCTAGAATAAAAATTACAAGGAGTCGGTCCGAAAGAATCAAGTGAAATATTAAAGTAAGCACACAGATTTAATCCAACTGTATATTTGTTTTGGTTAAAATAACTAGAGGAAGCAACATTTACCGCTTTCAATATTCCTCTTTTTTTTTGTGTGTGTTAATTAAACTATAGTGCAACTGTCATTTGGAAATAAAGTAGATACATAATTATTATTTCGTTTATATCCTAATTATTCTGCGACTTTTCATCATAAGATATCCCAGCAATCATTAATTAAAAAAAATGTTAAACTGACTTTTATGTTTACTAGTTCACTAACTTTCAATGTTACAGTTATAGGCACTTCGCTTAAGTAAGTTAAGTGATATTTGAATATCTACGCCAGTAAAATTCATAATGCAATTTAACTTTCATTTTTGAAGAAAATTACAACCTTAAAAGTCTTGGCTGAATGCGTTTTAGGCCTTAGTTTTCTTGTTCATGTAATTATAAAGCAGCTAAAACTATAAACGACATGGAGAGTGTTTTTATTAACAAATATGAGACACTTTGTTTTGTAAGTAAAAAAAATACAAAACTAAAGACATGGCTGTATGAGCCAAATCCACTTGCCTTCCCTAAAAAAAAGGAAGAATTAAAACAATAACATGTAAACAACATTGATGGACTATTTCTTTTTATATTTTGTTACATTTCACTAACTCCACGGATTTGTAACAATAGTTGTCAATTCAAAATAATTTTTTTTTTTCACCTAACAATTTCCGCAGCATTGTAATTTTGAACTTGTATGAAAAATGTGTTTATCACTCACTAGCTATGTTTCATTGCAAAATCTGTATTTCGCCTTATTAAAATAAATAAATATACATATTCCTATTAACCTTCTACTGTTATCAACTGGATGTTTCTTAGGTATCAACAATTGATTTACGAAGACTTACTAAGACGGAAAAAAAAAGTACGTCACCTGTGTTATTTTTCTTCCATTAACTGGGCGTACGGCTACAAAAATGGTATATTTTTGTATTATCCCACTTCTGATATAAGCAATCGGCTGAAATAAAACCAATAAGTAACACTTTTCCAATATTTATTGTATATCCCAATACAATTTCGAGATGTCCTCCATTTTGCGTCTATCGAATGAATGATGTCCAGTATGAATGTAGCTACGAATTAAGATGCTTTAGATCGATCAAGGGCGCTTGCGCAGCAACTTCATTTCTATTGAACTCATTCACCGCCTTTTCAATCTTACGACAGCAAATGGCGCCAACACAGACTATAATTCATTACATTGACTGTCCGTCAATACACCAACTGTTTACATTATAAAGGTCTATATTTAATAATCTAACATTAGTGGTCAGGTGTAACATAAAAGAGATTTATGGCAAAAGTAAAGAATAATTTAGGAGCAGGGAAGGAATTACGTGTTAAAAATCTTATAGATAGGTAGGTTTGACCAAACGCTCTTCAAATTAACATCAATATTGTCTAATAATAAATAAATTATAATACTGTAATAAGTTTGTCCAGTTTTCGAACCCAGCACCGAGACAAACAGCCGTCTAAAATGACCTTGATCGCTGCAACCTCTTTGCTAATTTAGAAGAAAATATCAAAAAGGTTAGGTTCCTACAGCATGATAAGTAAATAATAAGATGTCATGAATCCACGGCGGTGCGTAGTACGAAGAGGCGAAGGCATCGCATCGCGTGATTATGAACGTGGTTTCCCTCCAAAACAGTAATCGGCAGTCAGTGCCATCAGGAATCACGCTAGACACCGCCAGTCGCGTAGGCCTGGGGCTGGGGTTCAAAATTGGAACCTAATACGTTATGTACCGAACTGCCGCTCTCAGTGACGTCAATTAACTTGAGAGAGTGCTTAATGACAAAAAAAATCATTTATATCTCTACACCCGGCAAGAATAGCGGCTAGTTTCGAATTGTAATTTTATATATTAAGGACTAATTATCTTTGATTGACGTCTCTGAGTGCGGCAGTAAGTTTTAATACAACACCACAATCTGTCATTTCAAATCAACGTGCTCTTTATTTATTGGATATTTTAATCTTATGGTATTAAATTTATTATGAATTCGTTAGAACTCTATCTGTATTTCATCAGTGACGTCAGATGCGTATTTCTTTAGAGCTAGTGATGAATGAATATCTAAAAACTGATCAACACAGGATAATATAACATTCCAATTCTTGCGGCTGAAGGTTTCGGCATAGGTTTTACAGTCGGCAGTTTACCTGACACCAACCTACTTTGGGTACTTTATTGTTGGCCCGTTCACCATTCGGGTATTTTTTACCTTGTTTTGTTTTTATTTGCAATTATGTTATTTTAATAGAAAGCGTGAGATATTTAGCGCTCAAAGAAACATAACTAAACATAGTATTACCTTTAATTGTGTCGTAATTTGAACAAGCGCTAGTTATGAATAGCTATTTATCTAGATTAATGTCACAAAAAATGCAAAAAATAAAATGGAGCACTACTAGCCCCTGGTCTATTTCATCCCGATGAAAATTTATCCATTGAAGCGAGATCGACCTATCAGTTTTCCTCTACAGAACGAAAGGGACAGCCAACAGGAAGTATTGTCCCCTGTGAAGTCATTCCATTCCTTTACCGCGGACGTTCGTCAGTTGTCGCACGAAATGTGTTCTGGAAATTCGAATTCGTAAAGTTCCGTTCGTTATTCAAATATTTGCAACGGTTTTTTAGGAGCGCGACAGATTTTTTGTATTGTATTTTAAATCTGTAACGGTTAAAGTTGATAGTTGAGAGTTTTTAAGGCAGAATTTTAAGTCGGTCACGTGTCTTGTGTAGCATGGGCTCTACTAATTATTTAGGGAAGCCGAAATCTCCATCTTACCGGCTGAAAAGTGGCGGTTCGAGCGTCGGCTCCGACAAGGAAATGAACGGGAAACTGAGGCGATCCAAAATAAGGTATGATTCGTTTATAAGGCCGGCCAAACGTTCTGAATCCTCACTAGGTTTCCGAGATTCCAAATTCCGTGAGACTAGCGCAAACGTTTGGATTTTTTATTCGGAATTTCATACTACGAACCAAACATAGCGATAGATATTCCTTTTTTCGGAAAATTAAGAATAGTGTACGCCTTGTTAAATATTTTGTATGTAAGCACAGCATTCAGGTTTCCGAATCTGAATTCCTGAAGGTCTACTCTGAAACTCCGAACGATCAACTCACATCTACCGTCATTCTCATGCCACTGCGTGTTAAAATAAGAGCGACAAAGACGCAAAGACTCGATCGAACGATATAAACTTCCAGAGTAACGCCTCTGATACGGTAACCGAATTTGGATTTCCGACGTCTGCAGCCGGCCCAAAAGAGAGGGAAAGAAAAAGTAAAGAAAAAAAGGAAAGAATTAAAACTTTTTGTGACTTTTTTGAACATTTTTAAACAAAAATAAGAACAAAGAATGTGTACTTATTTTTGTTTAAAAATCTTAAAACTATTTTATGATAACTTTCTCCTAGCTAGAGGAACAATTTGTTATATTATAACGGTAACCAAGTTTTAAGTAGTAATAACATAATATCAATCTCTGCCTAAAGGCGGGAAATATGTATGTATGTATTAAGATTTTTTATAAGATACCGCGGACAGAGTAGAATACTATGACCACCACCCCATCTCTCCTGCGGGTGTCGTATAAGGCGAGTAAGGAGATAATGGAATGGGCACAATAATCGCAGTATATAGCTAGGTTGTCTAAGAGGAACGCTACTGCCCATTACTCATTGCTGTTTTAACCCTTAGTCGCCTCGTACGACACCCGCGGGAGAGATGGTGGTGACAATATTGTATTCTGCTCTGCCGTCACCCCACGGCACCACACGGTTTCTGTTATACAATCTGGTAATAATATTACTAGATGGTATTCTTGTAATATTGTTATAAAATAAATTAATTAAATACAATATTTTATAAAATGAGTACACTGTGTCAGGATTGATAAACGAATGTATTTCCAATTTTGAAATGTCTACTACATCATTTTCAATATGCCAGTTTTAGTTTACAAATAGTAAAACCTTTTTACAACACGCTCCCTTAAACTAACATTGGTCACATATTTATGCAATAGACTGTACCTCCAAAACACTAGCAAAAACTTACTAAAGTTACAAAAACTTACTAGCTTATTGACATGTTGTCAAAACAGTATTTGTGTTTAGGATATGGCAGCGCCTTAGTACAAATGTCTGCCACCATTTCAGTTGTAGGTTTATAAATTATTTTAATTAAGTTTTGTGCAACCGCTTCTCTAACAAAATGATAACGGACTGCTACATGTTTAGTGCGTTTGTGAAATACCGGATTGTAAGCTAATTTTTGGGCCGACTGATTGTCATTGTAAAGTTCTATTTCCTTATTACAATCGTAAAGAACAACAGGTTCAGAATAACCCAATATTTCACCCAAAAATTGCTTCAAGTACATAGCTTCTTTTGTAGCTTCACTTAACGCAACATACTCTGCTTCGGTAGAAGACAAAGCAACGCAAGTTTGTTTTTGACAAGACCAAGATACCGTATTGCCATTAATTTTAAAAATATATCCTGTAAATGACTTACAATCAATATCGCTAGCCCAATCCGCATCTGTATACCCCGTTATGCGAAAACTTTTAATTTTTGACATACTAGATTTGAAAGTTAATTTAGTGTTTAAAGTTCCTTTCAGATAACGTAGTACGCGTTTTGCGGCGGCCCAGTGTTCCTCAGAGTAACAAGAATTAAACTGACTTAAATATGAAACACTATAAGCCAAATCAGGTCTACTCATTTGACATAGAAACATTAAAGAACCTATTAGTTCTCTGTAAGGCAAATTAATATTACAGGGATTCTTATTAGATACAAGTTTTGTGTTTGGTTCTAAAGGTGTCTTGACAGGCTTACACTCAGTCATGCCAAATTTTTCTAAAATTTGTGAAATGTAACGCTCCTGACTTATTGATAATTCTCCTTGATCTTTGTCATGAGTTATTTGAACACCCAAAGCATTACTTAAACTACCTAGTTCCTTAAGTTTAAACGCTTTTGACAATGCATTTTTAAGTGAAATTGCCATTTCATTTTCATTGTAAAACAGGAAAAAATCGTCTACGTACAAAGATATATACAATATACTCTCTCCCGCCCGTTTCACGAAAATGCATTGTTCCGTGTCACATTGCTTGTACCCTAAAGACAGTAATACATCTTTTACTTTAGAGTACCAAGCACGTGGGGACTGTTTTAAACCATAGATGGCCTTTTTGAGAAGACAAACTTTAGACTCGTCACCTGTTTTGATAAACCCAGATGGTTGTGCCATATAAATTTCTTCGAGTAAATCTCCGTTTAAAAATGCTGTTTGAACGTCTAGATGTTCTGTGTAGAGATTCAGTTCAGTTGCCATAGCAAATAAAACTCTAAGTGACGTGTACCGGACTACAGGTGAAAACACCTCTGAATAATCTTCGCCCTTACACTGTGTATAGCCCTTTGCAACTAAACGTGCACGATATCGTGAAATATTACCATTGGCATCACGTTTTATTTTAAATATCCATTTGTTTTGTACAATATTTTTATCATGAGGTGGGTCAACTAAAATCCATGTGTTATGTTCATGAAATGCATCTATTTCTGTTTGCATAGCCTCCTTCCATTGCTCAGCATTGGGAGATTTTAAAGCTTCTGCTATAGTAGATGGTTCTAGTTGATCGCCACAAAAATTAGTAATTGGATTGCCGTACCTTAAAGGTTTGTGATGTTCACGTGCAGGATACCTTCTCGGTTCCTCATGGATCGTACTGCTTGTCGTAGCTATATTCGGCTCATCGATAGTACTGGTGCTAAAATCATTCACGCCAGCTCCGATATTTGAGCTTTCACCCACCTCAACCTCAGGATGCTCTACTGGATGATCAGGTTCGTCATCTTCATCAGTCTCACTGTATGTTGAAAATGGAAACGTTAATAAATGATGTTGGTCTATATTACGTTTTACAAATGAGAACTGTTTTTCAATAAATTTGACATCCCTGGATAGAGTGATATTACTGGTGTGGGGATCAAATAATCTATATGCTTTTGAGCTGTCGTCATAGCCTACGAACATAAACTTTTTGCTTTTTGGCTCAAGTTTAGTACGCTTATTTTTAATCACGTGAGCGTAAGCATCACAACCAAAGACTTTTAAATTATTGAAATCAATTGCTTTATTCAGCCACAATGCCTCTGGAAGTTTATTTCCTATCTTTTTAGTAGGTGACCTATTAATTAGGTAAACTGCAGTATGTGCAGCTTCGGCCCACAGTTTTAAATCACATTTTGAATCGTAGAGCATACATCTAACTTTATCAAGAATAGTGCGATTCATGCGTTCGGCTGCTCCATTTTGTTGTGGAGAATAGGGCACTGTCAATTGATGAAGGATACCTTTTTGTTTGAAAAAGTTTTGTAAATCCTTATTACAGTAATCCCTTGCATTATCAGAACGAATGACTTTTACTTTTGAAGTACACTGATTCTCTACCATAGCTATAAATTCTTTGACCTTAGTAGTCACTTCGAATTTATTCCTTAAGAAGTATATAAATACTTTTCTACTATGATCATCGATAAAAGTTAGAAAATATTTCTTACCTCCAATAGATTCGATGGGTAGTGGTCCACGTAGGTCTGTGTGTATCAAATCTAAGTTATTTGTCGCCAACTCCTTCTTGGGATTTGATATAAACGGATCTCTTGAATGCTTACCTTGAATGCAAATCTCACATGTGTTATTTAAAGTATTATCCGTAAAATTTATAGTATCTACTTGGTCTCGTAAATTTTTAAGGCTTTGTGTGTTCAAATGACCCATACGCTTATGCCAAAGATCAATGGATTCCAACGTTTTAGTGATATTGGCATTTATATGACAAGTGTCAAGTCGATAAGCTTTATCAACTTCTGAGCCAGTTACAAAAACTTTGCCAGTTATTTTACATTCACTGTCATTAAATATCCTACAACCTTTAGAATCAAACACAATCACATATCCTTTCTTAACAAGATCATTTACAGATAATAAATTTACAGATAGATTAGGTACAAACATTACATTAGAAATCGTTTTTACATTATTATTACTAAGTTGTATATCTACATTACCAAGTCCTTTACATTGCAATTTTTCACCATTTGCTACAGTCAAGTCAATGGCAGCAATATCTTTGTAGTCTTTCATCCAATCCTTACGACCAGTCATATGGTGCGTCGCTCCTGAGTCGATGTACCAAATATCATGGCTATCATTGCATACGCTCAAAGCAGATAAAGATTTTGGATCGTTGGACTTTGTATTGTCAGACTTTGGTTTGTTCTTGAACCAACATTCTTTCTTAGTATGTCCTGCTTTCTTGCAATTCCAACACCACTTCTTATTTTTATTCGCATCTTTGGATTTGTTTTTATCTCCAGAATACAGGCACGTTTCGGTCTCCCTATCATTACCATTCCATTTCGTGTCTTGTAACAGTTTGGTTTTGATTAAGTCACTTGTTATGGTGACGCCGGAGTGCTCTAACGCCATAACCATAGGGTCATATTCTGCAGTTAATCCTTTAAGAAGAACTACGCCCAAAAATTCATCATCAACTGGCTTACCTATAGCACTTAGTTGTTGTCCAATAGAAATTGTATCATTGACGTATTCTTGCATGGTGCTGTAATCTGTTAGTTTGACGGAACATAATTTGCGAAGAAGCTGAAGACGTCTGTTCAATCCTTTGTCATCGAAAACTTTTTCTAGCGTATCCCACGCATCTTTAGCTGATCTGACGTTTATCAGATGTGGAAAACAAGCTTTATCGACCGAGAGATTTATTTTTGCCAAAGCTTTTTCGTCTCTCCTGATACGAATATCGGCCGCAGTTGTATCACCCTCAGGGTACCCACTTACACATTGCCAAAGATTTTCGTGCACTAGACTGTTTTTCATAATGAAACGCCAGTCATTATAATTTTCTCGTCCTCGTAATTTTTCATATGACGAAAAACATGACGCACTTTCTTTATCCATTATGAAAATAGTTTTCTAAATTTTAACTAGAGATAGTGATAGGCCCATAACCTCTTGTAATATTGTTATAAAATAAATTAATTAAATACAATATTTTATAAAATGAGTACACTGTGTCAGGATTGATAAACGAATGTATTTCCAATTTTGAAATGTCTACTACATCATTTTCAATATGCCAGTTTTAGTTTACAAATAGTAAAACCTTTTTACAACAGGTATAACATATTTATCATCATCATCATCATCACCAGCCAACCAGATGGAAGATTATAGGGACTTTTCCGCCCGCTACGCGTACAGAAAAACCCACTTCCTGTAGGCCTATTCGCTAACACTTTTTGACACTTGAGACTGATAATCACTATTGATCCATTACTACTTTACTAAAACGCTATTGTGACACTTTTCCTGTGAAAACAGTAATGGATAAGTAAATAGTTCGGTGATCATCACTTTCAACTGTCAAAAAAAGTTAGCGAATACTGGTCAGGAAGTGACATAAAACTGTCATGTTACCTTGGTCGTAAAAAAGAAGGCCTCAAATGGCATATTGAGCGCATGTTAATTACTTGCGATCTGATTCACTCTTTGGTTTGTCCCCCTTGGTATATAAGTACTATCATTATTTGATGTTTTCTTATTGATTTAAAATTACTGCAAATACATTTTTGTAAGTATGGGTACACTCAACAGTATACGTCAGGTGACCGCAATGATGTCAAATTTTCTCATTCGAATCCTTTTTACGTCAACCATGCTTAGGTTGACATCCATTGAACATTTTATTTAAGTTTTGAATAGTCTGACGCGCAGCAATCCGCACATTTTTTACTCAATACACACACACACACACACACACAAACACACACACACACACACACACACACACACACAAACACACACACACACACACACACACAAACACAATATTATTTTAACATTATAATAATATAACTTAGCTATAGGTGAAATGGGCGTGAATACCCATAGGAATACACAGGTTTCATTTATGGGCTTAATAAATAAAATTGTAAAGTTTGATACATTATATATAACACATATATACCTAATAATATTTAGTAATGCTATAAGATTTTAATTTTAACATTACATAAATGTTAGAAAAATTAGTACCAAGATTTTTGTAGTTAGAAAAAGAATTTCGAAAAATTATGACCTTGAGGCGGGAATCGAACCCGCGTCCGCTGCTATCCGGGCAGGTGCCTGACCGCTCGGCCAACCAAGACACTAATTTAACTTGCCGAAATTCTTCTTAATATATCTTTTTCTTATTAAAATCGAATAGCTTATAAAGCAAACCCAAGCTTAACCGAACGCACGGTATTTGTAAAAATATCTGTTTGTTTAAATGTTTGAAATTTATTTCTACATTGCGAGGGTACCCGTTGGCTTACAACGTGTGTGTGTAAAGGTTAGAAGAATTTCGGCAAGTTAATTGGTGTCTTGGGTGGTCGAGCGGTCAGGCACCTGCCGGGATAGCAGCGGACGCGGGTGCGATTCCCGCCTCAAGATCATAATTTTTCGAAATTCTTTTTTAAACTACCAAAATCTTTGAACTTTTAGTAATATTATTATAGTAATAATTTTATCGTTTACATCAACCTGTATCTTCAAAAAAATTAATTACAATTATTATCTTATCTCTTTCATTCTAATAATCTCACTGTCACCTATATTCCTTTATTATAAAAATTATTAAAAATATACCACTCACTTTAAAATCGATCTTCATGCAAACAAACAAGGTTTATATTTCTACAAACAACAAGCTTCATATTGCACGCACTATACAAGAAAATTAAGCGATTTGTTTACGTCAACAACCGTTGCTACGGCAACCGGTACAATCGTGTAATCAATACCCTTCCATTTTCGAAACGAAAAGTTTCAATGCACACTGGCCCTGGCGCAATGCGCATTTTAAGTTCCATTTTTGAAAATTTACCGGAAGTCATCTAAAAAAGTTTTAAATACAAAATGTGACGTTAATAGTTTTAATTTCTTCTTCTGGTTATTGTAAAGATGAGTGGATACTATTCCTACAGGAGGCCTTCGAAAATCAATGAGTACGGGTTGAAGAGGATCCCTGATTACACGGAGCTCGCTTACAAGGAGGCTGTGTCCAAATTGAGATATTTCCTGTCAGGCAATTATGCACCATCGGTAAGCAGTTACAAGGTACTTTTACCTAAATATTCGTCCACAAACCGACACAAACTACTATGCTCAGAACAAAAAAATAATTATTTTTAAGTGTTTCAAACTACGTCTCTCATAATTTAATATTTTTTGCAACACGTGCATCGCTCGTCGCTTTAAAAAAATTCCAAGAACTCGGGATTGCTAGTGCAATAATACAAAATTCCATTTCAATTTTCCCAACAAAGACGACCCACCTTATTTTCTTCGATTTCAAAAGAAGTGCTTCTTTTGCATTTAATGCCGTTGATTTTTCTTTTTTATAATCTTCAATGTTTTAATTTATTCCAAAATATTACATACTTAAAACTAGCAAGAAACTTACCCACTTTATAAATTCTGAAAAAAATTATAATAATATTAATTAATACGATATTATAAAATATAGTGTTGTAGATGACCAACCGAATGGTTTCGTAATTATCGTAAGTTGTTTTTTTTAAATATTGTCAATTTTCAAAAACGGATCTGCACACCACCCCTCCAGGTCCGCAGCTACGGCGGCTCCGCGTCGATAAAGAACTTGGACGAGTCCGACGGGGACTTGGACAAGAAGTACTCGGCGCCGTACACGTTGGCCGAGTACCGACCGCGGCCCAAGCTGACTGCTAAGTACGCGACCCTCTACGCCGACAGCCTGAGCAACATCAAGTACTCGCCGCAACATGCTGCTTCATGTACGTAAATACATACATACATAAATCACGCCTATATCCCCGAAGGGGTAGGCAGAGGTGAACTAGCACCCACGTTTCGCCAATTATGTCAGGTCCCATGTAATAGGTGGCGAGCCTATTGCCATTTATCGGGCACAAAAGTCGCAGAACATTGCTGTTGCTAGGTGGTACAAGAGGAACGCTGCTGCCCATTCCTCATCACTGTTTTATCCTTAGTCGCCTTGTACGACACCCACGGGAGAGATTTGGGGTGGTGACAATTATATTCTACTCTGCCGGCACCACACGCCAAATGGCCTAATTCAGTGTTTCTGAATACGCGTTTGTTTCTGAATCTTTTTGAGTACGCGACCGCTTTACATGTCGAAAAATTCTAGTGACCCCCTTAGACGTTAGACAAAAAGCTAGTTTATGTTTCTCTATTTCATTGCATTCTGAGATTGTGATTCTGAAATTGTGCTTTGTATTGTATTATAGAACCTAGCCATTTCCTTTTGTCGGCGACTCCCGAGTTAGGCTTTGCAACGCGACTCATTGATTGAAAAACACTGGTTTAATTAATTAGTCAGTCAATCGAGAGAAGCGTACTGTTGAGCATAGGCCGATCTCCAAACCGATCGGTCCTGCGCTGCCCGCATCACGCGGCTTTCCGCTACCTTTACTTTATAGTATATATAATTTTTAGGGAGAACTAAAAATCTGATAATGATCTCGCTCTTTAAATGGGACCACATGACATGACAAGCACCAGCTTACGAATATTAAAAGAATCATCAAAATCACCTGGGTTCACCCCGTAAAGAGTTATGAAGTATTCACGCATAAAAAAAAATAGACCTTATCTTTTTTTTTAAGTTGGTAAATATTTATTGTTATCGTTTCCATTTTTTTTTTAAATATTTTATTACATACTGATCAATCGTTTGTGTATCTTTAGAAGATGTGTGAATTATAGCAAATCGACGGCGAAGTGCCAATACCTCGCCTATCTTGCATTTATAGAGAAATTGACTTTTTTATGTTTTGGAAATTGAGATATAATTCTGCGTGTTTTCATGAAATAACGTATGTCTATGTTTTAACGAGAACATACATACATAAATCACGCCTATATCCTCGAAGGGGTAGGCAGAGGTGAACTAGCACCCACGTTTCGCCAATTATGTCAGATCCCATGTAATAGGTGGCGAGCCTATTGCCATTTATCGGGCACAAAAGTCGCAGTAGGTACATAGCTAGATGGTATAATAGGAACGCTGCTGCCCATTCCTCATCACTGATTTATCCTTAGTCCCTTTGTACGACACCCACGGGAGAGATTTGGGGTGGTGACAATTGTATTCTACTCTGCCGTCATAACACGGCACAGTGTTAGCAGTTATTGCCATACTCACATCGCCGTCGAAATATTGATCGTCTACATATCTACTTCTTAGTGCCTACGCCAGCGCCGGCTCCAGCTGCTGACCTGTCCGGCGGCACCAACCCTGACGTCATCAATTTCATCCAAAAGCAAGAAGAGTACATTGAACAGCTCGAGAGAGAGAGTCAGTACTGCAGGGTGAGTTTTAAGTAACGATTCATTTCTGTTTCCTGACCCCCTAGCCTAGTGGCCAGTCTATCGAACGTATAGAATATATCATTTTTATATATCATTAATACATTTTATACATTTTTATATATCATTAATTTATGACAACAAATGCTCATTGTTAAAGTGAAGAGAAACAAATATGCAGATAGAACATGTGAACAACAAATCTAAAAGAAGTTGTCAAAAATTTTCATTTGTGTTCTATTCGTTCTAAACTAAAAGAATAAAAACGTATCAAACAGACATAATACTGAGAAAATACAATGGCGGCCACCATGTCAATTATTAGAGTAGTTGTCAAAATTGACATTTGTCCAATAGAAACGTATCGTTTGCAACTTGTCTATAGGCATAGGGCGACAATGGATTAGGGGAAAGTAGCCCCAAATCGGGCATCATACCGCCTAAAGCGCCCTAAAATTTAAAATTTGCGATATTTTAAAATGCCCGTGAAGGGTGGCTATAATTTACCATGTTTTTGGCACATTATATTATTTTACCGACGTCGAATATTTACCACATTAAGGGGAAGTAAACAATAAAATAAACATAAAAAAACACACTTATGCCTTATTATTAATTGACTCTCTATTCACAGAATATAGAAACGCCACTCAAAGTTTGCGTCCTCCTTAACATTTAAGTATTGTCAAAATTGACGTTTGGTCCATACAAATTCTGTTCCGTTTTTCCATAACAATTTAAGTACAGATATATACTATATTTTTATTTTATTTCCTTTGCCCCAGGACGAGCTGAACAACCTCCTGGGCAAAGTGAAAGAGGTGATCTCGGAGAACGAGCATCTACACGAGGCGCAGAAGGACCGGCTCATCTCGCGCATGCTGCACTCGCGCCACGGCTCCGAGACGGACGAGTTGGACGAGTTCGGGGACAGCACCGGGCTGGACAGCGACAACAAGGTGATTATTTCATTAATAATTTTTTACTATTATTGATTTTTATAACGATACTTTTTTCGAGGCCGCGTGGTGACGGCAGAGTAGAATACAATTGTCACCACCCCAAATCTTTCCCGTGGGTGTCGTACAAGGCGACTAAGGATAAATCTGAATATGATTAGGAATGGGCAGCAGCGTTCCTCTTATACCACCTAGGCTAGCAATGTACTGCGACCTTTGTGCCCGATAAATGGCAACAGGCTCGCCACCTATTACATGGGACTTGACATATTTGGCGAAACGTGGGTGCTAGTTCACCTCTGCCTACCCCTTCGGGGATATAGGCGTGATTTATGTATGTATGTATGTACTTTTTTCGAGGGTAGAAAAAATTAACGATATCCATTTTTAGCGTTCCGTACCCAAAGGGTAAAACCCTTTTTACGGCCCTATTAGTAAGAGCTAGCGGGCACTGGTGTCTTTTGTCACGGTGACTGTTTCGTCACTCCACTGACCTCTAATAAACAAGTACGCTGGACTGTAGATTGTCATCCAAAAAATGAGGCCAATTTCATTATCGCCATCTTGGCGCTGATGGCACTGGTTACGAAGGTGTACGTCCACGGAACTATTTAAAGAGATGCATTTGTAATGTCAAATACAAGACTACAATGTTATACGTCAAAGTTTTTTTACCTCTGACGTTTCCATTTACGTTTTATGTGAGAGAAGGATACTAATATGACATTTCTATATGTTAGAGCAGGATGATGTAAAGTGTCAGAGATAGAATAACTGCAGACGCACTGTAGACTCCGCTGCGCGTCCATCCGCAGGCTGTAGGTATCTCATGAGCCGTGATTGTTAGACAGTTGAAATTTCCCAGGCCAGCATGGAAGACCCAGGCCAGCATGGCAGACTGCCTCCTTTTTAATCTGTTTTTGTAATGTAATATTTAATTTTCATAAAATAAAATATAAATGCTATGCTAATAAAAATGCTATGCACTAACTGCCGCACTCAGAGACGTCAAATAACGATAATGAGCACTTAATGTCAAAAAATGACAATCCAAAAATAGTCGCTATTCTTGCCGGGTCTATGGTTTAGATTTGAATGAAATTTTTTGACATTAAATACTCATTAAAGTTAATTGACGTCTCTGAGTGCGGCAGTTAATGTCATAAGTACCTGCAATTGAAGATTCTTGTCTCTATTTTATATTGAGTAAAAATTGCAAAACTGTTTGATATACTGCCGCACTCAGAGACGTCACGACGACGTTAACGCTAATGAGTACTTAAAACAAAAAACTGTATATTCAAAACTAGTCGCTATTCTTGCTGGGACTATGTTCTAGTTTTAATTCACATTTTATTTGTATTAAGTAAGTACTAATTTAAGTTAATTGACGTCTCTGAGTGAGGCGGCTAGAGACTTTCTGCTTAATTACATCATTTTTTCTTCAGCATTTGCTAGCGCTACATATACATTTCGTACTTAAGCATGTGAAGGATGCGAAGGACATCACATACCGATATGTATTTAGATTGTCATTCGAAATGTCATAGGCAATATTCACAATTGATGACCTAATGCAAAACTTGCTGGTTCGCTTCTAGATGAGCCCGTCAAAGACACGAAAAGCGAAACAACGCTCCACACGGCTCGAAGGACCAAACATAGTGTTCGAGTCACGCATAGCCGAGTTGGAGGCGCAGCTGACTCAGTCCAAAATAGACCTTAAAAAGGTCCAGGTAAGGTTCACTTTTGTGAGTTACGCGTTATCTGTTGATCTCGCGTGATATGGATGTAAGGTTTTGGTTGTTCACGAGCAAGGTTGTTGGGTGAGATTTATTTTTGTCGTGAAATACCAACTCAAGTTTGGTATGGTATATTCTATGGAGGTAGGAAAGGTAGCCCAGAGTGGGTACACTTCCTAAAATGCACACTCTAGGGGTATAAGGCAGTATAGACTGGGTATACTGTGGTATAAAGCAGGAGTATAAAATATGAAATAAAAGTTAAAATGTACGTGTAAACAGAAATAGTACATTATTATAAAGGCTGCGAAATAGGCCAGTGCAGTTTCAGTATGAGTTTGATGGCAGAGCCGTAGGCGAGGACATCACTAATACGAGACAGGACAATGTCCATTTCGGCCGAGGTTTAGATAGTGCTTTTCTCAAAAGAACGCAGGGAAATGAAACATACTTTTTATTTAATTCACCTATTATTATTAGTGGAGAGAAAATAGAATGTAGAGAGATGTAGAAGTAAGGGGAAGTTTGAAAGTAGCGCCAGTGACTGAGAGGCTGAGGAGTGATAGACTTGGATGGTTTGCTCATGTCATGCGAAGAGATGAAAGCTATGTTGGCAGAAGAATATTAAGTATGAACGTGGAAGGACGTAGAAGGAGAGGAAGACCAAAGAAAAGATGGATGGATTGTGTTAAATAGGATATGATAGCGAGAGGGGTGGATGAGAAATTAGTGAAGGATAGAGAGGAGCGGAAGAAGAAAACATGTTGTGCCGACCCCGCCTAGAGCGGGATACGGGAAGGAAGAAGAATAGGAACGTTTGGGTTGACATTATAATTTATGGACATAATTTTATGATGATGATATGGGAAGTTATATTTTTCAGGATGAAAACAATGAGAATAAACGTAAGCTCGCCTCTGGTCTGGTTGACTCGACCTGCCTGGATGGCTTCAAACGGCAAATCGATAATCTGCAAAGGTAAGTCGGCCACTTACGGTAACTCGACCATAAAAACAAAAAAAAGTGGGCTATAGGAATGGAGGCTGTTTCAGTATTAATCATTGTCATGATTTGAATTCCTCTCAAATTCTACTCGTGATTATTTAGGCAACTTACTAAAAAACAGTCTCTTTATCTCTTTTTATGTATAATTACGAAATGCACTTAAAAACAAGAAACATGTATTCTTAAATACATAATAAATTAAAGGCAAATGAAACCATTAGCTACTTTGAAATATTGGTGTTACACTTTTTTATTTCTGTATTTAAAAAAGACACAAGATTGTTTACATTTTGGTCTCTTGCTATACTTACTGAATGGAGTATAACTACTATATTTATTTTTGTGCATAGAGACAAATCGTCCTTGGAAGGCCAAATATCGAAGCTGAAGCTCAGCATGGAGCAGAAGGAAGGGGACTTCGAAGGCCGCTACCGCCGCGGCTCAGACATGGAGAATCAGCTGCGGGAGGAGAGGAACAATCTAGAAGCTGAGCTTCGTCGGCTTAAGGTTCTTACACAATAGTGTTTTTTTTAAGACACATACTTCGGCCCCCGGTCATTTCCCATCCGTGGTGCCGCTTTCCAAGATGCAAATGTATGATTGCTGATGAATTTGTGTTGTGTTTATTTGTGTTCTTTTATTATTGTTTAATTTTATACACCTACTTGTGGAAACTTATAATTGGCTAAGAGTTTACATAATTTATTTACCACGTTGTATTAAGTAAAGCTGTAAGTTTTCCGAATAAAATAAAATTAAAATAGAGGCCCGACCCCGTAATAGGTAAGCCGATTTCTGTTGCTTTGGTCTACCCGTCACTATCACACTTTGCTATTATTCTCAATGAGTGAGAGAGACGGGTAGATCAACTGAAATTGGCTTACGTAATACGGGGGCCGGTGTTAGCGTCACAATTTTACTCAACTAACTTATTTAGGTACCTAACTACCTAATTACTCAACTACCTTATTTAGGTACCTAACTACCTAATTACTCAACTACCTTATTTAGGTACCTAACTACCTAATTACTCAACTTTTAATTACGTTTTATAAAAAAATACAGTTTTCTGTACTGATGTCGGTGTAGGACAATAATAGTAGGTACATTTAATACCAACAATGGTAAAACAAGGAATGTCTCAGATCACAAGTATTTTAAAATACCACTTCCTTGACATAAAATGTTGTACTTACCTGGGGCGTTAAATATTACCTGAGACATTCTTTTCCTATGACATGCATATTTACATATTTCCTATAAACAACTGTGTTTTTTAATATACTTACCTATAATGGCAATAATAGTTTGAGTATTTAGGTAGGCCATATAAGCAGTTAGGGCCAGGCCCCACAAATCCGCCATAAGTGCATTAGAATTACATACATAAATAAATCACGCCTATATCCCGAAGGGGTACGCCAGTACGCAGAGGGGAACTATACCAGGAGACTTTATGGTCACTGCAAAAATTTTTGGAATTTGTTCAGACCATCAAACTGAACAAATTTCACAATGGGAGCAACTCCAAATTCACGAAAAAATATCATCTGTTTCATACAATACATTTGGGTCAAGTAGGTATTATCATTTTGTATGGAACATCTGATATTTTTTCGTGAATTTGGAGTTGTTCATTTTGATGTTCTGAACGAATTTCAAAAATTTTGCAGTGACCAAAAAGTCTCTTGGTATAGCACCCACGTTTCGCCAATTATGTTAGATCCCATGTAAAAGGCGGTATGATGATGATTTATCATTAGAATTGGCCCCAGAAATCCGCGATCCGCCCCTGGAGACTGATGATGATGATGTGATGGATGATGATGATGATGATTGACAGGACGAGCTAGGAAAAGAGCGCAGCAAAGTGCGCGAGATGGCCGGCGAGGGCGCCCGCCGCGCTGTCCAGGAGCGCAGCGCCGCAGAGCAGCGGTACACCGCGCACTTCGACGAGCTGCAGCACGACCTCGCCGCGCAGTACGACAACGTCGCAAAACTGCAGGTGGGTGCTTTTCTCTAGCACCGGAATAGCACAGCACCATTGCTACAGAAGAAGGTCGATAATGCCGCTATAGGTAAAGAAAGAAAGAAACAAAAACATTTTATGTCACATCAGGCCATAAAGGGAGTGATATAAAACTATGATCTTACCTCGGGCATAAAAAAGAAGGCCTCAGGCAGGTGACTTAAGTTAATTACTCGCGATCTGAGGCATTCCTTGTTCTATCACCCTTGTTATATAATGTACTACATAATTATTGAGACAACTTAGGTATACAATAAAAATATTAGGCATGCAAACAAGGCCTCAAAAGTCCCCAGCTCACCATTTCAACAACGTCGTCAAGCTGCAGGTGGGTGCATTTCCCAGCACCGAAATAGCACAGCACCATTGCTATAGAAGAAGCTCGCGCGTGGCATAACGCTGTGGCTTAGCGCGCTTGGTCTGCGATTGCGTAAACTAAGCAATCATTGGATAAATTAGAATAAAAATAGATAAATGAATTGAATTCAACCGCCTCCAAGTTCTAGTGGTTCGTCGACCGGAATTAAGTTACCGTGGTGCCGGGTTCGATCCCCAGAGGAGTACAAAATTTGTACTCGGTTTGGTTGGTGGTAGGACTGTTTTCAAGTCCGCCTGGGTAAATACCACCGTCTTTTCAAAATTTGTCGCTATAATTATAATAATATTAACAGCATTATTGTGTTCAAACAATTTGGGATAAGTTAACCCTCTGTAGTTGATAATTCCAGGTGAAGCTCTATTCCATCTTCGGCCCTTATCGTCACACCTGATGGTGTGTGAAATGATGAAAGCCAAGAGCTTCCTTGTCTAGCATTAAAAAAATAAACACTTAACAATAATTCCGGTCCTTATTTTCCCACTAGCTCGACTTGGAGCGCCAGCGTCGCGAAGAGAACGACCTCAAACGCGAACTCTCCATGAAGAACTCCGCCGTGGAAGAACTGAAGATGGAGTTGAAGAGTAAGACAGGTATGTTATTGAATACAGTGAAGCAGAAGAGAAGATAAGACGCCAGCAAGGGAAGAGAAGAAGAAGACAAGAAGAGATCGATGGCGTAGCGACATAACAAGATTAACGTTTCTGCCCTCACAAAGAATGTCATAAATAAAAATTATAAACAATCAACACTTTTCAAGACAAATAGTAGAATACAATTGCCACTTCACCTCATCTCTCCCGCGGGTGTCGTACAAGGCGACGACAAGCAGCATGCTTCTTATACCATCTAGTAATATACTGCGAAACGTGGATGTTAAGTCATCTCCTCACCTCTGCCTATGTATGCATCAGGGTAATAATTTGATAAATAATTTCTGGCCTATTTGTGATATACAATCTATACTTCTATACTAATATTATAAAGCTGAGATGAAGAGTTTATTTGGCTGGTTAAACGCGCTAATCTCAGAAACTACTGGTTCGATTTGAAAAATTATTTTTGTGTTGGATAGTCCATTTATTGAGGAAGGCTATATAACAACCGACATTAGCGCGAGCGAAGCTGCGGGCGACCACTAGTTAGAAATGATATGGGGTTCTGGTGCCGTGTCGTCAAGTGTCCTCGGTGCTGGTAAGGGTTAACTCGCTATTATTGTTCCAGCGTCTCTGCAAGCGGATCTCGCTCAAGCTCACGCGGAGAAGGCGAGCCTGGAAGAAGAGTTGGCGAGCGCGAGGTTGGCGATCGAGCGGCAGCAGCGTCAGGCCAAGCACGAGACCAACCGTCTGAACTCGGAGGTAGAGACTCTGATAGAGACCGTGAAGCGTAGAGATCTTAACTCGGAGGAAGAGTAGAGACTCTGATAGAGATCCTGAAATAACGCGTAGAGTCCACAGAATTCTACCACATTCGGATTAGCTTGTTTTATGCCGGCTTAATTCGGAGGTTCTGATAGAGATCGTGAAGCGTAGAGACTCCACAGAATTCTACAACATTCGGATTAGCTTGTTTTATGCCGGCTTAGAGAGACTGATAGGGATTCTGAAGTAACGCATAAAGTCCACAGAAATCCACCAGAATCGGAAGATCTCCTTTCATACAAAGATTTTGGGGTTAGAAAAAGAATTTCGAAAAATTATGATCTTGAGGCGGGAATCGAAACCGCGTCCGCTGCTGAGGACGCGGGTTCGATTCCCGCCTCAAGATCATAATTTTTCGAAATTCTTTTTCTAACCCCAAAATCTTTGTACTAATTTTTCTAACATTTATATAATGTTAAAATTAAAATCGAATAATCTCCTTTCATGTTTTGAGAATACCCAAAACACGTTGGTGTCTTGGTGACTTAAAAACTTGAGCCAAAACTTTGAGCACTATGGATAAGAGTGTGTCGTCACAATCTATCTTCGTTTATAAACGAAGGCATATTGAGACGATACAGCGAAGTATGGAAATAGCCATGTCCATAGACCGCATTTGAGATGGCTCTTTCCATCACTTTTCTGTACAACTACTTTAGTATTAGTAGTTTTACCTAAAGCCTGCCGAATAGTTTTTAACTTTTTTAACTAACAAAATTGTTACCATTTTGTAAAGAGACAACACACCGAAGTATTTTTTTCGTGTCATCGTGTCGTCGTCATGTCGTTTCAAAGACCCTTTTGAAAAGGTGACGTATCTGTACTAAGGGGGCTGTATGCTCTGCAGTCATCACACGGCTGATTAAAATCGTTTGTTTTTAACTTTGATTTGACTTACAATTAATATGTTACAGATACAGTCTCTCCGACAACGCTTGGACAGAGCGGATGCTGATTTGGTACACTCGCGACGGGAGAATCTTCGTCTGTCGGAACAGATATCTAATCTGGAAAAAGAGGTAGCAATTTTTACTCTTGAGTTCCTTGAAAAACCAGTTCTACGAGGGCATGTTCTACAAAAGCTTATAATGAACAATAATATTTTGATAACTTTCTTAATTCCATTTTGAATGGATATATTTGACTGATATGTTTCTGCGATTCATTGATCAACAATCAATACCATTTTAGTGCTCATACGTGAAATAAATAGTCTTCTCAATTAAATTAATATAATTTAAATTAAAGTGACGTATAAGGTAACATTTAGATAAATTACTCCTAATATTACACAAACTACTGTTTTTGCTCCAGTTGCCACTCAGAATGGTTTTGGAGATTTAAATGGTTTTAAAATAGCTATTAAACATTTTACAGCTAAATTTGAAGAACTTGACACCGATATCACCACAGAAGCAGAAGAAAGAGAAGGAGCTATCTACCGCTCTCGAGTCTATTGAGAATAAGCATGGCAAGTAGACTTAACAATACATATTACAGCTGAAATAAAACGTAACTTAAGTACTTTCTCCTTTTTAGAAGCGATAAAAGCAACTTTTCTATAATTGCAACGATACTATTCTATGAACACTAAAATAGGTTTTAGTTGAATTTCTGAAGCATTTATAGCAGTGGGATTAGAACTAGATGTTGTTATATGTTCTAATGGGTAAACTATTGATGTTTTGAAAGAAATGTTTCCAGTAATATCTAAATTTCTTGTTCTATGTATGTATTCATTTTCAAAACATTTATATTTTACCCTTTCATAAGCTGTGCTTGCATGTTAATCCGTTGTATTCTGAAAGGGCTTCCTAAGATTTGTTTTATCAATAGTTTATTCATCAGATTGTTCTATACTTCTATATTTCGTATCGAATGTAGGTATATCCCAGAGAATAAGATCTGATATCTTATCTGATGCCATTCCGCTGAGGAGATGAGATAAGTTGAGTTTAAACCAAATGCCTTTGGTCCCACAGCTAAAACGGTGGCTGAGTTGGAGTCCATGATACAATCACAAAACAGTCTGATGGAGAAACTCACCGGCGAATGTCGTTTGCTAACAGACAAGCTCGACGACGCAAGTCGTAGGCACAAGTACGGAACATTATCAACTTTATTTGCATGAAAACTAAGCTCACTTTTGTAACCTAAAACGTTTTTTTACAAGCAGTTCTTAAATAGCACAATTCTTTTTGAACTTTTAAGCAATATTGTGATCATTGCCCATTTCGAAACTTGAAAAAATTCTGTCTAACGTCGTGCTGTGTTTTTATTGGTGGCAGGCAGTGCGCAGAGTCGCGGCCGTGCAGACGAACCAATCAGAACACAGCGCGACCAACCAAGAGTCCAAGACCCACCAGTAGAGAGGCGCCGTTCCAAGCGCCGCTCCCAAAAAGAGTCCGATTCGTCGAATAATTACCCGCCAATAATTGTTGGCCCGTTGACGACCAATCAGGATCTCAGCGACGTGAAAGGAGAGAAGATATACAATCTACCGTTAATGATTCAACAGCCCTTTTTACATGAGAAAAAGGAGCCAATCAAGGTTGACATTAGCGTAAAATTAGTACCAAAACCAAGAAAGAAAGACAAAAAGAGAAAAGAAGCACACGTTGAGGAAATAGTCATACAGGCAAATGAAAATAAAGGTGTCATTAATAGTATAAGTATGGAAGTCAATGATGGAAGCATACAGGTCCTGAAAGAATCAATAGAAGAAATTAATGGTAATGAACAAGGTAATGTAGAACTCCGCCCAGAATCAAATGAGTTGAATGAAACCAAAGTAAGTGATCGAATGGAAACAAATATGGAAGAAGTACAAAACGGAACAAACCTTTCAGAAACACAAGAAGAAAAAGTTGACGACATGAAACCGGAAAAGATTATTGATACTGAAGAAGTAGAACAGGAAATAGATACAAGGGCAGTTGAACAGGAATGTGAATCAACAGAAAAAACAGACTCTGACACAATCAATGTGGTATCAGAAGAAAACGACCGAATAGATTCTACGTCTGACCCTAATGAAACGGAAAATGTCGAAACCTCAGAAACAAAAGCAGAAGCGGAAGTTGGAGACGATAAACAGATTCAAGAAGAAGAATCAATAGACGCAACTTAATCGGATTCAAAACATAAATTACGTCTGTCAGTCTGATTAGATTACTACAATGCAATTGATTAAACGATTTTCAATTATCGTATACTTAATTATAAAATAATAAAACAAAATTATGATCTAGAACGCTTTGCATTAATAATTAAGTATAAAAAAGGGAATAGCTAATTAACTACTTTGCCGTTTTGAATTAGTTGTGTAATTTTAATAATCATTGTGCAATATTAAATGTGATGATAGCTTGTTACCTACGTGTAATGTGTTGTTAGCTTGTTAGGCTTTGTGATTTTTAGTGAATTTTATTAGTTTGTACGTTTTAAATGGGAAATGATTACAGTATTTACATTCTTCATTATTTCTGCTATCAATGTGTATTAAATGTAGTTAAAAATACATTTGTTTTGTTTAAATATGACGATGAAATTGGCTGTATTCTAGAACATCTCTACCAACCCCTGTAGAAGAAAACCTTGGATTAAATTATTATACATCGATCGACTAGGATAATATGGCACGCCCCTCCAACATCTGTATTCAAATATGTGTGTGACCTCTTTTACTGTTCTGTGATAATAATCTACCAACTATGTAGTATTACTTTCAGACCGATGTGAAAAGTTACTACTTACTGGTGTGCCTTTGTACATTTTTAAAAATTTCACAAAAAGTACTTAAATTTCGTTCAAGAATGTCACATCTGTGCTGAAGAATTATTTTTAGTATTGTATTAATTATACAATTATTTTTAGCGTTGTATTATTTTTAGTCTAACATTTTTAATCACAAGTCTCCTTTCATGCTGGCATGGTAACGAAAACATAGCTAAGAATGGGTCAGCCCCATCCAACTAACCCCAGAGGAAGAACCAGCAGCTGTAAAATCTAAGCCAAAACCTTGAATGTTAAATGTCGTAACCCAATCACTCTCTTCATTTATCGGTCTAACGACATGATTTATTGGTCTACCACTTTTCTGTATATCCAACGTCACAACCCTTCGATATGATGGATGATATAAATCAAAAGGAAGTGCATGACTTGATGACGCCTGACCAATTTGATTTCCCCGTTTATTTGGAGTCGGCAAAACTTCAAACGAACTGGGAACAGGACAGGAAGATTTAGCGCACACAAAACAGTAAAAATTGAGGGGCTAGCCATGTTATCGCAGTTGATATCCAATATAGTAAGCACCGACCCTCACATTTTCAATTTACCTTTCAGAACAGAAAGAACACAGTTGCTTTGCAGGAATATAGAGCTCATGAGGAAACTTAGGAACCTCTGGTCTTCCCATAAGAAATATTGCACTACTAGTATCACGCCGTTTCGAAGCTACACGCCTGTAAGCGGATACCCAAATAGTCGATCCTCTTATGACTTAGACCGCACATACTACACCTCAACTCCTTACACCACCGGAGACAGACTAAGGGCAGACGATATAAGTTCTAAATACGATACGCCTAGGGATGAAATCGGTAAATTGGCTCGGAACCTAAGCGATCTGTCCATTGATAGGATTGGTGATTCCGACGATGATCCTCTCAAGGTATTGTATTTTGAATCGATTGGAGTTGTGTGAAGTACCGTTAGCGTAGTTAGTTAGAAGCTTGTGTAGGATCGGATCACAATTCTGCTGTCAAAAGTCAAAAAAGGTTATGTCAAGAAAAGTAACCTCAAGATACTCAATAATTTGTCTAATTTTTAAACGAGTTAACCTTTGTCGCATCATCCATTATAATTATAATATAATTTAGATAACTATTTCTGATTTTTGAATGCTTACAAAAATCAGAAATAGTTTTTTTTGGCTTATGGGGGTAGAATTAGATAGTTGCTTGTTTGTACACAATTCGAAATTTAAGATAAGTAGCCCTTTCTATATTTCATTCCTGCTCTCGTATTTTTAGTTTCTTAATTTCTAAAAGAGAGAAACGTAGAGCTTGATTGAAGGTGCTCCGTTCCATAGTTAACTCAGTCTACCTCTCGCTGCACCACTCAAACAAATTGTGTTAACACAAATAACTTGCTCTCTGATCAAATTCAAGAGGTAATAAAATGATACATGGCCACCCGGGAACCTAACATTTGGCGAAATGTGGGTATTAATTCACCTCTGCCTACCCCTACGGGGTTAAATAGACGTCATTTATGTATGTATTTATGTAACTTATGTATCTGGAGAAACTAAGATCCAAATTTCTCAAAACTTTAAGAACTACCATGTTATCATACAGGTGAATTGTATAGGCATGTCATGCTAATTGATACTTTGTTTCGTGATTGTTATGTAAAGCACGTGTTAGTGTGTGTGTTATCACGAGTGTGGTGTGCTTCAGGGAAGAACTGGCCACTCTGCAGCATCAAGTAGAGATCCTGGGGAGATCTCTGCAGCCAGTTCACACGCCGACACCTAGTATTTACCAAGGTACATAGCCAGTATGAATCATAGTGCCGTGTGGTGACGGCAGAGCAGAATACAATTGTTGGCGACTAAGGGTAAAGACAGCGATGAGTAATGGGCAGCAGCATTCCTCTGATACCAACTAGCAATATACTGCGATTTATGTGCCCGATAGATGGCAATAGGTTCGCCACCTATTGGACCTTATGAGTTACGAAAAGTGTAATGCACCTCTGCCTACCCCTTCGGGCGTATAGGCGTGATTTATGTAGGTATGTATGTATGAATCTTAGTACAGAGCTCTTCAGATAGAGGTGTCATTCTTTCTAAAGTGTTCATTCAGTAGATAACAGTACCTAATCAGCGACGCTTTAAACGAAATGAAAACCAAAACAGCAGCTCATTCTACTTGTCTGAAAGAAAGTACCTTTAAACTAATTATGATTTTAATTTTTAACACAAAGAAAATTGTGAGTAGAAAAAGTTTCAAAAATTATAGTTATGATGGTGAACTTAACCAGCATCCTCTGCAATCCGTCTTTGTTCTTCTTAATGTAAGAATTATCAAGAGATTACCCCATTATTCATGTCTAGCCATTTTTTAAATACAGTTAGTGGCGTTATCAGTTATCTTTATAAAATAAAAAACATAATTATAATGATTCATGCAGAGTAGGTAGATAATCTTTTGCTTAACTTGTCATTTCAATTTCCAGCACCTACCACGCACTCGCCCACAGCCAACAGAAATGTATCTGATCCCCAAGCCGATACCAGACGACACAATTCCGGAGATAACTCCACCGGAATCCCCGGACTCGCTGACCAAAGATCGACTGTCCGAACAGGACGGCACACCCCTGACGACACCCCTGAGACACAATCAATCAGAACTCACGGAGAGAATGTCGGACGACAAGAATCAAGAAGTCCTTTACTAAGTCAAAAAGTCGAGGAGCCGCCTACCGTTGAATACAGTAAACCGAATGACAACGCTGATTATAACACAAGTGCAGATTATACACAACCAGCTCAAGAAACAGAGGCAGCAGCTGAAAAGACAATGGACGTAGAACATGAGCAATATGAAGCAACTGACCAAAACTATGCAGGTGAGAATTACGAGAACTATGACCAAACTCAAGCGGCAGATACCGACTATCAAAACCAAGGGTACGATCAGAATTATGAGCAGACAGCTTACACAGGCGATCAGTACGCGAACTACGAACAGAACCAAGGCTACGAAAACTATCCAGAACAGTACACTGATCCCAACGCACAGTACGAGGGGCAGTATGAAAATTATGCCACCGACGCAAACTACCAAGGGGGGCAGAACTATGATGGTGTCCAACAAGAAGAATATGCACCGCAAACAGAAGAAATACAAGAAGTCAACCAAGAATATTCTTCGCAAAACGTCGACATGCCAACCCACGATGACACTCCTGACAATCAGGGTACGCCAAGCCAAGATTATGAGCCAAAAGCCAAGGCAGAAAGCATTAGAAGTAATTCGCCTAAAGACAAACTACCTAGCCAAAGTTAGCAGCGTTATTGAATAGCATTTTGTTTTGTGCAATATTTTGTTATTGTTTTGAGCTTCTGAAGAATTTATATAGGTAATAGCGTAAAATTGTGTTAGTTAGATTGACGTAGATTTGTTCCTACAGCATAGATGTTTAAGCTTTTAATGTTAGATGTATGTACTGTACTTAGAAATGTCAGTTCATCAATTAAACACTAATGTTTAAGCTGACTTCAAGAATATCAATTGTTATTTCACAAAAAAATCGAAATCTTAATGATTATAATACTTATAATTTAATTAAGTACCTAGTCCAAAGCATTATAATATTTGCTCAATAAAATGAAATTTAGAAAAAAATACGCAAGTTATAGTTTATTTGCCACTACCACGGTGCATAGCGAAAGATACCTTCACGTGTAACCAATCAAAGGGTCAAAGTTACACATGATGATTGAAAAAAAAATTAAACATGTACGAAAATCATTGATCAATTTGTTCTCGTTAATTAAGTAATTTTTGGATTAGGCACGTTAGACCCGTTGGCTTAGCATTCCTGCAAGAACAGTGATGAAGTTAGCTTTTGGAATGTGTTGCCTGCTTTTTAACTTCGTCACTGCTGTAAGTATTTTGTGAAAATTTTAATACGACCCTTTCCGTCTTAATCATTTCCTTTAGAGAACAAAACCAAGGTTTTACCAAGGTTTAAAACTCTGAAATTTGATGAAATTACAACGTTGTGTGGCGACGGCAGAACATACAATGTGTCCAATCCCTAAGATATGCCTAGCCCCTGAATACTGAAACGCTACTCAAATTGGTTGGTGGTTGGACTTTTTCAAGACCGCCTGGTTAGCTACTACCTTCTTATCAAAGTCTGTCGTCATTATAATATTGTTAACAGCATTATTGAGTTCCGACAATTTATGATAAGATTGTCAGCCCCTCTGTGGTAGAGGATTCCAGCCCTAGCACGTGACGTGGAGAAAATCTCCTCAGGGAAACAAAATATTTTCCACTCGCTCTACAGCCACTACCACATTTTATTGCTCTTGACCATTAGAATTTCACATTTTTGCACTAAATCATGATGATGTCGCTTTTCTCATTCTCAGTCGTGGCCGAGCAATCGAAACGGACACAAACTGTGAAGTGGTGGAGAGATATTTTGTCCACGACCCGTGCTAGGCTTACCTACTGATGAATGTATATATATTATAATAATTAAAGTCACTTACCATCAGTTAGATTAAATCATCACCAGCCCTTTACTGCTGGGGTTCGGGCCTTCCCTATGGAATTATGGATGGAAGAATATACGGAGAAAGGGCCATAACCCACCACGCCAGCCCAGAGCGGGTTGGTGGGTATTAACAACTGCAGATGCAGCCGCGACCAACAGCTTTACGTGCCTTCCGAAGCACGGAGGAACTCGACATAGAAAAATGTTTGGTCGCCCATCCAATGACCGGCCTTAGCGAACATTCAGGCCAAGCGCGCTATGCTACTGTGCTAGCATGCTCCTCAGGTCAAGGTTTAGCATAAGAGAAGATATAAACCTTACAGAGTGATGTAGCAGCAGAGCAGCCCGCAGGAATAGAAAATGACAAACCAGAATTAGAATGGCCAGCGAAACCACAAGAAGTCGAATCTAAGATAGTAGAATCGTCCACTGAAAAGACTAGTGAAAATCTTACGGAGATATACAACGATGTGATCGGTAAAAATATTCCTAAGCAGAAATTGTTTGACTTTTTCGTAAAAGTTCTGAAGCA
This sequence comes from Cataclysta lemnata, assembly GCA_963931975.1. Lineage (NCBI taxonomy): Eukaryota > Metazoa > Arthropoda > Insecta > Lepidoptera > Crambidae > Cataclysta > Cataclysta lemnata. The sequence goes on from OZ008364.1 coordinate 3,824,442, forward strand.
CGATCACATTGAATTAGTTGGTGGATCAAATAATGATAGTGATGACGATGTTCAACAAGACCGGTGGTCGGAAAAGGATAGATATAATTTGGTAAGTGACTCTTTTCTATTTATGTTACACGAGCCTAAGGGCCTGTTTCACAATCGACAATTAAGTTCTAAGTAGCTTACTTCGCAGACCATTTGACGGCTGTAATAAGAAGTAAATGTCAATTGAACTGCATAGTAAGCTACTTCGAACTTACTTGTCGATTGTGAAACAGGCCCTTAGTATTAGTAGATAGCCAACAAATATGCGATCTGAGACTTTCTTTTTTATCGCACGAGGTAAGTTCATAGTTTTATATCACTCTTGACTAGGAAGTGGGATTTTCCGTACGCGTAGCTGCCGCTAAAGACCACTTTATGGTCAGGTCTGACATAAAAGATTTATTACACAAATAACCCAAAGAGGCTTGGTGTCATAGTCATAGAAACGGCTACAACGGACCGTGAACATCACGGATGTAAAACTTAAGCCAAAACCTTGAGCAGTATGGATTGGAATGTTGTCATTCCAATCATTCCCACTCGACATGTTTCGTTCCGTCTCTTTTCTTTACCTACAATAATTCACTAGCATCTTTCCGGTGTGATGAATGGTATATATGAATCAAAAGCGAGTGCATACATACATATATCACGCCTATATCCCCGAAGGGGTAGGCAGAGGTGAACTAGCACCCACGTTTCGCCAATTATGGTATGTCCCATGAATTAAGTGGCGAGCCCATTGCCATTTATCGGGCACAAAAGTCGCAGTACTATTGTTAGGTGATAAAAGAGGAACGCTGCTGCCCATTCCTCATCGCTGATTTATCCTTAGTCGCCTTGTACGACACCCACGGGAGAGATTTGGGAGTGGATGGCTTGAAGACGTCTGACCGACATGAATGGAAGAGGAAACGCACTGCGGCCCCAATTAGACTGGGTACAGGGCAGGCAGAAGAAGAAAGATACACTTAGTTAGACCTTGTTATGTACAATTTAGTAGTCAGACCATTAAAAACGGACAAATAAATACCTGCAAACGATTGGCGACCTTAACTTACTATATTTTAAAATTGGGAATTGTCTTTCCAGGATTTTCAAAAACAACACTTCTACACGATCATTAAAATTTTATCTGACACGTCTCGAACGGCAAATCGTTATAGTCGGGCAACTTGGACCAATGTAAATCATTCAAAAGTTCTTGTTGAACACCGCAAAGCCGAGACGAAAACTCTGAGCATTCCAAGGATTCACCGTGCAGGTGCCGTGTCCAGACTGTGGCAGAGAGGTCAGGAATTACCCTTTGGACTTGTAAACTTGTGACCCTAATGTAGGTTTTCAGGTTTGATGTAGGTTTACATGTCAAAACTCACCTTTGCCGCGCTCACTTGTGAAAAGCTGCTGTCAAACTCATTAGCAGTAACGTGGACCCTCTTTTTGTTCATTAAGATTAAGTTCATTTTCACAATATTATACTAGCTATATAATTTTCATAATCTGTAATTTAGATTAATTTATTTATTTTCATAGTCTGTAAGATATTAGTTTAATCAAGTCCACAATGCATGCCGTGGCTGTCTTTAATTAAAAACTGTACTAAAATTAAGGTTTCGTAGCAAATTTCTAGCTGTAATTATTGTAAGTACATGTTTTTGTTGACTGCCCTTAAATAAATAAATAAAATAAAAGTCCAGTGAGATGCTAAAGTAAATGCGTTGAATTTGAAGTTTTTTGATAAACGCAATGTGGCTAATTTAATTATTATAGTTCGACAAGTTTGTGCGCGACTTTCCTGCGGTATGAGACGGTGGCGGGGACAGGGCACTCTATATGTTATCGGGGGTGGGTAATGCGGCGAGGAGCGAGTTTTCCCTCCGCCCCACATCGCCTCCCCGTTGGCATATATGAGAGATCATACAGAGGAGGGTCGCGTACGAAGTTGTCGGACTATAACCCAACAGACCAATTTTAGAAACAGGCTGTCCTTAGTAATTTTTTGTTTAGTGTTTCTGTTATTTTAAACTTACCGCGAGATCAAAGACAGATTTATTTTTAATTCGTATTATTTTTTTATACTTACAATTCCTATTTTTTGTATATCTTCTATATGTAAAATATTTTAGGAGTCACTCTAAAATAAAATGAGTAGCTGAAGAACGAAATACCTTTGCCCTACAAAATTCATTTGTGACATTTATTTGTCAATTTGGTTTGAGATTGACAGTCTCTGGAGTGGAGTGTTTGGCGCGTTTCGTGGTGTCAGTCAGATTTATTTTCAATTATTCAAAAATTGTTACAGAGTGGATTTTGTGCAGTGAAAGTGGTGTTATTTTGATGCACAAGCATCCGTGTTGATGTGCAATTATGCAGAATCATTGAAAATAAGTCTCATGATGTGTTTGATGTTATGGTGAAGATCACTTTAAAAAGTGGTTTTATCCATTTCATCAAGCACCATCATGAACTCTGTTACCATTGTTGTTGTCTATGATTAACTGATTAATAGAAAAGTAAAATGCTTGTCACTTGATTGAAGTGTGTCATATGAAAAATAATGTAGTCTCGTAATAAACGAAAGTAATATTTTATTCTAATTTTAATATTGTGTTTTTACTGATCCAACAAAGGTTATGGGCTAATTAATTCGGAGTAAGTAATTACATAATTCAAATAAAATAAAATAAAAATGCAGTCGAATATTCATATATTTCCGCAACTGAAGGCTGACAATTTTATTAACTGGAAATATAGAGTTAGAGCATTATTAGAGGAACGACAATTATTAGAAATACTAGACTACGATCAAAATGAAATTCAAAATGATAAACAATTAAAAATTAATGACGCAAAGGCAAAATCGTTAATTATTCAATGCATTTCTGATAAACACATAAATATAGTGCAAGATGCGAATACAGCTAAAAGTATGATAGAAAAATTAGAAAATGTTTTCCAAAGAAAAAGTATAGTGAGCAAATTAACGATAAAAAAGAAACTACTAACATTAAAATTAAATAAAACTGATAAATTAGAAGATCATTTCCAGAAATTTGACCAAATTGTAACAGAATTAGAAAATATTGATAAAAAATTGGACGAAAGTGATAAAATTTGCTATTTATTATTAACACTTAACGATGATTATGAAAACGTAGTTACTGCGATTGAGACTATGAATACAGATTTGACCATGGAGTTTATTAAAAGTAGATTGCTAGATGAAGAGCTAAAAATTAACAACAAAGCAAGCAATAATAATTTATTTAAAGCATCTGCCAGTCAATATCAAAATTCTTATAGAAGACCATACAATAATAATTATAGAGGAAATAATTTTAGAGGCAGAAGAGGTAGTAATAATTACAGAAGATCAAATTTTAATAAAGATAAAAGTTCATTTATAGCGATGACAGCTAAGTGTGAAAACTATTACGATTCTAATAATTATTTTATATTAGACTCAGGAGCAACGATGCATATGGTAAAACCTACTTTAGAAAAATATATGAACAATATTAAAGAATTAACAAACCCAATTGAAATCAACATTGCAAATGGAGAGAAATTATATGCTAATAAAAAGGGTATGATTACAGCAAATTCGAAAGGACATGCTATAGAATTGGAAGCAATAATTGTTAATAATATATCACATAACTTACTATCTGTTGATTTAATAACGAAGAAAGGACACACTGTTATATTTAAAGAAACACATGTAATTATCAAAGGAAGAAATTTATATTTAACTGGTGAAAAACGGAAAAATTTACACATTATAAATTTTGATTTTTTAAATGATAAAAATGAAGCTTTACTAACAGAAAATTCTCTAGACATATGGCATCGCCGTCTAGGACACCTTAATAGAGATGGTTTAAAGTTATTGAAATTACCTTATACGAAGAATAAATGTGAAAGTTGTATAGAAGGAAAAGCAACAAGAAGACCTTTTATTTCAGTCAAAAGAGAAAGTACACAAATTGGAGAATTAATTCATTCTGACCTTAGTGGACCTATAACTCCCACTGGAATGAACGGAGAAACTTATTTTCAGGTTTTGATCGACGATTATTCACATTATGTAGTTATCAAATTATTGAAGAACAAGAACGAAGCCGAAATGAATATTATGAACTTTATTAAATATATTAAAACACAATTCGACTTAAAAACTAAGAATATACGCGTGGACAATGGTGGCGAATTTACATCTAAAACATTCAAAAGATATTGTGAATCAAAGGGTATTAATTTACAATATACGACACCATACACTCCACAGCAGAACGGTACTTCAGAACGAATGAATCGAACTATATTAGATAAAACTAGAACTAAATTAGCGGAAACAAATCTTCCGAAAGAACTATGGGTTGAAGCTATCCAATGTTCGGCATATGAATTAAATAGAAGTCCTACAAAAACTTTGAATGGAAAAACACCATCAATGATTTGGTATGGTAGTAATAGCTTAAGAAAGCTAAGAGTGTTTGGAGCAAAGGCTTGGTGTGTAACAATACCAAAATTAAATAAATTAGAACCAAGAGCAAGGCCAATGATTATGGTTGGGTATTGTGGTTCAGGCTATAAACTTTGGAATCCAATAGAAAATAAAATTGTAATATCAACTGATGTAAAATTTGATGAAAATAATTATAAATTTAATAAGAATGAAGTAAATAATATAGAATGTAATTGTGACAATTCGAATATAAAATATGTACTACATGAAAATGAAATCTCAAATAATAATGAAGTTAATACCGAAAGAAAAGATGATATTGAAAACACGTGTGATGATGGTATAAGTAGTAATGATAATGTATGTAATAATGAACATGAAAAAACTACAAAATCAGGGCGAATTGTTAATTTACCTAAACATTTAGATGACTACGATGTATATGTAGCGTATTGTTTATTATCTACAAATGAAGAAAATCCTAAAAATTACAAGGAAGCAGAAAATGATCCAGAATGGAAGGAAGCAATACATAAAGAAATAATATCATTAGAAAATTTGAATACTTGGACAGAGGCTGATTTACCTAAAGGGAAGAAAGCGATTGAAACAAAATGGGTATTTACTACTAAAGAAAATGGATTAAAGAAAGCTCGTTTAGTGGCTAAAGGATTTCAGGTGCAGGAGGAGAATCATTTTCAGAATAATTACTCTCCTGTAGCGAGGTTAAGCACAATAAGAATGTTTTTAGCTAAAGCTATGCAGAATTGTTATCCTATACATCAATTGGATATACCAACAGCTTTTTTAAACGGATTTTTGGAAAATGAGGTTTATATAAAGATACCAAAAGGAGTAAAATGTAATAAAAATAAAGTTTTGAAATTGAAACGAAGTCTTTACGGATTAAAGGAAAGTCCAAAATGTTGGAATGACAGATTTAATGATTACTTAATAAAAATAAATTTGAAAAGATCGGAACATGATTGTTGTCTATATAGTGGTGAGTTGATTACGCTAGTAGTGTTTGTAGATGACATATTATTAATGGGAGAGAAAGAAGCTGTAGAGAAAGTAAAGAAATTATTATACAAAGAATTTAAAGCAAAAGATTTAGGATTGATTAGAAAATTTTTAGGCATGGAAATTGAAATTAATAACAATAGAATGATAATACGTCAAACTAAACAAATTGAAAAGATTTTAGAAAAATTTAAAATGATCGATTGCAACGGAGCGAAAACGCCAATGGAAAAAGGTTTGCAAATTGAAGTAACAGAAGAAATTGCAAATGTTCCATATCGAGAACTTATTGGCAATTTAATGTATATTGCAACGGTAACTAGACCCGATATAAGTTTTTCAGTGTCGTACTTATCACAATTTTTGGAAAAGCCGAATACCGAATGCTGGCAACATGCGAAGAGGGTGATACGATATCTAAAGGTTACTAAAGACTTAGGGTTATGTTATCAAAGAAGTGAGACAGAAAGTATCGAAGTGTACTCGGATGCAGATTGGGCAGGAGATCGAAAAGACCGTAAAAGTGTGAGTGGTAGTGTAGTTTTATATAACAAAAATATTGTTTCATGGTATTCTAGGAAACAAAATTGTGTGGCGCTATCAACCGCAGAAGCGGAATACATCGCGGCAGCTTTGGCAGCTAGCGAAGCGATTAATGTAACAGGTGTAGCAAGTGATTTAGGAGAAAATATTATACCTACAATATTTATTGATAACAGAGGAGCTATATGTATTGCAAAAAGTAACGAAAATAGTAAGCGAACCAAGCATATAGATAAACGATATCATTATATAAAAAATCTAGTAAAAAGTAAATTAATAAATATAGAATATGTGAGTGGTAATGAAAACTTAGCTGATATTTTTACTAAGTCTTTATGTAAAGAAAAATTTATACATTTTAAAGATATAATGTTGAAGAGTTAATTAATTTTGTTTCGTATAATTTTTGTTTATTATTAGAGATAACTCAATAAGGAGGAGTGTTGTGTATTTCTTAAAGTGATGTTAATTATTGATTTTATTTGTAATTTCATAAAAGATACAGAGTTAGATGAGTTGAGCGATTTGTAATGCTCAGAATCTCTTGCGCATTCAAATCGAGGAGGAGTGTTGTTGTCTATGATTAACTGATTAATAGAAAAGTAAAATGCTTGTCACTTGATTGAAGTGTGTCATATGAAAAATAATGTAGTCTCGTAATAAACGAAAGTAATATTTTATTCTAATTTTAATATTGTGTTTTTACTGATCCAACAACCATTCAATTCGCGCCAAGCACTCCCTAGATGCGTTAAAATGTGTGACACCCATATTTTAACGTAAAATTCATTTCATTCATCCATTTCACCCACTCATTATTTTATAAGACTACAGATAAAATATACACTAAAGACTTGGCTGTTTGGGCTAGACCCTTTGCCTTCCCTAAAATATAGGGAGAATTTAAAACTAACTAACTAACTTGACAGTCTCTGAGACTGACACTGACATTGACACTTCTGATTTTATACCAACCAAACCAAACAAATGCAAGCACAAACAGCAACAACACAAACAAAGTGGTAAAACGAACGGGATTATTAATATTACACGTAATATCTTCGGTTAATCTGTCAGATTGTTAAATGTAATTAGTATATTTAATGACATAAAATAACATTTTGTAAACATCAGTGTGTTTTGAGGTTATAAATCTGTTTGTTGTGAAAGCATCTAAAACAAAAACACCATGGTTTGTGAGAAATGTGAGAAGAAACTCGGTCGTGTTATAACGCCGGACCCTTGGAAGACTGGAGCCAGGAACACGGTAGAGTCGGGCGGAAGGAAAGTGGGCGAAAATAAGGCTTTGACTGCAAACAAGAATCGATTTAACCCTTACACGTCCAAATTTCACGAGTGCAAGTAAGTTGAGTTGGATGGTGTATGTATTGTGACTCGTGGCTCAGTCAAGGCACTAATCTGTGCCTTCAATAGTGACTATCAAGGTCTGATTGGCGGCCACCAGACTATTTATTTGTTGTAAAAATCCACAGCTCTTTAAAACATTTTTATAACATAGAATCAAATCTGACAGCTAATAATGTAGTAAATTGTACAAAAAATGACCTTATTAGCAAAGACAGTACAACAGTGACTACATTTCAAATATTTTGATGTGATTACAGCAGCTTGTGACACGGACAAGGCCACACAAACAATCAGTCCCTCAATTCTGCACTGGACTCACTGTTGTATCAATAGTATTGCTCTTCTACATACTTCCTGTTACTTAAACAAAAAAAATTAGCAATACATTTGCTTAGTAGTTTTTAGGCCTCGTAACTTAACATTAGATAATTTCCGATTTAGTAACGAAAACTGTGGCAAAAAGCATTACTATTCAAACAGTGAGACACAATTGTTACAATTACAATTTTTATAGGTATGGATAATTTAACATTACTAAATTATAATTTCTTCTTCTTTTCTATTCCAGAATATGCCGCACCAAAGTACACCAAGTTGGATCACATTACTGTCAAGCATGCGCATACAAGAAAGGCATATGTGCGATGTGTGGAAAGAAAATATTAGACACTAAAAACTATAGGCAAAGTTCTACTTGACATTTACAAATTATTCAAAAAATTGTACAAAAGTGTTTATTTTATGAATTATTATAACTAAGTGAAAGTATGTACTTTAAAAATAAATAAAAAGCATATTATTCTATGCTCATTATTTATGTTATTTTGAACCACAGAATGTTTTTGATGGAATAACTAAGTATTTATTTTTGAATGATTAAAATTGTATTACAAAGAAATAGAGCTCACAAAAATTTTAAATTTTCTGACCCTTTTTCCTTTTATATCTTAACTCTTTAAATTGTTTGGTAGAAGTGAAACAATTCACTAATTTCTTGTTCACCAATAGCATCATTTATAATAAAGTGAGTGTACAGATATTGATTCCAGTAATATTATGAAATCTACGTGTACATAGTCCTGTTTTAATATATTGCCAGACATTTTAATTACAGGAAATAAAACTTATTTCTGAATTTCTTTTGTTTTGAATTGGAATGGGGAGTGCTAGACCCTGGCTCAGGGGAGTCATGTCTTGGGGAGAAAAATTAACCAGAAAAAGTATCTGTTAAGGATATAGTATAAATAAGAATAAATGCCTTTCATATGTCAGTTTATTTTGGAATTTTCGATTAACTACAGACAGACACAGACTATTTTCTATTGCAAGTGACAACCAGCTTGGTCGAATAGTCGGATCGCTGGCTATAGACCGAGAGGTTCCAGGTTCGAATCCTGGTAGGTGTATTTGTGTGATTGTCTAGTCATAGTTGATAATGTTGATGTAGTATATATATTATAAATATAGATTTATAATTGTTATATAAATTAAACTGGTCCATCATCTAGTATATAACACAAGCGCTTATGCTTACTTGTGAGTAGAAGAAAATAAAATATTATATTACACTATTCGATTTTAATTTTAACATTATATAAATGTTGGGTGCTCAAATGCTCTTGGGTGGCCGAGCGGTTAGGCACCTGCCCGGATAGCAGCGGACGCGGGTTCGATTCCCGCCTCAAGATCATAATTTTTCTAACCACCAAAATCTTTGTATTATTTTACACTGTCATAAAAAAATTGCCAATGAGAATTTAGGAAATTATTTCCAAATTTCGAAAAGGCAAAGTGGCAAGAAATGATTTTCGCCAACATTACCTTAAGGTATTCAACTATTTCTCTGTAAAGTTACAAGAACGTTTGAATGTGATTAATAGTCTCATCTGAAATTGAAATAATTATTTTTGAATTAAATCTTACAGAATAATTTAATTGGAATTTTTAAGTGTCGACTTTTTAGTATTCACCATAATTTTCCGCTCAAAAACGTGTGGTGCTTAGATAACATTTGATTGAAAACCTTTTGATATCATGTTTTTTACATTTAGTGTACATGTGTTACTGTGTACAGTAAGTATTCTGACTCAATCGTTATTTCTGTTTAATTATTATGTGTAGGGTTTTTGATCTGATCGTAGTCTGGTTTTTTATGACTTTCGTGCCCGATAAATGGCAATAGGCTCGCCCCCTATTAATACATAAGAAAATAAAACATAGGTATGTTAGGTTACATATAATATGTGTATTCCTTCTTAGGTGGTAAAACATAAACAAATAGCATGTATGTACGTTTGACAGATTCATTATTCTCATGCCTAGTAATAACTTTGATGCTCAATAGATGGCACTAGCGAATAACTCATTTTTTTAAAATATCCATCCCAATCATTGTATTATTAATTCTAAACTAAAAAAAATAACACAGTTTAATTTAATATAATTATTTATATTAAATTAAACAAATTGTATTTAATATCTCTGTACTTCGTCCAAATGTGTAGATGTAACTGTGAACGCACTGTAGTAAGGGAATTTAAAAAAAACTTAGGTTAATAGAAAACGAATGGGGTTTAAAAAACATCATCACAGAGTTGTGTTCGGTTAACGGCAAAGATTTGATTGTTGGGAGAAAAGTTAAAAACAAAAGGAGATAAACTATTATTGTTGGTGGTTTTCGAAGCGAAAGCAGTAATAAATCAGGTCGTACTTTTATTTAAGGATTATTTATATTCTATAGTGACTGATAGACTAAGTACTGTTGTGATATGGTGAACTACGCAATTAACTGTAATATACATTTGATTTCATAATTTGTAGTTTTATTAAAAATTCATATTAAATAGTATGTATTCTTATATATCAGAAGTGGGATGGACAGGCAACATACTTCACAAAATTGTCTGTTTATCTCCGCTCACATAAAATAGGTACTTAAAATTAAAATTTTTCTTTCTTATTTAAAACTAAATGCTTCCAAAAATTTTATTTTAATGTCACCATATCACAATAAGTAACTTAATTTTTTTTTTGTTTTTTATTTGCCTTTAAAATCAATGAAAATCCATATTATCTGAGGGAAATAACAGGTACTTTATGTTAGATCTTATAATCCATGCAATAGTCTAATGTATATTTAATTTGTTTCTCTGCATTTAATATGAATATAAATGAGAATGATTAAATGCAAGTAATATTTAACAAAATTATTAATTGTACCTTAGTTGTGAAAGTAATTTAGAGTGTAACATTTATTGGGTTGACGGGGTTTGTTTTTTTTGTGTTCTTCTGGTCTGATTGACAACCTTCTGCTATTTTGAGGCATTGAGTGGTCAAGTATTTTCTATAGCTCTGTCTTTACTCAGCCTCTTTAGAAATTATGAATGTGAAATTATATATTAGAAGTATGAAATTATTATTTCTTTGCAATTACATTATACATAGAACAAGAAGGATAGAATGGAATAGAATATAACTTTATTGGACAAATAAAGAATTCATCATTCATTATCAATCATTACAAGAATTTACACAAAGTAATAACAACAATTATACAAAGAGGCAACCTTATCGCTAAAGAGCAATCTCTTACAGCAACCTTTGGATGAACAAGATATAAAAATAAAGTTAGTCTTCTTGCTAAGTATTTTTATTTGGTTGTTATCATTATTTGATTAGTAATTTGTCATTAATCTGTATAAACAACATGGTTGCTCTGAAATGGTAGCATTTATTTGTAATAATGTTTTTTTTTATTTTTCCCTTCCTTCTTAACCAAGACTTATGGTTGTAGATTTCCTTACTAACTTGACTGTAACGAAAGTCTTTTACCAAACCTATTTAATGACAACTGTTTATATTGTAAGAATTAAAGTAGTTTGACATTTTATTTTGTCGCCTGATAGACAAAGTATCTACATCTAGAATAATAGGAAGAGGCTAATTCCTAAAAACTTTCTACTAAACAGTATAGTAGAATTATCATAAAGTTGGATTGATTGTTTATGAGATTACAGCACTGAAAGGCACATATATAAAAATTGATGCCTTGGTCGAATGCTCAGATTCGGATCAGGTATTGGCCAAGAGGTCCCGGGTTCAAATCCTGGTAGAGGCAAACTTTGTGATGACTACAAATGTTTGTTTCCGAGTCATGGTTGTGTATATGCTTATGTATTATATTGTCAATATTTATATACATAATAATATTAAAAATATGTCCGTCATTTAGTATCCATAACACAAGTGCTTAGGCTACTTACTTTGGGCTATATGATAGATGTGAGTGTAAAAATAATTATTTATTATTATTATTTATTAAATATATACATTCTACTTAAATAACAATATTTATATATAAAATAATATGTTATAGAATTATGGAGTACGAAGACGAGCTAAGTCGAGAGAGTTACAGCGAGCGAGATGCTCGAGAGCGGCAGGACAGGCGCCGCGTCTATCGGAAGAGAATGTCCGAAGAGCAACGAGTTTGTTCAACCCGATGTGCAGTTGACAGCAGCCATAAAGGTGATGGAAGCTGTGCGCATGCAGAAAATAATCATTGGTCAGGTGAGATGAGCGCGGGAGCGGAAGGGAGTCTTACGTTGAGGCAAAGCCGTAAGCGCCGGATAACACCTGAAAGGACCAAATTGTCTAAGAGCGGGGAGTTGATGGAGCAAAGTCATAATGACAAACGGTTTCATCGACAACGCTCAGAGAGTAGATCAATTATATTGCCAATACCCGAGGGTGTCAGGGGCAAACGAAGTCAATCACGCGAATATAATTGTCGATTAGGCAGACGATCATCGCGATCTTTTTCAAACCGTCTACATAAAGATATGTATGAAAATCGCGATTTAAGTTATAAGTCGAAATCAAACCACACAAGTCAGAAGGAAAATATTTTATTTTCTAGTAGTCGAAGTTTGCGTCATTCTCGCTCTTCGTCGCATAGCCCGGCTGACTCTCGTGGTCGTATTGATGACACAAATATGTTTAAGAAGTTTTTATCTGTTCTAGAAGGCCTAAAGGGTCAACCCAACTCAAAACTTTCATTACATAACGTGTTACCGGAATTTGACCCAATGTCAAAAGATCAGACCATATTAACATGGTTAACTAAAGTCGAAGAATGTGCAACTATCTATCAATGGAATGAGAAAGAAACAATCCATTTTGCGCTACCAAAACTTACAGGGGTCGCCAAATTGTGGTACCAAGGGTTAGATACTGTTCTTTATACGTGGAATGAATGGAAAAAGAAACTAGTAGAATCGTTTCCATGTAGGGACGATTATGCAGAACTTTTGACCAATATGCTCTCAAAACGCGTTCGTTTCGGCGAGTCACTAGAACGGTATTACTACGAAAAGATCAATTTAATAAATAGATGTTCCATTAAAGGCCGGAAAGCTGTAGATTGCTTAATACATGGAATTGAAGATCGCGCTGTGCGAGTGGGCGCGCAGGCCGCTAGGTTCCAAGAACCAGAAGAGGTTTTGAGTTATCTAAAAACAGTGAAGACGGGCAATAACAAAGAATTAGATCGTCCAAGATTGGACAGACGTGGAATCACGTCCTACGTTGGGAATAGACAGAAAATTGAACAACAACACAAAAATATTAGATGTTATAATTGCGACACTGAGGGTCATAAAAGTTTCGAATGTCCCAAGGCACGACAACAGTGTTCTATTTGTAACAAAATTGGACATATGGATACTTTTTGTAGGAATAATCCAAAGAAGAGGATGCAAAAAGGAGATCTCCCAAAAGAGGAAAAGCAAATTGCTACGTTGACGAGAACTGATGACGATAATAAAAAGTATATTTTAAATGTAAAAATTAATGATTATGAATTAAAATGTTATGTTGACTTAGGTAGTCAGTGTACTTTGATTACTGAAGAAACATCAAATCAATTAGGTTTAATTTTAAAAACTAGCAATTTGCCTGTGTTGAAAGGTATTGGCGGTAATAGTTTTACACCCTTGGGAAGTTGCGAAGTACAAATTAACGTACAAAATTTAAAAGACATAATAGAAATTTATGTAGTTGAAAATTATATTTTAAAATATCCTGTGCTCCTAGGACACTCATTCACTGAAAAACCTGATATTGTAATAATCAAATCACATGAACAAATTGTTTTTAAAAGGGTGCCAACATCCAAAATTTACTTAAAACTTGTAAATGACACTATTATACTTCCACAAATGTTAAAAGTTATACCTGTGAATACAAACTCTAATTATACTGGTAGAGTGTACATAAATGGTTCTATCAGAGGGAAAATAGGTCAAGAGCACTATCTCTTACCTGGAGAATACGCTTTAGAAGAAGGGGTTGGACGTGTATTGATACAGAATGTTACTGACAACATAGTAACTCTACATAAGGAAAATTTGCTGACCCGTGGCACCGCGGTTATCCAAACACACGATATCAGCACTGTCACTTTTTCAGAGAACACAGTTGATGACACTGTACTATGTGGTCCTCAGATCACTAGTGAGCAGAAGCTAAAATTACAACGAATTTTATCAAAATATAGTGACTGTTTTTCGAGTGGATTGAAGGACTTAGGGTTTACTACAGTTGGTGAGATGACGATTGACCTTATCGACTCAGAACCAGTGGTCTATAGACCCTACAGAATGTCCCATGGTGAAAGGGCTCAAGTACGAGACATGGTTCAAGAAATGCTTGAAGCAGGTATAGTAAAGGAATCGTCTTCACAGTACGCAAGTCCTATAGTATTAGTTAAAAAAAAGACGGGAGAGAAAAGATTGTGCGTTGACTTCCGTGCACTAAATCAGAGGACCAAGAAAGACCATTACCCTCTCCCTCGCATTGAAGACCAACTGGACCAACTTGCTGGAAGCAAATTGTTTGTCTCCCTTGATTTAGCCTCAGGGTATTATCAAATCCCTATCTCGGAAGGCTCTCAAGATAAAACCGCATTTATTACACCCGACGGATTATATGAATACACCAGGATGCCATTTGGTCTCGTAAATGCGCCATCAGTCTTCCAGAGAACTATGAATAAAATCATGTTAGACGCTAAAGTAAAGTATGCGCTGATTTATATGGACGATGTCCTTATCCCGGCGGCTTCTTACGAAGAAGGCCTTGAGAGACTACAGGAAGTTCTAGCACTTCTAAAAAAAGGAGGTCTCACACTAAAATTAAGTAAATGCCAATTTTTCTTCGATCGAATTGATTTCTTAGGATTCGAAGTTAGCGCAGATGGGATCAAACCTGGAGCTAGGAAAACGGAGGCTGTAGAAAGATTTCCTACACCCAAGAATATCCATGAACTGAGACAATTTATTGGTTTAGCTAGCTTTTTCAGGAGATTCGTCAAAGAATTTGCCAATATTGCAAAGCCTATAACGGATCTCCTGAAAAAAGACTGACTGGAAGTGGGAGAAACTACAAGAAGATGCATTCCGTCGATTAAAAGATGCACTAACACAACGACCGTTACTATCTCTTTATGACCCAAAAAGAGAAACGCAGGTGCACACTGATGCTTGCAAATATGGTATAGGCGGTGTACTTCTTCAAAGAAATAATGAAAATTTGCTAAAACCAGTTGCTTATTACAGCCGTAAAACAACAGCGGAGGAGCAACATTTGCATTCTTATGAACTCGAAACCTTAGCAGTAGTTGCATCTTTGGCCAGGTTTCGAGTATACTTAATTGGGATACCCTTCAAAATATTAACAGACTGCAATGCCCTTCGCACTACTATGATAAAACGGGACCTCATCCCTCGGATAGCCAGGTGGTGGATCCAATTGCAGGAGTATGACTGCGAAATTGAATACCGATCGGGATCCACTATGACGCATGCGGATGCCTTAAGCAGAAACCCTGTCGGAGAAGCGGTTGACAATCTTCACGTGTTGGACGTATTAGCTGTCAGTACTGAGGACTGGATCACTACTATTCAAATGAATGATGAAGAGATAAGTCGTATAAAAGCAATCTTGAGTGATCCAAATGCTGAAAATATCGCAGAAATCATTAAGAATTATAAATTGAAAAATGGTAAGGTTTTCCGTGTATTAGATAATAGTAGTTCTGATTTACGCTGGGTGGTACCGAAAGGTGTTCGGTGGCAAGTTGTGAAAATGAACCACGATGACCTGGGACATTTCGGATTTGAAAAAACACTAACGAGGATACAACATTCATTTTGGTTTCCTAAGATGAGACGATTTGTGAAAAAATATGTCCAGTCATGTGTTGAATGTGCGCGAAGTAAGGGGTCAACGGGTAAACAAGAAGGCGAGTTACATCCTATACCAAAGATCGAGATCCCCTTCCATACAATTCATGCCGATCACCTAGGCCCATTTGTTAGAAGTACTAAAGGCAACACATATTTACTAATAATCGTAGATGGATTTACTAAATTTGTGACCATAAATCCTGTAAAAAATACTAAAACATCAAGCTCCATTAAGGTTCTAAAGGAACATATCAGCATTTTCGGTACTCCAAGTAGACTCGTTACAGACAGGGGTACCTCATTTACAAGTCACAGTTTCCAATCATTTATAAAATCTCGAGGCATTAAGCATATTCTGAATGCAGTTTCCACACCTCGCGCAAACGGCCAGGTGGAAAGGTTTAATCGTTCTATTCTTGAAGCTCTATCTGCAAAGTGCCAAGATAAGAATGATAGACATTGGGACGATTATGTTCTTGACGTACAACTTGGTCTCAATACTACGGTCCATAAAACAACCGGTAAGAGTCCATCTCAATTAATATTTGGGTTCAAAGTTAACGGTGGAACTGAAAACGTTTTAAGCGAGGTAATAATTGAAACTATAAACATACCAAATGTGGAGGATCTGGCAGAAATGAGATCAAATGCTGGACAACGTATCAATGATCAACAACTAAAAGACAAAGAACGTTTTGATGCTAAACGTAAGACTAGTCATAAATATTCGGAAGGTGACTTAGTGAGCGTTAAGAGAGATGTACCTAGCGATGGAAAATCAATGAAACTAGCTGAAAAGTTTCAAGGGCCGTATCGTATTACCAAGATATTACCAAATGAAAGATTCGTAATCGAGGACACACCATTAACAAAGAGGAAAGGCACTAGAAGTTACAACAATGTTGTAGCGATAGATAAACTGAAACCATGGTTAAGTTTTAACAAAAACTTTGAATCAAGCTCTGAATCCGAAGGCGGAGAAGCATAGAGGCCAATCTCTTCTGATTCTTTTGATTGTATTTTGGTAACCATTGTCATCACCTCATAATAATAAAGATAGGTGCTCCAAATATAGAATTGTAATGTGATTATTGTAATGTGATATATTGTATTTTTCATTCTAGATTATTTTGTATTGTTAAACTCTGGTGGATCTTATTACAAAATTAAGAAACAGTATTATATACTTAGAATAATTTTAAATTAGAAGTAGTAAACATCATATACATTAGGAATAAACAGTATAATTATATTATGCTAACTTATTAATCATGTTAGGAACATGTATTCTTTTTTTTCAGTCATGATATGACGAAGGGACTCGTCATAAAACAGGATGGTCGAGCTGTTAGGTTACATATAATATGTGTATTCCTTCTTAGGTGGTAAAACATAAACAAATAGCATGTATGTACGTTTGACAGATTCATTATTCTCATGCCTAGTAATAACTTTGATGCTCAATAGATGGCACTAGCGAATAACTCATTTTTTTAAAATATCCATCCCAATCATTGTATTATTAATTCTAAACTAAAAAAAATAACACAGTTTAATTTAATATAATTATTTATATTAAATTAAACAAATTGTATTTAATATCTCTGTACTTCGTCCAAATGTGTAGATGTAACTGTGAACGCACTGTAGTAAGGGAATTTAAAAAAAACTTAGGTTAATAGAAAACGAATGGGGTTTAAAAAACATCATCACAGAGTTGTGTTCGGTTAACGGCAAAGATTTGATTGTTGGGAGAAAAGTTAAAAACAAAAGGAGATAAACTATTATTGTTGGTGGTTTTCGAAGCGAAAGCAGTAATAAATCAGGTCGTACTTTTATTTAAGGATTATTTATATTCTATAGTGACTGATAGACTAAGTACTGTTGTGATATGGTGAACTACGCAATTAACTGTAATATACATTTGATTTCATAATTTGTAGTTTTATTAAAAATTCATATTAAATAGTATGTATTCTTATAGGTAGGTAAGTCATTAGCTGGCGAAACGTGGGTGCTAAAACACCTATGCCAATCCCTTAGGAAAGTTAACCGCAATTTATGTAGGTATATAATACCTTCAATATAAAGCCGTGTGGTGACGGCAGAGTAGAATACAGTAGGTAATTGTCACCCACCTCCCCAAATCTCTCCCGTCGGTGTCGTACAAGGCGACGTTCCTCTTATACCACCTAGCAATGTACTACGACTTTTGTGCCCGATAAATGGCAATAGGCTCGCCACCTATTACATGGGACTTGACATATTTGGCGAAACGTGTATGTTAATACACCCCTGCATATCCCTTCGGCGATATACAGGGGTGATTTATGTATGTATGTATGTATGTACTTTTTTGTGTTTGGCGAAATTATCATCACTCGCCACCTATTACATGGGACTTGACATAGTTGGCGAAACGTGGGTGCTAGTTCCCCTTTGCCTACCCCTTCGGGGATATAGGCGTGATTTATGTATATAAGGCTTTTCGTTTTACATCATTATCTTATAAATGCACAGATTCTAGCCGGCACATGTGTAGGTAACCAACCCCTCCACAAAAACGCCAACGGCATATTCGCTGGGCTCTTGAAGAATGTGATCAAAATCAACGAGTTGAGACTGGAAGCAATTAACCGCTTGGCGACTCTTCAGGGGAAGAGCGCATCTAGCACAGACTTGCGGAGTACTGTGGGTGACAACCGGAGGGGGAACCCGCTTGTACTAGTTCTATGGGTAAGTTCGTTTAATTTACATACTTACTAACGCACGCATACATTACTAAATATCGCCTATTCAAAAAAAATAATATTTTCATCCCACCATCTCGGAAAAAGCGTTTTTGCTCTTCGATATCTGAGTGCAAAAGCCGTTCTTATCCTCTAGAGGTTAAAGTAAATTTGAATTTAGAACATCGTGTGCAATGAGTTTGTGAATTCAAAACATCATTATACCTATTTATTTCTACCTCCATGGTGCAGAAATTGTCATGCAACCTATTTTAATTTGTTAAAAACTCAGACTCGGAACCTTCTTGGTGTACTTTTTTTGTAATTTGCTTTGCGCGCGCCATTTTCTTTTCACGTCATAAATTTGTTAGAACCTAGGAGTTCCGTGACGGTCAATCAGCTTAGCGTCAATCTTGCTTTAAAAATTTTGATCGTCTACAACGCTTGCTGGATGCTTGAGTCAAGCACTTAAAAGCTTTTTAGGTCTGTTTGATTTGTTTACGCTAGCAACGGAACAAAATATACAGAAAATCAACGTGCTTGACTCAAGCTGATTGACCGTCTCGGAACTCCATTAGGGACGGTAATTTTTATTAGGTACATACAGGTGTGTCTGGATGAATGTTGCGGGTGTGGCTAGGTGGATGGGTGGCTGTTGGAGGTGTGTCTGGGTGAATGGGTGTTTTGAGGGTGTGTCTAGGTGAATGGGTGTTTTGTAGGTGTGTTTGGGTGAATGGGTTTTTGTGGGTGTGATTAGGTGTTTTGTGGGTGTTTCTGGGTGATTGAGTGTTTTTTGGGCGTGATTGGGTGTTTTGTAGGTGTTTTGTGGGTGTTTCTGGGTTAATCGGTGTTTTGTGGGTGTTTCTGGGTGAATGGGTGTTTTGTGGGTGTTTCTGGGTGTTTTGTGGGTGTTTCTGGGTGAATGGGTGTTTTGTGGGTGAATTAGTGTTTTGTGTGTGTTTCTGGGTGAATGGGTGTTTTTTGGGTGTTTCTGGGTAAATGGGTGTTTTGTGGGTGTTTCTGGGTGAATGGGTGTTTTGTGGGTTTTTCTGGGTGAATGGGTGGTTTGTGGGTGTTTCTGGGTGAATGGGTGTTTTTTGGGTGTGTCTGAGTGGATGGGTGTGTATTGCGGGTGTGAATGTTGTGGGTGTTTCTGGGTGGATGTTGAGAGAGTGTTTGGGTTAATGGGAGGGTGTTGTGGAAGTTTCTGGGTGAAAACAGAAACTGTTGTGATTGTATTTTTTTTGTATTTTGCAATTTCCTCGTTGGGGGGGATGAAAAGTTACGTGTTGCACTCGAGTGCAAAGATTTTTCACCTTGTGCCCTTTTGATTCCCTCGCTATCGCTCAGGATTCTAATTTTGAATCACTCGCTACGCTCGTGATTCAATTTTAGAATCCTTCGCTAGCTCGGTCATCAAAATTGAGCACGCGGTTAAAAAACAACTTTGCACTCATGTACAACAAATAACTATTATACCGTCTAGCTTGACCACCGAAACACGATACAATAAATTTATCCTATCGTATTTCAGTGGTCATGCTAGCCCGCTGATTACAATACACATATTATAATGAATCGTCAAGACGCTAGATACCGAAAACCCGGATGGCCAAGAAAATATAGGGGAGTGCGCAACATGCGTCAGTCTATCTATAACAGCCGGCCTACCGCCTAACTCGATTGCTATGCTGTCATTTCGCACTAAATGCACCTAAACTATTAGCGATAGCTTTGAACGAATAATCACCGAATTATTTTGTATGAATTCTATGCCGCCAAAAAATTCAGGATAGCTGCTATAGCCGTAAGCAGTGCATTGCAATATAGCTATCATCAGCAATCGAGTTAGGCGGTAGGACCCCAGGTCTCCAAAACCCACACACGCTCCGATCCGCAACGAAGCACCCACCTTGACGTTTCGCCAATTATATTCGGTCCCATGTGGCTAGCCAATTGCCATCTAGATAAATCACGGTATCTTGTTAGGTGATGTAAGAGGAACGCTGCTGCTCATTACACATCCCTGTCTTTACCCTTAGTCGCCTTGTACGACACCCGCGGAAGAGATGGTGTGACAATTGTATTCTGCTCTGCCGTTACCACACGACATAGGTACAATATTATCACATTATGATCTAGAAAAGCAAAAAGGTTTCCGCAAATTTTCTAAATCATTAACTGAGGCATCTTATAATTTATTTCCAGAACCATTCAACCGAAAAACTGGACACAAACGAAAGGCGATTGCAACCGAAAACGTATTTCCGGACCGCCCCGATCACATCCCACGAATACTCAACTGCAGACAAAGTTGAATACAGTATAGTCGATGACATTTATGGCGGCTTAGAAGCTGAAGAGGTCGGCCGTACACGCAGCGATATATTCTGCTTGAAATCAGCCAATAGATTGTGCAAGAAAAGTTGCAAGGGCGCTTTGGAAGAGAGCTGTTACGACCACAAATGTTCGTCGCGATTCAAGAAACGATGGAGGTCTTCTTGCAAGAACACCTGCAAGAAACAGTTCTATGGAGACGAAGAAGATGGGTATTCTGATTAAAGAGTTGGACGCTTAATCGTTGTTTTGTCCTTATACCTTGGCGACGGAAGAGCAGAACACTCCTTTCCCCTGTGAACCTCTAAGCCGAGGTGGTAGTGTAGCTACGGTAGCAACACTGCCTCGGGAGATGCCTGGCTTAGATTAACCCTCTAGGGAATGCTTTAGAGGAAGTATTGAGGACAAAGGTTTTCGCCTTCCACAAAAGGCGGCAATAGCCTAACCCCCGAATACAGAAACGCTACTCAAATTTTGAGCACTGCTTATAAAGTTAAGTGGATAATACCTGTCAGAATTTGTATGGAAATACGTCAATTTTGACAATACTTCAATGATAAGTAGCACTCAAACTTTGAGTAGCGTTTCTGAATTCAGGGGTGAGTCGTTATAAGACCCTTGTTTTTACAGCGGTACAAAGTGTATGGATTATAATTATAACAACAGACAGCAGCGTTCCTGGCACACTACTGAGCAATACTACCCTCATCAGTCAAAATTATTTTTCTATCTCTGTTATATCGGATTGTTTAATCAACCTATTTATCGAATGGACAAGCGTTAACTCATATAAAAAGTAAAAAAAATCAACTATTGTAACTATATTATTATTCCCTATTGGTTAGTAGGTAGGCCCCACAGAGATACTGTTCTGTGGTAGGCCCCCACATCTACCGTCGATGGACCGACGATCAGTAGGCCTATTCCCTAACTTTTTTTGACAGTTGAAAGTGATGATCACCGAACTATTTACTTATCCATTACTACTTTACTATAATGCTATTGTGACACTTATCCTGTGATAACAGCAATGTATTAGTAAATAGTTCGGTGATCATCACTTTCAACTGTCAAAAAAAGTTAGGGAATAGGCCTACTGGTAAAGGTCGCGGGAAGCCGCAGGATGCGGGCAACGCAGGTTTGGAGAACCTTGGGGAGGGCTATGCCCAACAATGGGCGTCTCTCGTCTCTAAAATAACATATTGTCTATTTCAATTAGGTATATCTTAAGAAGCGAAATACCATACTTTTGAAAGAATTTAGTTAAAAGGAAAATAGGTCATTTTGTCTCAAATAACTTTTGATGAGATAATGCTTTTTGGCATAAGAGTATAAAAATAAAGGTATAGAAAAGTTATGGAAAGTTACATCGCGATTTCCGACCAGCAGTAAGAGACAGCTGAAAGGATAGTGATTGGGATGAGCACATTCCAATCCCTCCTGCTCAAGTTTTCTGTTTAAGTTTGTAGGTCTGCCTGACACCAACCCTCTATGGGTATGTATCTATAGTTATGGTGACCCAAAATAGTTTTCGACCGGTGACTGATATACGTGCCTTTTACACACCAGGCAATCTTTAGTCGATGATGAAGTAGAATGTTTATAATGAATCATGATTATATTAGATGGGGTTGGATAGGGATTCTAAGAAACTATAGGAAAAACGTCCTTTATTAGTATGAAATAAGTCCACATTCTGCATTCATTCAACAGACGGTTTCAATTGAAATTTTTCTTGCAGCTATCCTTACAGGATTTTTTGAGAGACCTCTTATGTTTTCTCGAACAAGCGTATTCGGAACAGGTGGCTTTGAGAGTGGCACGGCATGCTTTCTTACATTTGCTCGATGCCTTCCTAATACAGTTGCTCCTCAGACCTCCTCTCAGTAAGTTATCATACTCTTCAGGATCATCTAGGTCGTCTAGTTGAGCCTCATCATCGTCTGCGTCATACATTTCTTTGGAGGAAAAATGGCTACCATTTTCTGAATCTGTATCTTTATTTTCGTCGTGTTCTTCTATGTTGTTGAAGTGAATGTCAGATTTTGAGTTTGTAGGTCTCATAGTGTCGCCCTGAAAATTTATTCATATAATATACCTTCCACGAAATAAGAGAATGTAGCCGAGGTAGTGGTTAAAGTACTCGTGCAATTATGTAAACTAAGCAATATCCGTTAAGGCTGGCATTGGCTGGGCGGCTAAAGGTCTCTGCATGCGTAACGGGAAAATACGGACGGAAAATATCCAGGACGGGACATGGACGGGACGGGGACTGCAGAAACATCGTTTCATACTTTCATACAAAATGTACCACGAAGGACATATGTCACGGACGGGACGTACATGGGGCGTTTTGAACGAGTTTTTTTTTCCTTTTGAAAAGTTGATAATGAAAATGAATCGGGATGTTTTTTTTTTAAATAACGGTTGTTTGTTTACATAAAAAAACTTGGATCGTCATATTTTTAACTAAAAATGAGCACATTATTTTTTCAAAAAATCAATAGATCAATCGTAAGGTAACAATCGTACTTACTTCTAAAATATGAGCTAAAACTTTTTCTTTATTACTGTCGACATTGAAGACACCAGTTTCTGTCAAAATATAAGTCTTTGCGGCGACAAAATCCTGTAAGGGTAGATTAAAGTCAAAATCATCTGCAAGCATCTGCCCAGATCGCCGAGGACCCAGGTTCGATTCCCGCATCAGGAGAAATAATTTTTCTAACTTTATTTTGTTTGTAGTATTTGCAGTTTTTTTTAATATGGACATCTGGCTGGCACTCAGTGAGCTCAAGTTTAATCACAAAGGGTTAAATCCTTTTGCAAATAGGGAGATAGGGTTTACAAATTGTATAAGACCCTTTGCCAATGTATCAATACTTTTTTAAGAAATTGATGAATATTTTTACCAGTTGATGAACTAATATTTTTTAGAAATAGATTCTTTTTTTTAAGTTGATGAATTTTATTACAAATTGATTGAATGAAAAGAATGAAATTGAATTGAATTGATTGATTGAAGATTTTTTTTTTCAGAGCGTGCTCAGGCACTTCATTTATGGTGTAGGTACTGCTACATATTACCATCAGGCTTGATGGACACTTACAAGGTAAAGACACGTAACAATAACGTTTATATTTCGAAGCTTCATTATTTAACTATTTACGTTTAGGTAGTTGCAACTATACATATACTAAGTAAAAAGTACACAACAGATAGTCGAACTGGAGAACTTGGTAAAATAAATTATGGATATCACTGTTGTCGAATTCTGATAAGCTATTATAGGCATGGCTGTTAAGAATTTTAATTAAAATTGACTACTAGCGGAACATTTTCAGTTGTTATAGTTACGAATAAAACGCGAGAAGTAACGTACATAGTAATACCTGTGTTTATGTTACCCAGACCAGAAACAGAAAGAAAAAAAAAACAACCAAAAACATTATTTATCTTTATTTTAAATTATAATACATCAATAAAATACATTTTTTGTATAATAATTACTATAAAATAACTTGTTAATGTATGCGTACTGCTCGTACATTAGATAATTGAACATTCAATCTTTTAATAGTACACAAATTGATATACCAACAAACTCTTTGTGTGTAATGTTAATAAATATAAGCATTAGCACTAACTTACGCCTAATATAGTAATCCTACGATGGCCCAGAACACTGCTGCATTCACCAAAATATTTTCTTAAACATCTAACGGAATAATGGTAATACTCATCGGACGGACGGAAATAACATTTTTATATAATAACTTTGATATAATTTCATAATCTCACGGAATAGTTGGTAAGTTGTATAATAAAAAATGTCAAACTCAATATAAAACGAAAGAAATTAATATTGTGACCCAAAAGACTAACATTCACAACCCAAAATATATATAACATTCACAAAACAATATTCAGTTTTAAGGGATAGATTTTATTTTACATTATAATTAGGAAAGGCACTTGATTTCGACAACTAAGGGCGAAGGCACATCGTTGCGAACTAAAAAACGCAACTGTCTGTTGCTAGCAAAGTAAAAAGACATGATTGGATTTTTATTTGAACATTTTATTTAAAAGTGTTAGAAAAGAAATATTACAAAGAAAATAAAAAAACAGAAAATTTCTATTTTTTTCCCTAGTGCGGGTATTTCGGACTTTATATTCTTTGTTTATATAAATTACACTCCAGCCTTTCTTTTGACTAGTTAAGAGTCTTTTTTAGTTTGATTTTTACGGTGCGACTTGGGACGCAGTGATGTGACCACGCCTTTAGTTAAAATTTCAACAAGAAACACGATCTTCACAGCTAACATAGATAAAACAGTTTTGTGAAACTAATTAAAATATTTGCACCTCTTTTTTCTTACACTTAAAACATTAAACACATTGGACATTCAGAGCAAAAAAACGGATGTCATAAACTTCTTTATACACTGTCTTATAAATAATAAAAACCATGAACTTTATTAGAATCCTACTTATATTATAAACAAAGTTTGTATGCATGTATGTGTGTCTGTTAATTTTTTTCTTTTTCATGCAAAAACTACTGAATGGATTTTAATGAAACTACAACAATATAGCTCATCCATCAGAATAACATATAGACTATAATGTATAAAGCTATGCTCAGAAGAAGTCACGAGCTGAAGCTAGTTTGTTAAAACATTGTAAATATCAATGAACATAGATTTTGGTGGTTAGAAAAAGAATTTCGAAAAATTATGGTCTTGAGGCGGGAATCGAACCCGCGTCCGCTGCTATCCGGGCAGGTGCCTGACCGCTCGGCCACCCAAGACACTAAACACTACACTAAAACTAAACACTAACACTAAAGGTTTTCTAACCACCAAAATCTTTGTACTAATTTTTTCTAACATTTATTTAATGTTAAAATTAAAATCGAATAATCAATGAACATTCAGTGCAAACCTACGAAAGAGATCATCTGTTCAAATAAATAGTCGAAGAGATACAGAATTAAAAAAGAAATAGAATAAACTCCTAAGTCTGATAAGGCTCGTTGCTATTTCCAGCATGAATTCCTAACAGTAAAATATGTGAATTTTCTTTGTAGTTTATCTACTTATTTGATAGATTGACTTTGGTAGGAACACAGTGACTCATAACGTAAGCACCTGATAGTTTTTAAATGTTAGAAAAATATATCAATATTTGTTCACTTATTAATAGAACTAAACAATGAGTACAAATTTTCTACTGGCAGGAAATCTTGGAAGGAATTGCCAGAATAAACATACAAAAAGATCTACTGGCCTACCCAAAACATTACTATTTTATTTACTTACGAGACAGTGGATTAAGTATTAGATTTTTACCAAAAATAACGTGTGACAGTCCCGTTATTTGCCCCGATGTGCGTATAATACAATAAAAAACGATATATTGCTCTTTTTACAACTTACCGCCACTCGGGCTTTTAGAACTACTTTTTATGGAGGTAACGGATATATTGCCTGTAACACTCGGGTCAGGGGGCGGCGAGCGAGGTATCGAGAAAGTTTTCTCGCTCAAATTCTCTTGACTCGCTGACTTTTGACTCGTAAAGACCGGTATTTTGGAAGACACCACTGCCACTTTTGGCTTCTCACCGCTTTTTACCGGTATACTGCTGGGTTTGGCGGAGATTACCGGTTTCTGGGCTGACGCGATGTCAGTAGCCGCCCGCAGTTGCTGGTCTAACTGAGACAGCCTTCTGTTCTCGAGGTCTGTGCTGGTGACTATAGTGCCTTTCGGAGATTCGTAGGTGGCTGTGCGGAACTTAATGTGGCTATTCCTCGGCAGGTCGAAATCGGAGTGCCTTTTCTTCTGCTCGCTTGGCCTTTTCACTTCGGCCTGCTTGGCTGAGTGCCGGCGTTCGTTTGATATGAAGTCGGTTAGCATATCGATGTCTAGTTCATAGGACTGTGGTACTTCCTGTGGAACTCTCTGTCTGCTCGTGACTTTATCTTTGGACCCCTTCTCCATACGCGGTGTGACCACTTGGATTTCCGTGACGTTACTCTGATCTTTCTGTGGTTCCGTCTGTTCAATTTCACATTTCTGGCTGGCTACCAATTGGGGATTGATGGAGTATCTGGTTTTCGTAACTTCAACTGAATCGCCGCTTGTAGTTTGTACGTCCTCGAGATCTTCGAAGACTCTGATACCCAACTTAGAAAGCTCCTCTGTTGTCTTTTGTGACATGAAATTGGGATCATGTTTCAGCTTTTCCATTATCGCTTTCGCTTGTGCTTCGTCCATGTTTGACGTGTTAAGTATTATTGTCTCGGTTTTGGTATAGCTAGGCTCGTCTGTCGTGAAGTGCATATTGGGATTCTGTCTTTTGATCTCCTCCAATAGTCTTTTGTCAATATCTTTTACCTCCCCTTCTTCTAATTTCAACTCGTCTATGTTACCCGGATTTTTCATTATGCCAAAGTTTATTTGTTCTACTTGCAAGGGCGCTTCCATTTTTGTAGTGATGTATTTCGTAGATATTTGTTCAACGTTTTGTGTTATCACTTTATTACCGTATTCGTCTTCCGATACGTTTACAGTGACCGTTTTCTGTACAGGCTCTTGGGTCATTGTTATGGACATATTAGCAGGTTCCATGTACAGAGTTCTTTCTTCTTTCTCATCTATTCTTTTGATACCTTCTATAACATCTGGTATCATCCGCATAGAAGGTTCACCTATTTCAATGGACTTTGTATATGACTTACCTTTTTGTTCAACTGAAGGTTTCACTTTCGCGCTTGTAGTAATGGTAACAACATTATTGCTGTGAACATTTTTAGGTTCTGACCACTCAGTTGATGTCGCACCAAATGTTTCAAAGGTGGGTTTTGTGTATGTCAAAGTGTTATTGTTGGAGCCGACTTTGACGTTACTCACAAAGTCTTCGTAGTGCCTAATTTTGGGTTCTGATGTCTTCAAATCAAAATTTACAATGTCTGGTTGATGCATTGCCGACTTAAAAGCATCAGTCATTTGTGCAGAGTTATCTGTTATGGTTGTTGGTTCATTTTTTTGTGCGCTTTGGTCTATGTGTGCGTTTAGTATTGGATTTTTGGCTAGAAGCTTCTTCATCATTTCTGATTTCGGTCTCTCTAAACTATTCACGTAAGTGTTCCTTGAAACTTTTAGGTCGTCAGGAATATTTGTGTCGTACGTCAAGGACAGTTTCTCATCGAATTTGATTGGAGTAGATGAATCATTCTTAGATGATAAAGTCGGTTGTATTTCTTGAGTTGACTCTAGAGAACTCATATTGCTTCCGTCGGACGTAGATTTTGCGAATTCAGACACAAGTTTTAAGTTAACTTTAATATTTTCGTCCATTATCCTCTTTGCTAAATGATCAGAAGTTTCGTGAACCTCATTTTCTTTATACAGCTCAAATTCTCTTCCTTGTGGTTTTTTATGTACATAATGATATTCATCTATTTTCTCAGAATCTACAGAACTGCTAGAACCTTTCACAATAGCATCTTCTAGGTTCCCGAACTCAGAACCCTTCTTTAGGCGATTTCTCTGGAAAGTATTCAAGCCTTCAACAGCTGATATTTTTCCAATGTTTAAGCTTAATCGGGGCTCTTTATGTTTGATAACAACACCTTTGTCAGAGTCAATCATGTCAGGCAGTGAATCCTCATTTGTAGAATCAAAGAATGTGGATTCAACGACTGACATCGCCTTTCTTTTCTTTGGAGATAGAGCACTGTCCTGTATTTCAGCATCATCTGCAGATATGTCTAAGCTTTGGGCTCTTTCAAGTGTCCCAGTAGAGGCCTTACTAGTTTTAGCTCTCAATTCAAATCTGGAGAGGTCACCTAAAGAAGCCGCTTTCCTTTCGTTTTCATCTAGAATAGATGCTTCATCAGAAACTGACTGAAGAGTTTCGTTAAGAGGAGAACTGTGTATTGTTATATCACTATTGTTTAGCTCAATAGTTGTTGAACCCTTCTCACTCTTTTCGCTGGTATTTAAAGAAACAACTGAACGGACATCGTGAGTAGACGATAAATTAGACTTGGAATCTTCGAAGTAATTGTTGAGTGAATCACTTTCTCGCTTGAAAGGTTTAGATACAATATCATCAATATCATCTTGACTGAAATTGATCGACTCTTCTAGACGTGACTTCGTTTTGTTAACCTTTGGCGTTGATGTGTTGTAAGACATAACTGAGCTGTTAGGGCTCGTGAAAGAAATATCGTGTAAAACACTGGAGTGTTGCTTCTCATTTTTCAAGAAGTCGTTCACTTTCTTCATTTGTTCTATCATACTATCATCCGTCTTATTCTTCTCCAAGTCTGGCGGTGATGGCGCCTTGCCTTTAGATTTCTTACTTGATTTAGGAGCTTCTTCCTTCTTATGTTCAGAGGCTTTATCACTTATTAAATCAGATGAACTCTTTCTGTTAGTTCTCGCTGCTTTTGCTGCGTCTAGCATATGCTGAGGTAACTCTTGAGGTATACCGTTTTCATCTCTTTTGATGCCACTAGAATTCAGATCGTTTCTAGTGAAAGAAATCGAATTGTCAGATATCCTTGATGTGTCTTGTTGGCTGGTATTTACATCTTGTTCCGCAGGCTTCGCTCTAGCGTTCGGGATAGGGGGTGCCATTTTTTCTCTCCTTTTAGCAACGACAGGTTTTTTGGTTTCGGTTTCAACTTCATGCTTTATATGAGTCATTGGTATTGGCTTAGGCGCCTCAGGTTTATCTGTTTCGTCTACTGATTTTTTGTCGACCGCGACCACGCCATTCTCAATATTTTTTTGCTTTAGCACCCCATCATCAGGAACGTTTGGCGGTAATACCCTGATACCGAACTTCATGCCCCTTTTTGGGTCGTAATCCTTCTTCTGAATTTCAGCGTGTTCCATGTGAGTCATTCCAGTATTTCCAGTATCATACTGTATGATCTGAACGTCGCTACCAGTTGAATGTCTTGTTTTGTTTCTCTCTGGCTTGTTCAGAGCTGCTGGTAACTCGGAATGCCTGCCCTTGTTGGCTAGCTTGCTGTTTTTCTCATTCTCCCTCTCTAGCGTTGTGCTTAGTACTTCTTTCTTCTCTTTCTTGTTTCTTTCCAGTGTTGTGTTCGTTATTATCTTATCTGTTATCATTTTCTTTATGCCTTTGCTTTTTGTTTCGAGGGTCGAGTTGTTCGAATGTGATGTGTTTGGCGATCTCGGAGGATGGAGTAACTTCCCTTCCTTCTCCAACTGTAATTAGAAAAAAGACACATTAAATCTTAAGTGCACTTTAAAATACTGGCTAGTATAAGCTAGCTAAAAATATTGCAATTTTCCTTTTCAGAATGTGTAAGATTTGGATAGAAATTAAAGGCTGAAGAAGAATTATAAAGGCTGAATATTTTGTAAATTTAAGACATGGAAAATATTTTTATAAACATTCACTATAAAAATAGAGATATTCCTATAGTGTGGATGATAACAACGATTTTGCCAAAGCTTTATAAAGACAAGATTTTTACTCTAAACGGGTAGTCTTGAGCTATTTTCCACCTATGAACTAACATACTTTGCGAATCGTGGGTGCTAATTCATGCCTGCCTATCCCTTCAGGTAAAATAGGCGTGACATCTTATGTTTATGAATGTATGTAGAACACACAAAGTTTATTTATATGTATGGTTTTTCGATTAGTTTTTTTAATTTTTTGTATTTAATTAGCGCCATGTCTCAAATCACCATCGATGCAAAAAGTCACAAGAACTTTTCCTCTTGCATAATTATGCAAATGCGTTAGTTTATTTTTAAACCCGACTCCGCGCAAACGTGTTTGACTTTATACACGTGTTAAGACGAGTGATCATTGAAATTGTTATACGAAGCGGTTTTAGTAACATAAAAAACCAAGGGTCCCAAGAACAAAGTCGCATCTACTAAGCATCGCCGCATCTACTAAGGTGTCTACCTAGTTGCCATCAGCGTAGCTTTTTAGTTGCGTACAATTTGAATTGTCAGCTATTTATGAAAAGTTTTTAGGAATACTATAATAGCAAAGGAAATAAGATTGAGATTGAGAAATTGGAGAGATTGTGTAGACCAATAAGCACCTTGGGGCACCCGAATGGTGGAGGGCAAACCACCAAGAACAGCCTACCCAAAGAGGGTTGGTGTCAGGCAGGCGGCCGGCTGTAAAACTTAAGCCAAAATCTTGAACAGTATGGATTGGAATGTTGTCATTCTAATCACTCTCTCCGTTCATAGGTCTCTCGACATGGTCCGTTTCGTCTCTTTTTTATACCTTCATTCATCACTAGTACCTTTACGGTGGGATGGATGATATGAATCAAAAGGGAGTGGATGGTTTGATGACGTCTGACACATGAATGGAAGAGGAAACATACTGCGCCGACCCCAGATAGACTGGGAACAGGGCAGGAAGAAAAAGAATAATAGCAAAGGCTTAATCTTTAAAGGCATAAAACCTTTAGCTAGTAGCTAAAAAGCCATGTCCTGGCAACTTGGTAGATAAACGCGACTCTGTTCTTAGGACCTGTCGAAAAGTAGATTTCAGCCCTCGGGCCTTCCTATGGATGATGGAAGAATATAGGGAGAATGGGCCATAACAGACCGAGCTGGCCCAGTGCGGATTGGTGGATATTAACGACTACCGATGCAGCCAAATCAATGACTTACCGTGCCTTCCGATGCACGGAGTAACTCAAAATAATTACATATAATATAAATAACCATAACTCGAGAACAAATGTCTGTGTCCATCAGAAACATTGGCCCCTACCAGGACTCGAACCGGAAACCCAGCGATGACCCGCCTAAATTATATGCCACTGTATTTTTTAGAACACTATCAGGTTGAGGTATGTTATGTGATACAATCACTTTGCCTGCCATGTTTTCGCTCGAAACAATAGAGACATAACATTCCTTCGGTCTGCGCCATTATTGTATACCAAACAATCTTCGTGCGGCGCTCTAACAATGTATAACACAATACTGGACGCGTTACAAAAATCATCTTAACCCTAACACAATTGGGTGCTTTTTAGCATAAATCATATTTTCACTTATGACACTTTGCGTTCGTCAAGCTCTTCGCATTGTTGTTAAAAGTCCAGTGACAATTGAATATGACGCTTAAGTCCATACCTGGGAGTATAGGTCAAGACAAAATGGTGAGTGACTGTATTGAAGAATATACTGCGCGTACGTCTTGAATAAGTAATGAGTTGACATCACATGAAAATTGGACAGACTTAAGCACAAATGATCGGACCACAAAGCCCTTTAATACCCCCGTCCCCACAGGGCACAGGCCTTCCCTATGGATGGAAGAATATATGAAGAATAGGCCATAACCCATGCTGGCCCAGTGCGGGTTGGTGGGTATTAAATAAAGACTGCCGATGCATCCGGGACCGACGTCTTAATGTGCCTTCCGAAGCACGGAGGAACTGGAGATAATAAATTTTTGGTCACCCATCCAATGACCAGCCTTGCGAACATTACTTAGTTTACGCAACCGCAAGCTAAACGCGCTCTGCACCCTATTATTATTTAACCGTCGGTTTTTGACATTTTAGCATGTGGGAGAATTGTCAAAAACGCTCAAAACGCTTGCGCCTAAGGGTCGAGTTTACCAATGCGTAAAACAATCAAATAAAAGATAATCGTTAGTTTTTGACATTTCTACCGTACTGTTATATGTCAAAAAGAACTGGTTAAATAATAAACGCCTGTTTATGCGTTTGTGAACTCCAGCCTTAGGCTCGAGTTCTCCAAAACCCACTCACTCACTCTTTAAAGTTAATTTCCGACTTTGAGTGCGGCAGTTCTAGTGAGACAACTTCGTGCGCGACCCTCCAGCGGTATGAAACGCGGGGACGGGGCACTCCAGATGCCAGCGGGGGTGGGCGATGCGGGGGTAGCGGGTGGTGGACAGTTCTCCCCTCGCCGCTGGCCCTGCCCCCCTCCACCACCTTCAGCTCAACCGGGTACGGGGAGGCAAGAGAGACATTCATGCCATTCATATTATACTATATGCATAGAAGAGTTCTTCTTACCGAGTTCACGTCTCCCGTGGACCCGGCTCTCTTGAGCAGCGGGTGGTGGACAGTTCTCCCCTCGCCGCTGGCCCTGCCCCCTTCCACCACCTCCAGCTCAACCGGGTAGGGGGAGGCGAGGGAGATGATGCCTACCGCGTCTTCGAGCGGCGTGCCCGTGAACTCAATCTTGATGCTCTTGATTTTGTCGCCTGAAAGCCAAAGAGAACTTTTATAGTCCTGTCAAGTTATGATTTGATTTTTTGTCATTGTATTTTTAATGTTCCCGCATTTACACTACTTACCGAGCTCAGATTTTGCCTACTATTTATTCTCAAACACTACAAAATCTTACAAAATTTTGATAAAAATCATCCTTGTATTCGTAGTTCTGAGGTGACCTTAACTCAAGGGTTTAGATTGAGGTGCCACTTTTATATTCATACAACTTTTGAAGTAGCTATTCCACTACAAAATTCAAGATCGGTCCTAAAAAATTAGAACAGTTAGGTAAGTATTTACGATACCAAATTAAAACACATGACACTTTTAACTTAGTGGTAATTAGGACATTTCCGAAGTGGTGAATGAGCAGAAAAAAATGCGTATTGAAAAAAGCTAATCCACAAGAGTACTCGCTTTAGGTGGTATGGTCCGCTTGCCCTCTTCCACTGTTTGTGATGTGCCTACCTGGTTGTAGCTTGGCTGCGGCGGCGGGCCCGCTCCTGAGCACCGAGTGGACAGTCACCCCCTCCCTCGCGCCGCCTGCGCACGTCAG
Organism: Cataclysta lemnata; assembly: GCA_963931975.1. Taxonomy (NCBI): domain Eukaryota; kingdom Metazoa; phylum Arthropoda; class Insecta; order Lepidoptera; family Crambidae; genus Cataclysta; species Cataclysta lemnata. Next base: position 3,858,021 of record OZ008364.1, read on the forward strand.
CCCAAGTCCCGTGAAATCCCTCGCCCATAGCTTCACTCGACGAATCCGGGCGCGCTGTGGACCAAAGATACAATGTTTAACATTGACGGACCAACATAATACATTAATTTAACCATGCTGGCATGGGAACGAAGAAAATAACGTAGAATGTGCCAGCCCCGACTCATCGCATGAGTGTCTATAAAGTCGACTAAGGGAGATTGGCAGGGCAAACCACCAACAACAGCATACCCAAAGAGGGCTGGTGTCAGGCAGGCGGCCGGCTGTAAAACCTAAGCCAAAACGTTGAGCGGTATGGATTGGCATGTTATTATAGTAATCACTCTATCCTTTCATCGGTCTCTCGACACAGTCCTTTCCGTCTCTTTTCTATACATTCATTCATCATATTGTAAGTAGGTAGGTACTTTCATTAATACATATAATATGATTTGTTATTATGACAACTACCCGTGAAGACATAGGTGACCGCAGCCGCTGTAAATTTTAAAATCGACAGATCACTTATTGGTAACATCTAAATACGCATCATTTTCAAATATTATTACTGTCATTATTTTTGTCGGTTCGAATAGTTTACAGATACTAGATTTTATGTCATGACGCTATTCAACAACATTCCATTTTTTTCTAGAAGTGTGAACTGTTGGTAATAAAAATTAACGCTAGTGCTAGCTAGCTAGGTAATCTAGGTATACAGAAGTGTAGGTCATCTTAAGGTTGAATACTAGGTAGAATATAAAAAAAACAGTTAACAAGAGGAAATAAAACAGCAAAACCACTGCACATTTAAACATGACTTCATCCGCACATCTAAAACGTTTCTATTCAGCTTCTAAAGGCCCAAGATTTAAATGAGTTGGAAGAATTTATCGTAACTCAACGTTACAATGAAAATTGTGACTAGAAAAAGTTAGAAAAATTATAGTCTTAACGCGGGAATTGAATCCGCGTCCTCTGCAATCCGGGCATATGCCTATTCGGGCCCTTACCACTCGGCCAACCGAGACATCTTGCAAACCACATTTTTTTTGTAATAATTTTTCTAACAGTTATATAATGTTGAAATAAAAACCAACATAATAAATATTTACTACCTACTTCTACCTTCAAACGGGCGTGATTTATTTATTACTATGTTAAGTATGCGTATTATTATTTTTCTTACGAGGATATTTGCATCTGTTAATATAATAATATAATATCTGCCAATATCATCGCAAGGTCCTTTTTACGCCGAACGAAGGTTCTCACGGATGCAGTCTGACATGATGACGTCATGCCGTAGGCGGTACAACTGACTGACAGAAGACGGCTGTAGGCGTCATCATGCTGGCCATGAACTTATTACGAGCTTGTGTAATAAGACTAATAAGAGGCCCCGTTACTTACTTAGGCTACACTTGGGTCACAAGTCCATAGCGCTGCCACTGACTCCCCTCTCTGACACACTATGGACCCGGCAGCCGCACGGTGGATCCATGGAATGGTAAGAGTTTTCGTCTTGTATAATGTTAGAAAGATTACTTACAAGAAAAGTTTAAGAACAACTGTCGAGTGGTATAGGCATCTGCCCGGATTGCAGAGGACGCGGGTTAGATTTCCGAATCAGGACAAATAATTTTTGGAAATTATTATGACTTTATTTTTTTGAACATTAAAATCTTACGTTGGCAATAAACCCTAAGGGCAGTAGGCAGACGTGTTATAACGAAAGAAATGCGTTAATGATGATAAATTAATGATAGAAAAGTGACGGAAAGGACCATGTCGAGAGACCGATAAACAGAAAGAATCATTGGTGTTGTGGGTTTCGTTTATGGTGTAGGTGAATATTACGTTTATAGTTTTATTAAAAAGAGTGTTTATCTATTGAAACACATTCGTATAGTGAAAAATTTTATTACACTACAAAAGTGTAATAGACAAAGTAAAAGTAAAATAAATGACAATCGTATTTAGCGTCTTTATTTTTATTTGTATAATCTGTGGTTACCGTAAGTGCTTACTTACGGTAACCACAGATTATACAAATAAAAATGTTAGCTCCGCATTTGGCGCTATACATAGATGGCGCTAACAATTGGGATAACAAAAACTAAGCCACTGCCCGTAGGCCTAGCACGGGACGTGGACAAAATCTCTCTCCACCACTTAACAGTGTTTTGTCTCGAGATTTAGTGGGAGTTAGACCGAGAGAAAAATATTTTGTTTTCCCCGGTGAAATTTTGTCCACGTCCCGTGCTAGGCTTGGTGCGCTATCGAGTTCGCTTCGAGGGATAAGTGTCAGTACACTATAATGGATAAATATCTCCGTGTGATTAGCATAGTAACATTCCTAAGAATCCTACGAGAAACTACTTGGACTGGTCCCATTACGTCCAGGGTGACCATGACTCCTTTATTCCCGGGAATCTCTAACGCAACTCTAATTACAACATACAAAAATTATTGTGTAACCCACATGGTGGAGGTCTCTAATTTACTTTCTCCTCTTCTCTCTCAATACTCAATATCTTAATTGCAAACCATAATGTACAATTAGGTGGTAAGGTCATAATAATAATAATAAAAATCATTATGGACTTCATCGGGCATGCAATTAGGTTTAAAAGAGAAGAAGACGAATTTCTTGTGGAATAGCTGTATTTAATTATGTAAGTAACTTAATAATAATGTCGCTTTATTCAATGAATTCAGAGAAACATTATGATAATTTATTACTTAATTTGCTCTCTGTAATACTGACATTTGCAAGCAAAAACATCGTAGTTAATCGTGTTTGAGACACTTTACGAGACCCGCAACAAAGATTTAAAAAAACTTACCCATTTCGGTTGAACCGACGATTTGAATATTTAAGTAAACGATCCCTTGTTTTCTTAAATATTAGACCTAAATTATTATTTTGTTAAAATTAAATAATTTATTAAATGTTTTTGTAAATAACAATCACAACTGTCAACACATTTATAAAATTACATTGAAACTCAGACATAGAATAATTTATTGCATCAAATTGTTATAATCGGCGAATAAAATAATTGTTTTATTGGTTCATCGTACTGTTAGTTGTCTGTACACGATTCATGATCTATGGTGTTCCTACAAAATGATCATAATATCGCAACGATGCATATCAGCATGCCGACACGGAACGTGACAAATTGTCTGCCTCTTGCCTTGCAAATGAACCGACAATAGGGTGTTGCCATTCACGTGGCATTAAGTAGGGGAAGAGAACCCAAAGGGAGTATGCTGCCTAAAGCACCATTGGCGGTAAAACAAGTTCCTGCTTAAATCACAAATATCCGAGGACGAATGGGTAGGCCCGGCAGAGGCTTATTAACACCGACACATAAAAATCGCAGTATATTGCTAGGTGGCATAAGAAGAACACTTATGCAGATTACTCATATCAGTCTTTACAATTGTATTGGGGTTGCGACAATTATGTTTTGCTCTGCCGTCACCACACGGCTGTTGTATGCAAGATGTTCGACTCAAGGTTTTCTATTTTTATGTTAACATAATAACAGGAGGTTTTATCTCCATTTTTCTAAGAGCCGTAACCATTTATTTGTAGATAGCGCTATTTATAGAATGTTTCTTGAGAGGACAATAAGGATAAAACAGTGACGAAGAATGGGCAGCAGCGTTCCTGTTTTGCCACCTAGCGATGTACTACGACTTTTGTGCTAAATGGCAATAGGCTCGCCACCTATTACTTGGGATCTGACATAATTGACGAAACGTGGGTGCTAGCTGATTCACCTCTGCCTACCCCTTCGGGGATATAGGCGTGATTTATGTATGTATGTACAATATACCAAAAATTAATACATTATTTCCAAGTTGGTTTCACTTTAGCAAAACATTCCTTAAGATTGAATGAAAAATATTTGTTTAATAAACGTGCCACATTTTATAGACCCGTATCACATAGATATACTGTAAGCCAAAACTGCTACTTATTTAGCAATGTTGTCAGTGAAAATTCACAGTTTCCAACTTCCTAACTCGGCCCAAATCTTGAACTTAATACCGTTTAAACTAGGTTAGTTTGAACTATGATAAAAAGGCCACGTACATTTTTTGGTGGCTTAGACTTATCTCGCGTAAGTATAAGTCTATTTATCACTACAAACTAGAATGCATAAAAGGTTGGTTACCTAAATAATATGGTAAACAAGCTCTTACGTGTTCATTACGATAGGAAATAAAGTGTAGTAGGTACTCCTAATTGCATACTTGCGTATGTTAAGCTAATTGTCTACTTCTTTGCTTTGGGAAGGAGGCCCAAAACGGGAATAGTGCCGCAACGGCGATCTGTGAATTCGACAAAACCAGCCGTCAAAAATAATATAAAATAGTGGTTACTTTTTTTCGAAATAACATATTTTGTGGTCGACTGTTCAACGTGAATACGTGGTTATTTTATGCTAATTCCATGACGTAGCCACTGTCGAACGTATGTTCCAACAACTTTCTGATATTACATAAATGTTTACTTTCTAAGTCCCAAGTTGTGTAAATATTACTCGTCTCGTGAGTTATTGACATTGGCGCATGTTTATGCGGACGGGCACATTTAAAATTTGTGTTTTTTATGTAATACACTTGATTCTGCTAATGTAAGCGAATAGAAAATAATAAATGCATAGACGCAGAGACACAAACGCATTTGTTATTTTTGTTTTACTATCAGGAACTGTGTTAAAAACAATACTATCGAAACACTGTGATACGATTGTTAAGTTAACATATAAGCAGAATCTGCCCGGCTAGCATGGCCACCGAAACACGATATGATATAGCCATATTAGTAATTTATCGTTTTGAAATGTCAAAGACCCATGCATTTTTGACAGATTAAAGCGATAAATGGCTATGGTGTTTCGGTGGTCATGCTAGCCGGGTAGGCCCTGTATTGTATGTAACACGTACGATTTTCGTGCCAAATAGTGGAAATTTTCTTTTTCCCTTTTATAATAGCGGTTCAATTCGGCCAATAGCGAGTCATTAAGGGAGTAACAGAGTTCTTTCTCCCTTTAATCCTCCATTCTTATGGAATGCCTGTGCCCCAGCAGCTAGGGACATCAAAGGGCTGATGATGATCACCACACGATCAAAGCCAAGCTCAAAACTATAAATCACAACTGAGTAAGTCTTCGTAATGGATTCTAATCAACTTTGCCTGCCTTGACATGAATTAGAACGTCGATTGTTTGTGGTTGATGCCGCAGCGTATTCTCACGCATCGGTTTTTCTCGCCTCGCAATTCATATACCTACTAATCAAATTAAAATCCCATTTATTTTTGTCTGGTGTCGTGTGTTGACGGCAGAGCGGAATATAATTGTCACCACCCCCCATCTCTCCCGTGGGTGTTCTACTGGGTGGCTGAGAGTAAAGACAGCGATGTGTAATGGGCAGCAACGTTCGTCTATACCACCTTGCCGTTTAGCTGGCAATAGGCTCGCCCCCTATTATGGGACCTAATATAATCGGCAAAACGTGAGTGTTAATTCACCTCTGCCTATAAAGAGGCATCATTTATGTTTGTATGTATATCTATCTGGTATGATTACAATACATCTATGAATCGTAACGACGCTAAGACATCATAAGCCCATGTGTCCATGGGCGAATAGGTGAGTGCGCAGTACGCCTCTGTAATGTATATAATGATGTGTCTCCAAACCTCGCCAACGAAACGACGACCCCGACGCACTCAATTCCAAAGTTGATACTAAACGTGTAAGGGTTGGTCATTGCTTTAACCTGACCTAATAAATTTTTTATATTCGTAAATTAAGTTTTTTATAAGTATACAACTTCTGCGGCTACCAGTCCACTGATACTTTAGGCAATAACTGTCGGGGAATGACAGACAATGCAGGTTTATGGTGTAGCGTGGTGGTATTTGACAAAAAGTCGACTCTATTGTGTGCTAATAGGGACCCTTTTGGAATTACGGACGGTTACCCTCGACGGCAGGGTTGGCAGGCATTGAGTTTTTCAATTTACTTCGACATCAATATATTACTTGTTAGGTTTATTTTTATTCGCTGTCAACTACATTGTATGTACAAAAATTTACATAATTGAAGCCAAGGATGGTCTTTTTCAAAATATGTGAAAAAGAAAGTACCGTGCCCAACTAACGTACAACACGGGTCTTAAAATAGTGTCCGAAATGCGGAAGCACACCCGTACGGGGTAGGTAGGCGTAGTTTATGTATATTATGTAAGCACATAATAAGCACATCTTTTCTATACATTCATTCATCACTAGCCCCATTACGGTGTGATGGATGATATGAATCAAAAGGGAGTGGATGGCTTGATGACGTCTGACCGATATGAATTGAAGAGGAAAGATACTGCGCCGATCCCAGATAGACTGGGAACAGGGCAGGCAGAAGAAGACGTAAGGACATAGAAGAAACTATTTGCCAAATAATTGTAATGTTTTCCTAAACTAGCCAGCCCTATGCAAAGGCCACAGGTCGCTTCACAGGTACTTGTATATCTATATGGCACCTAAATTTATAGCACACAAGGGATCAGTTCCGTTAGCATAAGCGACGGAATTCCGTCGTATTTTTTTTATCGGGGAGTCATTGGTCTCCTGAGATTTATTAAATGCTAGTAGTGATAGCTTCAGCCTTTAATTAAATTAAAAATTCATTCAAGCATTACTTTTTACATTGATGTTACACATTAAATTGTCCAATACATATTAATTACTTATTTAAATAAAATTATACATATTCATTTGATTAAAAATACATACAAAAATCACGCCTATATCCCCGAAGGGGTAGGCAGAGGTGAACCAGCCCCCACGTTTCGCCAATTATGTTAGGTCTCATATAATAGGTGGCGAGCCTATTGCCTTATCGGGCACAAAAGTCGCAGTACTATTGTTAGGTGCTATAAGAGGAACGCTGCTGCCCATTCCTCATCACTGATTTATAGTTAGTCGCCTTGTACGACACCCACGGGACAGATTTGGGGTGGTGACAATTGTATTCTACTCTGCCGTCACCACACGGCATGTTGTAATAATTGGCAAATGTGGGTGTTTATTCTCCTCTGCCTACTCCTTTGGGGCTACAGGCGCGATTTATGTATATATATATTATTACAAAATGTGGTAGGTACCTGTAGGTGTCCATCGTCCTTAGTTGTGTCGGGTTGTGTGAACTGCGCGTGCAGGGCGTGAGGTTTGCCCCCCAAAGGCAGGGTGGGCGCCTCGTTCCTCCACGTGCGCTCGTCCTGTCTGAACCCTGGATTGTCGAACGCGAACTCGTCCTTCACCGACTCCGGGTCCGTGGAGAACACCAAATGTTTGCCTGCGGACAAAAGAAAAAAAAGAATAAGAATAATTACCTTCTAGAACTTACGTAAATTCTACACTGGAAAGTGTGTCAAAGGGGGCTCTCGCAGAATCTTACCAAAAAAAAAAAAAAACAAACAAAAAATATGGCTAAGCAGAGGGAGAAGTCGGCGTGGTGAAAGTGAGTGTGGACTAGTTGTCAAGGGATCCCTTAAACCTGCACTTGGGTCACAAGTCCCAAGCGCTGCCATTGACTCTCGTCTTTGCCACACTATGGACCCGGCGTCCGCACGGTGAATCCATGGAATGCTAAGAATTTTCGTCTCAATATGGTTTATTCATATCATTGTGTATGTTATAATGAAACATTTCATTACATTAACTCATGAATCGTCAAAGAAATAACGTTAAACATTGGAAACGTGTGTCAAAAAAACGGTTTCCAATGTTGACAAGAAAAAAGTTGTCGGCGAAGTAAGCAAAGGAGTCATGGGCAGTTGTACAATATAATATTTTTAGGATGGTCGAATGGGGAATAAGAACTAGAGGGTAAGTTGTGTGGTGACGGCAGAGTAGAATACAATTGTCACCTCCCCAAATCTCTCCCGTGGGTGTCGTACAAGGCGACTAAGGATAAATCAGTGATGAGGAATGGGCAGCAGCGTTCCTCTTATACCTACCACCTAGCAAAGTACTGCGACTTTTGTGCCCGATAAATGGCAATAGGCTCGCCACCTATTACATGGGACCTAGCATAATTGGCGAAGCGTGGGTGTTAGTTCATCTCTGCCTCTGCACCTTCGGGGATATAGGCGTGAATTATGTATGTATGTAAACTTGAAGGTCCCGTGGGTACCAGACGATTTCGAAAAAAGTGGCCCAATGGACGCTTTTAATAATTACACCCACTCCCTTTTGATTCATATCATCCATCACATCGTAAAGGTGTTACTGATGAATGTATGTAATGTATAGAAAATAATCGGAGAGAACCACGTCGAGAGACCAATGAACGGAGAGAGTGATTGGGATGACAACATTCCAATCTCTACTGCTTAAGGTTTTGGCATATGTTTTACAGCCGGCCGCCTACCTGACTGACACCAACCCTCTGTCGGTATACTGTTGTTGGTGGTTTGCCATCCACCATTCGGGTGTCCTACGGTGCTAAGAAAGATTGCCCGGCGTGTATCTACACCGGGCAATCTTTCTTAGTCGACTTTTATGACAACGGGTGAGTCGGGGCTGGCACATTCTACATTATTTTAGACGCGTTTATAATCACTACGACGGAGTCAGATAGCTATCTTTCTTTTCGGTACAGACGAAAGTTTCAGGTGAAAATCAGCAATTTTACACGCGATACTCTGAGAAAATCAAGATGTCTCATATAAAACTCCAATTAACGTCGTGTGATGAAACTGAGATAAAAAGTCTAATTTAAAGAGAAAATGATACTGTTGTCACCCTTGCCATTCTCGTGTTGTCGTATAATATGAAGAGTAATGGGCGTTCCTCTTATACCACCTAGCAATGTACCTACTGCGACTTTTGTGCCCGATAAATGGCAATAGGCTCGCCACCTATTACATGGGACCTAACATAATTGGCGAAACGCGGGTGCTAGTTCACCTCTGCCTACCCCTTCGGGGATATAGGCGTGATTTATGTATGTATGTAATGGGCAACAATCTAGCAAAATACTGCGAGGTAAAAGTTCGCGGTGAATGGCAATATGCTTGTTCTCTATTACACGAGACCTGTAATAAGCTAAACGAAAACCCTCTCAGTAGGCGGGACGTGGACAAAATCTCTCTCCGCCACTTAACAGTGTTTTCTCTCGGGATTTAATGGCAGTTAGTACGAGAAGAAACTATTTTCTTTCCCCGAGGAGATTTTAGAGGACAGGGAAATAACCGTGAGTTATGTATGAAAAGAAATTGTCTCTCCTAATACCTTACGAACATGCTTCTTCGTTACACGCCACTACGTCTTAGCTATCAAAAACATACCGTTTCCGTTCGGGCGACTTTAAACATTTAGCGTAACGATCAATCGCACTCAACGCAATAAGTGATAGGTTTCCCTGAGTGAAATCATTAGACAATGATCGCGACGTGCAATTAGTCGATACGTGTGATCGAAACAAGGTTAGATGCGCACACGCATTGCTACGTGTCTGGTTCGTGAGTGCTGCGGGATAAACAGGTCCTGCAGTTATACGGGTTTATCAGACAAAAGAGCAGTAAAATACAAGCTAAGTATGCCCAACAAAATTGTCTTAAATCTTGCACTTATTCGGTACTGCCAGAATACCCCCCAGGGGAACTCTTGGCGACCAACCAAACCGAGTACAAATTTGAACACCTATCGAACCCGGGACCTCGGGATTTAATTCTCATGGACGAACCACTAGACGACGGAGACGGTTAAAAATTATTATTATTAAAAAAAAAACCTAGTCTATTTACACCACCTTATGAATATTTATTTAATTGACAAAGAAATCATTATCAACAATTAATATTAGATTGAAATCCACATCAAAATTCTAGTCCCGAATGTCCCAAGTTTGTCTAACTAAGCCATGGTCACCTCAAGCTCGGACGTAGCTAATTACTCAACCATGTTCATGATCTCAGGTTTACTCTAACCGCTGTTTAATTGGAAGATAGATGTTTAATTTCTGTTGTATTTTTATCTTTTTTTTTCTTTGTGTTGTTAAGACGTGGATGTATGTACTTACTTGAGAAGTTTGCTTTATTCCGCCAGATAATCTAATCTATTAAATTATTGAGAATTTGATCTGATTTTCTCGAAGTTGTTACGATAAACAGAAAGTATTCCTCGGGAAAAAGCAGTCTTCTTGGGTGCGCTTAAACCCCTCGCTGCACTCAGGACTCTATTCTTAAATCCTTTTCAAGAGTATTGAGGCATGTAAATTTTCTTTAGTTTACTTATTGAAAAAATATATTAAATTTTGCAATATTGCCCAAGCATTAGTGGAGGCTACTTTACCACTGCCCTATAAAAGGTTAACCCCCATTTTCCACCCCACAATTTTGCCTACCCCGAAGGGGATAATCAGGCGTATTTATGTATGAGTATATTATTGTTAATACAAACAATATTCTAGGATCCTCACAGTCTACAATTACAATGTAAAACAATCAAGTCATGTTTATAAAGCGTAATGTCATCATAAGGTATTTATGACATTTACCAAGAGTAAATATACGGTGAGACATGACAACCACTCCAAGAACCCTATTCCGTTCACCATAGAGTTTCTTTTAGCGGAATCATGCTATGCTAGCTTGTGGGTGTGATTTTTATCATTAACATTTTGCGTTGTTCTTATACTATACAGATAAAAATGTGACTAATGTGCGCTTGCGCAACATAGTGTACGGGCACGCAGTAGGTAAACAGATGAAACACAAATGGAGGGTGAAACATGGTAAACTTAAATTAGCCAAAACTGAAGACAAGAAATTAGTATGTTTGATGTCACAATTAACGTTCTTTCTCTTGAAGTACGTAACTGATGTTATTTACAAATCGTTCAATCTATACAAAATGTCAGTAACTCAAAGTTAAAATTCTGGTTCTAAATTTATGACAAAAAGTTAACACCGGCCAGTGCAAGAACGGTGAATTTGCGCAAAAGGGACAAACTGTTTTGTAGGTACTGAGGACGGAAAATATAGTTTGAATGTACATGTACAAACAGTAAATATTAGGGATGTGGTGACGGCAGACCAAAATACAAAAAAAAATGTCATCACGCTTTCCGGAGGCAACCTAGAGAGATTGGGGGTGGTTACAATTCGTCACCAAACGACAATAAGTTCGAGGAAATCTCTTTGACATCGTCTCATACTTAAAGAGCTGCCTTTTTTTCAATATTTTTGGCTTGGCATCTAGGCCTTAGTCATGGAGCCGCCTTTTAACTGTGAAGAGTGCAGATTACAGATAATGAGATCTGCCTAATTACGTCGCCTTTCCCAGGTTAGCATGGGAAAAGTGAAGTGATTGCATCATAATAAACTAGTGCCTCGCGTTGTCCCACAACGTGTGACGGAGACGGAATAAGAACACTTTAAACGATTTTAAAAAACTAAAATTGCTCTTAAAATATCTGATAATCTGATTTGTTTTTTATTTGAACATTATACAAATTTTAGAAAACATTATAAATGTTATTTTCTTGTAACTGACAGTATTCATAAGTCTCGAAATCGATAGAAAAAACCATAACACATAACAGAGTTAGAATTCTACTTGTGATGTTTTACCTATATTCTTCATGCATGTCGGGTTCATCTTAAACAACATTTTTTCTAGCTAGATAGATGAATGGCCAATCGATTCGAACGAATTTATTACAAATGTATGAAACTGACGTTTTTCAGAGAAATCAATATGGCGGCCGTCGAGTCAAATGTAAGAGAAGCTGTCAAAAATTAACTTTTGTACTTTTGTATAGATGCGTTAGGATAGATTGGCCACTTGTCGCGCTGGTTGGCCGAGTGGTATAGGCAACTGCCCGGATTGCAGAGGACGCGGGTTTGATTCCCGCAACAAGACAATAATAATTATATTTAATTTTTTTATTTATTTATTTAATCTTTATTGCATACATACATACACATACATAAATCACGCCTATATCCCCGAAGGGGTAGGCAGAGGTGAACTAGCACCCACGTTTCGCCAATTATGTTAGGTCCCATGTAATAGGGGGCGAGCCTATTGCCATTTATCGGGCACAAAAGTCGCAGTGCATTGCTATTGGTAGGTGGTATAAGAGGAACGCTGCTGCCCATTCCTCATAATTGATTTATCCTTAGTCGCCTTGTACGACACCCACGGGAGAGATTTGGGGTGGTGACAATTGTATTCTACTCTGCCGTCACCACGCGCATCTTTATTGCACAATAAAAAAAATACAAATGGCGAACTTAATGGTTAAAGTATTGTCTGCCTGTCAACCATAAAAAAATTCATTTATTTATATTACATTTAGGAATTTATTTTCTTTGTAACATTTATTTAATCATAGGGGTTAAAGTATGAAATTGCCGATGTTCCCTCATAATTTAGTAGTAGTGTATAATTCCTTTAAGACAATAGCTATGTCCATTATTCTTTTTTTTATTTTAAACTTCATTTCAAGGACTTATATTTATGTATAAAATTTTGTCTTATTTTTATTTCTTTCACTACCAATAAATCTTCAAAAACAGCGCGTCCTAAGTACCACTTAGATTCACGGACACCAGTCCGTCTCCGTTTTAAAAAAAATCTCTAGGAATCCTATAGCTTAATGTTGTCTAAATATACCCACAAAATTATATAAAATTTAGATTTGTGGTTCCTTATAAAATAGCAAATATGTTTGTATGGAAAAAGAATTTTCGCAAAATTCTCCATCCAAAAGGGCAATTTGGGACTTAAACCCCTAATATAATGTTTAAATAAAAATAAAATCATACACCAATATCAGAATTTAGAGTTTGCTATTAAAAGATATAACCTCACGACTGTCATAATAACACCGCTAAGAACTTACTCTTACTGAATACAACAATGACTTTTGAGCCATATAAAAGTGTAGCGGTTTCGTCTGATGTGCAAATTAGATTGCAATTTGCATACGTAATGTATGCCTTCATATATTGAAATCGATTATTCATTGCACATATCTGTGATAATTGTATAAAGCAAAAACATTATTTATTGTTTGATAGTTCTTTTATCCGAATTAAAATATTTCTAAGAGAGTATTACGTATTTCCAATGCGTATTTACAAAAAAAATGCTTAAATTACCTGTAATAGCCCATTAAATAGGGTAGGTTACTGATTAAACTACCTGATACATACAATATTAAAAAATATATTTTCTTGAGATACTTTTGACTTTTGGGGGCAGAATTTATTGTCATTAGGTATTGATTTGGCTATAATCTTATAGTCAGCTGTTGCGCTCTCCGTTGATCAAAAATGTCTTATTGTCATCATAATCGCTTTTGAGGCACAGGTATTCCTTACAGATTGAAGAATATGAAGAGAATGGGCCATTATAACCCACCACGCGAGTCCAGTGCTGGTCGGTGGGTATAACGACCGCAGATGCAGCAGGGACCAACGGCTTAACGTGCCTACCGGAGCACGGAGGAACTCGAGGCAATATGTTTTTGGTCACCCATCCAATGACCGGCGTTGCAAGCATTGCTTAGTTTACGCAACTGCGCCATTGAGCTCCTCGAACCATTTCCAGGTTACTATCTATTGAAAACTATTCGATTTTTATTTTAACATTATATAAATGTTAGAAAAATTAGTACAAAGATATTGGTGGTTCGAAAAAGAATTTCGAAAAATTATGGTCTTGGGGCGGGAATCGAATTTTTTTCTAACCACCAAAATCTTTGTACTAATTTTTCTAACATTTATATAATGTTAAAATTAAAATCGAATAGTTTATAAGCAAACCCAAGCTTAACCGAACGCACGGTATTTGTTTAAATATCTGCTTTGGAATGTTTGAAATTTATTTCTACATTGCGAGGGTACCCGTTGGCTTACAACGTGAAGTCTAAAGGTTAGAAGAATTTCGGCAAGTTAATTAGTGTCTTGGGTGGCCGAACGGTCATGCACCTGCCCGGATAGCAGCGGACGCGGGTTCGATTCTCGCCTCAAGATCATAATTTTTTGAAATTCTTTTTCTAACCACCAAAATCTTTATCGATTGAAGGATAAGGATGAAACAGTGATGAGGAATGGCCAGCAGCGTTACTCTTATACCACCTAGTAATGTACTGCGACTTTTGTGCCCGATAAATGGCATTAGGCTCGCCACCTATTACATGGGACCTAACATAATTGGCGAAACGTGGGTGCTAATGCTCGTCTGCCTACCCCTTCGTGGCGTGATTTATGTATGTATGCACAAAAAATGCCAGGCAACTAAACTTTAATAAGCTTACTTTTAACTGTAAATAGAATATTGGGACCCGCCGCCCGTAAGTAAACGTAATTGAAATCGTGTGATTTGTTTCAAGAAAACTTTCTCACGGACTGTTGATTAAGTGAAGATTGTATACTCGTATTAGCGTTCCGGGTGTTCTAGCAAAATGTTTCCAAACTTTGCTTCAGATTTGGGGCACGCCGTCATAGTGTGCGAACCCCTAAATACAGTAACGCTATTCAAAGTCCTGCTTAACATTTAAGTATTCTCAAAATTGACGTTTTTCCATACTAATTCCTGCCTGCCTTTTTTGCATTGCCTGGAAGAATTGCTGCTAAGCAGTAAGGCCGCCTCTTGTACTGTCATGTGTTATTGTATTCATTTGTTTTTATTTAAGTGCAATAAAGAATATTTGAATTGAATTAATTCTGACAGGTATTGAGTAGCGTTTCCGTATTCGAGGGTAACAATAGTTAATCGAGCATTAAGGTGATTGTCGTCTCTTACTGCCACACTCAGAGACGTCTATTAACTTTAATGAGTACTAATTGCCATTTAAATCTAGACCCATAGACCCGGCAAGAATAGCGACTAGTTTTGAATTGTCATTGTTTTAGGTGGCACAAGAGGAACACTGTTGCCCATTACACATCGCTCTATTTACTCTTAGTCACGTTGTACGACACCTGCCCATTTATGACACCCTCGGGAGAGACTAGGGGTGGTGACAGTTGTATTCTGCTCTGCCGTCTCCACAAGGCACTATGGGTTACATGAGTTACAGACACCCGCGGTAGAAACTGGGGGTGAAGTTCACCCCCAGTTTCTCGCGCGGATGTCTGTGTGAAGACAGTTGTATTCTGGTCTGCCGGTACCACATGGCACTATGGGTTACAGCCCATTTCCTAAACTCCTTAATCAAAGGCAAGACCTGTGCCCCTACAATGCGGGCTATAAGGGGCTAGTGACGATACTCGCACTTAGCCTTATGACGTACTATCTGTAAGCGTTACTTCCTCAATAAACAGGTTTCGTTCGGCGTTCCAATCAATGGGTGTCGCTTTCTCCGCGCCGGCCCGCCATCGTGCTAAGGGTGATGTGACCTAGAAATACCTCTATGCTAGTCGGAAACGTTGCCAAACGGAAACGTCTACAAAGAAAATTGTAGTTAGAAAAAGTTCGAAAAAATTATACTCTTGATTCGGGAAACGAATCCACGTCCTCTGAAATCCGGGCAGATGCCTATACAACTCGGTCAACCAAGACTATAGTTAACTTGCCGAAATTTTCTAAAGTTCTATGTTTTCTTTCGTTTCCTTCTTCTTCTACATCAGGGAAGGCAACAGGAGCTAGCCTATGCAGCAGCCTTGAGTATTTAGTTTTTTCTTGATAGCATTAAAATGTCTTGCCGTGTGGTATGGGCAGAGAAGAACACAATTGTCACCAACCTCTCTCGTGTGTCTTACAAGGCGACTAAGAGCTATAATAAACATAACGAGGAATATGCAGCAGAATTTTTGGGGCACCATCTAGAAAATGACTATTCTAGCAGATCAAAGTAACCATATTACTTAACCTATGTTAAGTAAACTGCGACATGACATCAGAGGGAGATAACAAGTTTAGGTTAAGCTATTTACTCAGGCCAGATTAGTTTTATTCGGGTCACCTCCAATGGCGAACCTAATTTTATCCCTAAATGTCTCTATATCTGTTGACCTACAGCTCAGTTTCGTTTGTTTGGGCGTCACACATCGAGGATGACAAGAAAGAGACCATCGGATCGAAACAACTGCAAAGCATACAACATAGATTTTCAGTGCGTATGTCGTGACCCCTTTGCTTCAGGTATTGTTATAAAAAATATAGGTCACGCTGTATAGACAAACTTTCAAACGCGCTTTTCTTCTATGGCTTATAATGTAATATAATATTTTCTCGTTGCTTAACGCTAAATTGCTGTGTGGTGACGGCAAAGCAGAATACCATTCTCACCACCCCTCATCTCTCCTGCGGGTGTCGTACTAGGCGACTTAGGGTAAAGACAGCGATAAGTAATAGGCAGCAGCATTCCTCATATACTATCTACCTAGCAATATACTGAGATTTACGTGCCCTATAGATGGCAGTAGGCTCGCCCCCTTTTAAATGGGACCTGGACGATAATTAGCGAAATGTTGATGTTAATTCCCCCTAACTACTCATTTGCGGATAAATATTTAATGTATTAACTATCTTAATATATCATAATGTCCAAAAAATACCATAAAAATATAGACTTTCAGCTAACGGTATTCACTATTCATTCTTAAATTAATTGTCTTTAAACATTATAATGACCAAAACTATGATTGGATGTTGGAGCTGTCGTCAACAACGCTAATAAATTTTATACACGTACTCAATAGGTTAAGAAATACCTTATCTTGCTCAGTGAGCAAACTGGTTGAGCCTGCTTGCATATCTCACGCCCGCCGCCATCTTGCATTATTTTGACAGCTGACTCGTTAAGGCGGGAACGTTAAGTAATTGTCTATGGTTGAGTAACAGATTAGACACGCAATAGTGGTTATGTTTCCAGCGAAAACGTGATAATATTGTGCTAGTGCCGAAGAACAGGGTTTTAATGGAGGTTGTTCAGTAAATAGCTTAATAGCTGTTTTTACAATGTTCTAATTATTTTATGGGCTTTTTCTTATTGATATTTTTTTCCAGTCTTATTGATATTTTCCAGATGGGTGACCAAAAATATATTATGTCGAGTTCGTCCGTGCTTCGGAAGTCTGGACTCTTTATTACCCACCAATCGCACTGGACCAGTGTGGTGGGTTAGGGCCCATACATCCATATTCATACACATTTTAATCTATCCCTTCCACACATATCCTGTTTTTATATTTGCTGCATACGGTCACAGGACTCACATATAGCAAACGGAATATAGTAATTTTCTATAGATACAATTCTAATACGAACTCATGAAGATTTCATTTAATTCAATCGGTGAAGGCAGAACTATTGCGAGCTGTTCTAACATCTATGTTACGTTCCCTACGAAGTAAAATAATAACCTTCACCAATCTGTCGTCACTTCAGTTTAAAACGAATAAAGATGTAATAAATCGTAATCCAATCTCAATTAAAAGTTATGCAATTACTGAATCTTAACCTTGGCTAGTTAAATCGGAGTCGAGTAAGCGATTAACAATCACATTAATTTTCTACGTAATCGTTTAAGCATCGGAATTCCATTTGTATCGATAAGCACAGAGCACAGAGCACGCCATGCTACCAATAAATAATGTCTAAAGGGGTGTCGTAAAAGTCGACCTAAGGACGTACTCAGAGACGTCAATGAGAATAAAAAAAATTCAATCAGAACTAGGACCATAGACCCGGCAAGCATAGCGACTTTTAAGTTGAATTGACAAGTTTTTGTAGTATGTATCTTCTCATAAACGTTAATTGACGTCTCTGATTACGCTGTATGTCGACTTTTACGACACCCCTGCCTGGCTAGCAAGACCACAAAAACACGATATGATAAAGCCATTTATCGTGTTGAACAGTTAAAAATCATTGGACTTTAACACTCGATTATGCCTAAATAATTGAATAAACCTCTAAAGCTATGTCTTAAAGATATAGCCATTTATCGCTTTGAACTGTCGAAAATCAATGATTTTTGTAAGTTCAATGCGATGAATTGCTACTTACCTATATAATTTTTCGGTGGTCATGCTAGCCGGACTGGGGTGAGTCGGAGCTGGCACATTCTACGTTATTTTCTCGCTCCCAGGCCAGCTTGGAAGACTGACAATCCGTTCGTATTTGGTCAAAACAAAACATGTTCTCGATCCGCAAACAATGCCGTATCAAATGGCAGATGCCGATTGTTTGCGTTGTCCAATTGGAGCAGCCATGACCTTGAAGCAATGGTGTCAGCAGTGGTTAATAGCTTTCAAGATTTCTATCCAATTAATTATGTTATTTATCAGAGTCGAGTAACTGCGACACGATTCACTGATTGATATTTTACGGCTATTCTTCTTAAGTTGTTAGCAATCCTAAGGTTCGTGCGGACGCAGAGTAGCGTGGTAGTTTCATGTTATGCAAGTCTTAAATGAGACCAAGGCAGTTTAAAGAGAAAGAAAAAGTCAGAAAAAAAATCTAAAAATGATTGTCCTGGAACTCCTGAAGGATTCACGCATCATCACATTGACAATAAATAATTCTGACATCTTTTTGCCTGTAATAATTATTCTAACGTTATGTTCAAAGAAAAATTTAAAGAGTCCCTTTAATGTGCACTTAACTGTACGGTGTTTGGGATATAAGATTTCGAAGATAGCGGAGATCTAGTTTTTTTGCCTTTCAGCGTATTTCTGGTGTTGAATTGTGAACTTCACATAATATCTTTTAAACTTTGAATATTTTTAAAGACCTTAGAGCTTATAAATAAACTCATTTATACATAAGTCACAATTGACACCATCTTGATCTAAAAAACGATCAATAGCACAAAAAATGTTAAGCGATAAAGAATCGAAACACTATTTCAAATGTAATTCAATATCAATAATGTATTATTGTATTGTGTTTTTGTTATGGCAGACTATAGAGCATTTGCGTGCTACAATATAAGCCACATTTTTATTGAAAACATTACATCATTTTATATAAGAAGTTAGGAACTAGATGGCGTCGTCTATTGCAACTAAGCAATGTTCGCAATGATCGGACATTGGATCATTATTATCATTATGACCAACCCTTTAGATGTCCCCACTGCTGGGGCACAGGTCTTCTCTCTGGATGGAACAATGTAGGGAGATGAGCGATAACCAACCACACTGGCCCAGTGCAGATTGGTGGGTAACTGTAGAAGCAGCTGGGACCAATGGCTTCATGTGCGTTTCGAAGCACAGAGGAACTCGAGAAAAATGTTTCTCTTTGGTCACTGCCTCAGGGAACATTACTGAGCTTACAAAAAAAAACAATCAGAAAAAAGTCGCAAAAGAATTTTACCTTAATTCCTTTGTAATAATTGTTCTAACATCTACATAGTTCGTTAATAAAAATTCCTAACGTATTAATATATATTTTGCTTTGATTTAAATTGTTTCTTGAAATTTATTTATCGATTCATTTCTATCAACAGGTCCTGAGGAAAAGGGGGCGGTGGAAACTCAATTCTGCTCAGCCTTCAGCAGTCAGCGTCTATGTCGTCATTCTACAGAGTTGATAAACAAATCTGAACACAAGTCCAACTTGGAAAAGAACAATGCACTGTTACAAGATGAAAAATGGCCACAAATTAAAGGAAATCTTCGTAAGTACACGTCGAGGAGCCAAATGCTCGCTAACAAATAAACAAACAAAGCTATAACGATCCACCATTATGAGGTGGTCACGTCCTCTGCAGTTGTGTGGTCACATGATGTCATCGAACGTAAAGAACTCAATGGTCAGCCTGCCAAACAATCAGACTGTCCAAATGATATTCTACCTTAACCCTGAGCGGTAATGTCCAGATTCACATGACAAACAGTACCGATCAACAGGTATTTAGAAGCAAACTGATGACTTATCGACACTTCGAATTAAAAGGAGTAATCATTAAAGTATTTTACTTTGCGGTGAGTGGAAATACCTGAATGAATTACAAAATATAATAACATTTCAATAGTAACTATAACTAAGTTATTGAGCGCAATGTATCCGTCTCATAAAACATAATCCCCTATTCGATTTTAATTTTAACATTATATAAATGTTAGAAAAATTAGTACAAAGATTTTGGGGTTAGAAAAAGAATTTCGAAAAATTATGATCTTGAGGCGGGAATCGAACCCGCGTCCGCTGCTATCCGGGCAGGTGCCTGACCGCTCGGCCACCCAAGACACTAATTAACTTGCCGAAATTCTTCTAACCTTTAGATTAGATCCAATAGTTGTTGCAGTCTCAGAGAAACGGAAAGAAAGGTAGACGACGTTAATGCTTCACTAGATCTTAATAAACACTTTAAACCAATCTCATTATCATCATTCATAACCAGTATTTTTAATATCCCGACTGCTACGCGCTACTTGACGCGTTGTCATGTGTACACATGAAAAAAGTTTGATGCCATAAAAATATTTCGCCTTTTATGTTCTTCGGCATTGAAACAATATTGTTTTACGCGTTCAATTATACTACATCCAATTATTATTGTATAGCTAGTCTTTAAATTACGCATTCACTAAACAAAATTCTTATCAAGTTCACACCTCTGATAAGATCAGATAAATTTGAAAGTTAAATAAAGGCAAAAAATGTGACCTTGTGGTACTCCATGGTCAATTGCCAACAGGCATCGTGAAACAAACACTGGAATCCCTCCAACACACGTAGCATGATGACACAGATGTAACGTGAATTGAAAATGTTGCAAATCCACGCCGAATTGTGAGTCAAAACATGCTCGACTCAGTCAAATGCCTTGGTCGAATTCTTGTTTACATAACTCACTTACAGTTGTGCATTTACACGGCGCTTAATGTAAATGTTCAAGGTTGAAAACAGAATGCTATTTCTGTAACGTGTTTAAGTAAGTAATAATTAAATTAAAGAAACATAATGTTATAAGAGTGTTTACAAGTTATGAGTAACGGCTCCGATGATTTCAGTGATTACTATTTAATATTATGCATTCCATTCATAATAACCATAGCGCGGTGACGCTCTTCGTGCAGGTTTTATTCGTCGTTTTTCTGAGAATTGTATTTAAATTAAGCCTTAACATCCGTTCTGAGAATATTAATTGTTATAATTATGCGCTTTAAGCTTACAGACGAGCATTTTAAAGGTTACTAATGGCTATAACTTTAAGGGCATTGTGTACAAAATAATGACCATAAGGTTCAAATTAAAATGTGAAATAACGATAGCCAAGGTCACTTTATACTAAGGAAGATTTTATTATCTCAAAGCAAAGTTGTACTATAATTGTAAAACTTACAAAGAACGTCTCTACTACGAGATCCAGTTTATAAGTTTTTTTTTATTGGTGTTTGTTGTTTATATAGTGGTACTTACAGAAACCTGTTTTACATCCAACTCCAGTGTATTATTTTGAATGTTAGCTACGAAAATGTATCTTCATATAATATCTTGTCTTATTTATTAAGTAAGTTGTTTTGTTATTTGCAATTAACACCCTGGCTTTCAAATTAAATAATTTCTTTTTATAATATTTTGCACCAGATTTGCTTCTTTCTCACTTATCTCTGACTAAAAGGCATTTAAAATGTACAATAGCTTTATTCTGGGTAGGTAATATAAATGAGATTTCTTAATAGATTTATAATTTTCATTGACTTCTCGCGGAGGCTATTCTTTTGCAATCTGATAAGGTTTACCCGACTTTGAACTTACAATGTCTTTACCAGATGATAACAATTTTACTGTACCGACCCCAAACATTTTGAGAGCAGAGAAGAAAGAAGATTCTAAGCAACTTTTCTTTGTAAAATTTTTTCTCTTACTTAATATAATTAAAAATAATTTAAGTGTGTTGTTTACTAAGTATATGGAACATATCAAAACTGTTTGTATGTAATTGATTGATTGGAGTGGAAAAATTTGGAAATTTCGGCAAGTGTACCAGTTAAACCAAAATATCGGAAGCAATGGTTGGTTATTACACAGGCCAAATTACAGGAATCGCAGTAACCTACTGCGTTCCGATCCGATACACTTTCTCTCCGGTTCGCATGCAACACAGCTAAATTACGGCACTAGAGAATTCGAATGTCACATTCTGGGGCAGCAAGGCGTAAGACAGGGAAGTCTGGCATGTCAGTCAGCTAGCTAGCGACGCGTGGGGATTTACATACATACATAAATGCCTTAGAAGTAGCCTCCACCCCCACTACACGGCACGCCTGAGCCGAGGTCCGCGCCTTTAGAGGCACCTTCAGGCCTGCCGATCCAAGCTCCGACTCGGGCGCCCCTGTGAGGCTCTCCGCGGCAGTATATCTCCCCGGGAGATGTTGTCCCCCCAAGGGGGACGCCTGCTGTGGAGGTACCCTTACAGGGAGTGCTCGAATGCAACGCTTGAGAACAAGGTCTTCACCTTCCCCAAAAAACCCGGTAGATGCTGTAAAGGCCTCTCGGCCGACAGCCTAGGTCCTTAAAAAAAAGTAGGCAAAGGTAAATTAACACCTACGTTTCGCCAATTATGTTAGGTTCCTTGTACTAGGGGGTGAGCCTATTGCTATCTATCAGGCACTTAAACTGCAGTAGGTATAACAAGATGCTATGCTAGACACAATACAAGTGAGTAAGAAAATAGCTACACCTAAGAAAAATTGTTAAGAAAAAGTTTAAAATATCATAGTGTTGATGAAGGAACTAGATCCTATTTTCGAACTGTTTTCTAACCTATTTTGCTTTATTATAATTATTCTAACATTTATAAAGGTACTTAATCTATACTAACATTATAAAGCTGAAGAATTTGTTTGTTTGTTTGTTTGGTTGGTTGGTTAAACGCGCTAATCTCAGAAACTACTGCTACTAAATTCTTTTTGTGTTTAAAACAACCGACATTAACGCGAGCGTAGCCGCGGGCGATCACTAGCGTTCACATGAAAATTAAAAATAAATGCTACACCTAATTTAAGATTTTTTGCCCTAACCAAAACTG
Organism: Cataclysta lemnata; assembly: GCA_963931975.1. Taxonomy (NCBI): domain Eukaryota; kingdom Metazoa; phylum Arthropoda; class Insecta; order Lepidoptera; family Crambidae; genus Cataclysta; species Cataclysta lemnata. The sequence goes on from OZ008364.1 coordinate 3,881,033, forward strand.
AAATCGGCAAAAAATACAAAAACAATCGCTTAAGGTCACATTTCAAAGCGTCGGCCGGTTGTCGCTTCCTAATGCGATCCATTATCTTAATCAACCTTGATGCTGCAAAATCAATGGGAACATTTTTTATAGGGAAAATCATTAACACAATGACTTGGAGTTTTATGATCTGAAAACACAATGGTTTTATTGATCTAGCGACTAATTTTCAAACCTCGAATAAAATTACTAATCTTAGGCCGTGTGGTGACGGCAGAGTAGAATACTATTGTCACCACCCCAAATATAGGCGTGATTGTATGTATGTATGTATGTACAAAGAAAATAATAAATAAATATTTTTACACTCACACCTATCATCTAGCTAGCCCAAAGTAGCCTAAAATAACATGAGAAAATTTTCAAAAAATTATTTGTCCTGATTTCGAAATTTTTCCGACTTTATTTTCTATAACAATGACGCAAAGATGAATCTTACCAAAAATGGCTGGGCAGAGAGAGAAGTGGTGGCAAAGGTGAGTGTTGACAAGTTGTGAAGGGATCCCGTAAACCTACACTTGGGTAACAAGTCCCAAGCGCTGCCACTGACTGCCCTCTCTGGCACACTATGCACACTATGGATGCGACAAATCCATGGAACACAAAGAGTTTTCTATGCTGGCCTGGGAGCGAACAAATAACGTAGAATAGGCCAGCCCCAACTCATCCCATGGGTGTCGTAAAGTCGGCTCAGGGAGATTGCCCGGTGTAGGCCAATAAGCACCTTGGGGCACCCACATGGTGGAGGGCAAACCACCAACAACAGCGCACCCAAAGAGGGTTGGTGTCAGGCAGGCGGCCGGCTGTAAAACCTAAGCCAAAACCTTGAGCAGTATGGATTGGAATGTTGTCATTCTAATCACTCTCTCCGTTCATGGGTCTCTCGACATGGTCCGTTCCGTCCTTTTCTATACATTCATTCATCACTAGCACCTTTACGGTGGGATGGATGATATGAATCAAAAGGGAGTGGATGGCTTGATGACGTCCGACATATGAATGGAAGAGGAAACATACTGCGTCGACCCCAGATAGACTGGGAACAGGGCAGGAAGAAGGAAGAAGACAAAGAGTTTTCGTCTCAAGATATCAAAAGTCAAAACATCCTCATCACCATCATCACCAGCCTCATTTTAATGTCACTACTGCTGAGGCACGGACCTTCGCTATGGATGGAAGAATTTTGGGAGATTAGGCCATAACCCACCACGCTGGCTGGTTAACGACTGCATCTGCAGTCGGGACCAACGGCTTAAAGGGCCTTCCGAAGCATAGAGGAACTCGAGATAGTAAATCTTTGGTCAACTATCCAATGACCGGACTTAGCGACCATTGCTTAGGCCCGAATTCACTTACACTTAAACAGGCGATTATTATTTAGAGTCAGTATTTGACATTTTACCGTATGGAGGAACTGTCAAAAACCGCTGGTTACCTTTCAAGCGCTTGTTTTACGTGTTGGTAAACTCTAGCCGTAGTATACGCAATCGCAGACCAAGCGCGCTATGCCACTGCGCTAGCGAGCTCCTCTCAAAACATCCTGTTGTAAACAAAATTTACTGACGAAACGGACACTGGTCATTTTTCAAGACAACCGAACAGGCATTTTCGAATAAAAATTCTTTACATTAATTAGGCGAACTGTTGACCGTGACATTCTGTTTCTATTAATATTTATTATAATGTGATACAGGTTTTATCCGCGACCGGTCGCTGCCTGTGACATGTCGCGTCAAACGAACGAAGCTTGGTATTGGTAATAGTAAAGTTAAGCATATCGTAGTAAAGCGATCCAAAAATCTCTTTGCCTGAGTTTGAATACACGGGACGGCAGATTTAAATACAGTTGACCTTTCCGGCGAGCGTCGTGCCCTTTATGACCAAAATGTATGAAACTGACGTACCTGCCTACATACTTATTACGAATAATACAATACGTCAGTATCATACTTTTGTTTCGTTCGAATAGTTAGGCCACTTGCCTAGGCCCTCAGATGACAGAATACGATTGAGACAAAAACTTGCAAAAAATGATTAAAAAAATTAATTAACATAAATCACACTTTTTCCAGGCAGAATTTCAACAGTTTCAATACACGGGATGGCGGATTTGAATACATTTTTTTACCTTTGGTATTAGGTACTCTGTGGAGCGTCACACCATCACACAATACATGACTTGTAAAATCAAACTTTTTCCTGGCAATTTTTTGCCTTTTTTTCGGCAGTTTTTTGGAAAATCAATATTTATAGCCGGGAATCGAAGCTGTTGATTATGACAATAAAAAAAACACTCTGTATTGTACACATTCGATAGTGTCGCTTATATGAAATGAATTTTGAAAAGTAATGTGACAAACGACAAACTTTAGGAAAATGTTGGATTTAAAAACAGTCTCTAACTGCCGCACTCAGAGACGTCAATTAACTGTAATGAGTATTCAATGTCAAAAATTTTCATTCAAATCTAGACCATAGACATAGACCCGGCAAGAATATCGACTAGTTTAGAATTGTCAATTTTTGACGTTAAGTACTCATTAACGTTATTTGACGTCTCTGAGTGCGGCAGATAGGCTGTAACATAAGGCTGGTGATGATTATGTTCCGCGCCTGCGTTGTCAAATCGTTCTGATATAACGAATAAACGACAAAGGCATATAATGGAAATAACAATAATGTTAAGTGGGTTAAGGTGAATAATTATCTGATAATTGGTTAAATAAATAAGCGATCAACGTTGACACTAAAGCCACACTTTATACAAGATGAATATCTGCACAGTAATATCTTCAGGGGTCGCAGCTGGAATGCAAAAATTACCGTGGTATTAGCCTTCTCAGTGTTGTCGGCAAATTGTATGCAAAGATTCTGATTGAAAGGATTATGAAAGAGACTAATGATAGAATATGGGACGTGCAAGCAGGATTTCGGAAGGGAATGGGATGTACGGATCAAGTCTTTTCTCTACGATGCATTACTCAGAAATCTCTGGCTAAAAGCCAACGAGTATATTGCGCTTTCGTAGACTTAGAAAAGGCTTATGACCGAGTGGTGAGGAATGAACTGTGGTCGATTTTGTCGGTGTATGGGGTGAACAGCAGCCTGATACAGGCGTTGAAATCTCTTTATGAGGATTCGAACGCTTGTGTTAGGATAAATGGCGCATACACAGAGTCGTTTCGCATCGGTACAGGTGTGAGACAAGGATGTGTAGCATCACCATGGCTGTTCAACTTATACATGGATAATTGTCTGACGAGACTAAAAGAATTTGATTGTGGATTACGAATGAACGAGTTACTTATCAAATGTCTGCTGTACGCTGATGACCAGGTTATATTAGCATCATCAGAAACAGATTTGCAGGAGATGGTAACAGTTATGCATGAAGCTCTGACAGAGAAAGGGATGAAAGTAAATGTAAGCAAGACAAAGATCATGGTTTTTGAAAGAGATGAACAAATGACAAAGTGTGAAATTAAGATAGCGGGTGAGAATGTTGAACAAGTGAAAGAGTTTGTATATTTAGGATCTGTATTTACGAGAGATGGAAAGTGTGATAGTGATATTGAAAAGCGGGTGAAAGCTGGGAATATGGTAAACGGGGCTTTGCACACTTTTATGAACAGCCAAAGCGTGTCCAGAAAGGCTCGTATGGCTGTTCATAACGGAGTGCTGGTTCCGACATTAATGTATGGAAGCGAAAGTTGGGTATGGGAGAAGAAGCATGAAAGTAGAATAAATGCAGTAGAAATGAGAGCGTTGAGGAGTATGGCTGGAGTAAGGCTGAGCGACCGATTGTATAACAGTGTGATAAGAGAAAGGTGTGGTTTGAAAGAAGATGTAATGACAAGGATTGAGAAAGGGATGCTCGCATGGTTTGGTCACGTCGAAAGAATGGATGAAAGGAGAATGACAAAAAGGATTTACATGGCGAAAATGAATGGAGAAATGGCAAGGGGAAGGCCTAGGCGGATCTTTCATAATCAAATTGAAAGTCTATTGAAAAAGGGCCAGGTCAAGAGTACCCGAAACCGACGGGCATGCATGAAGAGATTGATGAGATTGGATGAAGCGAAAGAAGTATGTAAGGATCGTAGCAAGTGGAAGGAAGTGATCTCTGCCTACCCCTGTGGGAGAAGGGCGTGACGTATGTATGTATGTATATCTTCAGAGCCTTTGATTCGGAGATATTCAGAACGGGTTTAAGTTGGGTTAAAACAGTGGCATAAGTGGCTAAATTATCATCACCCTGCCCTTATCCCATCCTATTAGGGGTCCACGCAGTATGATGTCTTTCTCCACTCTCCTCTGTCACTCGTCATTTCTTCATCCACACCCATCACCTGCATATCATACCTCACAGTGCTGTAATTGGAAACCTTTTACTTTGACACACACTTTTTCAATGTTTAACGTAATTTCATTGACGATTCATGTGTGTATGTAGTGATTGATACCTTATAAATGAATAAAACATATTTTTATTTTTACGTATGTATAAGTTTAACGTATGTAAAACTAGACACGATCAGGCAAGCCCTTTGCCTTTAGAAAGATAATGACCACAAAAAAGTTTGTCTCTGACACCCGACGTAACCTATTATAATCTGTGTAGGATAATAAAAAAAATCATCGGAGCGCTCGTATAATCTGTGTACGGGTGAAGCCTCATCTCGCAGGTGGGAGCGGCCGGCCGGGCGGCATTCCTCGCCTGACCCACATTACTACGTTCGCGGGGAGTCGCACCGGTGTGGATTGGTCGTGTTTACGTTTAATTCATATTCAATCGGCCACTTTTCCGAGAAACACTAGAGACCTCAATTAACTTTAATGAATACTTAATGTCAAAAAAGGCCATTTAAATCTAGACCATAGCCGGCAAGAATAGCGACTAGTTTTGCGTGGAAAATAGTAAAAACAACAATTTCATATTCCCCTAAAAACTGCTTTGCTGTCAAACATTTCACGTTCGTCCGTTCGGTAAGGTGTTTGGGCATGACAGCACCAAATCTTAATCATGGCTACGGGATAATTTATATGGCATAACAACGTATGCCGGGTCAGATAGTAATAATATAAAATAGTACATGATATACCAAAGGCGATAAAACAAAGAATTTCTCAGATTGCAAGTAATTGACAAATATGAGAAATATGCTATTCGATTTAAATTTTAACATTATATAAATGTTAGAAAAATTAGTACAAAGATTTTGGGGTTAGAAAAAGAATTTCGAAAAATTATGATCTTGAGGCGGGAATCGAACCCGCGTCCGCTGCTATCCGGGCAGGTGCCTGACCGCGACTGACACCCGAGTGTCTTGGGTGGCCGAGCGGTCAGGCACCTGCCCGGATAGCAGCGGACGCGGGTTCGATTCCCGCCTCAAGATCATAATTTTTCGAAATTCTTTTTCTAACCCCAAAATCTTTGATGAGAAATATGCTTTTTTTTTATCGCCCGAGGTAAGATCATAGTCTTGTCACCCCCTGGCCAGAAAGTGGGATTTTCCGTACGCGTAACGGGCGGAAAAGTCCACTTTATGGTCAGGTGTGAGATAAACATATTTACATCAGTCTACCGCAAACATGTTGTCGTAAGTGGTCTACTAAGATATAAAAACACGGATAACTAAACGTCACATGTAAATACTATAGTATCCAATTTATTTATAGCGTTGACACGCTTTGCAAAAATTGCAATCTTATTAATTGAAATTGGATTTTGTTCTACCGTTAACCATACAATACAATGTTTGAGCAATTACTAAGCAACAAGAACACTTAAGGCAAATCACACCATTATTGTACTGTACAGTGTGCAGTTAAACATATTTTATGGTCATAACATAACCTTAATACCTATGCCGTGTGGTGACGGAAGAGCAGAATCCAGTTGTGCGCCCCCGGTCTTCCCCTTGATCTATGCAACATACTAACTTAACCTAGCTGATCGACGGTTATAGTAAACATATATTTACTATCCGAACTTTCTCCGTACTTCGGAAAGCACGTATGACTGTTGTCCTGACTGCCTGTTTAGTATTAATCTGAGACCATACTAACCTAATTAAAAAACTAGATAGGTACATACATACATACATAAATCACGCCTATATCCCCGAAGAAGTAGGCAGAGGTGAACTAGCACCCACGTTTCGCCTATTATGTCAGGTCCCATGTAATAGGTGGCGAGCCTATTGCCATTTATCGGGCACAAAAGTCGTAGTATATTGCTAGGTGGTAGGTTTAACAGGAACGCTGCTGCCCATTCCTTATCACTGTTTTATCCTTAGTCGCCTTTTACGACACCCACGGGAGAGATTTGGGGTGGTGACAATTGTATTCTACTCTGCCGTCACCACACGGCAAAACTCTACTCTGCCGTCACAACACGGCAAAACTAGCTAGGTACCTACTTATAACCGCCGACATTTCTAAGTCAGCGGAAAAAAGTAGTTTTTGACTGCTTTTCCAGTCAAAAGTGGCTTTGACAGTAACTTAAATATGTAATAAGTTTGTTTAAAGTAATAATAACAAAACAGAAACACCAAAACAAGCCAGCGTGACTACAGCCAAGGTACCTGTGCCGGGTAGTGTGTGACGTCATCGTCCTTCGAATACCGAAGATTATTATTACCTTTTTTCACTCCCGCATTCCCAAAACAATTAGCCGCGCTTTTGTTTTTGTTGTGGCCAAAATTGTTGACGGCTTTGAAATTCGAACGCGTTTACGTTCGTTGCTCTAGCTTGGGTTTACTATAGTGTAAGGACGCAGGAAGCGAGTATCTAGTACTACCTTTTGGCTTATAAACGAGGTTAAATATTTTTTTATTAATGTTTTAATTGGACATAAAATAGAACTGGTGATTTTTTGGTATTGATATTTAATTAAACACTTGTGACTACGATTGTATTTTACTGACAATTTTTTACAGACATAGGTACCTAGTAGTATCTACCTATCTATTACAAGGAGGTATACATATATGCAGCTTTATGAGAAGTAAACAATAATAATAATTGGTTGTCATACATTTTATTTAAACAAAGAATATTGTGGCTAGAAAAAGTAGAAAATTTTTCGAACTTTGTCTAACTACAATATTTTTTGGACTAATTTTTTCTGACATTTATATTATGTATAATGTTCAAATTAAAATCAAAATTGTATTTTTTTTAAAGGTTTGATAGTAATACAAGAAAACAAAGTAGGTACCTGGGTATCGATTAAAATGGAACAAATAAAACATTCAGCATTTTTTCTAAATGATAGGTTACCTATGCGCTTAAAAATGCTTGCGTTAATCGACATGTCACGAATAGTTTGTAGTAAAGAAAACGGAAGTACCTACCTACTTCCAATAATAAGTTACGATACGTGAGCAACTAGTGTGCTAATTAGAGTTATCGCGATGTAGAATACGATAAAATAAGGATAAGTGGTTGTTTTAACATCATTAACAGAAATTGAGCAATAGAAAACATTGTGTCGGTAAACAGATCAACAATTGTTATTGCCATTAGGTTTCAAAATTATTAAACAAATAAATATGTAATTAAATGAAATACATAGATTGATAATAAAACTATTTTTTTTTGCAATAAACTAGGTAACTTCAGTCGAAGAAGGTTTGATTCCAAGCGCCATGTAAAAAAATAAAGGCTTGATGATCATGAACTCATTTTGTGCGTTCGATATTCAAATTTCATAATTTTAAGGGTTAAAATTAGAACTATAATTAATATTAAGTCACTTCACTTACCATTATCGGCGGACATATTGGATTTATAAAATCGTTTCTCACATATAACTTGTTAAATACTTATATCAATATTTACTCAGAGAATTAAACATTTTGTGTTTTCTCACAACAACCGAAACCCAACTGATTTCATAACTTTATCGGTCAGCAGACTTTGATAAATGAAAGGAAACATTCGTAATCTTATTTATCTTCGCCCGATAACTCAGATAAAATTCGTAAACAAACATTTTTAAGAGGTATTTCTACTTTGACGTCAGAACTCATAAATTATCGGGTTTATCTGTGCTTCTTGAATTGACAGTTTGACAAAACGTCAGTTTCGCTAGCCGGTAATGTATTTTGACGGCAGACCACCCCCAATCTCTCCCGCGGGAGTCGTACAAGGCGACCAAGGGGTAAGGCAGCGATGAGGAATGCACAGCAGCGTTCCTCTTAGGTATACCTAGCAATATACTGCAATGAATGAATTTGTGTGGTGTGGTGACGGCAGAGTAGAATACAATTGTCACCACCCCGAATCTCTCCCGTGGGTGTCGTACAAGGCGACTAAGTACAAATCAGTCATGGGGAATGGGCAGCAGCGTTCCTCTTATATTACCTTGCAATGTACTGCGACTTTTGTGCCCGATAAATGGCAATAGGCTAGCCTATTACATATACCTATTACATGGGACCTAACATAATTGGCGAAACGTGGGTGCTAATTCACTTATTTATGCAACTATGTATGTAATGAATTTGTAGAAAGTCGTATGGTGACTGTAGGACTTAAACAGGCGATTATTATTTAACCGTGGGCTTTTGACATTTTATCCTATGGAAGAACTGTCAAAAATTTACGGTTATAGTTTAATCGCTTGTTTTACAAGCCGGTGAATTCCAGCCTTGGTGAATTCAAGCCTATTGACTACTCACGTTAATACGACTTAAAGAACATCAATCAATGTATAGTGGGTAAAAAAAAGAACTAAGTTCAGTAGTTTATACCAACGACATTAAAAACTCAAAGTAGGTCATAGATTGTGCATGGACCTCTTTTCAAGTTTCCCGCTCAATTCTTTTTTTAAACGCCACACAAGTTTATTACTCCAAAAAAATTTAACTCAGCTTTTTAACAGTAATTAAGGTCATCGCTTTTGAATGGCCACGAATTACCACGTTATTTAAATTCGAAATGCCACAAGCTGAAGAGTGTATGCAAGGAGAATGAATAATGTCGACATAAATAAATATCCTTCATTAATGTTGCTTGACAAAACATTAAGTGAGTTTCAATTTGACAGTAAAAGAAAACGGCCAATAAATTGAACAATACATACATACAAACATACATAAATCACGCCTATATCCCCGAAGGGGTAGGCAGAGGTGAACAAGTACCCACGTTTCGCTATTCATGTTAGGTCCCATGTAATAGGTGGCGAGCCTATTGCCATTTAAAGGGCACAAAAGTCGCAGTACATTGCAAGGTGGTATAAGAGGAACGCGGCTGCCCATTCCTCATCACTGATTTATCCTTAGTCGCCTTGTACGGCACCCACGGGAGAGATTTGGGGTGGTGACTATTGTATTCTACTCTGCCGTCACCACATGGCAATTGAATAATACCCCCAAGTATACTCTAGCCTAGCCATTATAACGAGATAAAGAATGTAAAGACTTTAGAATGACTTTTTATCGACGAAATGCATTTAAAAGTAAGAAAGATGTGTTTTACAATAACTCATCCATTTAAGAAAATCAAAATGATTAGCAACTTTGAGAAATAGGCATTACTTACATAATTTTATTTTTGTATTTTATAATAATAGACTCATCATCAACATTGTTTACGTTTTTTATCTTGTTAAATGGCTGAAGCATAGTTTTCTTATTTATTTATTGTACACCAACATCTATCTACTAATTTTGCCGAAATGTGGGTGTTAATTCACCTCTGTCTGCCCCTTCGAGGATACAGTAGTGATTTATGTATGTATGTTTTCTTGTGGTGAAAGTGTACACACACTAAGCAGTAATATGTTGCATATGTATGCTAAAGGCTGCATTTAACTAGGCAATAAGCATGTAAGTATTAAGAGTATAAGCTGACTCGTTTCATTTATGACACTTCCTAAAACAGTGTAAATTTTTACACCAACAATTATTTTAGTACAGTTAAGAGAATTGCTTTGTTACTGTTTAACTACACTCAGGTACGCCAATTAACGTTAAGTGTGGTGACGGACGGCACATCAGAATACTATTGTCACCACCCCCATCTCTGGGTGTCGTACAAGGCGATTAAAGGTAAACATATGGATTATGGATGATGAGTAATGGGCAGCAGCGTTCCTCTTATACCACCTAGAAATTTACTGCGATTGCCGTGCCTGATAGATGGCAATAGGCCCGCCCACCACCTATTACATGAGACCTAACCACAGATATATCAATATAAGTAAATTAAATTGATATATTTTAAAATTGAGATATCTGATTGTGTTAAAAAGTGGCTGTAATTCACCTCTGCCGACCCCTTCGGGGATATAGGCATGATTTATGTATGCAACTATGTAGTGAGTAGGTAATTGAATTATCTCAAGATTCCAATCGCCACAGACGCATTTTAACATAGTCGATTCGCCATCTGCGGCGGTTTTTTATCAAACGATGGCCACAGACGTTTTGCAACATAACTGTAAGCGCGGACCGGATCTCATGAAATAGTACTTTCGCCCTACATGGCAACTGGCCGCTGAGAAGCTGTGTTAAATACTCTTTGCCCATTTCGTACGCGAACAGGTGTAGTGTACCACCCGGTTAAAATATCTGTAGACCTGCCCGGCTAGCATGACCACCGAAGCACGATATGATATAGCCATTTATCGCGTTGAATAGTCAAAAATCCTTGGATTTTAACACTTGATTATGCCTAAATTGAATAATTGAATAAGCCTCTGCCGCACTCAGAGACGTCAATTAACTTTAATCAGTATTTAATGTCAAAAATGTTCATTCAAATCTAGACCATAGACCCGACAAGATTAGCGACTAGTTTTGAATTGTAATTTTTTGACGTTAAATACTCATTAACGTTATTTGACGTCTCTGAGTGCGGCAGTAAGGCCATATCATAAAGATATATCTATTTATCACACTGTCGAAAATCCAATGATATTTGACTGTTCAACGCGATAAATGGCTATATCATATCGTGTTTGGGTGGTCATGCTAGCCGGGCTGGCTAAGATGTGATGGCCCTCCCCATTCCCAACGGAACACCTTTAAATCAATCACTATAGTAATTAATAATAACGGATGCCACAAGTAGAAGAAATCAAAGTTAGTAGTGATTCTTGTTTTACTCACCGTACAGGAATGTCGACGTGACTACAATCTACATCAACGCCAGATCTACAGATATTTTAACCGGGTAGTATCTTTTCGAGGCACTGATACTTAGAATCATGGGCAGAAGCATTCTTCTTATACCACTTAGCAATATGATTTATGTGCCCGATAGATGGCAATAGGCTCGTCACCTACTTATTACATGAGACCCAACATAATTGGCGAATGTGGAGTGGGTGTTGGATTCACCTCTGCTTGCCTGATCGGGGATATAGGCGTGATTTATTAAAGTATGTCTTCTTCTCCCTGCCCTGTTCCCAGTCTATCTGGGGTCGGCGCAGTATGTTTCCTCTTCCATTCATATCGTATATAAGTATGTATGTCAAATGAAAATCTAATCATAATATATTTACATTAAAAGTCAATATTGTGTCCGCTGATACAGACGCAACTTACCTACCTATTATCTAGTTGGTTGGTAGCCCACATTCTTTGTAATGTCACAAGTCATTAGTCTGCTACCCAAGGCTGTTAATGTTTGAGCAACCGAACGCACTAATGTGGCAATCGCTCCGTTGTTTACAGATGAAAGTCTCGAGAGAAACGGCGGCAAACAGAAAGTGTCATGTCAATATGGCGACGTCTGGCGCGTTTGGAGTTTGCGAGTAGGCCCGAGTTCACCAACAGGTAAAACAAGCGATTAAAGATAACCAGAGTTCACCAACAAGCGATTAAGGACCGATTTCACCGCAGAATTAAACGCGATCGGTTAAAGTTGAACTCGGGGTATGCTCTAAACTGAGTTCCGCTACATAGTTTGCATTAATCAAAACCAAGTTTCATTAAACTCACACCCGTATTCATAAACATTACTACGAGGTGCGTTAAAGCACAGGGTCCCAAAAACCTATTCATTGACAATACTTGAGTGACAAACCGCATTGAAAAATGTCTTACTTCGCACAGTATTGCTTCTTTACACAAGGCAGCAATGAGTAATGGTCAGCAGCGTTCCTCTTATGCCACCTAGCAAAACGATTTCCATGCCCGATAAATGATTCAAGTACTCTGGAAATGACGGTGTCAGTTTCTCTGAGAGACGGTGAAATCGGCCCTAAAAGTTAACCGTCTGTTTTTGACATTGCTTCCGTACTTTTAAGGCTAGAGTTCACCAACACGTAAAACAAGCGATTAAAAGGCCGCCAGTTTTTGACAGTTCTTCCATACGACAAAATGTCAAAAACTGACGGCTATCTTTTAATCACCTGTTTATGTGATGGTGAACTGGGCCTTTAACGTTACCTAATTGACGTCTCGAGTGAGGCAGTAAGTCCCTTAAGGCCTTGCACGACACCAACAGTTGCTATTGGGGGTGGTGACAACTGTTACTGATTTCAGAGTTCAGATTGTGTTGGTGACGCCACACAGTATAATAAATAATAAAAACATATTTACATCAAGATGTGATTATGTCTACAAGAAACATGTTGTCGTAAGTGGTCTACTGTTTAAAATTCCAAGTGTCCAACAGTATTAATTAACTTGCAAAATACTGGAATCACGTAACGTCTTATTCAATCGTTTAGTGTTAAGTGTAGATTACTCGTTCGCTCTTTAGCGGCACAAATACATCATCTAATAATAATATAAAGCTGATGAGTATGTTTGTTTGTTGGGTTGAACGCGCTAATATCAGGAACTAATGATTCAAATTTAAATTCTTCTTATTTTCGTGGTCATCAAATTTGTTCTAAAATAACACCTTCGTTTTGTATACATGGTACTATATTATATCTTATCAAAATAAATACACTATTCGTTAAAACTAAGTATTTATGTAATTTGAAACAAAATTGTTTTTGACATCATTTTATTTTGATTTCAATGAACATCTTAAGAGATATCATAGTTTTTAAATAGCTCCGCAACTAAATAATGATCAAGAAGGTACTTCCCACCCATTTTTGATATCCAAGGCGTTTGTTTAGCGTTTGACATATCTACGATTTTCCGAATAGGTACCACGCGAGCGAAACCGCGGGCACAGCTAGTAGGTAAATAATAATCACCCGACCGATAAAACGCGGATGAATAATTCACGAGACTTTGGTGTTTCACAAAAAAGTGAATCTGTATTCGGCAAAACACGAAGACTCACACGACACCGTTGCTTATGTAATGTTATGCTTATTGATTTGAATTCATCAGTCTTATGAGAGATTATGCTTATTGAGGCTTGATTTAAATTCAGTCTTAACAGAGATAGATTTTAATTTTCGTGCGCTTTTACATTTTACAGAGAGATTTGGCGTAAACGTAAATACTTAGAAACATTGAGTTAAAACACTAGTAATAATAGTAGTTTGATGCTTAAAAATCATAGGACTGCTTCCAAGATTTTGGTGGTTAGAAAAAGAATTTCGAAAAATTATGGTCTCGATGCGGGACTCGAACCCGCGTCCGCTGCTATCCGGGCAGGTGCCTGACCGCTGTTCTTTTTCTGACCACCAAAACTTTGTACTAATTTTTCTGACATTTATATAATGTTAAAATTAAAATCGAATAGGATTGTTTCCGTTTTTATTTTTATTTTAAACAACACTGGATCTACGCTAAAAAGTGTGTCTAAGGCGGCTCTCACGGAACCTTACGAAATATGGCTGGGCAGAGAGAGAACTCGGGTGGTGAAGGTGAGTGTTGACATAATAAATAAATAATAAATATTTTTACACTCAAACCTATCATCTAGCCCAAAGTAAGTAGCCTAAGCACTTGTGTTATGGATACTAGATGACGGACATATTTTTAATATAATTATATGTATATAAATGTTGAAAATATACTACATAAAAACCATGACTCGGAAACAAACATTTGTGGTCATCACAAAGTTTGCCCCTACCAGGATTCGAACCCGGGACCTCTTGGCCAATACCCAGCAATCTGAGCATTCGACCAAGTCGGCCGTCAATATGTTGTAAAGGGATCCCGTTAACCGACACTTGGGTCACAAGCACAGAACAGAGACATCTTTTTTTCTGTTCTGTGGTCACAAGTCCCAAGCGCCGCCACTGACTTTCTCCCTCTGCCACACTATGGACCTGGCACCCGTTCGGTGAATCCACAGAATGCTACTCATTCCTCATCACTGATATATCCTTAGTCGCCTTGTACGACACCCACGGGAGAGATTTGGGGTGGTGACAATTGTATTCTACTCTGCCGTCACCACACGGCACCGGCACGGTGATGAAAGTAGGTCTATTGAAATCGACTAGTTTGAATGAAATGTACATACATACATAAATCACGCCTATATCCCCGAAGGAGTAGGCAGAGGTGAACTAGCACCCACGTATCGCCAGTTATGATAGGTCCCATGTAATAGGTGGCGAGCCTATTGCCATTTATTGGGTACAAAAGTCGCAGTAGGTACATTGCTAGGTGGTATAAGAGGAACGCTGCTGCCCATTCCTCATGACTGATTTATCCTTAGTCGCCTTGTACGACACCCACGGGAGAGATTTGGGGTGGTGACAATTGTATTCTACTCTGCCGTCACCACACGGCAAATGGCCAATGAAATGTACCATTATATTTACGTCACAAATATCATCGTGCATATTGGATAAGTGTACCCTACAATGCAATAAAACCACGGACTCAACCTTGTCGTTTAACTCGTAATTGAAGAGTTCTCTTGTCAATCGATATGCGGAAAATTAAGCCTTGACTTTAAAAAGCTACGAAAGACACTCCTACCTACCTACATTGCACACGAGAACTTGCCTACAACTTACCGTGAATAAATAATTTAACATAAGAACTTTACCCATGACTTAATATACTAGCGATAGGCATTGGCAATAAACTATTAGTAGGTGTATCTACTTATTACAAAAAAATTACATACATACATAAATCACGATATGATATAGCCATGTATCGCGTTGAAATCATTGGATTACAAAAAACATTGGATTTTTGGCAGTTCAAAGCGATAAATAGCTATATCCACAGATATAAAATCATATCGTGTTTCGATTTTCGATCATGTTAGCCGGGAAAGGTGTAGCCAGGCAGGTAAACCTATAACCTTCCATCCATGGGGAAGGCGTGTGCCCCAGCAGTGGGAACATTGAAGGGCTGGTGATGATTATGTATTTTAATCAATTAATCTTTGCTTGTTCACAATAGTTGCTAAAGTTGCTGTGTGGTGACGGCAGAGTAGAATACATTTGCCACCACCCCAAATATCTCCTGTGGGTGTCGTACAAGGCGACTAAGGATAAATCAGTGACGAGGAATGGGCAGCAGCGTTCCTCTTTTACCACCTAGCAATGTACTGCGACTTTTGTGCCCGATCAATGGAAATAGGCTCGCCACCTTTTACATGGGACCTAACATGATGGGCGAAACGTGGCTGCTAGTTCACCTCTGCCTACCCCTTCGGGGATATCGGCGTGATTTATGTATGTATGTTCACAATAGCGATTAGTAAGGCCAGCGAGAATAGATGTTAAGTTGAATGTTTACTGTATTATGCAGAACGGGGAAACAGAGCGAGCATAACAAAAAAACCGCACGCCGTTTCTGTACCGTTCGAGTTTTTGCTAACAATCCTTCGCAAGGTTGCCTCTAAGCTAACACGCTTTATCACAGTTTAAGAATAAACATTGACGGTGCTATTAGTCTGCCGCACTTACTGCCGCACTCAGAGACGTCAATTAACTTTAATGAGTATTTAATGTCAAAAATTTTCATTCAAATCTAGACCATAGATCCGGCAAGAATAGCGACTACTTTTGAATTGTCATTTTTTGACGTTAAGTATTTATTAACGTTATTTGACGTCTCTGAGTGCGGCAGTTAGAGACGTTAATTAACGTTAATCAGTAGGTACAGACAACAGCACGTCATTCAGACTACCAGAAAATGTAAAATTTTCTCAGTCGACTTTTGGCTCTACTGCCAACAAGATAAGGTTGACACAATCGATTGAAGAAATTTGACAGTTTTGGGTAGTCTGAAGAGCCGTTGACTGTACCTACTTAATGTCAAAAAATGACAATTCAAAACTAGTCGCTATTCTAGATTTTAATGTTTTTTTTAACATTAAGTACTCATTCAAGTTAATTGACGTCTCTGAGTGAGGCAGTAGGACGTTTTTTGTTTGGGATTGTCTGATGTTGTACCCTACCAGTAGGCCTATTCCCTAACTTTTTTTGACAGTTGAAAATGATGATCACCGAACTATTTACTAATACATTGCTGTTATCACAGGACAAGTGTCACAATAGCATTATAGTAAAGTAGTAATGGATAAGTAAATAGTTCGGTGATCATCACTTTCAACTGTCAAAAAAAGTTAGGGAATAGGCCTACAGGATTTGAGCCCAGGACATCTGGGCTGACAGCCAGGGTTCTGTTCTGTCCATTCCACCAAACCGGTCGAGAAAATGTTTTTCTCAAATATCTGTATCTACTAATATTATAAAGCTGAAGAGTTTGTTTGTTTGGTTGGTTGGTTAAATGCGCCAATCTCAGAAACTACTTATTGGTTCAAATTGAAAAATATTTTTTGTGTTGGATGGTACATTTATTGAGGAAGGCTTAGGCTATAGTATAACAACCGACACTAACGCGAGCGAAGCCGCGAGCGACCACTAGTATAATTTAATTTATTAAGAATCTATTTATCTTCTTGCAGCCGTCATAAAGCTCACCACCAACGCGTAAAACAAGCGATTAAACCGTTAGTTTTTGACAGTTCTCCCATACGGTAAAATTACAAAAGCTGACGATTAAATAATAATCGGCTATTTATGTGTTGGTGAACATTCGTTACAGTACCAATTAAGTCTTAAAATGGGATTTAAAGACGAACAGACCCATAATAGCCAAATGTCAATGAACTACCAAAAATATGCGCTTGCGACATTTTGTGTCTAAGCCCTGAATACAGAAACGCTACCGAAATTTTGAGCGTTGCTTATAAAGTTAAGTGGACAGTACCTGTCAGAATTTGTATGGAAAAACGTCAATTTTGACAATATTTAAATGTTAAGTAGGACTCAAACTTTGAGTAGCGTTTCTGTATTCGGGGGTAATAGTAATTGTAAATGGGTGTCGTACAAGGCGACTAAAGGGTAAAGCGATAAGTAATGGCCAGCGGCATTTTGATTCTTAATTATCATCATTACAGTGTCCTCCTCTTCCTATTTGGAGTCGGCGCAGTATGTTCTCTTTCTCCATTCTCTTCTGTCACTGAGTCATCTCTTTATCTACCTACACCAATCATCTTCATAATCATACCTCTCACAATCCATCCGTCTTTTCTAGGATGTTCCTTCACTTCGACATCCATCAACATTCATGTCCATAACTTTTCAGTCACTTTCATGGCATCCCAAGAAAAGTATTTATACACATACATACATACATACATACATACATACATAAATCACGCCTATATCCCCGAAGGGGTAGGGGCAGAGGGGTAGGGGCAGAGGTCAACTAACACCCACGTTTCGCCAGTTATGTTAGGTCCCATGTAATAGGTGGCGAGCCTATTGCCATTTATCGGGCACAAAAGTCGCAGTAGGTAATAGCTGGATGATATACGAGGAACGCTGCTGCCCATTCCTCATCACTGATTTATCCTTAGTCGCCTTGTACGACACCCACGGGAGAGATTTGGGGTGGTGACAATTGTATTCTACTCTGCCGTCACCACACGGCTATGGTATTTAAAATTATTAACCACGAATACAGAAACACTACACAAATTTTAAACATTGCTTGTAAAGTTAAGTGGAGAATACCTGTCAGAATTTGTGTGGAACAACGTAAATTTAACTTTGAGTAGCGTTTCTGTTTTCGGGGGTGTGTGATTTACTAAGATTTTCGTTAATTATTTTTGCTAAGACGGCACACACTTTTCTCAGCAAGTGACACGCACACTTACGTAGAAATACGCGGGAAAAGGCTATAATTATGCACCGAGTGGAAGCAGTAGCTTTCCCCGAGCGAGTCGCGGAAACATCACATGTATGTATACCACGTTTTGATGTCACGTTATGGCAGGGAACGTAACCTTTTGAAAGTGGAGAGTTAGCGAAAGGACAGGTCATAATAGCTAAAATAAATCTTTGGAACAGTACTTTTAGCAGCTTTATTTCAATTTTACTGCGTATTAACATGACAGATTCTTAATATTATATTATGTTTTAAGTTTGGTGGTAAAAGAGGAACGCTGCTGCCCATTTCTCATCCAGTGGTTAACCCTTGGTCGCCTTGTACGACACCCGCGGGGGAAATGACCTACTGACAATTGTATTCTGCTCTGCCGCCGTTACACGGATACTTTTTTTTAATTTTTCCCTATTTTTTAGGGAAGGCAAAGGGTCTAGCCCATACAGCATATCTTTAGTGTATGTATATTTTATCTGTAGTCTTATGAAATAATTAGTGGATGAAATGTATGAATGAAATGAATTTTACGTTAAAATATGGGTGTCACACGTTTTAACGCATCAAGGGAGTGCTTGGCGCGAATTTGCGTTACACGGATACTTTCTTTGACATCACCTAGGTATCGGTAATCCTTATAATTTTTAAAACACGGTGCGTTTTGCGGTGGGATTATGGCTTCGTACTTCAGACATTTGAGCCATAACATAATTTTAAATATATTAAGTCCATTCTTCATTTAATCTTAACATAGACACAGACAGGTCACAGACTATACAAAAAGAGCCTTTTATGCTCTCAGCGTAAAAGCACGTCCTGTGATGCCGTGAATGGATTGTTAACAATACCAGCTCAATAGATACACACAGCGGGCGCGGTGTCAACACCAGTGGATATCTATTTGCTCATTTTGTATGCATATAGCGATAACTTTTCAAGGATATCTTCCAATCGCACGGAATTTACTATTTAGATACTTTTCTTAAATCTAGTAATAGACAGACAGGTATTAGAAATAGGTACAGATTAAAAAAGACAACCACTGACTGGCCTACGCGAAATTAGCGCGTTGTGGGAAACTATTTATTTAGTAATCTGTGGCAAAAGTTAGAAAAACAACTTTATCTTACAAAGAGTAGAGTGTTTGGCGCGTTTCGTGGTGTCAGTCAGATTTATTTTCACTAATTCAAAAATTGTTACAGAGTGGATTTTGTGCAGTGGGTGGTGTTATTTTGATGCACAAGCATCCGTGTTGATGTGCAATTATGCAGAATCATCGAAAATAAGTCTCATGATGTGTTTGATGTTGTGGTGAAGATCACTATAAAAGTGGTTTTATCCATTTCATCAAGCACCATCATTAACTCTGTTACCATTCAATTCGCGCCAAGCACTCCCTAGATGCGTTAAAATATGTGGCACCCATAGTTTAACGTAAAATTCATTTCATTCATACTTTTCACCCACTCATTATTTCATAAGATTACACATAAAATATACACTAAAGACTTGGCTGTATGGGCTAGACCCTTTGACTTCCCTAAAATATAGGGAGAATTAAAAAACAAAACAACAAAATACTAATTAAAAAATACGTCTTTGGGTGGGAAAACACGAATCCACGTCTTCCGAAATTGATTACTCTTCATACTTTTTATAAGGTAGTTTATACAATATGCACTTAGACCGCAAATCAAGACACCCATGTTTTCATTTAAAATCCATCGTTTTTATATAAAAAAATCATGATTAACTGCCGCACTCAGAGACGTCACTTAACTTTAATGAGTATTTAATGTCAAAAATTATCATTCAAATCTAGACCATAGTTAAGTACTCATTAACGTTATTTAACGTCTCTGAGTGCGGCAGTAAAACTCCGATCATTCTAAACGGACGATTGAATGTGATGTCATCGTAGCTACCTACCTATGTCACAAATTTTATTTTCATCTTTTTAAATAAGTATCTAATTACTTACAAAGATTTTGGGGTTAGAAAAAGAATTTCGAAAAATTATGATCTTGAGGCGGGAATCGAACCCGCGTCCGCTGCTATCCGGGCAGGTGCCTGACCGCTCGGCCACCCAAGACACTTTCACACTTATAGCAGCGGACGCGGGTTCGATTCCCGCCTCAAGATCATAATTTTTCGAAATTCTTTTTCTAACCTCAAAATCATTGTACTAATTTTTCTAACATTTATATAATGTTAAAATTAAAATCGAATAGTATCTAATTACTTACTTAAAATTAAATATATATATAAAAAAAAACAACACGAGGGAAATAAAGAGATGGCATTTTTATTTTAAGGGGTTAATGGTGTCAATTGTAATTTTACGAAATATATTTGACTCATTTTCTGTTAAAATATTTTATCTTATGAAATAGAGGATTTGAAGAGGAACACATACACAAGTGATTACGTGTCTTATCTACTGGTAGCTAGTTATATACGAAGAATGTTAAGTATTTTAATGCCGCAGCACCTATTACAACTTTAATCACGTATGTAGTTACCTACCTACTACGCAATTTAATACCGTCATCAGAGACGAAGCTTATTTTGATACTGCTCTCTCTCTCTCTGTTATCGTAAGGCATCGGGCAGCTGCGTACTTGTTATAATAATATCACCTGTTAATAAACCTACTCAGATTTACGTTTCCGACAGTTATGGGAATTCTTCAATACTGCCGTCATAGTTCAAAAAGTCGTATCTCAAAAATCTCATTTTCTTATTTCTGTTTTGTGATGTCCGTAATTTTACAATTTTATCGAGAAAATGAATTATGCACAATGGTAATTAATTTTAAGAGTTTGACGCCTACAAAGATCGTAAGAAGCTAAAAGAGACAGAATGAGAAGTTTTTGATTCTTTTTTAAATAGCCCAACGTAATCAACGTAAACGTGATCTTTGAAAGTTGGAACGTTATATTTATGCGTTCAAGACACATATTAAATGTAGTTTTACGATATGAATAGACATCGATAGGATGATCGTTATTAGTTACGTAAATATATGTTTGCATTTGCACAACCTTTCAAGATTTGCATAGCAGATTAACCTACCGTCAAACGAAAAATATCTTTCACTTATTATTTCCACAGAACAGTTTCTGTGATTATTTCCAAGGACCACAATCAAACAAGGAGCCAAACTAGCCAAACAAGGGCCACAATCAAAGAAGGAGGGGAATATTTGAACAGTAAGAGGTCTGTTCTGTGATTATTTCTATTTAAAAAATTGTTACGGACGGGTATTAAGATTAAAAAATGATATTTATTATCTTTATATCAAGATAGTGACGTAGCGGTACTTTCTAATTGGTAATTGGCTAATTGAATCATGTTTATTATCGATTTTAATTTTATTTATATCAAATCAACGTAGCGCAGACAATAAATCCGGAGGTCTTTTTTAGCAAAGTCCTTGGTTTCTAAAACAAAAAAAAAACAAATCCAAATGCATAAAGATACATACTTAACAATGAGAAATGTAAAACAGCTCTGCAGAAGCTGCTGATTGACTTAATTCCTTTAATTTATTTAATTCCATCATCTGCGTCTTTTTATATTCGAATGCTCAGATTGCTGGGTATTGGCCAAGAGGTTCCGGGTTCGAATCCTGGTAGGGGCAAACTTTGTGATGACCACAAATGTTTGTTTCCGAGCCGAGTTTGTGTATATGTTTATGTAGTATATTTTCAACATTTATATACATAATTATATTAAAATATGTCCGTCATGTAGTATCCATAACACAAGTGCTTAGGCTGCTTACTTTGGGCTAGCAGATAAGTGTGAGTGTAAAAATATTTATTATTTATTATTATTATTAACTAGATGAAGGTTAGAATGTGTTCGGAGTATTTAAAAATAACGACAATAATACAACATTGATAACTGTCGATTATGAACAAAACTCGGTAATGAAATTACCATAAATGACAATCAAGAATTTAAACCGCAGGTCAACGTTTTAGACGTTATGTGTGGGCGACTGTATCTCTGCAGACAACACTGGCCTCATATGCTAAAAAGAGCTATCTCACCATACCTATTACCTAAGTAACTTTAAAAAAATCATGGGATGTATTGTTTTGATTAATTGAAAAATGTGGTTACGCCTATTCATTCTAAGTAATTTAGAATTGTTTTTTTTAGCGACTTTCTATGACTTGTTTGATTGTGGCTTAGCCCGTCAGACAGACAGATAGATAGACAAAACAAACATCTTAAATTTTGTTTTTAACTTATTTTTTTGGTTTGTGGCATTAATTTAACATAATTCATTCAGCAAGTTTTGCTTGATTTAATATGCATTGTCACTTCGTCTCTGGTTCAGCCGCTGAGAATCACAAATTCGATGTTTATGAGATACCGCTTTTTGGCATACAGAGTCAGAGTCAGAATACGTCTCTTGCATACCTTTACGAGACTTCCAGTACAGCTTCCTCACGTAATACGCCGCGGCTACCAAGAGGAGCGCCCCGAGGAAGGCGCCTATCGCGGCTCCGGCCACGCTCCCAGCACCATAACAATCCACCACATCTTGCCCAAGAGCACTGTGCACCGAAACCGTCACAAGAAACAAACAAACAATAAGAGCCCCCATTTTTTAACTACAAAATCAACACTGTAACATCACTACTATGGCACATCAGACGTTTTGGAGCGAAAACTTGTCACATTCCTTTTTGAAATTTCGAATTTCGTCGTGGTATTTTCCTTTCGCTGGTGGCGGCAGACGTGCGCCACTCACGGCGGCGGTATTCACTGTGTGAGTGAGTTCATGAGTTGTTTCGTGAGACGGGGAGACCGGCGGTGGAGTCGTTCGTATCGTTTCTCGAGCGGGACAATCGCGCGTGAGTCGTGAATAAGCCTCGCTGTGATTGTGGGACAGCGAGAGAACGTGTGTGGAAAACGTGTTTGGACTCCGGCGTGCGTGCGTCGTGCCGGCGAGACTGGCACGCGGGAGTGGTTTATTTTATTATACATAATAATATTACATACATACATAAATCACGCCTATATACCCGAAGGGGTAGGCAGAGGTGAACTAGCACCCACGTTTCGCCAATTAAGTTAGGTCCCATGTAATAGGTGGCGAGCCTATTGCCTTTTATCGGGCACAAATGTCGCAGTACTATTGCTAGCAGCGTTCCTCTTATACCACAGGAACGCTGCTGCCCATTCCTCATCACTGATTTATCCTTAGTCGCCTTGTACGACACCCACGGGAGAGAGTTGTCAAACCATAATCTGTGATAAATATACCATAAAAGTATACTTTTTGCTATGTGCAAAAATAATACTTTTGAGATATTCATAAACATGTTTGATAATGTTCTAGCCTCTGCACAAGCACATAGGATATTTTATAAGAGGTCTAGTCCGACAAATATTGCTCATAAGCACATAGCAGTTATTTCAAACGATAGATATAGGGCAGTGAACTATATACCCGCTTAGTGCAAAACGATATTTTGTTTGTTATTGCAACATTAAGTAGGTACCTACTACTTATGTTAGAAAATTTTATAGCAAGAAAAACAGGCCAAGAAATCTGCAAACAATACTATTTACATGAAAGTGAGAATCAAATAACTTACCGCTTATTAGAAGAATATAATGATTTATAGTATTTTATGGAGAAGAAATCGTTAAGAAATAAGAATTAAATCTACGCGACTAAATTATACGATCAATTAAATCGGATTAATGCTTTATTTTCATTTTATAATATTCAAATGACTTCCAATTTATTGAAGTCATGACAAAATTTCAACTCGTATTTATGACCCTACTAGACCTGCCAGCTTAACTGATAAAACACCTGCATCTTTGTCAGTGCGCGTACGCAGGTACAGAATGCACACACAGACAGTCGTATAAACACACGCATCCTAGTAGAGCTTCCCTACGTCCGGAATTTACAGGATTAGTTTAACTGCAATATTATTATTTTTTCGCTGCATAGGTAACTAATTTAGAAAAATCTCGTATCACACAATGTTTGTTATCAAACTCCTTCGAAATGTCTTGACCGATTTTTGTAATTTCTTGTGCCGTGTCGTGACGACAGAGTAGAATAAAATTGTCACCACTCCAAATCTCTCCCGTGGGTGTCGTTCAAGGCGACTAAGGATAAATCAGTGATGAGGAATGGGCAGCAGCGTTCCCCTTTATACCAAATAGCAATGTTGGTACTGCGACTTTTGTGCCCGATAAATGGCTATATTAATTTTTTTTTGCTCAAGTGAGTAACGGAACATATTATTATTACAAAGATTTTGGGGTTAGAAAAAGAATTTCGAAAAATTATGATCTTGAGGCGGGAGTCGAACCCGCGTCCGCTGCTATCCGGGCAGGTGCCTGACCGCTCGGCCACCCAAGACACTAATTAACTTGCCGAAATTCTTCTAACCTTTACACTTCACGTTGTAAGCCAACGGGTACCCTCGCAATGTAGAAATAAATTTCAAACATTCCAAAGCAGATATTTTTACAAATATCGTGCGTTCGGTTAAGCTTGGGTTTGCTTTATAAACTATTCGATTTTAATTTTAACATTATATAAATGTTAGAAAAATTAGTACAAAGATTTTGGGGTTAGAAAAAGAATTTCGAAAAATTATGATCTTGAGGCGGGAGTCGAACCCGCGTCCGCTGCTATCCGGGCAGGTGCCTGACCGCTCGGCCACCCAAGACACTAATTAACTTGCCGAAATTCTTCTAACCTTTACACTTCACGTTGTAAGCCAACGGGTACCCTCGCAATGTAGAAATAAATTTCAAACATTCCAAAGCAGATATTTTTACAAATATCGTGCGTTCGGTTAAGCTTGGGTTTGCTTTATAAACTATTCGATTTTAATTTTAACATTATATAAATGTTAGAAAAATTAGTACAAAGATTTTGGGGTTAGAAAAAGAATTTCGAAAAATTATGATCTTGAGGCGGGAGTCGAACCCGCGTCCGCTGCTATCCGGGCAGGTGCCTGACCGCTCGGCCACCCAAGACACTAATTAACTTGCCGAAATTCTTCTAACCTTTACACTTCACGTTGTAAGCCAACGGGTACCCTCGCAATGTAGAAATAATTTCGCAATGTTTATAAAGCAAACCCAAGCTTAACCGAACGCACGATATTTGTAAAAATATCTGCTTTGGAATGTTTGAAATTTATTTCTACATTGCGAGGGTACCCGTTGGCTTACAACGTGAAGTGTAAAGGTTAGAAGAATTTCGGCAAGTTAATAAGTGTCTTGGGTGGCCGAGCGGTCAGGCACCTGCCCGGATAGCAGCGGACGCGGGTTCGACTCCCGCCTCAAGATCATAATTTTTCGAAATTCTTTTTCTAACCCCAAAATCTTTGTACAAATTTTTCTAACATTAATATAATGTTAAAATTAAAATCGAATATATTATTATTATTTCCAGTTCCTCCTTGCTTCGGAAGGCACACAAAGGTAATCCCACCATTCTCCCTATATTCTTCCATCCGTAGGGAAGGCCTCGTCCCTGCAGTGGGGACGTTAAAGGGCTGCTGCTGATGATGATGATGATGATGAAGAATAGGCGGACAGCAACTTGCTTGGTACATCACCTGTAAATTTTGGCTTTTGATGTACCCTGTAGATGTCAGACTCCAGTTTTTCCCTTTCGCTTTGCTCCTCCGTATGACATTATCTTAAGAAAAATTTCGTAAAAAAATTAGCAAGTCATTCTTGAATGAAGGTGATGGATGCGGATGAGGAGATGACGAGTGACAGAATAGAGCGGAGAAAGACATACTGCGCCGACCCCAAATAGGATGGGAAAGGGCAGGGTGATTATGATGTTATATTTGTTATAGCAATCAATACCCACCTTTCTTCTTCTCCCTGCCCTGTTCGCAGTATATCTGGAGTCGGCGCAATGTTTCCTTTTCTATTCATATCGGTCAAACGTCATCAAGCCATCCACTCCATTTAGATTTATATCATCCATCACACCGTATAGAAAAGAGACGGAACGCACTATGTCGAGAGACCGATGAACGGCGAGAGTGATTGGAATGACAACATTCCAATCCATACCGCTCAAGCTTTTGGCTTAGGTTTTACAGCCGGCCGCCTGCCTGACACCAACCCTCTTTAGGTATGCTGTTGTTGGTGGTTTGCCCTCCACCATTCGGGTGCCCCAAAGTGCTTATTGGTCTACACTGGGCAAGCTCCCTTAATCGACTTTTACGACACCCATGGGATGAGTAGGGGCTGGCCCATTCTACGTTATTTGTTCGCTCCCAGGCCAGCATAGAAGACCATATACCAATACATACCAATCTGCTATTAATCTTTCATCTATAGGGAAGGCCTGTGTCCCAGCAGTGGGGACAATAGAGGTGATAATGTAACAGTCGTCAAAACATCAGACTATACATACAACCCTTCTATTTACATGTGATAGCAGCTATGTGGCCGTATAATTTTTATACAAACATAACACACACAGTCCAACTATTATTTTCATGTATGTTGATATGTTTATTATTGGGCATTATGTGAATAGATTTTTCAGAAAAATCAAGGATTAAAAAACGCATATGTGTGTATTACAATATATAATTATAATAGTTAGTCAACATTCTCTGCATTCCTAACGTACACAAAAAAGTAAATAAAAGACACAATAATACATATTATCTTTATAAGGCAATGCATTAACTATTTTTTTAATTAGTTTATTAACTTTATCACAAACCACTAAGGTTTAAATTACGATGCAACTATTTATCAACTGCCTAGCAATGGGCATTTCCCATCTTTCCCCGAAAGGCTTCTTCTGAATGGAGTAAAATAGGAATATCTTGTAATCTAGCAATGAAAATAAAATAAAAAATTCTTCACTGGATATGTGAAAGAACATCACCAACTGAATAACTTCAGTCAATTATTGCATAATGTAATTAACTACTTAAGTTTACAATTTATTGCAATTGGGTAAAAAGCTTGACACACACACACAAACTCACATACAATTGTACAATCAACGCCACGTCAAGCAGAAACAATCCGCAAAGACAATATACATCAATTTATTTCATAGAAAAATTCTTATTAATTTCAAGTGAGACTGACTCAAGAAAAGCTACAATTATTCTAATGCCTAGGTTCAACCATCCATACCAATACTATTGCGTACAGGCTAACTGCCGCACTCAAAGATGTCAATTAACTTTAAAGAGTAATACTTACTGCCGCACTCAGAGACGTCAAATAACGGTAATGAGTAATTAATGTCAAAAAATTACACTTCAAAACTAGTCCCTATTCTTGCCGGGTCTATATTTATTTGAATTTTTTTGACATTAAATACTCATTTAAGTTTTTTGACGTCTCTGAGTGCGGCAGTTAATGTCAAAAAAAAAATCATTTAAATCTAGACCACAGACTATAATTTTTCTAACTTTTCTAACCACTATATCCTTTGTTATTTGACGTCTCTGAGTGCGGCAGTAAGTCCCTTATGTTATTGAAAAAAAAAAAAAACGCATTGTCCACATTGCATCATCATAAATTATTCTTAAACAAAGAAGCAGAGCGCCGATCCCTTAGACATTTAATGAAGAAAAAAAAACAAAAATGTCTATGATTGCATTGGTTATTTAAATCATCATAAATAATTCTTAAAGAAGCCGAGGGCTTATCCGCTTGACATATTGAAAAAAAAAAAACAAAAATGTCTATGACTGATTGCATCTTGTTAGA
Source organism: Cataclysta lemnata (assembly GCA_963931975.1). Classification (NCBI taxonomy): domain Eukaryota; kingdom Metazoa; phylum Arthropoda; class Insecta; order Lepidoptera; family Crambidae; genus Cataclysta; species Cataclysta lemnata. The sequence continues at coordinate 3,908,908 of OZ008364.1, forward strand.
TTCAAGGTTAGGTTAGATTCAACGACGCCCCCTGTAGCCCCCTCGGCCTCTCGTGTCTCTGTCGTCATGCTCGTTCTGGTATCCCCTGGACTGATATCCCCCCTGGTTGTAGCCACCCTGGTTGGGGGTGTAGGTCTTGTAGCCACCTCCGCCTGGAAGGTTGAGCAGTACTATTGGAAAATGTGTTTAATACCACTAGCAATACACCACCACATAATATTGCATTACGTGTCAGTCTACTTTACCCAAAACACATTATATTTGTGTAAAAACTAAAGATTTTGATAAAAAAAACATGCAATCGTACAAGGCGACTAAGGATAAATCTGAATATGATTAGGAATGGGCAGCAGCGTTCCTCTTATACCACCTAGGCTAGCAATGTACTGTGACCTTTGTTCCCGATAAATGGCAAAAGGCTCGCCACCTATTACATGGGACATATTTAAAACTCAAAATTTAAAACTATGGCATGTCAAAATAATTGCTATGATATGTGTATAAGGATTTTGAACAAAATACTTGAAAAAATTAAAAAGTTACCCCTAAAATATTTCAAAATAAAATAAAATAAATGGCTTCTTGACAATAGATTTTATGACTTAAATTATTATTTTTAATTACAAATTTTAATGTATAACATGGTAAATATTTAAATTAAATTGACCTATGTAATGACATAATAATTTCAATAATAGGAACTTAAATGATAAAATTAATTAATGATAGTAATGAATGTTTAAAATATATAATTAATTTTAACATAGATCATGTTAATGCATTGCATGCTTTGATAGCAGATCACAGTAGGATCAATTTATTAATGTAACATCAATGTAACCTGTGTATCGCAATAAAGAAATTTAAATTTAAATATTTTGGAGAAACGTGTGATAGTTCACCTCTGCCTACCCCTTCGGGGATATAGGCGTCATTTATGTGTATGTGTGTGCAATAGTACCGCCAAAATGGCAATGGCGTCTGTGTGACGTCACGATTTCGTAATTCCACGTGACAGTTTCTATTGATTGGCAAATAAAATTTCAAAACGAAATCGTGACGAATAAAATAAATATCAATCACAAGTATGTAAGGGGAAGTTTGAAAGTAGCGCCAGTGACTGAGAGGCTGCGGAGTGATAGACTTGGATGGTTTGGTCATGTCATGCGAAGAGATGAAAGCTATGTTGGCAGAAGAATGTCAAGTATGAACGTAGAAGGACGTAGAAGGAGAGGAAGGCCAAAGAATGGATGGACTGTGTTAAGGAGGATATGATAGCGAGAGGGGTGGATGAGAAATTAGTGAAGGATAGAGAGGAATGGAAGAAGAAAACATGTTGTGCCGAACTCGCCTAGAGCGGGATAAGGGCAGGAAGAAGAAGAAGATCAATCACAAGTATAATTTGAGAGCAAGTGATTTTTAACGAATCTCCTCATCCTAAATTATTTCAGTGAATCTTTGTCAGTGTCATCATCCCTATTATTAAACAGATGTTTATAATTTGCAATAAAGCAACTTTTAGAGATTATACTCGCTTATATTGAGGTGTTTGGCATTGCTATTAGGTATTTACAAACCTTGATAATTATTTTGGCCACCATAGCTGCCGCTGTTCTGGTTGTATCCACTTTGATTCTGATTGTATCCGCCCTGGTTCTGGCTGTATCCACTCTGATTCTGGCTGTATCCGCCTCGGTTTTGGTTGTACCCACCCTGGTTTTGGTTGTAGCCGCCCTGAGTGTCATTACCGCCTTGACTTTGGCTATAGCCTCCGGGGGGCACTTCGTACGTTTGATAATTGCGTTGGCCGGCCGACGATTGGGGCCTGAGACGATAATTACATCAATAAAGATTTTTTTTTATCTGGTCATCATGCAACAGTCCTTAAGAATATCTATAAAGAAATAAATTAAAAAGAAATTAGGTTGAAAAGTCTCAAAAAGTCAGTCTTCTCGATGACCGATATGAATGGAAGAGGAAACATACTGCGCCGACCCCAGCCCCCGTAGCACGGGACGTGGACACATCACCTTCAGGGGAAAGAAAATATTTTCATCTCGCTCTAACTCCCACTAAATCCCGAGACAAAACACTGTCAAGTGGTGGAGAGACTTGTCCACGTCCCCGTGCTAGGCCCGCAGATAGACTGGGAACAGGGCAGGGAGAAGAAGTATTCTTGATGCGGTAATCGAACCCGCGTATACATCACGGCCAACCAAACGACTTGATTCCCACATCAAGACTTTAAATAGATCTTTTTCTAACCCACTTTGATGTGAAATAATCTAAAATATAAAATAGTTATTACATCTATAATTTAGCATCGGCGTATTTTGCATGCATGCATGTATGTTGGTTGTATATTTATGACATACATACATAATTCACGCCTATATCCCCGAAGGGGTAGGCAGAGGTGAACTAGCACCCACGTTTCGCCAATTATGTTAGGTCCCGTAATAGGTGGCGAGCCTATTGCCATTTATCGGGCACAAAAGTCGCAGTACTATTGCTAGGTGGTATAAGAGGAACGTTGCTGCCCATTCCTCATCACTGATTTATCCTTAGTCGCCTTGTACGACACCCACGGGAGAGATTTGGGGTGGTGACAATTGTATTCTACTCTGCTGTCACTACACGGCTATATTTATTAATAGTCCTTAAATCTCACCTGCTATTATTATCGCCCGTCGCTTGACTGTATCCACCCTGGACTCTGCCGCCACCTCCTCGTCCGCCCCCACGGTCGCCCCCCCGTCCACCGCCCCGGTCGCCTCCCCGTCCACCCCCCCGGTCGCCACCCCGTCCACCCCCCCGATCGCCTCCCCGTCCACCCCCTCGATCACCTCCTCGTCCACCCCCACGATCGCCTCGGCCCCTACCGCCGCCGCCTCCCTAATATACAGGGTGGAAAGTTGAGATGGGGCATTAAGGGCACCTACCAGATCCCTTGCTGCCACGCGAAAATGACCTTTCCCAACTTTTTGAATGATGAACATCGACATTAACAGATTTTTGATAAAATGTACAGTCAGCAAGAAAATCGTTAAAATTGTGTAAAATTTTTATTTAATGCCAATCGATCCCATTCCCATAAACACTTTCAATGCTACGATGACACTTACTGACATTGTCCATTTTATAATCGCAAAAACGGCTTGGCAGTTGAAATTTCACTAATTTATTTCTATCTTTCATTGAAACAGAGTTACATAATCACACTGTAGGACTTCATTACAAAGCTCTGCCGGGCTAGCATGACCACCGATACACGATATGATATAAGCATTTTATGCGTTGGAATGTCGAAAAACCTATGATTTTTGAAAGTTCAACGCGATAAATGGCTATATCATATCGTGTTTGGGTGGTCATGGTAGCCGGTCTGGAATCGCTAAAAAATCTATATTATTATTGAGTAGTATGCATGCTCTGTTTGCATGATTTCGCCGGCGGGTGATATTACCTTGCCAGCAGAACCAGCTCAGCTAGGGCCTCATACGATTCGCTATCCAAGGAGACAACCAAGATGGCTCAGTCATGGGTTCTTTGTTGAAGATCCCCACGCCCCTAGGCTGCACTGTCGACAACTCAGAAGTGCACGATTGTGCAGCGACCGTCGATAATGACGTCCTAGACGTAATGCAGACCTTCCTTCTAGGCTATTCTTGTGCAGATCCGTCCTCGGAACGGATACGTTCATCGTCTGCCTTTCCGAGGCGATATCCGCATCAGTTCTACACATTTGGGAAAGAATAGCGGCCCTAGGCTGTACGCAGAGCTGAAAAGCTTCGGATGGGCTAACACCCTCCGCTTTTAGCTTTTTCAGGCGTTTCCGAGCAGACCCTGGTAGCTTTTTGGGCGGATTTCTTCGCTGCACTGACAAAGGATCCTTTGTATTCTGGCTAGACGGTGTTTGAAACTTGAAAAAATTGTTGATATTTCAATTGTAAACTAAAAGTTAGCGGAGTGGTATTATAGGCATTGCCCACTGCAATCCGATCTGCTTTTTTTTTATCTGCTTTTTTTTATCTTGAAGGGAGGGAAATCCGAGTGCTTAGGCATCTGTAGCCCGGATCGCAGAGCGTAGGTTCGAAACCCGCACCAGCCCGGCTAGCATGACCACCGAAACACGATATGTTAAAGCCATTTATCGCTTTGAACTGTCAAAAATACAATGCTTTTTTACAGTTCAAAGAGATAAACTGCATTGACCTGTCAAAAATCATTTATCACTTTGAAAAATACAATGCTTTTTGACAGGCTGGACAATTAATTTATCGCAATTTTTCTGACTTTATTTCATATATATTTTGTTGCAATAAAATACATATACATACCCGTTGTGGCGCCGATCTAGTTTGCCAGGACGGCATCTCCGGTGGGGGTGGCTGTTGCTCGTTGGGGCGTCCCCCCCTATCTGGAACCTGATAATACACACACATTGTAATCTTCTGTATTGCACACAAAAATTATTATTAATATCTATACATTTATTTACTTATACTGCAGGTTGCCGGGAAAAAAATCGCTGCTAAGTTTGCCAGGGGCAAGAAGTATAACGCGACTTGATGTGGTAATTAAGTCTGTTTATTTGAAGATACAAATATGCTTATATATTACTGCGGTGCGTGTCTTAAGTTAACTTATAAAAATGATGAATGTAACTACGTGCATTAATGTAGGACATGCTGTGATGTCGCTACACTAAGCAATAAGGCCGCCTTGTACTGTCCTATGTTATTGTATTTTTTTCTGTTATTTGTTTTTTACGCCGTGTGGTGACGGCAGAGCAGAATACAATTGTCTCCACCCCAAATCCTTCCCGTGGATGTCGTACAAGGCGACTAAGGATAAATCAGTGATGAGGAATGGGCAGCAGCTTTCGTCTCATACCACCTAACAATATACCTGCTGCAATTTATGTGTTCGATATATGGCAATAGTCCCTCCACCTACTACATGGGACCAACATAGTTGGCGAAACGTGGGTGCTAAATTCACCTCTGCCTACCCATTAGGGGATATAGGCGTGATTTATACATGTGTATGTATGAATGTATTAATTTTATTCATTCATTTTATCATCCATTCAAAATATTTAAGAAAAGTAAATGAGAATGTAATTAAGAAAGTTCCTAAAGGACTTGTTACCAGGAACGTTAAACCAATTTAAAAAAAAAGTTACCTGTCCAATCATGACTTTGTTCACTTCCGACTGGGTGTTCTTCCTCACATTCGCGCTGGACGTCTTCTCCACCTGCAGCAGCGAGGACCTGGCCGCCAAGAAGTCCGACAGGCGGACGTCGGGCTTCGCCTTCAGCTGCTCCCTCTTCGGCCGGTAGGTTGATTGGATCTCGTCTTTCTTGCCCTTCAGGCGGTCCGACCACTGTAAACGACAATTGACAACATTATAAAAAAAAAAACAACTTACGATAATTACGAAACTATTTGGATCTTCAAGAGATATTTCAAAAATAAAACTAAATGATTGAACTGGAACTGTAGGATTACTAGCAGTAAATCCCTTAGCCATCCATCATTTTTTTAGACACTGCAAAGATTTGACAGTTGTGATGTCAATTTTTATTAATTTGTAGAGGGCATACAACTTCAACCAGCAAAAATCCTACCGAGGCATGTCAAGTCTTTTTTACATCCATATGATAAAAAATACCTTGCAAAAAATGTATTGTTGTCAATTTATTACTACATCCATCACATACTGTATTCCACACCAAATAAATACGTAGAATGTGCCAGGGGTAGACCAATAAGCACCTTGGGGCACCCGAACAGTGGAGAGCAAACCATCAACAAAAACATACTCAAAACGGCTGGCCGGCTGTAAAACCTAAGCCAAAACCTTGAGCAGTATGGATTGGAATGACCTGTCGTACGCTATGGCCTCCATCATTTATTTATTATTTTTCAAAAGCTCACCTCAAAACTTTGAATGGTACACTCCAATCTAGTTATCAGTGTCTCCCTGCGAATCCTATACTCTTCGTACATGTCGCTGTATGTCGTCTCTAGTTGTTTCCACTCGTTCTCTTTCAACGATTTATTGTATAGCGGCTTGCCTACAAACTTATCACCTGAGGACAAAAAGTTTATTCTTTTAGAAGCAAAAATGGACTTCATTGTTTTTTTTTTTCAGAAGTGGACGAGCTATTTTTACATTAATCAAATCATGTAATAAGAAAGACAAGTCCGCCTAACTAAGCCTTGTGGTGGATACAATGGTAGCAAAGTGTCGAACAAGGTTACTAATACATACATCACATCTGTTTCCCACAAGATTAGCTAGTGACAACTTCTATACACTTGCTATGATCCTTACATACTTCTTTTGCTGCACTAATAATGACAACATATTATGGATTTTTCTGTTATATTATGAGTCTGATAGATGGCAATAGGCTCGCACCTTAGCTTCATTTTATACTTTTAAACAAAACATTTTTAAACGCACTCACGCATGTATGCACTCACATACAAACAATCAAAGTTACCTTCTTTCTGTATGGTCTCTTTCAATTTCGTTTCTAATTTAGAGAACAGCATCTCAGGAGTAATGTTTGCAGGCGGCTTGTTGAACTTAAGTGTGATCAGAATATCTTTGAGATCTTTGGCAGTTGGAGATTCGTGCTGTAATAAAAAAAAGGTATAAATCAGAAATTTACAAAAAAGAAATTAAGACTGGAATCAAACCAAAATCTCAAAGGTGCGTATTCATTGTTCAGCATTTTGCAGTATTCATTTTACTACACTCAGACAAGACCTGTCATGTTTATTTCTTAGATAAGGAAGTAAGTAACAATTTAATAATTACCATAATAATATTCATGCCCTTTGTTTGATTATCTTTGGGGCGGTCTACTTGTACTATCCTTGCCGCCATCAGTTCAGATATTAAATAGTCAAGAAGCAGCAATCTGTTCTCCTTGGATTCTAAACGAGATGACATATGACCTGAAAAAGATGTTTATTTATAATGAAGATTCTTATTAAAATAAACCAATAAATAAAGTAAGTCTTATATTATATTTATTTTATTAGGTTTAATAAAGATCTAAGTTGGTACCCAAAGAGGGTTGGTGTCAGGCAGGCGGCCGGCTGTAAAACCTAAGCCAAAACCTTGAGCAGTATGGATTTGAATGTTGTCATTCTAATCACTCTCTCCGTTCATGGGTCTCTCGACATGGTCCGTTCAGTCTCTTTTCTATACATTCATTCATCACTAGCACCTTTACGGTGGGATGGATGATATGAATCAAAAGGGAGTGGATGGCTTGATGACGTCTGACATATGAATGGAAGAGGAAACATACTGCGCCAACCCCAGATAGACTGGGAGCAGGGCAGGAAGAAGAAGAAGAAGAATAAAGATCTAAGTTGGGTTATTGGATTGGTGACCATAAAATCCTAAAGATCCTTTATGCTGTTAAGGATCAAATGTATTTTATTCTTCAATCCATAAGGAAGGTTTTTAGGTTTATTTATGTTTTAATAGTGATGATGATAATCAACATTGCATTATTAAATAGACTAGATAATAAATGTTGTTGGCAATCTATTTTGCCTACCAGTAATTAGCTTCCGATAAGGACACCCGAGTTCTTTCAAGAACGAACTCAATTCCAACAGAAAGGAACTTGATTCATCTGCATCGTTCATTATGTTAACAGTCTCTTCTAGTTGCAATCGTTTCTTGAGTTCATCAGCTAATATGTGGACGAGTTTTGTATATTCCAGGGACTTAGGGCCGCTCTCCAAGGCCTTGGCAAATGCAATTTCATCTGACAATGGGCCTTTATAGCTGTAATATAATATGTATCAATGTTATTATTCTTATATTAATACATAGATACATCACACCTATTTATTCCCAGAGGGGTAGGTAGAGGTGAATCCACATTTCGCCAATTTAATCGGTGGCGAACTTATTCCCATCAAGAATAAATATTCCTTAGATACACACCTATCATCTAGCCCAAAGTAAGTCCTTAAGACTTGTGTGATGTTACAATATGTTGTAAGTGTAGCAAGTGTTTTGCTTATTTATAATTTATGGGATAAAACCCAGTTTAAGCCCGAATAATACCAATATTCTACTAATATCATTGTTATAACATTAGCTTGCTTAGTATCAATAAATAAACATATTGAAGGCTTATTAATTAGTGTTACATATAACTGAAACTATTTTATTTAGCAGATAATAACAGCCCCAATATATATTGAAGGATATTTCATTTAATACAAATTAAGCCAGCTTATTTATGTAAATAAACTATAAAATCGTCACATAATTTTTGCGATAATTCAGTCAATCGGTTTAATCTAACCTAAAATATTGTCCATTCTTTTCACAATAATGACAGACAAAATACAACTAAATTAAAATAAACAAATACAGATTGAGTATCGCGGTTTACATGCCTTAGTAAAAACGTATTCAAATTGCTAAAATTATACGCTTATTTGTGATACTTACCCCAAATCATTGAGCGAATCTAGTATATCGTTATCCATGTTAGACACAAAGTAACTAAGAAAAAATTAAAAGGAGTTCAACGTTAGATACTTGTTTCCATTAATTACTACTTAAACAAATAGCAACAAGCTAGGAAAATTCATTTATAGTGATTATTTGAGTATAGCCGATTTAGTGTCGTGTCGAGTTGTTGAGTGGTCGAGCGAGCGAGTGTGCGTGTTGCTTTACTCTATGGTCATAGACAGACACCTGTCGCAGTGACATTGACATGGGGCAAAGAAGTCCCAAAGCAAAAGTTCCTCTAATACTCGTACATACATACATACATAAATCACGCCTATATCAAAGAGAATACAATACTACTACTTAGGACCTATATCCCTGAAGGAACATTTAAATCTTTGTACTATCTCCTGCTACGCCTGAAAAATAAATAAAAATTAAAAAGTATCAAGACCATTTATTCCAATTTCCCTAGTATTCCCCTCTACAATTTTAATTTTCCAATTTGCCATGAGATTCTGGTAGGCCTATAGCACAAAACGGCACGGCAATTTGTTTTAATGGTTAAGATCAGTAGGCACAAAATTGTTAATTTTAAATTTCTGTCTTCTGTGTCAGCCCTTTCTGACTCCCTCTATTCTCCCATCCATTAAGAAGGCCTGTGCTGTGCATTATTTATCGCATCAGCTACTTATAAAATTATTTAGTAGTAAAATAATTTTATATTTTAATATTTTTTTTACACTCACACCTATCATCTAGCCCAAAGTAAGTAGCCTAAGCACTTGTGTTATGGATACTAGATGACGGACATATTTTTAATATAAATATGTATATAAATGTTGAAAATATACTACATAAACATATACACAACCATGACTCGGAAGCAAACATTTGTAGTCATCACAAAGTTTGCCCCTACCAGGATTCGAACCCGGGACCTCTTGACCAATACCCAGCAATCTGAGCATTCGACCAAGGCGGCCGTCATATTACCACTAATAATGCACAGCACAGGCCTTCTTAATGGATGGGAGAATAGAGGGGTACAGAAAGGGCTATAACCTACCATGCTGGTCCAGTGCTGGTTGGTGGGTATTGACGACTGCAGATGCAGACCCCCATCTCTCTCTGCCGTGGGTGTCGTACAAGGCGACTAAAGGTTAAGGAAGCAATGAGTAATGGGCAGCAGCGTTCTTCAAGCAATGCACTGCGATTTCCGTGCCCGATAAATAGCAATAGGCTCGCCACCTATTACATGGGACCTAACCTAATTGGCGAAACGTGGGTGTTGTTCACCTCTGCCTACTCCTTGTGGGATATAGGCGTGATTTAGGTAGGTAGCACAGATATATCAATTTAAGTGATATATCTGTGGTAGGTAGTATGTATGTATGTATATGCATTGTTTTGCCCTTATTTATACATACATACATAAATCACGCCTATATCCCCGAAGCACCCACGTTTCGCCAAATATGTCAAGCCCCATGTAATAGGTGGCGAGCCTATTCCCATTAATCGGGCACAAAAGTCGCAGTACATTGATAGCCTAGGTGGTAGAAGAGGAACGCTGCTGCCTATTCCTAATCATATTCAGATTTATCCTTAGTCGCCTTGTACGACACCCACGGAAAAGATATGGGGATATGGGGTGGTGACAATTGTATTCTACTCTGCCGTCACCACGCGGCTAATATATTATTATAAAGTTGAAGAGTTTTGTTTGTGTGTTTGGAGATTAGCGCATTCAACCAACCGGCTGAACGCGCTAATATCAGGAACTACTGAATCAAAATGAAAAATTCTTTTTGTCTTGGATAGTCCATTTATTGAGGAAGGCTATTTAGCAACCCCGACGTTAACGCGAGCGAAGCCGCGGGCGACCACTACATACATACATACACAACTCACGCCTATATCCTCGAAGGGGCAGGCAGAGGTGCACCAGCACCTACGCTTCGCCAATTATGCTGAGTCCCATGTAATAGGTGGCGAGCCTATTGCCGTTTATCGGGCACAAAAGTCGCAGTACTTTGCTAGGTGGTAGGTATAAGAGGAACGCTGCTGCCCATTCCTCATCACTAGTCACCTAAGTATATCAAATAGCAATAGATATCAATATTTAGTAAAAATAAAAATAATAGAAAACATTAATTACGTGGGTGCTGGTTCACCTCTGCCTACTTCTTCGGGGATATAGGCGTGATTTATGTATGTATTAATTACAAAGAAATATAGGTGCGAAAAAGTTCAATAAATATAATCTATGATTGTAGGTGACACGGCGCGGGTTCGATTCTCGCATGAACACTATAATTTTTCCAACGTCTTTTGAACGCTAAGAGTTTTCGTCTCTTTCATTTTATTTACATACACACATAAATCACGCCCATATTCACGTGATACATTTGGTGCGAAATGACGTCATGCTGTCATTTCGCACCAAATGTACCTAAACTATTAGCGATAGCTTTGAACGGATGATCACTGAATGATTTTGTATGAATTTGGCACAAAATCCGTACCGCTTAAAAATTCAGGATGGCAGCTATAGCCGTAAGCAGTGCATTGCTATATATCAGCAATCGCGTTAGGCGGTAGCCCCCCCTTTTTTTTATTTTTTTACCGTATCGGCCGCTAGCTAGACGACCGACGTGTGTGGGACTCGCCCGACTCAAGATCGAGTCGGGAATACGCCACTGAACCACTCCGGTGTACCTCCAGCCCTTCTGGCGGGGAGAGTCTGGGGTCTGCCGCGAGGCAATCCACCAGTCTCTAAGGCGGTAGGCCCCCTGAATTAACATCCACGTTTTGACAATAATGTCTGGTCCCCTGTGGAGGCGAGCCTACTGCCATAAAATATTTGCAGTACAGCCAACGGCTCTTCAGATTACCCAAAACTGACATATTTCTTCAATCGATTGTCAACCTTATCTTGTTGGCAGTAGAGCCAAAAGTCGATTGAGAAAATTTAACATTTTGTGGTGGTCTGGCGTGCTGTTGTCTGTACGTTACCAGTAGGCCTATTCCCTAACTTTTTTTGACAGTTGAAAGTGATTATCACCGAACTATTTACTAATACATTGCTGTTATCATAGGACAAGTGTCACAATAGCATTATAGTAAAGTAGTAATGGATACGTAAATAGTTCGGTGATCATCACTTTCAACTGTCAAAAAAAGTTAGCGAATAGGCCTACAGGTGGTAAAAGAGGAACGCTGCTGCTCATTCCTCATCACTGCTTTAAGAGCCATTACATTTTGACTGTCATTTTTGCGTAAAATGGCCAATTTTGGCGTTCTTGATCTCAGAAACAAAAATACATTAGCAATTTTGACTTAGTGAATAGTGTAGAATAGATATTGGCATATTTCGTAGTGGCCTCGGTTTTTGTTTTCACTTTTTAATTTAATTAAAAATTGTAGAGATAGAATTTTATAAAATGCGTGAAGGCCCTTTTTTGATTTACGCAAATGAAATAAAAAAAAAAAAAATTATTTGTAATATAGTCGAATAGTTCGTAGCGGCCTCCGAATTTTGAAACATCGTTGATTTAATATAGAAAAAAAAATCTTATTCTAAACAAAAAAAACTTCGAAAATAGTTTTAAGTTAACTGTGAATATCCCCTTTCTACAATAATATTTTTGAGCACAATTTATACCAGAATTGTTACTTTATGGGGAATAAAGATTTTATGATTTTAAAGTAAGAATTTTTTATCCTATCTCAATAAACACATAACTGCACAATTACTACTAAACGCGATGCACCGGCCGTCTGAGTATGTGAGGAGTGAGATTTGTAATAGGGCTCTTAATCCTTACCCCCGAATACAGAAACGCTATTCAAAGTTTGAGTCCCGCTTAACATTTAAGTATTGTCAAAATTGACGTTTTTCCATATAAATTCTGACAGGCAGTGGCCACTTAACTTTTTAAGCAGTCCCCTAAATTTGAGTAGCGTTTCTGTATTCGGGGGTTAGCCCTTAGTCGCCTTGTAGCTACGACACCCGCGGGAGAGGTTTGGGGTGGTGACAACTGTATTCTGCTCTGCCGTCACCACATGGCTAATCTCTTTCAGTGTTAAATAAATAAATAAAACAATACAATTGCTGCAGTTAGTCAGTGTATTTGCCAGTATAAGAGTTTAAATATATTAATAATCTATGTAGGTATAGTATAAGCCGCAATCCGTTGTATGATTCACTAATAATATTATGTGTAGATGTCTCCGGCGGTAAATCTTTTTTTTAGTCTTCTCTATCTTCGTTGGTGTCTTGCCTCTAAGAAAAAAAACATAACGTCCAAAGCAGTTAAATTTATAATAAAAAAAAGTAAAAAAAAAACAACAATTGTTATCAATTGTTATGTTTTTTCAAGCCAATATCCCCGAAGGGGTAGGCAGACGTGAATTAACTAACACCCACGTCTCGCCAATGATGTCAGGTCCCATCAATATGTTTTAATATCACATCATAATAACTTTTATGATGATATGATATGATAAGATACGATATGAATCAAAAGGGAGTGGATGGCTTGATGAAGTCTGACCGATATGAATAGAAGAGGAAACATACCCCAGATAGGCAGTGAGAAGAAAAATAACTTTTAATATCATAATTATGAATATCACTAATAGAACACTAACTTACCATAAGTCCCTGTTAATAAGAAAATACACATTAATTTGTTATAATAGAAAATAAATTAAACTCTTGCTTAAAAAAATTGCCGTGTGGGTCGGTGTCGTACAAGATGACTAAGAATAAATCAGTGATGAGGAAAGGGCAGCAGCGTTCCTCTTATACCACCTAGCAATGTACTGCCACTTTTGTGCCCGATAAATGGCAATAGGCTCGCCGCCTATTACATGGGACCTAACATAATTAGCGAAACGTGGCTGCTAGTTCACCTCAGCCTAACCCTTCGGGGATATAGGCGTGATTTATGTATGTAAATTAAAATTCTTTTACAGACTGACAATACCATTGAACTACTATAACTCAATGGACAATACTTACTCTGTATGACTGGGCATTTTTCAGGCCAGCCGGGTTATATCTCGAATTCTGAATGATACATTTTTAATTTATTAATTTGTTTTATTAAAAATTATCACAAGGAAATTTGTGGTTAGAAAAAGTTCGAAAACTTATAATCTTGATGCAGGAGCCGAACCCGCTTCCTCCGTACTCCAGCCAGTTACCTTAACCACTCAGCCAACCGAGACGTTAGTTGGCCGGGTGGTTTAGGCATCTGCCCTGCATCTGTCTTTGTTGTTAGTAAAAGTCAAACAGGTAAACTTACATAACCGTAATTGGCAGCGTTGCTATCGTATCTATTTAGTCCCTATAGGAAAAATAGTAAGAAAAAAGATCAAACACCCAGTTACGATAGTATACCAAATTACAGTGTATCAAATGCACGGGAAAACAATCTATCATGTTAGTTTTATACTTCCACATCCCCATCAGCTGTGATAAAATCATCCACTCCCTTGTGATTAATAACACCTTGCACTGAATCCCATCCATCCTCATACCATGAGGTCTTCCTCTTCCCTCGTACCTCCACCCACTAACACCCATTCTCATTATTCAACACATGATTGTCATCACTTCATATTATTACTTGCTTTCTCTTTTATACTCATTCCTTATTTGACCATCCCTGATTTCAATAAGACATTAATGATAAATTTAAACAATTTCTCTTGACTCGACTGCGCCAAAATAGGTGGCCAATTCAGCATAATGTCAGTTATATTAAAAAGTAAAATACCTGACGCTGGTTTTCAATAAGCACCTTGTATTTTTTTTTGACAGCCGAGCAACTGCATAGAGCCATACTCACTAACAAAAACAGATATTATTTATGTCTACATAAGTTTATGATAATGAATATGAATAATGATAATGATTAATTGAAATCTAAAATTGCCATTAAGAGACGATTAACGAGATCTTACGTTTGCGTTTGCATTTGCATATCTGTTGTTATTGTATCTGTCTTGTTGGTAACGGGCCAGATTGTTGTTGTTGTTGTTAGCCTGTAACAAGGGATCAAAAATTAGAAAGGACGATTTACGACATCAATTTCACCTAAATAATAAATCATAGCAAACACCCAAAGAAAATTTTTCTAGATCTATTTCAAAAGCATTTACATTATTGAATTGATTAACGTCTTAACAGTTTACTTTACTCTGAAGACAATTGTATCCAATACTTACACTATATCTTTCGTTAGTGTCATAACCGTAATTGTTGTATCTGTTGTTGGAGTTAGCCTGTTGGTGCAAAAATAAATATGTACATTAATATTAAAACTCAACTGTCTTCCACGCTAGCATGGCAGCGAAAAAATAACGTAGAACGTGCTAGTCCCGTCTCATCCCATGGGTGTCGTAAAAGTCGGCTAAGAGAGATTGCCCGGTGTAGACCAATGAGCACATTGGGGCACCCGAATGGTGGAGGGCGAACCACCATCAACAGCATACCCTAAGAGGGTTGGTGTCAGGCAGGCTGTAGATCCTAAGCCGAAACCTTGAGCAGTATGTACTGGAAGGTTGTCATCTCAATCACTCTCTTCGTTCAACGATCTCTCGACATGGTCTTTTCCGTTTCTTTTCTATACATTTATTCATCATTAGCATTTTACGGTGTGCATTTTAAGCCGTTTAGCTTGGTATGGACATGTTATGAGACGTGATGCCATGAATGTGAGTAAGAAAGTTATGGACATGAATGTTGATGGATGTCGAAGTAGAGGAAGACCACTGAAAAGATGGATGGATTGTGTGAGGTGTGATATGAAGGTGATGGATGTGAATGAGGAGCTGACGAGTGACAGAAGAGAATGGAAAATGAGGACATACTGCGCCGACCCCAAATAGGATGGGATAAGGGCAGGGCGATGATGAGCATTTTACGGTGTGATGGATGATAATTGAATCAAAAGGGACTGCCTTGTTCTGAAAAGAACGGGTATGTATGTATTGCGCATCGCAATATAGGCCTTGGTTTTATTAACCTTACCTACTATTGTGGCTTATCTCTGTTCTATTATACATTGAAGATAATTGTATCTAATACTTACATTACCATATCTATCGTTAGTGTCATAACCGTAATTGTTGTATCTGTTGTTGGAGTTAGCCTGTGGATTCAAAATAAATACATTAATATTAAAACCAATTTTAATTTTAATATAAAATATTAAAATATTATCGCAATATAGGTAGGTGTTGGCTTTTATTCAGTCACAAAGTTCTTACACCTCAAAAGAGCTTACTCTATTCTACTATACTTTGAAGATAATTGTATCTAATACTTACAGTACCATATCTATCGTAAGTGTCATAACCATTATTGTTGTATCTGTTGTTGGAGTTAGCCTGTTAATGCAATATTAAGTCTAATATATTAACTTGATATATAACATATTAAAATCGCAATTTAGGGTTTGGCTTTTACTCAGTCACAAAATTCATCAACCCAATAAAAGCTTACTTTCTACTCTACTCTGAAGATAATTGTATCTAATACTTACATTACCATTTTTGTCGTTAGAGTCATAGCCGTAATTGTTGTATCTGTTGTTGGAGTTTGCCTGTTAATGCAACATAATTATGCAATATTTTTAAATGAAATCTCAACACTATTAACTTGATAAATAAGATATTAAAATCGCAACATAGGATTTATTATTAGTCACAAATTTTTTCTACGTCATAAGAGCATACTCTAATTATACTCTGAAGATAATTGTATCAAATACTTACATTGTCATATTTATCGTTAGTGTCATAACCGTTATTGTTGTATCTGTTGTTGGAGTTAGCCTGTCGATGCAAAAGATACAATAAAATTAAATCTTAGCACTTCTAGGTATACTATACATAAAACATTACTTAAAATAATAAAATAAGATGTTGCATTATTTTTAGTCTCAAATTTCTGTGAACCCATTCTACGTTTTCTCCTCTTCTTGTTACATTTAAAAAATAAATAGAATACTATTCGATTTTAATTTTAACATTATATAAATGTTAGAAAAATTTGTACATGAATTTTGGTGGTTAGAAAAAGAATTTCGAAAAATTATGATCTTACTATGACTTTACTAATGTCTTGGGTGGCCGAGCGGTCGATTCCCGGCTCAAGATCATAATTTTTCGAAATTATGTGTGTATGAAATTATTATTTTATTCAAGTAATAACCTACCGTTTATTAAATTAATTTAAGACAATTATTATTAAAAAAATATTTTTAATACTAGGCTGTATAGGTCTGCAACCCAAGCCTAATATCAATGGGAAAAACAATTTCCTTAGTATTCAAAACTATACTAATTTTAGCTTGAATTTTAAGAAATGTTATGATAAACACTGTTTTATTTCCTCGCAACCGAAGAAAAAATCAGAGTTTATAACTCGTCCCCAAAACCATTTTTATCCTAGACAATTAATACTATCAGCCTGCCTTCGGCTCGGGCTGCTAAAAGGCTCGGATAAAAATGATTCGTTTTGTGCACTTGTTGTAAAATCCACTATTATTTGGTGCATTTGTGTTTATTATCGTTAATTTCTTTTTTGCCAAATAAACTTTATTTCATTCATTCATTTGATGTGTTATTTATATTGAAATAAAGTGTATATAATTATAAAAATTAAAAAACTTACGTTACTGTTGTCGTATCTGCCATACACGCTTCTCACGTTCTCGTTCTTTTGATTGTATTTATCATTAGCATCGTAAGCATTGTAATTATTATCTTGATTATTGTATCTGTCATTGTTCTCCTGTTTGTCGTTATTGGCATACGAGTTGTAGGTGTTGTATGGGTTGTATCTCTCGCTGTTGTCATTGTTGGCAAATTGGTTTTGGTTGATGTAACTATCATACCGGTTATATTTGTCTACGTTGGCGTATAAACTGTTGTAATTGTCATTTCGGTTATTTTTATCGTTATTGCCGTATAAGCTGTCATGATATCGGTTGTTGTTGTTGTTTAAGCTGTTGTCGTTGTCGTATCTGTTGTTGTTGTCGTATTTGTCGTAGTTGTTGTATTGGTTGTAATTGTTGAAACTGGCATGTCCGTTGTTTTTGTCATAGTTGTCGTTCCTGTCGTTGTTGTTGCTGTACTTGTTGTAGATGCCGTATTTTTCAGAAAACGATCTCTGTGAAAAGGGAAGTCACTTTTACACAATGATATCTTTATCTATTTATCTCAGTTAACACTGTTTTTTTTTAAGTTTATAATGATACAGACAATAATTATCATTACCAGACCTTTTATGACGGTACAGCTGGGGCACATGCCTTCCGTTTTAATGGAAGAATATAAGGAGACATTGTGGGAATATACGGACAATGTGATGTTATAATTAAATGTTGTCTCTAATTCATTGCCGGTTACTTTATAAGCTGATAGAAAATTGAAAAAAAAACAGGTGAATGAAATTGGTGCCTAAAGTAATTTTGAAGTTATGGCGTGACCAAGGGTAACAGTTCGTCTGTCTTTACCCTAAGTCGCCTTGTATGACACCCGTGGTTGATACTAGGCTGTACCGCAGCTGAGCGCGGGACATTGCCCCCCGTGCACGCGGCCTGCTGCGCGGGCACACCCACCGACCACGACATCCAAGTCACGGCTGATCGCGCGAGACCATCTCCGCGCTTGATCGCCGTGACTTCACCGGACAAGACACCCCAGGACTCGACCACTCAACATCATCGTCATCCCCACAGACATCTCCTCGACCCGCCATCAGGTTCCCTCCCCCCTACTTCCGCTTCCTCGGGTACATGCCATAAGCCGAGGCCCGCTCGCAGGCTCCTAGCCGGGCCTTGCCCCACGGTAAATCACCCAGCATATGGTTAGACCGCGCCGAGGGCCTCGCCTCCAGACCGGGGTCGAGCACAGGGGGGCGAAGGGGAGCCACGCCGTTTCAGACGGCGGCCCAGACCACCGGGGGACTGATGTCCCTTGAGTTCATGCCCGGGCCATGAGCTACCGCTCGATGCCAGCCCGCCATTAGCGGATGACCCGGATGATGATGATGATGATGATGATATTAGGGGTTGTGACTATTGTATTCTGCTCGATCGTCACCCCATGGTGCTTATTGGAATATACGGGGAAATCTACCTAAGTAGACATTTAAGACTCGTCTGTGGTGAATAAAGCTGTCAAGTTCTACGACTTTTTCGCTCCAGTCCAGCTTTGAAGAAAATAAGAGAATTTTGCAAATGTTCATTTACCTCTCTAATATTGGCTGACGGTGGTGCCTGAAAGTTATGTTTCAGCATTAGTTTTATAAAATACTAGCTGACTCGGTGCATACGTTGTTATGGCATATAAATTATCCCGTAGTCGTGGTTACGATTAGGTTGCCATGGTTACGTCAAATCTTTGACAGAAAAGCAGTTCATATGGGAAAATGAAATTGTTGTTTTTCCTATTTTCTTCGCAATTTTTCCATATATTCTCACATTTCCTGCCTTGCCTGGTCCACGACAATAATTTCAAAACCAAAATCAGCTAAATCGGCCCAGTCGTTCTCGAGTTTGAGTGAGACACACGCTGAGCAATTCATTTATATAATAGAAGATAAGAAGATAGAAGATATGGAAGGTCAGGTCAAGAGTACCCGAAACCGACGGGTATGCATGAGGACATTAATGTGATTGGATGAAGCGGAAGAAGCGTGTGGGGATCACAGATTCACCCCCGAGTACAGAAACGCTTCTCAAATTTTGAGCACTGCTTATAAAGTTAAGTGGACAACATCTGTCAGAATTTGTATGGAAAAACGTCAATTTTGACAATACTTAGATGTTAAGCGGGACTCAAACTTTGAGTAGCGTTTCTGTAGTCGGGGGATAATCTGTGAAATAAGTGATGATTGCCTACTTCTGTGTGGGAAAGGCGTGACGTATGTATGTTGACTTAAATAATTATCTAACATTGTAATTTGCACCGTTACATTTTTACTTACATACGAGAAACTGAGGGACTGTAAGAACAATTGTTTATGTAATCGTATAATGATTATGGCATATTCTATCTCATAATTACTTTTTAAACCTATCAGTTTCTCATATCATTCCAATCTTACCCCTAATCTAACAACACCCCGAAAAGAAGCAGGCTGTAACAATTGAAAATTTCAAGGTTAGGTAATTGTTCTTTTTTTCAAATGTTAAATGAAGTAAGTTCAGTTTCGAATTATTTACACTTACCGATATACGTTCGGGAGGAACCTGAAACAAAAGAAAAAGCGTATTACTGTCTATTGTTTTGAAATGATTGAGTATAATTCATATATCAAATTAATATAGATATTGTGTCATTTCATTCCATCATAGATGCCATTAAATGGATAGTCTAGTCATAGCTAACAAAAATAAACAGGGTTACAGTATCTCACTCACATACCAACACACATAAATCACGCCTATATGAGGTGACAGAGGTGAATTAACACCTAACGTTTCGGCAATTATGTTAGGTCCCATGTAATACGCGGCGAGCCTATTGCCATTTATCGGTCACGAAAGTCACAGTACATTGATAGGTGGTATAAAAGGAACGCTGCTGCCCATTCCTCATCACTGTTTTAACCCTTATCTCAAAAATCATTTTTTTAGATTTATGTTTATTTATTCATTTACTTTAATCTATAATGCATGATAAAAAATTGATACAAATTGCGGACTTAACGCTAAAAGCTCTCCCAGTCAACCATAAAAATGTCGCATGGGATACTTGAGCAATTTCATATCAATTTTCACATAATATTCTCTCAAGGAAATAATCATTAAGGGCGTCCATAATCAATAAGTCTATAAATCAATTTACCTAATTATGATTCATTCTTTCACTCTAGTCCTCTAAAAAAATAAATAAATAAAATATGTTTACTTACATAGGCTACTTTTAATACCTACAAAGCAATAATTAATTAGGTAATAGGTACGGTCAAAGGCGATTCAGACTAAGCAAAACTGTCAAATTTCTTCAATCGATCTTTAACATGTCTGCAGTAAGGCACAAGTCGCATGAGAAAAATTGACATGTTGTGGTAACCTGACGTGCCGTTGACTGTACTTGATTATGTTTCTTAATTCTTACTTGGATTTCATTAACTGCCGCACTCAGAGACATTTGACAGTTGTAATATGAAATATATGTCAATTAAACTGCAAAGTGAGCGACTTCGAACTTACTTGTCGTTGTGAAACAGGCCTTTCATTAAGAAATAAATCTCTGCCGCACTCAGAGACGTTAATTAATTGTAATGAGTATTTAATGTCAAAAATTCTCATTCAAATCTAGACCATAGATCCGGTAAGAATAGCGACTAGTTTTGAACGTTATGTACTCATTAACGTTGTTTGACATCTCTTACGTCGTCTTACTTCGCGGCGGTTAGATTTATTTTTAGTGAAAGGCCTGTTTCACAACGACAAGTAAGTTCGAAGTAGCTTACTTTGCAGTTCAATTGACATATATTTCATATTACAACTGTCAAATGTTCTGCGAAGTAAGCTACTTAGAACTTACTAGTCGATTGTGAAACAGGCCGTAAGATTCAAATAGGAATAAATATTTTTTCACTTCTCATGCTCTGAAAGTGCTCATTTGTGCAGGATATAGGCTGCACAAAATCGAATTTTGTGCTCTAGAGCATTAACGTATCTACTCATAAATGTGTCTATATTAAGGCAAAGAAAATGAGCCATGCAGCCAAACACAATGAGAAATTCAGAGATAGAATTTGTTATATTTTAATATTTACTTAAATTTATTTGCCTAATGTGTTTTTTAAGATGTAAAATATATTAAAATTTTAATTCAAGTAGGTACGGTAGGTTATTAAATTAATTTACGAAAAATATTATTTCAAAATTAATTTAATACTTGGCTGTATAGGTCTGCAGCCCAAACCTAATATCACTGGGAAAAACTTTTCCTTCGGTATCCAAAACTGTACTAATTTTAGTTTGAATTTTAAGAAATGTTATGATATACTACTGTTTTATTTCCTCGCAATCGAAGTGAAAAGCAGAGTTTCTACCTCGTCCACAAAACCATTTTTATCCTCGACATTACTATCAGCCCTCGCCTTCGGCTCGGGCTGCTAAAAGTCTCGGACAAAAATGATTCGTTTTGTGCACTTGATGGAAAATCTACTATTTACGCTTTATCACGCTTAGGAGATGTATTAACACCGGCATTTCGTCATTAACGCCAGGTAGGACCTAAAAATGAATTGCTGTTCGCTTGTCTCGCTAAAACTCGAGAACGTCTGGGCCGATTTAGCTGATTATGGTTTTGAAATATTTTTCTCAAGCCTGGCAAAGCATCAAAGATGAGAAAATATGGAAAAATTGCGAGGAAAAAAAAACAACATTTTCTCATACAAAACATTTTATGCTCATATTGTTTTATTTTCTAAATCGTAAAATGAAAAGATAGATATTAGATGATTCATTCAGCGATTCATATAATTTGAAAGATTTGTATGAGAATTAGAATTATTAATATGGCCTACATTTATGAAACACTATTTACGTCAAATAGGAGAGTTATTAGAAGTTACTAGTAGACCTACATTTTACTCTCATAATTGTAAATGTAATATTTTTTTAAACCGGAATGAATCATGTAATATCTTGTCATTTTACGATTTAGAAAATGAAACATAATATGAGCATAAAATGTTTCATATAATCTCTCTAAATTAGGCCTCTTGGTCCGCTGGAGTGTTTGTGTTGACAGCACCGAATCGTACCATCGCAACGGGATAATTTATATGGCATAACAACGTAGCCGGGTCAGCTAGTCTTTTATAAATTGGTCTAGATTCCTACACGTCTCACTAAAAATTACAAAAGAAAATTGTGGCTGGAAAGATTCAAATGATTATAGTTTGAAAATTAAAATCAAAGTAGTAGATAATACACTGTTATATTATTAATCATTAAAATAATATTGTAAACAGCAACATGCTTACTGTGTTGTGTGGGTAACAACCGAAGAGTATATAAAACACTACGTTTAGTAACAACTAGCGTAGATTGGCAAGCAATATGGATAAAGTTTATATTGTTAATGCCGCAGAACTAATGCATTCGCGTTCATAAATAAACCAATTTAACTTACTCCCTTTCCGCGGTATTTCTAAATTAAAGCAATTAAATGAGATCAATATAAGTGATTATAGTCATTAAAGTTGTTGTGTAATATTTTTTTTATAATGTTAGTAATTAGTGTTTTAGGAATTAGATTATTACCGATGACAGAAGGTCTAATTGTCTTGTTACTTGGTCTAACTGGGCAGCCTGGAAACGAAAGAAACAAACAATAAATAATAATTACAATTTAAACGACGACGAATTAGTAAAAAGAAGAACAAAATGATGTTGCCTGCATGTTTTAAATCCCTTTTCCTTGTTTTTGAGGTAGATTAAAAATAAAGATTTATTAGGTGTTGGCGGGGTTCTCTATCGTCTCATGTTAAAATTTTGAATTTTTGAACACTCAAGTTACCTACCAAACTTTAAAGCAAAATGATTATCGGACAAACAATTTTAGGAGATAAAAGGGAGTACTTATTTTTACATTAATCATAAAATGATTACATGATTATTGTCATGGTCAACCTCACTTACATCGTTGTTTTGGCGGTAGCGTCTGTCATCATCTTTAAGCGATCTGGAGCTCTGCGGATATCAGAAAACTTTCGTTTCAAGCATTTCACTTTTATAATGCAGCACTGCCACATACAAATAAATAAACATTTATATCCCATATTATAAAACATAGACTAAAGTTTGTCATAGTTTAAAACTGTTGCTGTCACTGTTATTTGCTGAATGAAAGACAGAGTTAAATTATGATGACATCTTGGCACATTTAAAAGAAGAAGAAGAAAGACTTACTCTCAGCATCAATTGTAAACCATGACTATGACTAATAAACAGCCATAAAAATTTACTTTTACAATGAAATGATTGCATGTGTTTTTAAGTCAGTCTTTCGTTGATTGAGTAAGTTATGAAATTTAAAATATCTACTAATACCTATGCGAATGTACAAAAATCCGATGTATAAGCCTCTTTGAATCGCTTTCGTCTACCTGCCACTCTCACACTGTACGAATATTCTCAATGAGTGAGAGTGACAAGCAGACGAAAGCGATTGGAAGAGGCTTACATAATAACGCCGCCGATCTCAAGTATTCGATTATTATGCGATCTGAGAGGCTCTCCTTTTTACCGTCACTTTAAAGTATACACGGACAGTTTTGCCTTCAGTTCTACTTGACCGGATGCAAATTCGTATCGTGTGTGTGTAATCTTGCCTGAAAGAAAGCTCGAGTCTGACAGGACTGAAGCAATTTGTTCACATCGGCCTGACCGGAAGAACTGTTCGGATCGTGTATAAGAAAATAGGCACACAGGATACGAATATGCATTCGGTCAGGTAGAACTGAAGACAAAACTGACCATTTCTGAGGCCCGTGTTTTAATCCGTTCAGGCTGAACTGAGTCAGTTTGGCCTGATCCGAACGGCCTCTCCGAGTATGATAGGCTTTACCAGGAAGTGGGATTTTCTGTACGCGTAGCGCGTGGAAAATACCACTTTCTGGTCAGGTGTGGCACAAAAAAATTTTAATTGAGTGTCACAAGCTTACGTCGCCCTCGTCTTCCTTGTTGTCATTGACGACCTGAGAAAAACATAGATATTAGAATTAGGGCCTGTTTCACAATCGACAAGTAAGTTCTAAGAAGCTTACTTCGCAGATCATTTAATTTTGACAGTTGTAATATGAAATATATGTCATTTTTTAAATATGAAATATATGTTTTTTAATATTCAATATATGTTAATTTTTTTATTGTAAATTCTGGCGATCCTATTGCCATATATCGGGCACATAAATCGCAGTACAAATTTATATTGCTAGGTGGTATAAGAGAAATGCTGCTATGGGCAGCAGCATTTCTCTTCTCTCTACTCATAGCTGTCTTTACCCTTAGTCGCCTTGTACGACACCCACGGGAGAGATGGGGGTGGTGACAATTTTACTAATAATTTTAATATAAATATAAATTAAAATAATAATAATTTTAATTAAACATACAGATATATAAATAACATTTAAGAAGGAATAGGTATGTAAGAGACAGGTGAATTAACAGCCACGTTGGTCCAATTATGTTAGGTCCGTTGTATACGAGATACGTGGCCTATTGCCATCTATTGGGCACGTCAATGGCAGTAATTGCTTGTTGGTATTTATAAGAGCAATTAAGCTGCTCATTACTCATCCTTGT
This sequence comes from Cataclysta lemnata, assembly GCA_963931975.1. NCBI lineage: Eukaryota > Metazoa > Arthropoda > Insecta > Lepidoptera > Crambidae > Cataclysta > Cataclysta lemnata. The sequence goes on from OZ008364.1 coordinate 3,933,769, forward strand.
CTTTACCCTTAGTCGCCTTGTACGACACCTGCGGGAGAGATTGGGGGTGTTCAGCACACGGCTATTTATGTATTATCATTTCAAGCTATGCGTTGTATTTCTGACGACCGTTTCTGTCAAATTTTCCAATATAGATCCCATACAAGACACTGCGCCGACCTACCATAGACTGGGAACAGGGCAGGGAAGATTCCAATATAGTCCCCGGCACGTAAGTTGAACCAAAATGACTATCGTCTGCGCAGGTATAATAAGTAATTGAAGGAAAAGTGTCTAAAGCTAAACTTAATTTTGAAAAACGATCAGGAGTGGGTACCCCTACGTTGCTATGGTTACAGACACACGTCGCACCTCATAAAGAACCTCAATTAATACTTGAAAACGTATTACTCCGCTGCGCATACGTCAACTCATGTACCGGGTATTGTTTTTTTTTTAATTACTTACTTTCAAAGTAAGACTTTGCCCCCTTCTGTACTGAACCTGAAAATATGGAGATGTAGTTAATGATAAGACGAATAAGAAGAAGTTAAATTAGCTAATTTTTTTAGCGATATTATGTAGAACATGGTATGCCGTTTTTGTTTAACCGTATAATAGGACAGTGGTAAAATTGTTTCCATCATAATTTCTTAGTGACATGTAATAAAGTTTAAAACCAATGAAAACAGATTGCATTCATTGCTCTATAAAGAGTTAATACCCAAATAGCGTTGGTGTCAGGCAGCAAAACCTTGAGCGGTATGGATTGGAATGTTGTCATTCGAATCGCTCTCTCCGTTCAACGGTCTCTCGACATGTCGGTCTCTTTTCTATACATGCATTAATCACTAGCACCTTTCCGGTGTGATGGATGATATGAATCAAAAGGGAGTGAATGGCTTGATGACGTCTGACCGATATGAATTGAAAAGGAAATATGACTAAGTTGCACCGACCCCAAATAGACTGGGAACAGGGCCCGTAGCCAAGTGGCAATCGTTACATAACGTTAACGTGTCGAAGTTCGTCACGATCGGCCATATTACTTTGGTATCTACAGGGTCGTAGCTTGCGCTACCAACATAACTAGGAACTTACGAAGACGATTTTGGTCACGTGATTTCACGACGACTTACGTCAAATCCCATACATTTTGCTTTAACTTCGTTATCTTTGTCGGTATGTTACTTTGTCTAGGCCCCCAGGGCAGTAAGAAGAAGAAGAATTGCGTTTTTGTTTCCAATAACCCAGTAAAATGCTTAGTACCCTGCTCATTTAATACCAGAGATACGTATCTAAAAAAATATTTAGAATGTCTCTGTCATATCAATGACACCGAGTTAGCAGCACTACTCAATTGTACAGTCAAAAGCACATCAGATTACCCAACCCCCGAATACAGAAACGCTACTCAAATTTTGGGGACTGCTTAACGAGTTAAGTGGACAGTACCTGTCAGAATTTGTATGGAATAACGTCAATTTTGACAATAATTAAACGTTAAGCAGGTCTCAAACTTTGAGTAGCGTTTCTGTATTCGGAAGTGAGGCTATCAAATTTATTTGATCGATTTATCGATCTAAACCTTAATTATTAGTAGTAAGCCTAATGTCCATTGAGAATATTTGACATTTTGAGGTAGCCTGGCGTCCTGTTGACTATAAGCACTAAGACAGAGTAAACCTACCTCGTCCTGGTCCTGTAAGGATAAGGGCGAAAGTCATTAAAAGTTGAAAAATGATCCCAAATACTGCCCGGCTAGCATGACCCCCGAAACACGATATGATATAGCTATTTATCACGTTGAACTGTCAAAAATCATTACACTTAATTAAGCTTAAATTGAATAAACCTTTAAGGATTTATCTTAGAGATATAGCCATTTATCGCTTTGAACTGTCGAGAATCCAATGACTTATGAAACTTATGAAAGTTCAACGCGATAAATGGCTATATCATATCGTATTTGGGTGGTCATGTTAGCCGGGGTGGACACTTTTGCCTCTATCTTCAAGTTTAAGTTCGATTATTCATATTTAACTGCCGCACTCAGAGACGTCAAATAACTTTAATAAGTACCTAATGTCAAAAAAATTCAATTAAATCTAGACCATAGACCCATCAAGAATAGCGACTAGTTTTCAATTGTCATCTTTTGACATTAAGTACTCATTATCGTTATTTGACGTCTCTGAGTGCGGCAGTAAGACTCCGTATTTATCATTATTTTATGTAGTTTTATAGTATATCGTCGTCTCTTCTCATTACTTTTTAAAACATTTAATAATTGTTTTTAAAACTATGTTTTTTAAGTTTAACTGTTTTTTACAGCTGTAGACACTCCGAATTGAAATTACGAAATATCAGAAAATGGCCCTGCAATGTTATTATGTCCAAAGAATTATTATAATTATTATTAACCTGACTAACCTAAATAAATCACACTTAATTAATCTCTTTGTTTGTTTTTGTTAACCAAAATTTCTTGGAAGTCAAAAACAGAAGAAAGTGAAAAATACATACATACATAATTCACGCCTATATCCCCGAAGGGGTAGGCAGAGGTGAACAAGCACCCACGTTTAGCCAATTATGTTAGGTCCCATGTAATAGGTGGCGAGCCTATTGCCATTTATCGGGCACAAAAATCTCAGTACTTTGCTAGTTGGTATAAGAAGAACGCTGCTGCCCATTCCTCATCACTGATTTATCCTTAGTCGCCTTGTACGAGACCCACGGGAGAGATTTGGGGTGGTGACAATTGTATTCTACTCTGCCGTCACTATATGTGAAATATATGGAATTTATTAGCCTATTGAAAAAAAAAAACAAAACTCACATCAGCCAAGGAACCCGCAACGCAAAGGGCGAATAGTAATACCAGTTTCATTTTGTTGGCTACACTACACAACAACTACACTCCATCGGCTCTATATACGGGCGGCCACAGCCGTGAGTAATCAGCGTTAATTACTCTGTGGTACCGGTAATCTAGCGGGAAATTCTGACATTAAGTCGATAACGCCCACAGATAGTATACACAATTCTTATTTACTTTTTGGTCATGATTAGTTTTTCTTGCTGCTTACTTAGATAAAGTCGTAGCAGGCTGAGAAGTTGCATATTTAAGTCAATGGGCGAAATTATAAATTAAATGAAATATTCGCCTTGTGCGACACCCAAGGGAGACAATAATTTGTATTCTGCTCTGTCGTTATCACACGGCTATTTTCTTTTGTAATTATAATATTTTCTTGCTGCAGGCTGTGAAATATTGAGACCAAATCAGTTGCAATTAGTATTTCCACTGTCTGGTTTAATAAATAAAAGCCGTGTGGTGACGACAGAGCAGAAAAAATACATATTATCACCTCCCCAACTCCCGAGGATTTCGTGCAAGGGGATCAAGGTTAAAGACAGCAGATGAGTACCTAATAGGCAGCAGCGTTCCACATATACGACCTAGCAGTATATTGCAATTTTCGTGCCCGTTAGATTAGATGGCAATAATTCGCCGTCTATTATAAGTTAGGCAAGTCACCAAAACTAGCAGTAGTACGCTTACACGTTGGAAGTCGCTTGGAAAAGTCATCTTCCGCAAAAAGTGCTAGTGGAAACTTTGCTTATACTTCCATCCATACGGGAGGCCCGTGCCCCAGCAGTGGGGACATTAAAAGGGCTGGTGATAATGATGATGACTTCACTTACTGCCGCACTCAGAGACGTCAAATAACTTTAATGAGTACCTAATGTCAAAAAATTTCAATTAAATCTAGACCATAGACCCGGCAAGAATAGCGACTAGTTTTGAATTGTCATTTTTTGACGTTAAGTACTCATTAACGTTATTTGACGTCTCTGAGTGCGGCAGTTAAGTGTAGGGCAGGGTATTTTTAGACGACGAATAAAAATATAACTAAAGAGTATGAAAATAAAGTTGAATGTTCAATGTTGAAGATGCTTAGACATGCTTGTCGGCAGCTTTCGGAACGCCTCGACATCCTCGGAACGTTTTGGCATGCTTCGGGATACCGCGACAAGGCAAGAACTAAGAACGCCTCGGCATGCTTAAGGATACCCCGGCAATGTTACCGCCAGTGTGCGCTTACATTGTAGGGATGCCGAAGGATACCTTGCCATGCCGCGCCGCCAATGTGCGCCGGGCCTAAGTAAGAGTTCAGACTCAATCGGTAATCGAGAGAGAGAGCACGTGAGATTGGCGCGCAACGATCGCGCGCGTCGCCTAGCAACGGTCGCCAAGCGACCACAGAGCAGCCGACATGACAGAATAATTAATCGACACGCGATAGTTAATTAGAATGCAGAATGCGAGGGGAATCAAATGCAACTGATTGGTATGTGCATAGGTAATCGGCCATTGGTCATAGTGAAAGGGTTATGGACGGTTATGAAATCTATTTTAAAATGTTAACTTTATCACATTTAATTTAAGGCCTGCGTTCACCAACACATAAAACAAGAGATTAAAAGGTAACCATTATTTAATACAATAATACAAATAAAGACGCAACTCGAAAAATACTTATCGGCTTAATTAACGTTTATGAATACTTAATACAAAAACATTACAATTCAAAACCAGCCGCTATTCTTACCGGGTCTATAGTCTAGATTTAAGTGACAATTTTTGGCATTAAGTACTCATTAAAGTCAATTGACGTCTCTGAGTGCGGCAGTGAGTCTGAACTGAAAAAAGTAACTTTATTTTTTTTCGAATTCAAAATTTATTCAACGTACTCATTAAATACTCATTAAAGTTAATTGACGTCTCTGAGTTTTTTTAGAAATCAAAATTAATTCTATTTTCTTTCATTACTCTACATTCCCATCAGACATCGTGACGCCAACGCGTGAATCCAGTCCCCCGGGCCCCGGTACCACGACACCGCGAACAGAAGCTGTCGCTTAGTGATGTAAAACGAGATGATCGGACATAATGAATCGATTATCGAATATCAATTGAAGCTCTGCTGCATGACTTCAGAATGACTTTACCTACTTAATTAATCGTTTCTTTATGATTAAATTTTTATTTGAACAATAAATAAATGTAAGACATCAAAAATGAAGTGAGAAAAGTTTAGAAAAATTATTTGCATCAGGTCGAATAATTTTTCGAAAATTTCTGATATTTTTGTCATCTTTTTTAGGTTTTCTACTCTATTTTACCGCCTCAACCACTCTCGTGTGTAAAATTGGTTTTCTAAACAAACAAAAACAAAAACAAACATAAATCACGCCTATATCCCCGAAGGGGTAGGCAGAGGTGAACTAGCACCCACGTTTCGCCAACTATGACAAGTCCCATGTAATAGGTGGCGAGCCTATTGCCGTTTATCGGGCACAAAAGTAGCAGTACTATTGCTAATTTCCTAGGTGGTATACTCTTATAAATAGCGGCTGGTTTTGAATTGTAATGTTTTTGTATTAAGTATTCATAAACGTTAATTAAGCCGATAAGTATTTTTCGAGTTGCGTCTTTATTTGTATTATTGTATTAAATAATGGTTACCTTTTAATGATAATCGAAAGTATAAAAAATTTATGGAAAGGCCTAGTTGAGCGACCGATGAACAGTGCTACAAACATACATACATACATAAATCACGCCTATATATATCCCCGAAGGGGTAGGCAGAGGTGAACTAGCACCCACGTTTCGCCAATTATGTTAGGTCCCATGTAATAGGTTGCGAGCCTATTGCCATTTATCGGGCACAAAAGTCGCAGTACATTGCTAGGTGGTATAAGAGGAACGCTGCTGCCCGTTCCTCATCACTGATTGATCCTTAGTCGCCTTGTACGACACCCACGGGAGAGATTTGGGGTGGTGACAATTGTATTCTACTCTGCCGTCACAACACGGCGTTTTCTAAACGCATAACGGAAATATAATATTTTCTCGTAGTCACATTGTCTGTTTCCTTTGAGAGGACATTTGAAAATTGAAATTATCATCTGTCTCCTAGGCTATATGGAAAATATCATATCGGAAAAGGTGGCCCAGAGTGGGTATATTGCCTACAACGGCACAATCTCATGTATAAACTCATTTTGAAAATGGATATTATGTTATCACCAGCCCCACTGTCTACTCTTCTAAGGAGGCATGAACTAGAGTCCCACCTCTTGTCTGCGTATTGGCAAATATACACGAAAATACCCGGCTTAGGCATTATGCCGGTTTTTCGCTACCTTCCCCTACATCAGAGTACCCGCTATTGTGTATAAATTTTTCTTCCAAATTAATGAGAAATAAAAAACTTTTCGACAGTTATTTAACTTTAATCGGTACAACACTGGCCTCTGAAAAATCGATAGCCCACACCTTGGTACCGGCCAGACATCTCCGTCATAATTTTATTTGGCTGCGTTCGGGACGCGTTTTATTGTACCACCCGGCAATATTATCCGTCAAACAACTGGGGGGGCGCTACAATCGATATTCCCTCGGCAATAGGGTTGAATTTCGCGAAGCAAAACCTGAATGCGAAGCAATGATCTGTAGTAAACATTTTCGCCGACCGCAAACGTAACTTTGCCAAGTTTACGTATACGTGTGTGCTTTCGTGCTTTATGTGCGAATTTTTAATGCGTTGAAGCGTACGCAGACGAGGAATGTCCTCAGAGTACTGTCAACAGCACATCAGACTATTCAAGACTGTCTAATGTCTCCGATTAATTGTGAACTTTAACTCTTTGGCTTAGAGTATTGAGGTGATTGTGAATATTTGAAATATTACTGTAAAGAACTTTATTAGCAAACGCAAAAGACAGCGATGAGTAATGGGCAGCAGCATTGCTCTCATACAACCTAGCAATATACTGCGATTTACGTACCCGATATAATGGCAACAGGCTCGCCACCGATTACATGGGACCTAACCTAATTGGCGAAACGTGGGTGTTAATTCACCTCTGCCTATCCCTTCGGGGATACAGGCATGATTTATGTATATGACGTGGCCAAATCGTATAATTGATCACTTCATGATGTGGCCGACCATTTTATGAAAGGGTGGCATTTCATGAAATGGCCAATTAAAACTGACACATAATGGTCTGGCCAGATCAATAAATATACAACGTTTTCATTTCTTATGCTCTGAAAGTGCTTGTTTGTGCAGGCAGCCTATACTGCACAAAATCGAATTTTGTGCTCTAGAGCATTAACGTATCTACTCATAAATGTGTCTATATTAAGGCAAAGAAAATGAGCCATGCAGCCAAACACAATAAGAAATTCAGAGATAAAATTTGTTATTTTATTATTCACTTAAATTTATTTGCCTAAGTGTTTTTAAGACATAAAAGATATTAAAATTTTAATTCAAGTAGGTACTTGCTGCTAAAAGTCTCGGACAAAAATGATTCGTTTTGTGTGAAATCTACTATTAACGATATGAACAGCTAAATGCATGGCTATTTCATGATTTGGCCAAACATTATTAATCTTATCGTAAAATAGTTACATTAACCACCGTCAGAGGCGCTGATTTCGATTTGTTTTTGTGATGCATCATGGCGGCGGACAATTATCCTAACAAACAAACTATTAGTAATGTTGTAATGGAAGATAAATGTGAAGTGAAATGTCGTTACGAAACCAAATAACTAGAATTTTACGTTTTAAGTACTAAAAATTAACCACATCAATGATATGGCCAAACGTGGATGGACATATCGTTAAATATTGATGTTTCAACGATATGGTCAGTTTTAGCTGGCCACTTCATGAAATGCAACCATTTCATGAAATGGTCGGCCACATGATGAAGTGATCAATTCTACAATATGGCCACGATATATACATTTGTGTATTTTAATCTTTATTTATAAAAGAAACCAAAAACCATACGTCTGACATGGAATCACTCGCGAGCCCCGCTTAGACCGATGCGAGGCGGTGCGAGTCCGGTGCCGGATGGGTCTGATGAACATTAACCTTAAAGGTCAACGCTCACTAGATCACGGAGACAGTGAAATTTGTTTTCTGCTCTCGTCTCCAAGTAGCAAAATATGACATTGTATTTGCCAAGAAAGTTCTTTACAACATACATACATAAACCACGCCTATATCCCCGAAGGGTGAGAGCAGTATGCAGAGGTGATTATTAACGTCCACTTTTCACTGTTGGCCGTGTGGTGACGGCAGAGTAGAATACAATTGTCACCACCCCAAATCTCTCCCGGAGGTGTCGTACAAGGCGACTAAGGTACTAAATCTTATATGAAGTATGGGCAGCAGCGTTCCTCTTATACCACCAAGCAATGTACTGCGACTTTTGGTACGTGGTTGGAAGCGTGTGTACTAGTTCACCTCTCCCTACCCCTTCGGGGATGTAGGCGTGATTTATGTATGTATGTATGTACTTTTCGCCAATTAAGTTAGGTCCCATAATATAATAGTAGGCGAGTCTATTGCCATATATCGGGCACATAAATCGCATTATTATTGCTAGGTTGCATATAAGGAACGCTGCTGCCCATTCCTCACCACTATTTTGACCCTTAGTCGCCTTGTACGACACCCGCGGGAGAGATTTGCGTTGGTGCCAATTATATTCTGCATCACAATTTCAACCCTTAGTCGCCTTGTCGACACCCGCGTGCGACATTTGGGGTGGTGACAATTGTATTCTGCTCTGCCGTCACCACGCGGCACAGTTAGCTTAACACCGTAGCTGCAGTGTTGCATTCTCGCATGCCGACGGAACGAATTCTGAATTTCTTTACCAGCACTGCCAAATAAGGTTATTACCTCTCGTCACGATAGGGGCGAGTTATTTTTCAAGGCGTACCTTGACTCTATAAGGGTGACGATGGTGCAGTCGGCTAAGGTCGTCTATATTTTCTTCTCCGTGGCCGTGTGGTGACGGCAGAGTAGAATTTATTTATTTATTTTCAGTACATTACAGCGTTCCTCTAATACCTACCACCTAGCAAAGTACTGCGACTTTTGTGCCTGATAAATGGCAATAGGCTCGCCACCTATTACATGGGACTTAGCATAATTGGCGAAACGTGGGTGCTAGTTCACCTCTGCCTACCCCTTCGGGGATATAGGCGTCAATTATGTACGTATGTATGTAAAATACATAAATCACATCTATTTATCGTCTAGGTCGTAGGCAATGGTGATTAAACCATACTTTTCGCCAATTAAGTTAGGTCCCATGTGTGGCAAGCCTATTGCCATCTATCTTCCATAAATCCCAGTATATTGCTAGGTGGTGTAAGAGGATTGCTGCTGCCTATTACTCATCGCTGACCTGATTTATGTATTTTATATCTCTATTATTGACAACTGGCTTGGTGGAATGCTCAGATCGCCGGTTTGAATCCTGGAAGGGGCAAATTTTGTGATGAACACAAATATATTCCCCCGAGTCATAATGTTTATGTAGTTATAATATTTTCAACTTTACTATACATAATTATTATGATATTAAAAATATCTCCGTCATCTAGTATCCATAACACAAGCGCTTAGGCTACTTACTACTTACTTTGGGCTAGATGATAGGTGTGAGCTTGAATTATTTGTTTATCTAAGATACATTACAATCGATAACCAACGCGCGGTCCATGCAAACGCATCGATCTTACATGCTCGCTGTAAAGGGCCGCTTAAAGCGTCAAACATTCGTAGATAAGGACTGAAAACGTCGCTAGACAAAGGACCGAGGGGCATCCTTCCCTTGCGTCCTATTCTATTCAGTCGCGACTGAATCGTCCTACGGGCTATACGCGTCGCGCCTCTCTCGAACATCCCGCGAGCCATACAATTTATGAACCAACGATTCGTTTGTGAACTAGTGGAGTGAGTGTGTGTGACAGTTAACCCCCCAGGATTTGGGATTCGGACACAACCCTTTCAAGTGAGTACAATTGAATTGATCGATCCCGTATTACCTATTCGCTTTCGTTATCGTAATTGACAAAATTTTCTCGCAATTTTCATCCGTTCCGCGAAGCTTGTACGATTTAATTAACGATTGTAATTTTTACCGGTTCCGTGATCTAGTGGTTTGCCTACCGGATTAGATTGCCAGGTCCCAGGTTCGATCGCCAGGGGAGTACAAATTTGTACTCGGTTCGGTTGGTGGTAGGACTTCTTTCAAGTCCGCCTGGCGAGCTACCACCATCTTATCAAAATCTGTCGCCATAATAATAATGTTAACAGCATTCTGCTGGCTATCTTATCACAATGCTCTGACAATTGTGATAAGATAGCCAGCAGCTCTGTGGTTGAGGGTTCCAGGTGAAGCTCGATTCCATCTTCGGCCCTTATCGTGACTTGTCATTAGGTGAGATGAAGTCAAGAGCTTCCCAGTTTAGCTTAAAAAAAGAAATCGTTACGTTCTCATCTCAGAAGCGTGACAACGATGTGATTTCGAAATGGATACCTGTTGATACGCCTGCGGCCGGCAACCCTAGTCGTGTTCCAATTAAATTTTTAATTAAACACTGTGTGCGTTTGCGGCTTAGACGTTGTTGTCTCCAGTGGACGTGAGTAATTAATGTTCTGCTGAACAATTGGACATTAAAGACAGATTTGGCGAGATAGAAGGTTGTTACTGAGCGATTTCGCACTAACTGCCGCACTCAGAGACGTCAATTAACTTTAATGAGTACTTAATGTCAAACAATTTTTATTTAAATTTAGACCAAAGACCTGACAAGAACAGAGACTAGTTTCGCATTGGCATTTTTTGACATTCATACTCATTATCGTTAATTGACGTCTCTGAGTGCGGCAGTAAGTCTGATCCGATCCGACCCTGTTGAAAATATTGGTCTAGAAAACTCGGATCGAATTCGGGTATTGCTAAGCACTACTCCGATCTCCGATAGAAACCCAAGCAATTGAGGAGCCATCTTTTGGAATACTCGATTTGACGAAAAGAAATCGGATGACGGAGATCGGATCTAGTGCGTGAATTACCATAGAAATAGTTCTACGGCTACAGACCGCGGACCATATTTTGACTCGGATCAGACGTAGTGTGAAACCGCTCTAAGGGTGAAAACACGGAAAAGCATGGTTTGTTCACATCGAAAGAATGAATGAAAGGAGAATGGCAAAAAGGATTTTTAAAGCGGAAGTGAATGGAGAAATGGGAAGAGGAAGGCCTGGGCGGATCTTTCTTAATCAAATTGAAAGTCTATTGAAAAGGGCCAGGTCAAGAGTACCCGAAACCGACGGGCATGCACGAAGAGATTAATGAGATTGGATGAAGCGAAAGAAGTATGTAAGGGTCGTAGAAAAAACACAGAAGTGATATCTGCCTTCCCCTGTGGAAGAAAGTGACTTAAGTATGTTAAAACACTGATTAAGATTGGACAGCAGCGTTCCTCTTATACCACCTAGCAATGTACTGCGATTTTCGTGCTCGATAAATGGAAATAGGCTCGCCACCTGGGACCTAACATAAATGGCGGAAAGTGGGTGTTTCACCTCTGCCTACCCCTTCGGGGATATAGGCGTGATTTATATATGTATGTAGAAAGTTGTTATTGCTTGGCGCGGAAATGACCTTGAACGTTGCCCCTCTTTTCCAAGTGTCTGTTTGTCTAGAGAAGATGAAGGCCACCTATTTGCATGGTAAATAGTACATACATACATAAATCACGCCCATATCCCCAAAGGGGTAGGCGGTAGAGGTGAATAAGCACCCACGTTTCGCCAATTATGTTAGGTCCCATGTAATAGGTGGCGAGCCTATTGCCATTTATCGGGCTATTTATTTATTTTGTATGTATGTACCGCAGTAATTTATTTGAAATAAACGAGAGAATTGGAGCAACCCTCCACGCTAGCCCAGTGCGAATTGGAGGCTAGTTTATATTTAGGAAACACCACGAAACGAATGTAAACCAAAACCTAATGATTCTCAAACACGGAACTTATGTTTTATTCAATATAGAATTGTTACTTTATTTAATACAGAACTGTTAAGTCGCCCCGCTAGCAGACGAAGCCAGTAAAACCTTTTCTGGGATCTACATTGCTAATTTAAGGGAGACTCTTTGTCTTTCTTACCTGCGACGATAATTCCGTACTTAAACGTTTTTACAATTACCATTTTAAATTATACACGCTCTAAGTAATTGGACAGTAGAAATGGCCTGCTCGGCTTGTAAGCGGAAAAAAAGGGAGACAAAACGATGTAATCTCTTGCTTATTTCAATATTATATAAATGGTGGATATTATTTACTTATTTAAGGTACACAAGTAAGTTAAATTACTAAGTATGCAACTAAATGTCACAAATTGTTAAGGCGAACACTACATGCGATAGACCAAACGAACAATTTATCTAAAAAGTCAATAAAAATCTAACTTAAGCTCCACGATTTACAGAAAATAAAATATTTTTTTTCGTTATATTATTTATTAGATAAAAACCCAATGTAACGGATTCATCTTGCGTATATTCATGATGTTCCGTAGGCTTGGGTTCATATTGCGTACAGCTAGTGGAGTAACGTTAAAGATGTTGGATAGCATTTTGTATTAGAGACAAACTCCGTAATATGGCCCCACGAGGTTAAATATACGACCATGCGTAGAGCGTACACAAAGAAAAATTTTTAAGATTCCTATATTTCAAACAATATAGAGTGTACCCGTACCACTATTATTTGGTAAAATATACAACGCAGAGTACGTTTAGATGTATGTTGGCCAGCATAAACGTACAGCCTAAACGTACCAGATAATTACATAGGTCGACGGCGGAAGCCTCGGCTACTGGCAGTGCCGGTCGGCCGGACCAATCTCTTGAAGGAAGCGCCATTGACGCGGTCTCTACATACACTCAACTTGGTCACAGAAACGTTAGACATATTTTCATGTTCTATGGGTGAATTCACAAAAATTATGTTATATGTTATAAAATGTAGATCTTTTATTCTTATTTTATGTGTATGCTTCTTTATAGAATTAAGTATTGAAACCTGTAATCATAAATGTATTGTGAAGTAAATAAATAAATTAAAAAATGTTATAAGGGTCTATATATGTATATGTATCTATATATGTATATATAATGCCGTGTGGTGACGGCAGAGTAGAATACAATTGTCACCACCCCAAATTATTCCCGTGGGTGTCGTACAAGGCGACTAAGGATAAATCAATTATGAGGAATGGGCAGCAGCGTTCCTCTTATACCACATAGCAATAGCAATGTACTGCGACTTTTGTGCCCGATAAATGGCAATAGGCTCGCCACCTATTACATGGGACCCTAACATAATTGGCGAAACGTGGGTGCTAGTTCACCTCTGCCTACCCCTTCGGGGATATAGGCGTGATTTATGTATGTATATAAGGGCCTATACACATGGTGTATTTTATGCTCGTTTTTTATACGTGTCTTCCGTGCGTATGCAAAATGGCTTAAATTATTTTTCCAAGTGATATAAGTATCTGTGCGGATAGCGAAGGACCAGGGTTCGTTTCCCGTATCAAGACAAAAATAATATATCTTTTTTCTGACTTTATTTTCTTTGTATAAATAATTATGTTTTGTTCTGCCACACGGCACGTGGCTCTACTAAGTCGATGCTTAATAAAACTGTGCTCATTTACGAAGTTAATAGTACTGCGAAAACATTGCCCAAGAGTCTATCTCGAGGATATGAACAAAGTTCTGTGTTCTTATTAAATCCGCCGCCATGTTGGAAATAAGTCTTCAAAGGCGAAATTACCGCTCCCCCGATACATTTTTCATATTACTTACTTTGTTCTTTGGATTGAAGTGTCATTGACCTCTTGTAAAAACTCTACTCTTACAACATCGTTGAGGAGTGTTTGGCGCCCTTTCAATGGAGCACTCAAATTTTTGATACAATAATTCAAAAATTGTTTTATACAGCTTACATTTTGATATACAGGATCCGTGTTGACATACAATTATGCGGAATCATTGAAATAATAGTGTTATTGTGTGTTGAAATAATAGTATTGTGGTGTCGAAAATTTTACTGCGGTTTTCACCACCTCATCAGTCGTCACCTTCAAAAATCTGTTAACATTAAATTCGTGTGAAGTTCTCCTTAGTCCCTAGATGTATTACAACGTGTGACACTCATATTTTTATGTATAAATAAGGACAAATAAAACTAAAGACGTGTATTGACTAAATCTCTTTGCGTTCCCTACAAAGAGAGAATTAAATCGATAAAAAAACATCATAATTAATTCTGCGTGGTGACGGCAGAGTAGAATACAATTGTCACCTCCCCAAATCTCTCCCGTGGGTGTCGTACAAGGCGACTAAGGATAAATCAGCAATGAGGAATGGGCAACAGCGTTCCTCTTATATCACCTTGCAATGGTACTGCGAATTTTGTGCCCGATAAATAGCAATAGGATCGCCACCTATTACATGGGACCTAACATAATTGGCGAAACGTGGGTGCTAGTTCACCTCTGCCTACCCCTTCGGGGATATAGGCGTGATTTGTGTATGTATATATTATTACTGCGGTGTGGTGACGAAGCGGCGTTCCTCTTATACCACCTAGCAATATACTGCGATTTACGTGCCTATAGATGGCAATAGGCTCGCCATCAAAAGGTACATAACATAATTCGCGAACGCCCCTGGCTAATCCTTCTTTATATCTTAAAATAATATAAATAAATTCTATAACCAGCACAAAAAAAGAAATCAATATTAATATAAATATACATAACCAAGATCATCATATTATTCTATTTATTAATCTAATTTCCCCCAATCAATCCTTATATAGTCTTTCTTTATATAACACTGCATATAGGGGATTAATTCACTACATAATGTCTTTTATTGTGAAATCATTGACGTCATTGCGTTATTATAAGTGATTCTTCTTCTCCCTGCCCCTTCTTCTCCCTGCCCTGTTACCCGGCCTATCTGAGGTCGGCGCAGTATGTTTCCTATTACGGCGGTATTAAAAGTGATTATTATTCTACAATAAGAACTAACACATTTTGGGTATGGTGAACCGGGCAGGAAGGAATAATTTTCATTTTATCAAAAAGGATTTTAACTTTTAAATATTAATAGCATACCATGCGTAAAAGAGACAGAAACACACTTAACATTTCCAAGGAACTTCAACTCTCATTGTTCAGGCTATGACAGACTAAGAGCACTTAGGTATAAAGAAAAATTTAAGAAAACAGCAAATGGATTGGAAGAACTCCGAAGTCACTTTCCCCTACCATGAGTTTCTTCATGCAATTTAAGAATGACGTCGATTGAACGGCTAATTAAGCTATGTAGCGGCGACATATACATTTACATTTCTACTACATAATTCGACCACATGTTATTCTGCTGTCATAGTTTTTGTATAAAAACTATTTATACTATTTTATACGTAATATTTTATACCTAATATTTTATAATAATTTGTAATAGATATGATTAAAGTTTTTAATTTAATGTATTAAGTGCCACTAGATTATACGGACTCAAGGCTACAGAAAACTGATCTAGCCTCACCCCGAAGGGGTAACCTAGTCTATTACCCTTCGGGGATATAGGCGTGATTTATGTTTGTGTAGAAGGTTGTGCCGTGTGGTTGACGGCAGAGTATAATACAATTGTCACCACCCCAAATCTCTCCCGTGAGTATCGTACAAGACTAAGCATAAATCAGTGATGAGGACTGGGGAGCAGCATTCCTCTTATACCACCTAGCAATGTACCTACTGCGACTTTTGTGCCCGATTAATGGCAATAGGCTCGCGACTTATTACATGGGACCTAACATAACTGGCGAAACGTGGGTGCTAGTTCACCTCTGCCTACCCCTTCGGGGATATAGGCGTGATTAATGTATGTATGTAGAAGGTTGTTATTGCTTGGAGCGGGAGTGACCTTGAACGTTGCCTCCCTTTTCCCAGCGTCTGTTTGTTTAGAGAGGTTGGACCTATTTGCACGGTAAATAGTGATACTATAAAAACCCCCTCTTTTGTAAATAGTGTTACTATAAAAATCCCTTCCTTCCCATATTATTATATTAGGTTACGTTCCATGTGGCGAGTCTATTGCCATTTATCGGGCACAGAAAATGCAGTACATTGCTAGGTGGCTAAAGAGGAAAGCTGCTGACCATTATTCATTGCTGTCTTAACCCTTATAGTCGCTTTGGACGACACCCGCGGGAGAGATGGGGATGGTGACAATTGACATCACTTCTTTAATTATTTCAGCCGAAACAGAGGAACGAACCAACCCTTTACAGTTAAATTAAACACTCGCGTTCATAGAAAGCATTAGCAACACATCAGACATTATTCGAATACATTACGCAAGTTAATGCAAATGGTAGGGGTCCCGTGTCGAGAATTTGGTACATAATTAATGAAAAACTCTGGAAGAAGT
Source organism: Cataclysta lemnata (assembly GCA_963931975.1). Lineage (NCBI taxonomy): Eukaryota > Metazoa > Arthropoda > Insecta > Lepidoptera > Crambidae > Cataclysta > Cataclysta lemnata. Next base: position 3,950,164 of record OZ008364.1, read on the forward strand.
GGAACAGACGGAACAAAAGAAAACAAAATATAAAGGCCATGCTTACGTAGCAGAGTGCACTTGTAGCGTCGTAGCAGCTACGGATTGCTACGATTCCGATATAAGGACTGATGTATACTGTGGAGTCGTAACGCTATCTACGCGAAATTAACATTCGGAGCATTTTGACCGACAGGAATTGAAAAGGCACTGCCGCACTCAGACAGTAGACGTCAATTTACTTTAATGAGTACTTAATGTAAAAAAATCCAATTCAAAAGTAGTCGCTATTCTTGCCGCATCTATAGTCAAGATTGAAATGAATTTTTTTTACACTAATACTCATTATAGTTAATTGACGTCTCTGAGCGCGGCAGTAAGTCAGGTCCCATTTAAGAGGGGGTGAATCTATTGCCATTTACAGGGCACGTATTTTCCTAGATGGTTTACGAGGAACGCTTCTGCTCCTTACCCATCGATGTCTTTATCCTTAGTCGTCTAGTAGTACGGACCCATATGTGGTCCCATATGTTCCCACGGAAAATATGTAGGTGTGGTGACAATAGGCATGATGACTAATTTTGAAAAACTACACTAAATTTTTTTACATATCTACTTTACTTAAAATAAATTATATTTTTGTAAAATATGAATATGAAGCTTTGCACCTCTTTCTTGCATGGCTAATTTGGATGAAACCACATAATATTTTCTCGATTCCAGGTCGTCGATCTTTTAATAAAATATAGGTCAGGATGATTGGGTGGCACCACTTGAAAAATATTCCTAATAAACGATTCAAAAAAATGCGTTACTTTTTCCTAGCACTCTCAATTTTTTCCTGCTACAAACTCGTGGAGGATTTATCAAATTGTCCGTCTAATTCGAGGCACGGCATTAATTTATCGTTAACTTAATTAAGAAGTTGGGCCAACTTGAAGGTGGGGTAGTAATTAAGTAACTCAGTAAAAAGTTTTTATAAAGAAATTTGATCAATTACAATTTGTAGGGCGTTGTAGGGTAGAGTAGAAGGTGCGGTGTGCTTTGCGTCATATTCTACTTATAAAAAAAAGACAGCGATGACGGATGGGAATAAGCTCGCCCAACATTACTTTGGACCTAACATAATTCGTTAAACGTATGGGTGTTATTTCACTTCTATGAGGAGGGATGAATGTTACATAACTAGAAGTAGAAATATGTTCTATCAGATTCCATTCTTATAATACTGGCATATTATTTGCGGCATATTAGTTTTCGTGCCGTGTGGTGACGGCAGAGTAGAATACAATTGTCACCACCCTAAATCTCTGCCGTGGGTGTCGCACAAGGCGACTAAGGATAAATCAATGATGAGGAATGGGCAGCAGCGTTCTTCTTATACCAACTAGCAATGTACTGCGACACTTTTGTGCCCGATATAATTATGGCAAAAGGCTCGCTACCTATTACAAGGGACCTAACATAATTGGCGAAACGTGGGTGCTAGTTCACCTCTGCCTACCCCTTCGGGGATATAGGCGTGATTTATGTATGTATGTATATTAGTTTTTCTAAGACTTAGGTACTTGATTATGGTCATCCATCAACAAATTTAACAATTTGCGTAGAAAATGTCAGTATTTTTAGAACGAACGCCGATACAACATAAAAAGTCAAGTCAATAAAATATCCTTAGATAAAGGTCTGAGCATACGTAACGGGAAAACACCCGGGTCGGGACGTGGACTCTCTTGTACAAAAAGCCCCATGTGACATATGTCACGGAGACACGGACGGAGCTTTTTGTACCAGAGAGGCCCCGTCCCCGTCCCGTCTGGGGTGTACGTATGCTCAGACCTTAAAGTTGAGGAGTGTATTTGGTTGAGAGACTACTTTAAAGGTCAAGGGAAAATTGACAAGGCGCTCCCAGGGCAGATGGCCGTATACTACTGATTACTTCCTAACCTTCTACTGAATTGTGTACGGGTTCTTTGTGAAATTAAACTAAGCAATGAGGTTGACTTGCTAACTTTCTGGCGTTCAGTTTTTATGATACATCCATTAGCTTAATTGTTTAGCCTGTTACAATATTATGTTAATTAATATTAGGAAATAAAAAAAGGAAGAGACATTACCTACTTTAAATGTGTTTTTTAATGACGGTTAAATTTAACGTATGTGGTATTGTTGTCTAGAATTAGATGGTCTATTGTCTAGAATTTTTAAAACCTATTCTAAGTAAAAAGGGCTTAATTAAATTTCCATTTTTGCTAAACAAATTATCACTTATTTTCCTCGCGTTTAGATCTTATAAGAGGAGCTTGCTAGCGCAGTGGCATAGCGATTGCGTAAACTAAGCAATGTTTTCGCTAAGGCCGGTCATTGGATGGGTAACTAACAACGTATTATCTCGAGTTCCTCCGTGCTTCGAAAGGCACGTTAAGCCGTTAGTCCCGGCTGCATGTGCAGCCGTTAATACCCAACAACTTGCACTGGGCCAGTGTTGTGGGTATGGCCCAATCTCCCTATATTCTTCCATCCATAGGGAAGGCGCTTGCCCCAGCAGTGGGGACATTAATGGGCTGGTGATGATGATGATGCTCGAAACTTCGCTTGGATTTTCGTCTTAATTTCCAGAGGCTGTATTCTGCTGCCGTTAAGGTTACAATCAACAGTAGGGTGAGGTGACCCAAAGCGGGCAATAATCACTGTAGGTACTTGCCGACTTGTACTTTCAGAGAGAGGAGAGGGGCCAATTGATTTGAAATTCCACTCACTTTCTACTCGCCCCCGTTTCTCTTTCTCCACTTCACGTCACTCCACTCAACCGTATCCCTTCGTTAATTATTGCCAGCAATTATTTCTGGGGACTTAGCCGAATATTTGATGAATTCCAAGAGCCACTTAGCGGCTTATGAGACCGTTCAATCGAATATCAATTATGTTTGGGCGGACTGAATTTTCATCGAAATTCGGATTATAATTTGCCGTATTCAAATTTCAAAATTCAAATTCAAGGATAAATCAGCGATGAGGAATGGGCAGCAGCGTTCCTCTTATATCACCTAGCAATAGTACTGCGACTTTTGTGTCCGATAAATGGCAATAGGCTTGCCATTACATGGGACCTAACATAATTGGCGAAACGTGGGTGCTAGTTCACCTCTGCCTACCTCTTCGGGGATATAGGCGTGATTTATGTATGTATGTATTCAAATTTGGTACCGTGTGGTGACAGCTGAGCAAAATACAGTTTTCCTCTTCAGATGTGTAGGAGGCACTTAAAGTTACACTTGTGAATTGCTATTTTTGTTATATTATTATATATTATATTATTCTTATAAGGGCCTGTTTCGCAATCAAACAAGTAGCTTACTTTGCAGATCATTTGACAGTTGTAATATGAAATATATGTCAATTGAACTGCCAAGTAAGCTACTTCGAACTTACTAGTCGATTGTGAAACAGGCCCTAAATATAAGAAAAATGTGTTTATTGGATATGATAGCGAGAGGGGTGGATGAGAAATTGGTGAAAGATAGAGAGGAGTGGAAGAAGAAAACGCGTTGTGCCGACCCCGCCTAGAGCGGGATAAGGGCAGGTAGAGGTGGAAGAAGAAGAAAAATTTGTTTATTTTGTTAGAAAAATTTCGATAAATTATAGACTTGAAGCGGGAAGTCTATAATTTTTCGAACTTTTTCTAACTACAACTTGTGAAATTTGCTTCGGCCGAGGCAGAGGGGGGTGGAAATATGGCTTATTCCACAAATCCCCTGAGATGATTTGGTGCTCAGGGGTTCTGTCGACTTTTCGTTTACGAAATCACCCACAGGATTCGCCTCAGGGGATTTTCGGAATGAGCCCTTCATCATCATCACCAGCCCTTTAATGTTCCCACTACTGGGGCACGGGCCTCTCCTATGGATGGAAGATTAAAGGGAGAATGGGCCATACCCATAACGCTGGCCTAGTGCGGGTTGGTGGTATTAACGGCTGCAGATGCAGCCGGGACCAATGACTAAACGTGTCTTCTAAAGCACAGAGGAGCTTTAGACAATACATTTTTGGTCATCAATCCAATGGCCGGCCTTAGCGAACACTGCTTAGTTTACGCAATCGCAAGCCAAGTGCGCTATGCCACAGCGCTAGCGAGCTCCTCTTAGAAGTTTCGAGCATCGATCTCCCACAAAGACGGCTTAAAATCTGACTTGTAAGCGTCTGCCCGCGTCAAAGCTTGCGAACTCAACGTGGAAGTTAGCAAGCGATGCATTCTGTTTGCCTGTTAAACTTGCAAGTTCTATTGGAGTTGTCAGTTTATTCTGTTCACTGATACAGCTAGTCTTGCCACGGCTATACAATAATACTGTCATCATAATATGCCACAGAGCAGTAGGTATCTCAACAAAATCTCTATTATTGATTTTTGTTAAACTTAACGGATATTTTAATCTATGGTCTTCCATGCTGACGGAAAACCACCACCAACAGCAAACCCAAAGAGCAGTCTGCCAACTGTATAACCAAAACGAACTCATAATAGTGGACAAGCCTATTGCCATTCACCGGGAACTTTAATCGCAGTAATTTGCTAAATAGTGCATGTTGCGTTAAGTCAACTCTATCGGGGGTGGTGACAATTGTATTATTTTCCGCTGTCACCACACTGCATATTATTTCAGAAATTCTCATTTACTCCTATCATGTTTATTGTCAATGTGAATTTACTGTAATCTTCTTTAATATAAAAATTTATTGCTGTGCGTTTGTCTCGCTAAAACTCTATAACGGCTGGGCTGATTTAGCTGATTTTGGTTTTAAAATGATTGTCTTAGGCCAGGCAAGGCAGAAAATTTAAGATTTTGGTGAAAAATAGTAAAAACAACAATTACATTTTGAAAGTGTGATAGTAATATTGAAAAGCAGGTGAAAACTGGAAATATGGTAAACGGGGCTTTGCACACTTTTATGAACAGCCAAAGCGTGTCCAGAAAGGCTCGTATGGCTGTTCATAATGGAGTGCTGGTCCCGAGATTAATGTATGGAAGTGAAAGTTGGGTGTGGGAGAAGAAGCATGAAAGTAGAATAAATGCAGTAGAAATGAGAGCGTTGAGGAGCATGGCTGGAGTAAGGCTGAGCGACCGATTGTATAACAGTGTGATAAGAGAAAGGTGTGGTTTGAAAGAAGAGGTAATAACAAGGATTGAGAAAGGGATGCTCGAATAGTTTGGTCACGTCGAAAGAATGGATGAAAGGAGAATGACAAAAAGGATTTAGATGGCGAAAGTGAATGGAGAAATGGGAAGGGGAAGGCCTAGGCGGATCTTTCATAATCAAATCGAAAGTCTATTGAAACAGGTCCAGGTCAAGAGTACCCAAAACCGATGGGCATGCATGAAGAGATTGATGAGATTGGATGAAGCGAAATAAGTATGTAAGGATCGTAGCAAGTGGAAAGAAGTGATCTCTGCCTACCCCTGTGGGAGAAAGGCGTGACATATGTATGTATGTATTAACATTTTCCCATAAAAATTGCTTTCCTGTTAAACATTTGACGAAACAAATGGCAACCAAACTGTTAAAATGGCTAGGGGATAATTTACATAGCATAACAACCGGGTCAGTTGGTATTAGATTATAAATTATATTAAATCAAACTTGATCATTATTAACATTTTCGCCGGTTAACTTTCTACAAGGTCGCTACAAATCCCTCCAAATTGATCTTACATCATCTTAAATTGCTTCAGACTGAATTTTGAGAGCCTAAATGAATATTCGCCGCCTAAGACTAACTTTTATGGTAATGGCCTTAAGCTTTATAGTGTGCCATTACATTTTCAGCTCTTACTTCCAAACGGTAAGAGCTGAAATGTGTTGTTGGTAAATTTGAGATAATGACACCAACTTTTATAATTTTATCAGCTTTATGACATAGGACACAGAATAGTTAAAGCACAGATTTTTGGGGTATATCGTCAATATGTGATCTGAATATAGCGTTATAATTATAACTAATAGTAGTCCGCGGCTTCGCTCGCGTTAATGTCAGTAATTATATAGCCCATAGCCTTCCTCGATAGATGGACTATCCAACACAATAATAATTTTTCAATTTGAGTCAAAAGTTTCTGAGATTAGCGCGTTGAACCAACCAATCAACCAAACAAACAAACTCTTCAATGTTATAATAATAGTATCGATAATGTAGTTGCCGTGTGGTGCCGACAGAGCAGAATACAATTGTCACTATCCCAGATTAAATCCGCGGGTGGCGTACAAGTGTAGTGTAACGGCCAAAGAGTATATAATACACTACGTTATAATACACTACTAATGCCGTGTGGTGACGACAGAGTAGAATACAATCGTCACCACCCCAAATCTCTCCCGTGGGTGTCGTACAAGGCTTAGTCGCCTTGTATCCATAAATCAGTGATGAGAAATGGGTAGCAGCGTTTCTTTTTGTGCCCGATAAATGGCAATAGGCTCGCCACCTATTACATAGGACCTAACATAACTGGCGAAACGTGGGTGCTAGTTCACCTCTGCCTATCCCTTCGGGGATATAGGCGTGATTTATGTATGTATGTATGTACGTTTATGTAACGGCTACCTCACAGCCCTACCTAAACAAAGTATCGAGTAACTGAGAATTGATTGATGAGCGAAAAGTGCGACAGATGACGATTCCAATCTAGTCAAATCAATACTAGACCTAAAGACTGTTGCGATAAGGCAGAACGAGATTAGCAAGTCCTGAATCACGATAGCAAAGTTTCTGTCAAACTCAGAATATATACTAGATTGACAGAAAAGTGTTGTGAAGGGATATTGGAAACCTACACTTGGGTCACAAGTCCCAAGCCCTGCCACTGCCGTTCCTATCTGTAACACCATCGACCCGGTACCCGCACGGTGAATCCATGGAGATACATCTGCGTTTTAATGCGGTGAATACTGAAGAAAGTAGACTACATCAGACGAGGCTGTATGTTCTGGTCCCCTTTGCCGCCCCTACTACAAAAACTAAAACTTGTAGGCGCCATTTTCCGTAATTATTTGGTAAATTTATTAACAATACAAGCTTGTTTTTTCCTCGCAATTGTGTTGAAAAACGACGTATGCAACTCGTATGCATTGTATGCGTTGATCATTACATACTCAGCTTGCTTACCGCGCTCGCGTCCGGCTCGCGCTTGCAATAATGCCTCGTATATATTGACCAACGTACCATACTCGTAGCATAATGTACTATAACAGCATTATTATATTTCGACATTGTGTAATATGATAGCCAGCCCCTCTGTGGTTGAGGGTTCTAGGTGATGCTCGATTCCATCTTCGGCCCTTGTCGTCACTTACCATCAGGTGAGATGAAGGGCAAGAGCCTTACCTGTCTGGAATAAAAAAAAATGGTTGTTTCTTTCTTTCTTCTTCTAAAAAGGTTACCAAATAGGGTGCCCATACTTTCAGAAAAAGGTGTAAAAACATTGGTATGTCACCATAAAGTGGACTTTTTCGCCTGCTACGCTTACGAAAAATCCCACTTCCTGGTAAGGGTCTGACACAAAACTAGGATTTTACCGCGGGCGATAAAAAAGAAGGCCTCAGATCGCTTATTTATCGTCAAATACTTGCGAACTGAGAAATTCTTTGTTTTATCGCCCTCGGTATATAATGTACTGTTAATATTTTTGTTTCTCTGTTGTGGTCTATCAATAAATGTTGGTTTTTTTCTTTCTTCTTCTAAAAATGTTACCAAATAGGACGCTTTCAGAGAAAGGAGTAAAAACGGGTCCTAACATTGTCGCATCAAGACCATAATTTTTTGAACTTTTCCTAACCACCAAAATACATACATACATACATAAATCACGCCCATATCCCCGAAGGGGTAGGCAGAGGTGAATTCTCACCCGCGTTTCGCCAATTATGTTAAGTCCCATGTAATAGGTGGCGAGCCTATTGCCATTTATCGGGCACAATAGTCGCAGTACATTGTCAGGACGGTAGTATAAGAGGAACGCTGCTGCCCATTCCTCATCACTGATTTATCCTTAGTCGCCTTGTACGACACCCACGGGAGAGATTTGGGATGGTGACAATTGTATTCTACTCTGCCGTCACCACACGGCACAACCAACCACCAACCACCAAAATATTTTCCCTAAAATTACGTTTAATACATACATACACACATAACTCACGCCTATATCCCCGAAGGGGTAGGCAGAGGTGAACTAGCACCCACGCTTCGCCAATTATGCTAGGTCCCATGTAATAGGTGGCGAGCCTATTGCCATTTATCGGGCACAAAAGTCGCAGTACTTTGCTAGGTGGTAGGTATAAGAGGAACGCTGCTGCCCATTCCTCATCACTGATTTATCCTTAGTCGCCTTGTACGACACCCACGGGAGAAATTACGTTTACTTTTGTTTTTCTGTTGTGTTGTCTCAACAAATGTTTCTCTCTGTCTTTCTTTCAAAAAGCAACCACATAAGTACCCATGCTGTCAGAGAAAGGTGCGAAAACATCGGCCCATAAAAAGCTTGGGCGCTCTCCGCTGTTGAGGCTTATACAATATTCTGGCGGACAGAAACGTACAATGCGCACGCAGTACTGAATACTAATCGTGTGACCCCGGAGATTTACGGCTGAAAAATGTTCCAGCGGCGGGCAAGTTGGGGATTTCGGGAATGGGGGGTCAACGACCCGCGGCGACGCACACAGCTTCACTACGGGGTTTTTTTCTATTCCGAACCATGCCAATATTGCAAAAAAAACATACATACATAAATCACGCCCATATAATAATAATAATAAATAAATATTTTTACCCATCATCTAGCGCAAAGTAAATAGCTTAAGCACTTGTGTTATTGATACTAGATGACGGACATATTTTTGATATAATTATGTATATAGATGTTGAAAATATACTCAACCATGACTCGAGAACAAATATTTGTGTTTGTCACAAAATTTGCCTCTACCAGGATTCGAACCCGGGACCTCTTAACCAATACCCAGCAATCTGAGAGTTAGACCAAGCCGGCCGTCAATAGCCAGCCAAGCCGTATATCCCCGAAGGGGTAGGCAGAGGTGATTTAACACCCACTTTTCGCCAATTAAACTGGGTCCAATTAAAGTAATAGGTGGCGAGCTTATTGCCATCTATTGGGCACATAAATCGCAGTATATAGCTAGGTGGTACGAGAGGAATGTTGCTGCTATTCATCCCCTTAGTCGCTTTGTACGACACTCACGGGATATTCTGCTCTACCATCACCACACGGTACTGCAAAGTGAAAACCTAAGAAAAATGTTAAGTCTTGATGAGGGAATTTTTTGAACTTTATGGTTGCTGGTTAGCACGCCGGAATCAGATCCCGAGGTCCCGGGTTCTTCCGTCGCAAGGAGAGTGCAAATTCGTACTCGGTTTGGTTGGTGGGAGAACTTTTTTAAAGTCCGTTATGGTTGCTGGTTAGCACGCCGGAATCAGATCCCGAGGTCCCGGGTTCTTCCGTCGCAAGGAGAGTGCAAATTCGTACTCGGTTTGGTTGGGCGGTTGGTTTTGGTTGTTTTTTCAAGTCCGCCTGGATAGCTGCTACCATGTTTCCAAAATCTGTCGCCATAATATTTATGTTAATTGTGTTTTGTTCGGTCTTGTACTCAGACAATATAATAAGATAGCCAGCCCCTCTGTGGTTGAGGATTCCAGGCGAATCTCGATTCCATCTAAAGCCCTTAACGTTACGTACCACAGATATATCAATCTATGCTACTTACCATCAGGTGAGAAAGTCAAGAGCTTCCCTATCTACATACAAACATAAATCACGCCTATATCATAATTGCATAATAGCATAATTGGCGAAGCATGGGTGCTAGTTCACCTCTGCCCACCCCTTCGGGGCCTTATTGTCAGTACTTTACTTTGAGAAAAAATCTAAATTCGCGAACCAATTAAACCAGACTTTGACGTTTTACAGCACTTTTTGAGTATACAAACAAACACTTTGAAGCTTCATTAAAACAATTAGCCGTGTTGCCAGAGTCCGATTTCAACACCTTCCTGCGACACAGGCAGCTAGAATCTGATTACGCTAAAGGGTGCTTGTGAAAGCCGAGCTTGTATCCGGGATCGATACCGAGTAATAGGTCTAAAATACCTGTTGTAAATTTGTAATCATTCAGAACCAAGTGATGCCCAATAACTTTTGTGGCAAAAGCCTTTATATTTTGTTGTTTTGTTTATTTATACATTCTGTTCTATGAATGTGAAAGTATAAGTATGCGGATGATTAAACAGATAGTAGCAAATAGGATTTCTGTGTACATACCTTTTTTGTGTGGTGAAGGCAAAGCCGAATACAATTGGCAGAACAGAGTAGTCAATTTCATTTATTCATAGCTACATAATGTACATACATAAATCACGCCTATATCCCCGAAGGGGTAGGCAGAGGTGTATCAACACCCACGTTTCGTCCAATTATGTTAGGTCCCATCACAGATATATCAATTTAATGATATTTTTATAGATTTTAGCCCTTAGTCACCTTGTACGGCACCCACAGGTGACTATTGTATTCTGCTCTGCCGTCACCACACGGCAATTAGGTTAGGTCCCATGTAATAAGTAGCGAGCCTATTGCCATTTATCGGGCACGAAATGCATTTATTCAACTACTAGGATCACAGAAATAGTGAGCATCACTCTGTATTTAATAGCTGGCGAGCCTATTGTCATTTATCGGGCGCGGAATTCATTTATTCAACTACCAGGATCACAGAAATAGCGTAAGGGTTTCATCAATGCACACGCTCACAAAGCCAAGTCTGGCTTTATAACGCTGTTACTATTTTCGGCTCCGATGGCTCTCTGAACATACTCGTACAAACATAAATCATGCCTATATCCCCGAAGGGGTAGTCAGAAGCGAATTAACACCCACGTTTCGCTAGTTAGGTTAGCTCCTATGTAATAAGTAGCGAGCCTATTGGCATTTAGCGGGCACGAAATTCATTTATTCAACTACCAGGATCACAGAAATAGCGTAAGGGTACATCATCATCAATCAAACAATATTTTCTCTATTGATTAGTTTGTATAACATTAGATTGTATTTAGTTTAGTAGCAATTTTTGTACTCTTATTTTGATTATTATTTTTTAGACTTATTTTAAACGTAATCGCCTGAAACACAGGATATCCTAGTTCAGGCACCTATGTTATTATAATCTTACCATTGTAATTTTATTGCTATTGTCATTTATCATGTACGAGGCTTTTTTGGTAATAAATTATTATTATTATTATTATTATTATTAATGCACACGCTCACAAAGCCAAGTCTGGCTTTATAACGCTGTTACTATTTTCGGCTTCGATGCCTCACTGAACATGAACAGGCATCACACAGTTCGACATGAAGGCGTTTGCAGTATTAATTGAAACGCTGTTATTGTTGCAAAGACAATAGGCGGCCGCGCCGAGGCTCCGCTTGATATATGGCACGTAAGGGTATTCGCAAAGAGGGGCTGTCCGGAACATTCATGAATGTAGTTGAAAATATTGCGTTCTGGAAACTATACTTCGCGTCTAAAATACTACACACACAGACACACACATACCCACACACACGCACAGTCTCTCTCTCTCTCTCTTACACTCACACATACATACATACACACACACACACACACACATTATTAAAAATAACGTAGAAATACGTCAGCCCCGACTCGCCTCAGGGTGTCGTAAAATCGAAGAAGGGGAGATTGCCAATGAGCACCTTGGGGCACCCGAATTGTGGAGGAACAGCATACCCAAGCAGGATTGGAACAGCATACCCAAATCGGCATTCATCGTCACAACAGTAAACATTACGTCACCGGCACGCAACGTGTCAAAGGGCTGATGAAGATGATGATTACCGCCTCAGCAAGTTACTCTGCTCCTAATTCTAAATGAAAATTTCCATTTCCATTAAGACTTAGCATAAATCTCGCCTGTTCGCGCATGAAAATAAAATTAGGTGTATGTTTGGGGAATTTTATTAGGTTTTCTGCTAAAGAGTTGTATGCAAAAATCGCTCGATAATTACTATTATGTGGAGCAAAATATTATCTACAGCTACAAAATGATTCATCTATGTTCTCCTGGGTGCACAAAGTGCAAATTTTGGATCATCCCATTATCAACAGACCTTTAATATCTCACAGGTCTTTCCCATGGATGGAAAAGGGGGAGAGCGGGAACTGAGGGCATAACGTGCCTTCCGAAGCACGGAGGAACTCAAGATAATATATTTTGATCACCCATCCAATGCCCGGTCTTAGGGAACCTTGCTTGAGAATGACGACCGGTTTGGTCGAATAGTCTGGCTATCAGCCAAGAGGTCCCGGGTTCGAATCCCGGAAGGCGCAAATGTTTGTGGTGAAACGTGGGTGTTAATTCACCTCTGCTTACCCTATCGAGGATATAGGCGTGATTTGTGTGTTACATAAAAAAGTCAAATATATCGAGTGGTACCTAATTACTCTACCGATTCATAATCAAACCCTTGATACTTTCGTCACAACGGCAGTGTAATATGATGTTAGCGTAATGGAGACTTGCGGGCTCACTGAAGAGACGTCTAGAATTCTGTTCTTTGGAATACAAATCTTAAGCTCTTCGTAATAGGAGTCAGTCAAGTAAGTGCTATCTTCTAGGTAGGTACTTCGCTCACTTATGCATTAAGGTATTATGTGGACGAAATTTAGCTCGGGAAAATGAAACATGAGTTACAGAGTATCTACGTTAAAAGCATCGATTACTTTTGCGTTGGCAGTTGTTAAATAGTTTTTTTTGTTATGCTAGATAGAGCTGGCCGTGTGGTGATGGCAGAGTAGAATACAATTGTCACCACCCCAAATCTCTCCCGTGGGTGTCGTAAAAGGCGACTAAGGATAAATCAGTGATGAGGAATGGGCAGCAGTGTTCCTCTTATACCACCTAGCAATATACTGCGACACTTTTGTGTCCGATATATGGCAATAGGCTCACCACCTATTACAAGGGACCTAACAGGTATAAGAGGAACGCTGCTGCCCATTCCTCATCACTGATTTATACTTAGTCGCCTTGTACTACACCCACGGGAGAGATTTGGGGTGGTGACAATTGTATTCTACTCTGTCTTCACCACACGGCATTTACTGTACACTACTTAATAATATGTTACAGACATAGTGATTGGGTTATTAAAGGGCTGGTACTAAGGTAGCAATAGTAAACACCCTACCTTCACCAGATTAGGATGGGTATAGGCATAAACATCATTGAAATAAATCTCTAATACTGAAGAGTCCATCCTCATTTTCCAGACGAATCGCACAAAAACTGGTTTCGTCGATAACTGCAACACTCACGGAAGAGGCACTTTTATCACAGCGGCAATAAGGGTAGAGGTGGGACAGAGATGGCATACATCTAGATTTGCTCGGTTGAACGCTATTTTACCCCACAACGTACCCTAATCGGATTTAGGGATAGCGCTTTCCAGACCGAAAATCGTTGCCGAAACAATAATTTCCCTTTGCAAAGATTTTATTGGACGGAAATCTTTTTTGGCAAAAGTATTGGTAGAAACCCAATATACTGTACCAATTTATAACGCAATACAGACACACAATTCTGGTGAAAGAATATGCTTGATGACTAATTTTGAAAAATTACTGCTAGATTTGGATGGTTTGGTCATGTCATGCGAAGAGATGAAAGCTATGTTGGCAGAAGAATGTTAAGTATGAACGTGGAAGGACGTAGAAGGAGAGGAAGACCAAAGAAAAGATGGATGGATTGTGTAAAGGAGGATTTGATAGCTAAAGGGGTGGATGAGAAATTAGTGAAGGATAGAGAGGAGCGGAAGAAGAAAACATGTTGTGCCGACCCTGCCTAGAACGGGATAAGGGAAGGAAGAAGAAGACTTATTTGAAAAACTACACCATAATCATGCCTATTCATTCCCGAAGGGGTAGGCAGAGGTTAGGTCCTATGTAATAGGCGGCGTACCATACTTAAATCGGACACGTAAATCGTAGTAGGTATATTGGTTCCACAGGAGAGGAGCTCGCTAGCGCAGTGGCACAGCGCGCTTGGCCTGCGATTGCGTAAACTAAGCAATTTCGCTAAGGCCGGTCATTGGATGGGTGACCAAAAATTTATTATCTCGAGTTCCTCCGTGCTTCGGAAGGCACGTTAAGCCGTTGGTCCCGGCTGCATCTGCAGTCGTTAGTACCCACCAACCCGCACTGGGCCAGCGTGGTGGGTTATGGCCCATTCTCCCTATATTCTTCCATCCATAGGGAAGGCCCGTGCCCTAGCAGTGGGGACATTAAAGGGCTGGTGATGATGATGGTGATGATATTGGTTCAATTGGTTGGTAAAATTCAATCAATGAACAGCTTAACCGCTGCCGTGGTCTAGTGGTGCGCCCACCGGAATTAAGATCCAGAGGTACCGGGTTCGGTCCCCAGCGGGCCTAGCACGGGGACGTGGACAAGTCTCTCTCCATCACTTGAAAATGTTTTGTCTCGAGATTTGGTGGGAGTTAGAGCGACAGGAAAAGATTTTCTGTCCCCCGAAAGAGATATGTCCACCTCCCGTGCTACGGGGGCAGGTGGCGTATGATTTGTACTCGGTTTGGTTGGTGGTAGGACTTCTTTCAAGTCCGCCTGGCTAGCTACCACCATCTTATCAAGATCTGTCGCCATAATAATAATTTTAACTGCATTATTGTCCCGCGCTATTGCATGGGAACTTACTAAATTAGCGAAATTTACCTCTCCCTACCGCTTCGGGGATATATGCGTGATTAATGTATGTATGTTATGTGTGATAAGATATCCAACCCCACTTAGCCCCTTGGTCATCTTCGGCCTCATTATCCTCACTTACCATCAGGTGAGATGAAGGGCAAGGGCTAGAAGCTAGGTCTAGAATAAAAAAGAAAAAAAAAAAAGAAATGTTGATTGATGCTAATTGGAAGAGTCGCTCTGTCTTCTGTAAAAGGTTAGGTCACTTACACACAGTTGAACTACAAAGGACTTCGTTACTTAAATGCAGGCTATCAAGGCAGCCATACCAATCAGTTAATTAGGAGAGCAGACTGGATGAATTGTTGCATTCGTGCGTAACTGCCTTTAGACGCACCCGACGGTCTGGCACGCACAGGGGAATAAATTATCCTATTTAGTTAATTGTTCGTAATTTATGGGCTTTGATCTCTATTTTTGGTTCCAGACACACTTAGCCTAGACTTTCTCTAGCAGACTTGTTAAGACCTATTGCCTAGACATTAATTTATTCAACTAACGAATTTATTTCGAAGCTAGGTCACGAATGTCACTAAGCATTAGGTCCCTTTAATCTTCTCAATTACTTTTAAATACGTTTTAATGTTCAGTCTAATAATAATTAATGTCTTTTAAGTCCGCCCTTGCAAACTGTATACCTATATAAGTATAATAATATCACTTATTCGGTTCTACCAGAATACCCTCGAAATAAGGAATTCCTGTTAAATATGGAAAATAAATAAAGGAGAATAGGCATCTTCTCGAGCGTTCGCTACTCGGTGTTCGTTCGTTTGTGAATTTTAAGAGCCATCGATCCGTTTCTGATGGCCTTTGATTGGGTGCGCCCTCTTCCAATTATTACCAATATGCTTTCGCTTTGGGAGAGGACACAATTTTGCAGGTCAATATACGTAATATACAAAATATTGGTGGAAAGATTGAGGGATGATGACACTACCAAAGAATCACTGAAATAATGATTTATAATAATAGTTTAGGATAAGTTGATTCAATAAAAATCACTTTTTCTCAGATTATACTTGTACATACATACATAAATCACGCCTATATCCCCGAAGGGGTAGGCAGAGGTGAACAAGCACCCACGTATCGCCAATGTTAAGTCCCATGTAATAGGTGGCGAGCCTAATGCCATTTATCGGGCACAAAAATTGCAGTGCATAGCTAGGTGGAATAAGAGGAACGCTGCTGCCCATTCCTCATCACTGATTTATCCTTAGTCGCCTTGTACGAGACCCAAGGGAGAGATTTGGCGAGGTGACAATTGTATTCTACTCTGCCGACACCACACGGCTATTGTGATTGATATTAATTAGAAAAAAATAAAAATACAAAATTTAATCATATTTGGTCAAAGGCCGCGTTACGACATTTTATCTGCACATCAAAATCACTCATTTCTATTAGAAACTGTTTTGGCGGAAATTTTGAATTGCATTATCCAAAACATGTTTATTTTATGAAAATCTTAATATATTACAAAAATATAATTTACTAGTGATCGCCCGCGGCTTCACTCGCGTTAATGTCGGTTTTTATATAGCCTTCCTCAATAAATGAACTATCTAACACAAAAATATTTTTTCAATTTGAACCAGTAGTTTTTGAGATTCTGAGAACCAACCAAACAAAAAAACAATATTAGTATAGATTTAAAGTAAAGCAGATACGTCAAAACAATGGTGTAGTTTTTCAAAATAAATTAGTCATCATGCCTATTGTATTCTGCTCTGCCGTCACAACACGGCAACATACATACACACTCGCATACATAAATTACGCCCATATCCCTGAAGGGGCAGGCAGAGGCAAACCAGTACCCACGTTTCGCCAATTATGTTAGGTCCTATGTAATAGGTGGAGAGCCTATTGCCATTTATCGGGCACATCATGACAACAACATTTATTAATTATCTAGAGGCAAATTAATAATTAATTAACTAGATTACTAGAAGAACATTTATTATCTAGAAGCAATCACGCCGCTACTCTATAAAAGGCATTGGATCTATCGAATCGATCCCAAATTTTATATCCATCGTGTATTCAGGTCGATGGGGTTTGGGGGTTACTTTATGGCACAATTACGTCTAAGTAGAGGAAAAACAAGCTTAAAGGGGAAGACTTATTATTGTTCTCGTGTAGGCACTTGAATAATGACCCATTACATGAAAGCATTCATTCCAATACATTTGACATTGTTTTTGTGGAAATTTAATCTATTTATTTATTTATTGATCACCAAGTAATAAACATTAACAAATACAATTGACAACAGTTCGTTTTTTCAACATACTGTTATTATGATGTTATAGAGAAACTCGACAGAAAATGAAGACACCCATATTTTTTATTTTTTCCGAAAACCGTCGTTTTCATAAAAAATATGATGATTAAAATTCCGGTCATTCTAAACAGACGTTAGCGCCAAATGACGTCACAGCTAGTACGAAAAAATAGAAACATATTATTTGAAATGTTTGAAATAAATTTTCAAGTAAAATACATTTTAAATTAGTTAAAATTTAAGTCTCGGAAGGATTTAAAATTTATTGTTACTTTATTGGAAAATAAAGAAACGGTATTTTTATTTTGGGGGGTTATAATTTTTGAAATTGTAATAAGGTTACTTAAGCTTCATGTTATCACAATTATAGAAGAAGGCCACAATCGACAGAGAAGCACATAAATATTCTATAAAAACCGCGTGTCACAATGTTTGTTAGTAGGCTATTTTTTATACACCTAGGTAATAAAACCTAATATCTGATATCTTACTGTAGCAACATTTCTAGCTCTCACGCTGTAGCAAAATTTCTAGGCTCAGCCTGTCCTGTGGGAAAACTAAATGATGGACAGTTAATTAAAACTACGGCATAACAGAAATTCAAGAAATTTAATTTCCTGTCTGTTTTCTGTAAAGCCGTAATTAATTCAGACGGTAATTAAAAATTGTTGTACATATATACATACATGTTGTTTATTATAACAACTAGTGGTCGCGCGCGGCTTCGCGATGTCTGTAGTTATAATAGTATATATAGCTTTCCTCAATAAATGGACTATCCAACACAAAAAAATTATTTCAATTTGAACCAGTAGTTTTGAGATTATCGCGTTTAACCAACCAAACAAACAAACAAACTCTTCAGCCTCATAATATTAGTATAAATATTTTATGGAACTAAGTAGTACTAAAAACAAAATTGCAGCACTCAGAGACGTCAATTGACGTTAATTAGTACTTGCTACAAATAAATGACAATTCAAAACAAGTCGCTATTCTTGCCGGTCTAGATTGAAATGATTTTTTTGACATTAAATACTCATTAAAGTTAATTGACGTATCTGAGTGCGGCAGAGAGTTATTCATGGTGCAATATTACAAAATGAAAACAATAAACGGGCACCGCCGTGTGGTGACGGCAGAGTAGAATACAATTGTCACCACCCAAAATCTCTCCCGTGGGTGCCGTACAAGGCGACTAAGGATAAATCAGTGACGAGGAATGGGCGGCAGCGTTCCTCTTATACCATCTAGCAATGTACTGCGACTTTTGTGCCATGAATTGCAATAGGCTCGCCACCTATTACATAGGACCTGACATAGTTGGCGAAACGTGGATGCTAGTTCACCTCTGCCCACCCCTTCGAGGATATAAGCGTGATTTAATGTATGTAATATGTTCTCAATAAATTCCCATGTAATATGGGTGGCGAGCCTATTGCCATTTATCGGGCACAAAAGTAGCAGTACTTTGCCAGGTGGTATAAGAGGAACGCTGCTGCCCATTCCTCATCACTGATTTATCCTTAGTCGCCTTGTACGACACCCACGGGAGAGATTTGTGATTATGATGCAATATTACAATATACGGGCAATATTGTTAGCAGCGTAATTTGAATACCGTCGTGACGTCATTTCTACAATAGGATACCGCACCCTGTTCGCGTGTGGGTGACATGTTGTAATTAGCATTAAGCACAGCCATGCCCTCTCCGCTGAGGGTAGTGACCTCATAGTTATGCGAAATTTAAATAGGTCCAATTATTTTTATTGTTGGCACAAAAATTTAATCTATTGATTATGACGAATGGACAGTCGAACCTAAGAATTGTTTATAAAGGTATGAAAATGAGGCTGCTCTTATAATATGGGGGGACTGCAAAGATTCTGCAATCCAATACATATTTAAGTATAAACTATTCTCGCACATTTTTCTAAATATTATAGGTTAAAACTAAAATATTTATTAATTAATTAAGTTTAAACTTAGCCTTTTTTTCCTTCTTTTTCATCCATTGCTAACCGACTTCACAAAAAGGAGGAGGTTCTCAATACGTCTGTATTTTTTTAAAGTAATTACATACATACATAAATCACGCCCATACCCCGAAGGGGTAGGCAGAGGTGAACTAGCACTTACGTTTCGCCAATCATGTTCGGTCCCATGTAATAGGTGGCGAGCCTATTGCCATTTGTCGGGCACAAAAGTCGCAGTACATTGGTATAAGAGGAACGCTGCTGCCCATTCATCATCACTGATTTATCCTTAGTCACCTTGTACGACACACCCGGGAGGGATTTGTGGCAGTGACAATTATATTCTACTCTGCCGTCACAACACGGCCAAAGAGATTATAAATCGAGCTAGTATACTCGAAGGGGTAGGTAGAGAGAGATGAAATTAACAGCGACGTTTTGCCAATTATGTTAGGTCCCATAGTCCCATGTAATAGGGGCGACCCTTTGCCATCTAACGGGCACGTAAATCTTAGTAGGTATATTGCTAGGTACATTCCGATAAGTTCGTGCGCGACCTTCCTGCGGGGTGAGAGACGGTGGCGGGGACGGGGCACAATCTAGATGTTCGCGGGGGTGGGTGACGCGGGAAGGAGGGAAAACTCGTGCAATACAGCATACAATACCTCAGCCCCCCCCCAACGTCTCTCACCCCGCAGGACGGTCGCGCACGAAGTTGTCGGACTATACTAGGTATAAGAGGAACGCCACAACCCATTACTCGTCGCTGTTTTTACCCTTACTGGCCTTTAACGACTACGTACATCTCTTGATTTTATAGCGCTGTATGCATAAAATTACATCTGAGATGTTATATTAATAAGACATAATAATATAAAAATGGGATCGTCTAGACAGAATTGTAATATAATATTTTGTATGTATATAAAATCGTCTTCTATGCTGGCCTGGGAGCGAACAAATGACGTAGAATAGGCCAGCCCCGACTCATCCCATGGATGTCGTAAAAGTCGACTAAGGGAGATGCCCGGTGTAGACCAATAAGCACCTTGGGGCACCCGAATGGTGGAGAGCAAACCACCAACAACAGCATACCCAAAGAGGGTTAGTGTCAGGTAGGCGGCCGGCTGTAAAACCTAAGCCAAAACTTTGAGCAGTACGGATTGGAATATTGTCATTCCAATCACTCTCTCCGTTCATCGGTCTCTCGACATGGTCCGTTTCGTCTCTTTTCTATACATTCATTCATCAGTAGCACCTTTACGGTGTGATTGCTGATATGAATCAAAAGGGAATGGATGGCTTGATGACGTCTGACCTATGTGAATGGAAGAGGAAACATACTGCGCCGACTCCAGATAAAATGGGAAGAAGAATTTTGCCCCTGAAGCGAAATAACCAATCATATCCCAACATTATTTAATCGTAGCTCTAGCACGCTAAAATAACGAACTTTATGAGCAAGAGAGCTGAAACATATTTTCTTGCAAAAAATAACCGATAAAACAACAGGCCTATTTACGTTTCAAAAATACTTGGCAAGATTTCCGTCCTGTGCTTAATTAAAACCGTGAAATATGCCAGTTGTAACCCAAACAATTTTCCATTGAGTAAACAGAAGCTTTCGAAATATGTGCTAAAAGCGTGCGTTCTCTCTCGATGTAAGTCAAATATTTTTGATCAAACATGCGGGCTGTGGTACTATATTTGGTTTAGCCAACTCACTGGCGCACGTGAGCTACGAGCATGTTATTATGTATTTTGATTTTTATTTGAACATTTTGACGGCAGAATACGGTTTCACCACTCCGAATCTCACTCCGAGGGGGCATACATACATACAAGGCGACTAAGGGTTAAAACAGCAATGAGTATAATGAGTGCTTAACGTGCCGTGTGGTGACGGCAGAGTAGAATACAATTGTCACCACCCCTAATATCTCCCGTGGGTGTCGTACAAGGCGACTAAGGATAAATCAATTATAAGGAATGGGCAGCAGCGTTCCTCTTAGACCACCTAGCAATGTACTGCGATTCCCAAATCACGCCTATATCCCCGAAGGGGTAGGCAGAGGTGAATTAAAACCTACGTTTCGCCAATTATGTTTGGTTCCATGTAATAGGTGGCGAGCCTATTGCCATTTATCGGGCACGGAAATCGCAGTACCTTTATTGCTGGTGGCCTAAGAGGAACACTGCTGCACATATTACTGTCTTAACCCTTATTCGCCTTGTACGACACCCGCGGAAGGGTTGGGGGTGGTGACAGTTGTATTCTGCTCTGCCGTCCGTCACCGCACGCGCTCGCGTTAAAGTTTTTAAATAACTGTCAAAGTCGTAATCATTAGAAATAACAAAATGGCAGCGCATGATAACGGCTTTATTATACATTTTTTATATTACATTATAGTAATTTAGGGATCTTTAATTGAAAATACATACATACATACATAAATCACGCCTATATCCCCCAAGGGGTAGGCAGAGGTGAACTAGCACCCACATTTCGCCAATCATGTTAGATCCCATGTAATAGGTGGCGAGCCTATTGCCATATATCGGGCACAAAAGTGTCGCAGTACATTGCTATGTGGTATAGGAGGAACGCTGCTGCCCATTCCTCATCACTGATTTATCCTTAGTCGCCTTGTACGACACCCACGGAAGAGATTTGGGGTGGTGACAATTGTATTCTACTCTGCCGTCACCACGCGGCCATTTAATTGAAAATAATATGTTATAATCCCATTTTAGTTGCTTATAGCGTAGCTTTGCATTGGTGAAAGAATTTTTTAAATGTATTAGTATTTTAGGTGGGAATTCGTTACAAACAAGGAAATTAACTTTCATGTAATACATGTTAGTTAGAATTAAACTAAAATTCGAATCGAAATTCCGTAGCGGCTCTAAATAAACTAATCGTATCGTAAACCCTTCTCCACTGTGTCGGAATAATTTAAAGCGTGCGAGTACCTGGGGCCGAATTCGATTTTACAAATAATGCATCAAAGGTTTTTGGTGTGGGTTACAATTGGGAGCGTGTGGCGGATTTTTTATTCAATAGCAACATACACTGCTATTAGAACATTATTCTATTAATTGTTCATCAAAATTGACCTAAACATAATAGAGACTCTGGGACCATGGGGTCCAGGAGCTCACCGACTTTTTCGGGACATTACAAAGTGGCTACGTGAGACAGTAAGTGACAATAAGGCTGGTCTGTATTTAACGCAAAAATTTAGTCTCGCCATTCAGCGAGGTAATGCAGCCAGCGTTATTGGTACATTTCCTGTCTCAGAAGACCTAGGCGAGGTTTTCTACCTTTAATTTAGCTTGTAGTACCTACAGTTATGTGTTGTAAGTAAAAAGTTTTTATTGAACATATAATGTGTTAATGTAAACTTGTTGCTGATCTCATTATTTTCAAAAACATATTATTGCGTTTTTTATTTGGACATTTGGTCTGATAAAAATTCCAAAAAAATACAGTTCATGCACAGTACAGTTCCCGAATCAAGAATGTAATTTATAAACTTTCTGACCTTCTTTTTTTTGTAGAAACATAATAAAGATAACATTGTTAGACTTACTATTAAGGTCACAACAGTGGTAGATCAACATTATATCGCAGGGAAAGACCAAAGAATAATTGGGTAGAAAAATAACAAGAATGGCGCTGCCAATCACTCATCGCTGTCTTTACTCTTACTGCCGCACTCAGAGACGTCAATTAACTTTAATGAGTATTTAATGTCAAATAATTTCATTCAAATCTAGACCATAGACCCGGTAAGAATAACGACTAGTTTTGAATGGACATTTTTTGACGTTAAGTACTACATACATACATACATAAATCATGCCTATATCCCCGAAGGGGTAGGCAGAGGTGAACTAGCCCCCACGTTTCGCCAATTACGTTAGATGTAATAGGTGGCGTGCCTATTGCCATTTATCGGGCACAAAAGTAGCAGCATTGCTATTGCTAGGTGGTATAAGAGGAACGCTGCTGCCCATTCCTCATAATTGATTTATCCTTAGCCGCCTTGTACGACACCCACGGGAGAGATTTGGGGTGGTGACAATTGTATTCTACTCTGCCGTCACCACACGGCACGTTAAGCACTCATTAACGTTATTTGACGTCTCTGAGTGCCGCAGTAGTCACCCTGTACGACGTCCACATGACGTAAAAGGAAGGATGATTATTGTATTCTATTCGTTCGTCACCACACTCCTCAGTTATCAGTACCTATATGAAATTACTTTATTGAACATGCAAATTCGGTATTGACGTCAGGAATGCTGATTCTGATTTACTAAATAACCTATAACCAAATAAATAATTTAACATTTTATTGATATTATACTTTCACAAAAGCATATACTTAAATAAAAAGGTGCAGAAAAAAATTCCCGCCTCCATTCAGACCACAAGCTTAAAGATTAAACATAAATCGATGGGATGGACGTGACTGAATGATCAGACAGGGGGGCTAAAGTGCGTAGGTAAGCAGAAATGTTTGAAATTTTCCCCCCACAAAATTTATTGGTGGTTGATTACAATCTCATTTCTCGTTTATTAGTAGATGATTAGAAGCTAATTTTGTGTAGGTATTCCTTTATTAGGCCAGCAGAGGGCAAAAGTGGATCAGCAAATTTCTTCTACACTGAAGTGTAACGTTGAAACTTTTGTGTGTTTTGAAATCAACAGGTAATAGAGATTAAGACTTGTCATTGACTCAATTTTCATGTAAGCGTGCATACACTATTGTCATGTTTTTCTCCCTCAGTGGTAGGCAGAGATCACTTCCTTCTTCTTGCTACGATGCTTTCAAGGGTTAGTCACTGCTCTAACCTAAGATATAGCGTAAAGCTATTATTAGTAGTTCGTCGGTTAGGTAAGGTTAGTGTAGTAATCAGTTTAATAAGAACAGTTTTGTCTGTACCTACAAATAAGTCAAAACTTTTTTTTGACCAAGGGCATCGGTCAAAACCACTTTTGACTAATTTTTGCAGTCCAAAGTGGTTTTGAATAGCTATGAGTTTTGACTGTAATACATAAAAAATCCTTATGTGAATAGTAGGTACCGCAATTTATTTATCGTTTTCGATCTAAAAACAAATGTCTTCTTCAGTGCGAGCAGAGTACACAGCTTGAGCGGATAAATCTCCTAATCTAAGATTAATCTCCTTTGATAAAAAAGATATCAGTGTATTTGTGGCTGGGCTTCTATGCGGCCTATTTTTAGAGCAACTTCGAATGTAGGTCGAACTAGTTAAAGTTCCTATCGAACCAACTTAAAGGATTCACGTCATGCAACGATCTTTGTTATCTACGTTTAGTTTAGTAGTTTCATTTTCCCACAGCATATAGTCTGTGGAATAATGCAGGAGCGTGGCAGATCAACGGGCAAGAGGAACGCATAAGAGGAACGCTGCTGCCCATGCCTCATCACTGTTTTATCCTTAGTCGCCTTGTACGACACCCACGGGAGAGATTTGGGGTGGTGACAATTGTATTCTACTCTGCCGTCACCACACGGCTTTACAAACTTGCATGTGGTGTTATTATGTGTTTCAACTGTGAATTTAAGTCTTATTGATGTTGTTGATACTTTCAAAATCCTGGCCATTTGAAAACGTTAGAAGCTAGCGTTAGCGAGTTAACCCCGGCATAACCATGTAAATGAGACAAAGGAATCATTATTTGGACCCCTTTGCCTGGCGACCCGTCGCATTCCATTAGCCCAGCGACAAAAGCTTTTTCAAATTTGCACGTTTTCGAAAATAGCGTCTGAAAAAATTGGCGCCAAAAACGTTGTCAGAGAAAAATGCTTTTTAATTTTAAAGCAAAGCCAAAATTTGTTTTGTAAAGATAGCTTAGTTTACGCAATCTCAGGTAAAGCCCGCTAGTATCATTTATGCTGATTTGTTAGTTAAGTTATAACTTATAAGGTCAGCTTCCGAAGGGGTTGGCTAGTCTATATCGAGATTAAAGCCTTGAAAGAACTAAAAAAAATAGGTTGAAGCCGTCTGAGTGAAAGCATGACAAAAAAAACCTAGATCTAATGATACTATTAATTGCTTTTGTTAATGATTCTTAAAATTATCATGCCGTAATATTAATGCTAAAGTTTAGATTATTTGTTATATTTGATTCTCATTTAGGGCCAATACAATTTTTTTTAAAAATGGGTGTGCCTTAAGGTTCTATTCCACTAGAGATACGCGAGTAAAATGTGTCGTGCGAGGATGTGTAGCTGTGCTGTGGAAATGTTTAGGGGTTTCCACCAATAATGTGTGAGGAAAATGTCCCCTCCGATTTCGTGTTCTATACTAGCAGGGACAGAATACGAAATCGTCGGAAACCTCGCAATACATTTCTAGCAACACAATACTCGCAACAAATTAATACTGCGTTCGGATAATACAATAGCGGCCCAAATCAAACAATACTTAGAAACGTTGTCTGTTCTAAAAATATGACAACAAGCTGTCAGGATGCAGATGCATTTACTGAAAGCCTGGAGGAATCGCGTCAAAGCAGATACAAATAAACCATTATGTTATCTGTTGCGTATTTTGTTTATCAAACCCAAACACCCCACAGTCTAGCTAGCAGTTAAACCAGTACATTTGTGCTAACGTAAAGTATGTATAACTTACGATAGTTAAGTTCGAAATGTAATTGTGTCCCCATTACAGTCCACGGCCGCGTCTCAACTGTGTCGCTGCACGCAAAGCCACGGGGCGACTTAGTGGGGTAGATATTTGGCGTGTCGTCACGGCAGACCAGAAAATGGGTGCACCAACCTCAACTGGGAAGTCGTTCAAGGCCACTACATGCTATCCTGAAATTATGAATTGGCCATTTCAGGAACTGCCTGGCTATTTAATGAATTGCCTGGCTATTTTACGAACTTCCTGGACATTTAATGAACTGTCTGGCCGTTTCATGAACTGTCTAGTCATTTCGTAAGCAAGTAAAGTAAATGAAGTTACTTACCCAATAGTTAAGTTTAGGTTGCCATCTTGCGACTAACCCTATAGTCACTTCATAGCAGTGGAACTTCGCTGCGTATGCGTAACATAATAATAATAATAATAATCCCTCAGACATATAATCTCCGGCTGTTCTCGTCTCGCAAATGGCGAGTATTTGCACAGACATAACCTAGTGGCCAGGATAATACACCAACAACTTGCTTTGAAATACAATCTTGTAGCATCAGAGGTGCCGTACTATAGATATGTGCCAGAACAGGTTCTCGAAAATAGCCATGCCACATTGTATTGGGATCGATCTATCATTACAGACAGGACTATTGTAGCTAATAAGCCTGATATTGTATTAATAGATCGACATGAACGCCGCGCAATAATTGTTGACATCGCTGTTCCTCATGACGACAACCTTGTGAAAGCCGAAAAAGATAAAGAAAACAAATATCTTGATTTAGCTCACGAGATTGTTGACATGTGGGACATCGATTCAGCAATTATTGTTCCGATAGTTCTATCTGCCCATGGCTTGATAGCCAAGAGCCTCGATAAACATCTTAAGAGGCTCGCGCTAGGTGGTTGGGTCAAGAGTCAGATGCAGAAGGCGGTACTTCTGGACACGGCGCGTATAGTGAGGAGGTTCCTGTCTCTGGATCCTTAACCACCGGTAGCCGGGACCCTGATCTTGCTGCCGATGGGGAACTGCATTTTTGTATTTTTAAATGTTATATTTTTTAATGTTTTATATTGTAAAAATGTAATGTTTAGAAATATGATTTTGTATGTATTTGAAATGTAATAAAAATAATAATAATAATATAATAATAATATTTTATTTTACTTAATTCAGCAATTACAATAATAAATCTTAACTACCTACACTAGGATAAACCTGTATCGTAGATAATTAAACCTTCCTTAGTATAATCAAACTGCATACATTAAGAACTTATACTAATATTATACAAAATAAAAATCTATATATCAATAATAGTAAAAAATAATTAATAATTAATAGATTATTTTTACTGAAAAAAATTATAAAAAAAATAAAATGAAAACGGTCATTTAAGCGTCACCAATAGTGACTCGGTCATACCATAGTCCCGTGTGAGCAAATATTTAGCAATCTCAATCTTACAATTCCTTAGATTAAGAGGGTATATAGCAAGGATTTTGTTAATTCCGTTGTATGTAAAGGCAGATAAAAACTCCTGTTGCCGTTTAGCGAATGCAGATTTACATTTTACAGTTTTACATACAATATCTTTTCGTCGTTTACTGTAAAAGAAACTCACATCAAACTGTGTTACTGAGTGCTTCCTTACAATTAATTTCAATATATACAGCTGTCTTACTGTTAGAAGCTGAAGTTCGGAGTACAACAAAACAGTTGAGAATCTAAAATGCTTAAAAGACATAACTTTTGACATAATGCCGTATGGTGACGGCAGAGTAGAATACAATTGTCACCACCCCAAATCTCTCCCTTGGGTGTCGTACAAGGCGACTAAGGATAAAACAGTGATGAGGAATAGGCAGCAGCATTCCTCTTATACCACCTGGCAATGTACTGCGATTTTTATGCCCGATGAATGGCAATAGGCTCGCCACCTATTACATGGGACCTAATATAATTGGCGAAACGTGGGTGCTACTTCACCTCTGCCTACCCCTTCGGGGATATAGGCGTGATTTATGTATGTATGTACATAACTTTTAATAGTGACCTCTGAGCTCTCTCTAGGCGAATCATTATGGATTTACATGCACCACCCCAGGTTCCTATACAGTATGTTAAAACAGATTGTACTAAAGCAATGTACACAGTGCGCAAAAGCTCCCCGTCTGCAACATGCCTTAGCTTCTTAAAGACATAAATAAGTTTTCTCACGCGGGCTGTTAATATTTCTATATGGAATCGCCAGTTGAGTTGTCCATCCACAACAACTCCCAAATACTTGGTTGATTGAGATTTATTCAATTTGTAACATGAGCAAGAATTTGTGTTGAGGTTACAAGAAAACAAGCATGTGTGAACTTTCAAAGGGTAGCCATGACAGTATCTCATGTCATTCGACATTTTAAATTCAATGTAAGTTGTCTTCGACGGATTTAAAGTCAGCAAATTAGTGCGAAGCCAGCAGGCCACCCTATGAAGACCCCTTTCAGCGTTAAGATATGCCTCCGCCCAAGTCTCTCCGTGGAAAATCAGCGCTGTGTCGTCGGCATAGGAATATTTTTTTCCATTATATAAGCTTTGTTGACACAGGTCATTGACATAAAACAAAAAGAGACTTGGGCCAAGAATACTCCCCTGAGGGACACCGAAAGTTACCGTAGAAATATCACTTACAAAGTTGTCAATTCTAACTCTCTGTGCTCTGCCTTCAAGAAAACTTTTGTAAATATCCAAAGCCGGTCCACGGATTCCAAGTCGTTCTAGCTTGTCAATAAGTATGGGAATCGATACGGTATCAAAAGCTTTGCTCAAATCAAGGAATACTCCGAGACATTTCCTATTATTATCCACCTGCCGTGTAATAAAACCCACTAACTCAGATATAGCATTTTCAGTACTTATCCCAGATCTAAAACCGTATTGACAACTTGACAGCAAATGGTAGTGATTTAGAAAATCTGAAAGGCGTTTATTAAGAATTTTTTCAAGTAATTTGGAGATAGTAGGCAAAACTGAGATAGGACGAAAGTTTGTGACCAGGTCTCGATCTCCACTCTTATGTACAGGCGTAATGAGTGCTAACTTAAAAATGTCTGGGAAAACTCCCCGTTCGAAGCAGAGCACAAAAAGCTTTGTAAGTATGGGCACTAAAATATCTTTAGCTATTTTGAGAAATTCTGTAGGTATCAAATCACTACCAACCGCCACATTATTTTTAAGATTTAATATCAATGATTCAACCTCCACTTCATCCGGAGGAAGAAGAACCATTGACTTATGTGATAGGGGAATGGTAAAATCATATGTAGGAACTGTTTTAGGAACAGGGGTAATTTCTTGAGCAAGATTTTTTCCTATATTGGCAAAGTATTTGTTGACAAAATTAACTGAGTTATATGGATTAGATTGTTGGCCTAAGAGCTCAGTGGCCGGCGTTTTACGCTTAGCGATGTCTGTAATAAGTTTAATAGCCTTCCACCTCTCTTTATTACTACCGGCCTTGCCCAACTCCGCCTGCTCGTATATATTTTTGACTTTAACCAACAATGAATTACAAAAATAGCGATACCTTTTAAAAGTGTTAAGTAGTGTGATATTTCCTGGGTCCTTCCTTGAGTCAAGATGCAGTTTATCTTTGTTCCGAATGCAACGCAGGAGACCAGGAGTGATCCATGGTTTGAGAATTCTATCTTTCTTTCGAATCGATGCCACTCTAGAATTAACTACAATACAATGTGATATTTTATTTACAAGTATTGACGCGACCATGTTCGCATCTCTTAGTTTATCAATAAAGCTGAAATCCATAGTTTTTAAATAATTAATAGCTTTAACTTAAGGCGACTAACTTAATTATAATTGGTTATAGCAGCTCAGTTAAACTCCGTGGTTGTTGCCTGGTTAAGGCAGGACATGATATGACCAATTCAGCGTTCTTACTACGACATGATAATAATTGATTCAAAACCTTTACCGGTACAGTGTAATGCGACCTTCTACAAATATTATAATAATTCACAATAGAATTTTGTTTGCGTTATCATTTCTATAATGACATCTTTTCGTAACTGCCATCTTCAGGCTTATTAAATGGCGTTTTGGCTTTCGAACCGACACAAGTTTACGTGTCGACAGTAACTTTGCTAATTGGTTTCAATAATGCTATTTTAGGAATGCTTAACTTTGGGGCAGGTGAAATCTTTTTTTAAAACTTTGTGAAAATCAAGGCTTTGGGATTCTCAAGGCTAAAGATAGATGGGCAAAATTTTAAGATTTCTCGTTGACAATCTCTGAACGATGAAAACGAAACTCGGATTTTCATTTATTCGTATTTTTGACGACGAAGGTGTGGATTTGTGTCTGAAAAACTCAAATCGTAAAATGTATGTACATATGTACAAACTGAAGAAGTTCGCTAGCGCAGTGGCATAGCGCGCTTGACCTGCGATTGCGAAAGCTAAGCAATGTCGCTAAGGCCGGTCATTGGATGGGTGACCAAATCTAGAGCCGTTGGTCCCGGATACATCTGCAGTCGTTAATACCCACCAACCCGCACTGGGCCAGCGTGGTGAATGTATGGCCCAACCTCCCTATATTCTTCCATCCATAGGGTAGGCCCGTGCTCCATCAGGGGAACATTAAAAGGGCTAGTGATGATGATGATGTATGAAACTAACGTATTAGAGAGTTCATATGTAAAAGAAGTTGTCTAGAAATTGATATTTGTTTCCCCAGTTAGCCTAGCACGGGACGTGGACAAAATCTCTCTCCACCACTTGACAGTGTTTTGTCTGGGGATTTAGTGGGAGTTGGAGCTAGAGGAAAATTTTTTCTTGTCCCCGAGGAGATTTTCTCCACGTTCCGTGCTACGGGGGCTAGAAAGATAATACAATATTGAAACTAATTGGCAGTTGTAGATTTGCGTGAGAAACCCCGAGTTCCCGCTTACAACTAGTTTTGGCATTGTTTGGTCGATACACAACTACTTACCAGTTGCTTCCAGCCTCGACTTGTAGCGGAAGATGCACGTGATTAATGGCAATGAGCACTGAGCTTTATTCCAAAAGGTTGTAGAGTCAAAGTTGCCTAGACAGGTGTTTCGTGACGTACGACCTTATTACCAGCCTTTTAATGTCCCCACTGCTGCACAGCCTTCTAAGAATTTAGGGAGATTGGGCCATATCCCACCACGGTGGCCCAGTGCGGATTGGTGGATATAAGTGCCTTCAGAAGAACGGAGGAACTCCAGATACTTAATATGTATCTGTTGCCCATAACTCATAATATTATATGAATGCACTGAAATTTATTTACAACAAAATATAACATTTACTTATAAAATGTCGAAAACACCTCATTAAGAATAAGTAGGGTTCATCCTTCACTTAAAAGTTAATTGTCATTGACATTACTAGGACCCATTAACTCACTTTGAGAGTGAATTTTATTTAATCTTTACTTAATTCCGTTTAATGGTCATTTAATCGACTCTGAGTGCGCCCGTTAGTCCCCTTTTACGACACCCGTGGGATAGATAGGGTTAGTGCCAATTGGATTCTGCCTTACATTCAAACCCGAACATCAAATTTAATCAAACAGTGGCAGTTACAATATCTTATTGTAACGATTCTTTTAGCGTTTACTGGTCTTACTGCCGCACTCAGAGACGTCAAATAACGTTAATGAGTACTTTACATCCAAAAATTGACAATTCAAAACTAGTCGCTACTCTTGCCGGGTCTATGGTCTAGATTTGAATGAAAATTTTAGACATTAAATACTCTTTAAAGTTAATTGACGTCTCTGAGTGCGGCAGTTTAACCTACCAAACCTTTGCGTTCAAACCCGGACATTGGCGTAATCATAACTTTAACAATCAAATTAAAGGAACCATTATAGAAAGAACGTATTTATTCCAGGGACTGTTCTTCGAAGGTACAAAATCGACCTTCGCTTCACAACAAAAGTGAGAAACAATTTCCTCCAGCAATCCAATTTACCAAGACGCTTCTTCCGAAATAATCGAGTGTGAACAATAAAATCTATTGGAGAAATTCCTTTGAAATGTCTACTTTCTTATCCAATCTATAAACTAAGTACTCGCACGTACATAATAGGTTGGGGGAAAAGTTTCTTCGCATTTTTTAAGAAAATTCAAAACATTTTTTAATATAGTTTATTTACATTTAACTAAAGTATGTAGGTACCATTTTGTTTGATAACTTTTTGCCATCTTGTAGGTAGGGACATGATCCCATTGCTATAGAAATTTTGGGACTTCTGGTCAAAATACCGCGACAAGTGGTTTTGGCAGTCCTCTCGTGATGTTAACCTGACACTGCCTAAAGAATTCTGAAGAGACCGAAACAGGTGGAAATCTAAAGGTGCAAGGTCAGGACTATACGGCGGATGCATTAACACCTCCCAGCCAAACTCTCTTAATTTTTGCTGAGTGGCTAAAGATGTGTGAGGTCTAGCGTTATCATGATGAAAAACCACACCCCTTCTGTTGATTAATTCCGGCCGCTTTCTCTCAACTTCTTGCTTTAATCTCATCAGTTGTTCGCAGTAGAGTTCAGAATCGATGGTCCTGCCTGGTGGTAACAGCTCATAATGAATAATGCCCTTCCAATCCCACCACACACACAGCATCACCTTGTTGCGAGTTAACCCGGATTTCGCCACAGTCTGTGAAGCCTGACCGGCCTTTGACAACGACCTTTTTTGCACGTTCTTGTCGTACGTGATCCACTTTTCATCACCAGTTATTAGCTTCTTCAAAAATGGTTCGGTTTCATTACGTCGTAATTAAGAATCACAAATGAGTACACGGTTCATTAGGTTTCTTTCAGTGAGCTCGTGAGGTACCCAAATGTCGAGCTTTTTTGTGTACCCAGTTTTTTTCAAATGCGCCAAAACTGTTTTGTGGTCAATTCCCAGTTCTTCAGCTACGCCGTAACTACTGACATGCCGATCTTTCTCCACTTTTTCAAAAATGGCATCCATTTAATCTGTAATAGGGCGACCAGAGCGACGTGCATCTTTGACATCAAAATTTCCGGATTGAAAACGCTTAAACCAAATTTGTGCTACTCTCACAGACAATGTACTAGGTCCATAAACATCGCAAATTTTTTTCGCGGCTTGCGTTGCATTTTTACCTTTTTTGTAGTAAAATTTTAAAATGTATCGAATTTCTTCATTAGATTCACTCATCTTGGCGGTACGAAAAACAAATGAAAATCACACATTTTCTTATTTGAATTTGGAATTATTCGATTTTAATTTTAACAATATATAAATGTTAGAAAAATCCCGCCTCAAGATCATAATTTTTCGAAATTCTTTTTCTAACCACCAAAATCTTTGGAATTATGTTCTTTAAAATTTCAACTTTGAATGATACCAAAACCAGCCAGATACAAATAGTATAGCCAAAGAGATTTTATTACAAGTTTATACATACTATAATGCGAAAAGACTTTTTCCCCAAATATATTTATTACATAAATCACGCCTAAATCCCCGAAGGGCTAGGCAGAGGTGAATTAAACACCCACTTTTCGCCAATTAAGTTAGGTCCCATAATGTATAGCCTATTACCTAACGGGCACATAAACCGCATGATATTGCTAGGTAATCTATGAGGAATGCTGCTGCCAATCACTCATCGCCCTTAGTCGCCTTGTACGACACCCATGAGAGAGATGGGGGTGGCGACAATTTGTATTCTGCTCTGAGGTCACCACACGGCCATACTCACACCTATTACCTTTGTAATGAGGGAGGTTTAATGAGGAGCTCGAGAACTCAATGGCCTGGCTCACTCGGTCTTCGACTGCGTAAACTAAGCAATGTTCTCTGAGGCCCTTTACAGGATGGGTGACCAAAAATTTACTATCTCGAGTGTCTTCGTTCGGAGGGCATAATAAGCCGTTGGTCCCGGCTGCATCTGCAGCCATTAATAGGTACTTACCATTCCGCACTGAGCCAGGTCGGTTATAGCCCATTCTCCCTATGTTCTTCCATCTACAGGTAAGACCCCAGCTGATGATGACGAGGACGATAGGTGGAGATAGTGAGCACATTACCTAAATAAAGATAAAGATAAGATAAAGATAAAATTGATTTCTTTAAAACTTATTCTTAATACGTAGTAAAATCTAAATTAAACACAAAAATATAGGTATAGTTACATACATACATACATACATAATTCACGCCTATATCCCCGAAGGGGTAGGCAGAGGTGAACTAGCACCCACGCTTCGCCAATTATGCTAGGTCCCATGTAATAGGTGGCGAGCCTATTGCCATTTATCGGGTACAAAAGTCGCAGTACTTTGCTAGGTGGTATAAGAGGAACGCTGCTGCCCATTCCTCGTTACTGATTTATCCTTAGGTATAGTTACAGAAAAAGTAATAACAATGCATATATATAATAATGTATAATACATATTTACATAATAAAAATCTACGTCAAGGAGTTCTTGGTTAATTTGACACCTAAACTAAGTAAAAGCGTTTACTTGTGTCTTAAATAGGGTAGGTACTCATCATCTTCTAACAATTGTCGATTGAAATAAACGAAAATGTTCCTTTTCCGATTATATTTTGATAGACACGATATTAAATGCATTACAGAACATGCATAATTAAAATGCCTAATGTGTCTACATTTAATTTTATCTCCTATAAAAATAAACTGTAAAATATCACGCAAACCTCTACTCGACGTTCCAGTATTATAGACCTTTTATGTCGGGAAATTTATAGATAGTATTTACCTATTTTAGGATAGTTACCCTAGAGGCGTCTGCGAGCTTTGACCTTGAGTCTATAAACAGATACGATCATTACGGTACACATTTTCTTTAGTCGGTTATAATATGCGTTTATTATATAAATAAAATACCATTTAATAAACGTTGTATGTGAAGAAGTAATTCTTGGAGGAGCTTGGTAGCTTAGCGCGCATGGCTTGCGATTGCGTAAACTAAGCAACGTTGGCTCAGTCATTGGATGAGTAACCAAAAGTGTTTTACCCCGAGTTCCTCCGTTCTTTGGAAGGCACGTTAAATCAATCCGCACTGGGCGAGCGTGGTTAGCTATGGCATATTGATATATCTGTGGCTATGGCCTATTTTCCCTATATTCTTCCATCCATGCCTATACCTCAAATGTATGTAAAATATGTGTAGGTACCTTACAAACATTTGTCCCTCTCTCTTGTATTAAAAGAAACTATATCTTCTTCTTCTTTCTGACCAGGGGGCCCACTGCCTAACTCGATTGCTGATGATAGCTATATTGCAATGCACTGCTTACGGCTATAGCAGCCATCCTGAATTTTTAGGCGGCACGGATTTTGTGCCAAATTCAAACAAAATCATTCGGTGATCATTCGTTCAAAGCTATCGCTAATAGTTTAGGTACATTTGGTGCGAAATGACAGCATGACGCCATAAACTATAGCTTTTGCTTTAGCAATCGAGTTAGGCGGTAGGCCCCTGTTCCCAGTTTATCTGGGGTCGGCGAAGTATGTTTCCTCTTCCATTCATATCCGTCAGAGGTCTTCAAGCCATCCACTCCCTTTCGATTCATATCACCCATCTAATCGGAAACGTTACTCTTAAATGGTAGTATTGATAAGGACCATGTGGAAAGACCGATGAACGAAGAGAGTGATTGGATGACTTTGCAATTCATAATGCTCAAGGTTTTGGCTTAGGCTTTACAGCCGGCCGCCTGCCTGACACCAACCCTCTTTGGGTATGCTGTTGTTGGCGGTTTGCCTCCACCATTCGGGTGCCCCAAGGTGCTTATTGGTCTACATCGGGCAATCTCACTTAGTCAACTTTTACGACACCCATGGAATGTCGGGCCCGGCTCTGCGTTATTTTTTTGCTAAAGGGCCAGCATGGAAGGCATAAGTCACGCCTGTATCCCCGAAGGAGTAGGCAGAGGTGAATTAAACCCCCACTTTTCGCTAGTTAAGTCCCATGTAATAGGTGGCGAGCCTATTACTTAGCTGCTTAATGGCATAAAGATATAAACTTGTTAAGTAAGTACAAGAAAGCTGTAAGCTATCCTAAGATCATAAAATATATAAATCTATCCGCACATAAATTGCAGTATATTGCTAGGTGGTATAAGAGTAATGCTGCTGCCCATTACTCATATCTGTCTTTACCCTTAGTCGCTTAGCCTTATACGACACACACGGGAGCGATAAGGGGGGCGACATTATTGTATTCTGTTCTGCCGTCACCGCTTGTGACAATAACTGTTCCTCACAAACACTCCATCCTTGTTTCAGATTGCCAGAGCCAACCAAAGCCACGAACTATGTGGTAGTCTACATGCCGACAGCATTCGGTTAGCGGTGTTGTGGTACAGAATTCTTCACAGTGTCCAAATAGCTTCTTGTTAAGTTTTTTACCGCGATGGGATGCAACACCAGTTCGGAAGCGAAGGGCGACGCGAAGACAGCCAAAGAGGAGACTGGGCCTGCGCAAGAGAATCACACGAACGCCTCCACAGGTAACAGAGAAAAAGATGGTACAACTACCGTCTTTCTTGTTTTCAGGAATCAAGACACTTTTTTATATTATTTACATACATACATACATACATACATGCCTTCTATGCTGGCCTGGGAGCGAACAAATAACGTAGAATAGGCCAGCCCCAACTCATCCCATGGGTGTCGTAAAAGTCGACTAAGGGAGATTGCCCGGTGTAGACCAATAAGCACCTTGGGGCACCCGAATGGTGGAGGGCAAACCACCAACAACAGCGTACCCAAGGAGGGTTGGTGTCAGGCAGGCGGCCGGCTGTAAAACCTAAGCCAAAACCTTGAGCAGTATGGATTGGAATGTTGTCATTCTAATCACTCTCTCCGTTCATGGGTCTCTCGACATGGTCCGTTCCGTCTCTTTTCTATACATTCATTCATCACTAGCACCTTTACGGTGGGATGGATGATATGAATCAAAAGGGAGTGGATGGCTTGATGACGTCTGACATATGAATGGAAGAGGAAACATACTGCGCCGACCCCAGATAGACTGGGAACAGGGCAGGAAGAAGAAGAAGATACATACATACATAAATCACGCCTATATCCCCGAAGGGGTAGGCAGAGGTGAACTAGCACCCACGTTTCGCCAATTATGTTAGGTCCCATGTAATAGGTGGCGAGCCTATTGCCATATATCGGGCACAAAAGTCGCAGTACATTGCTATTGCTAGGTGGTATTAGAGGAACGCTGCTGCCCATCCCTCATCATTGATTTATCCTTAATCGCCTTGTACGACACCCACGGGAGAGATTTGGGGTGGTGACAATTGTATTCTACTCTGCCGTCACCACACGGCATTATATTATTATATTATTATTTTTATTATATATATATTATATTATATTATTTATTTACTTACTTTTTATATTTATATTATATTATTTATTTACTATAAAGGTGACCAGTCAAATTTTGTTTTGTCCCTATCACCTGGATGTATTAAAAAATAGTCGAACTAAAAAAAAAATCAGAATCAGCAAGAATAGTGAAGTTTTGAATTGTAATATTTTGACATTTAAGTACTCATTGACGTTAATTGACATCTCTGGTGCCCAGTTTCTGAGCACGTATTTTAACAGTGGATTATCTGTTCGATATCGCTATTGATTCGGTAACTAAAAAATGCGTTTCTGAATGTCGCAAACTCCGTTTGAACTAAGATTAGTTAATTAATTAAGAGTGCACCAGTTACAACTATTCTCGGCT
Source organism: Cataclysta lemnata (assembly GCA_963931975.1). Taxonomy (NCBI): domain Eukaryota; kingdom Metazoa; phylum Arthropoda; class Insecta; order Lepidoptera; family Crambidae; genus Cataclysta; species Cataclysta lemnata. The sequence continues at coordinate 3,987,737 of OZ008364.1, forward strand.
ACCAAATACCAAGAGAACGAAATTATATTAAACTTGGTCAAGCCGTTTCGGAAAAGTTCGATAAAACACATGAACACTTTGACACGAGATTTTTATATTGTATTTCAACTTAATTGCACACAAAAAGTTTCAAATGGCGGACTGAATGCCATAAGGCAGTCTCTACCAGTCAGCTGGTAGGCACAGAAACAACATTTATCGTAAAACGCTACCAATATCATTAGTTTTATAGTCAGTTGTTACATTGAAATGACTATCACGCTTCTTAACAGCTGTGAAAGGTCACAAGGGAACTATCATTCACTACTTATGGTTTGCAGCTGAATTTCTTACGATGTATGCATAATTATTTAGAATAGAATGTCTTTATTTGCATTTGAGTAGGTACTCAGTACTGAATTCATTCCATACCTACTAGTAGGTATGGGAGCATGACGTACAAGGTGTCAATAAATAGGGATGTAGTGTAAAAGGACATTGACCATTGATAGAAAGTTACAAATAAATTCAAGTTCCTAAGTAAATTCAAGTTCCTCCACAAATTACTCATATTTTATTGTTTTGAATTATATTTTATAGTGAATTTGTTAATTTTTATAATTTTATCGCATTTTCAAACCATTTGTCTGACATTATGGATGTAATTTATTTCGAAACAGCGACACGGCATAGCGCCATCTATGAACTAATATTGTAAGCAACAATAGCATTGAACTTTGAGCTTGCTTTTTTTTGTTCATTTATAGCTAGTTTACTATTCCTCGGATAGATGGCGCTTGCTAGTCTTCTATAGTTTTGATAGTGAACGCTAGGTGTCGCTAAAAGACATTTTAAGATAACATAGGTATTAGGTACTTAACTGCCGCACTCAGAGACGCTAATTAACTTTAATTAGTAATTAATGTCAAAAAAAATCATTTAAATCTCGACCATAGACGTGACAAGAATAGCGACTAGTTTTCGTTATCGGTATTCTCATTATCGTTATTTTACGTCTCTGAGTGTGGCAGTTAGTGATTTATTAGTTAGTATAAGGGCCAATTATTCCCCTTTGGGAATATATGCGTGATTTATATATGTATGTAATTATTCGGAAATTGTAATTACATTCAATGTCACAAAAATTATAAGCTTTAAAGGGCTTTGATGAAAATATAAAAGCAATCCGCAGTTTTTTATTACTCAAACATACCTATAGCTTTCAAAAATAGGTAGGTACCTACCTACCTACTTAATCAATAAGCAGGTACCTATGTACCTACCTACCAACTCTGACATTTCAGTTCGCAGTTTTGCGTACAAGCACTAAGCCAGCAGTATCGAGCTCCTCTCCAATCGATTGTCACCCTTAAATTGTTATACCTAAAGCGAAAAGTCGATTGAGCCAATTTTACACACATTGCGATAGCCCGACGCGCCGTTGCCAGTACCTACTAACATCA